>CM075854.1:76966501-78166501 GCA_037975125.1 Latrodectus hesperus
ATTCATTTCTTAAAAACAACAGTGTATAAGTGTCAATACTAACAATTTGTCTTTTATTTCAGGATGTATTATCTTCTGCCTATGTGTTCCTTAATTCGTTTTTTATTTCCCGCATTCGTTATCTTCAATGATTTTGGTTATCAAACCATCTGTTTACGTTCACAAGAGCTGTTGAAGCATTTGCTACGTCGTTCGTCAATTTTTAGTCATTTATTTTATTTTACTTTTTTATTTTTTTACATAATCAATGTGTTTGTAGGTCGTAAACGTAATATCTTTATTTAATCGTTTAGATATTTCTTCTTAATGACGAGATCCAAAATACTTATCAATAAAAGACTGTTGTTTAATATTTTTATTAAACATTTTTTTATGAAATTCACACAATTTGAAATTCATTATATAGTGCACTTTACTCAAAATAAAATAACTATCATATGCATGTTTTTCAAATTAAAGAAGTCATTTCTTGTGTAATTATTTCTCTAAGAAATTAAAATAATTTTAAAAGTCATCCTAGATTTAATTCCCGTCTTGATCACAATATCTGCGTTGGCACTATCCTCCCCAGCCTTCATTGCACAATTGAAGAGCATTTTCACATGACTATATTTAAAGTACATAGATTTTATGAACGATAAGATCTTTGGTTTTGTCAGAGATGATAGTTTATATTTCAATGATTCTTTTCATATAAAAAAATTTCGTTGGAAATTTAAAATAACTTTTTAGCTAATTTTTAGCCCACAGAGTAAGCGAATTGTCACTTCTATTCTAAAACCAAATCTTTAACATTTTGTAATGAAGAGGTCCGGAATATATTTATTGTAAGATCTATAGCAAAAATTTGCTTCCTTATAATAGCATAATAATTATCTCATTTTCAGCCTTTTTCAAGGCAATTACGATTACATTGCTACTAGTAATTTATATTTTAAAGTGTTGTGTGTTGCAAAAGCGAAACACAGTATAAGTTCTACATTGAGCTCTGAATTATGAGTATATAGATAATATGACGGAAACTCGGTCCATGTTGCTCGCTCTGCTGACACACTAAATTCAACCCGCTCCAATTGATGTCTGAGTAAAACATCGTTGACCATGCGTTGGCGTCTTGATTAGGGGAATCGTCTCAAAGTGGCGATCTCGGGGAGTCGGGACGTCATCTGCCGGCTTCAGTGACGTCGAGACACATTCGTGGGTGTTTTCATTCGGAGATCCTCCGATCCCTCCCATGCTAAAAATAATCCATCGCCTGTCTGGCTTGGTTACTACAGGCAGATTTGTTGAACCCTTCCCCCTCTCCTCCCCTTCAATAGTTTTCTCTGTTTCCATTCCCGCGTTTCTCTCGCGTTCTTTTCTTTTACTTCCTTTTTTTATCCACTCTTCGTTCATTTTTTTATCGGCAAGCTTAATATTTAAAAATAAATAAATAAACAAAATTGGATAGCGGCATTTTTATCCGATGTTTTCATTATTTAATTTAAGCAATTACTGTTCATAATTCAATTAAATTCAAATTATTCGTGGAATGGCTTACACTCTTTATTGGCTGCGAATTACTTTAATTGAGAAAGATGGTTGAAAATGGACTGTACAAAGTATTACTATGGCAACTATTTTTTAGTGAATGGAAGGAATATATCTATGCGTGTTATCTTCTAAACTTGATTATTTATGTTGGGGTGTAATTCAGTAATGACAAGATCAGTTAATTTCAATTTAAGTCAGTAACATTTTCAATATCCTTTAGCTAGGATATGTTATTTGAGTTGTATTAAAAATTAGTAAAGTGAACCTAATTGTATAATATTAAGATTTCATCGTGC
This sequence comes from Latrodectus hesperus, assembly GCA_037975125.1. Lineage (NCBI taxonomy): Eukaryota > Metazoa > Arthropoda > Arachnida > Araneae > Theridiidae > Latrodectus > Latrodectus hesperus. Next base: position 76,968,331 of record CM075854.1, read on the forward strand.
ATAATCTGTGAGCGCGATCCACATTATTTTTAGATTTGTTAACAGTAAAGATATCTGCTGATCGTTGCCAAATAAGTGTTGCGTGGGATACTATTGAACCAGAGAAAAGCCAACTCGCACATATCAACCAAGTTATTTTATTGTAGTGGAAAATCCTATTCCTTTAGGCTTGAAATTTGGGTTATCATATCAATAACTCAAAACTTAACTTTTACATTTCTATAAGTGGACTTACATAGCATCAGAGCTACGTAAGAGATCATTTTGATCATTTGAGATACATGCAAAGACAAATTTAAGGGGAATAACTTGCAATTTTGAGCTATGATCAAATAACCAGAAATAGCTTAGCATCCAATTCATTTTAGGGTGCATTTTGAACTCTCATTCTCTTTATACATTATCAGATTTAAAATGTATTTTTTATCTAATTATATGTAAGTTCTTAAAAAATTGTACATGAAACTCTTTATCGATCCATTAAAAAATTGTAACATCTGATTTCACTTTTAAGCAAAGAGCTTAACCAAGTAAGTATTCATTGATATGGTTGACTTTTACAGCAGACACCTATCTATCACCAAGTGAATCTTGAGAAAAAATTTTCAACTCAGCAAACTTATTTTGCCAAGAATGATTACTTTAAACATAGATTCAAAAAAGCAGTTGCACTTGTTACTATCTGAATATCAAATTATTAAGTTACAAAGTTTGAATAGCTGGTTCACACATTACCAGACGTTAACGTTCACTGATCGAAATCACTTTTTAAAGAGCACTTATACAGTTGGAATCCAATATGTTTGAACCATAATCATATTGTGCTGATTTTTATAAAACTAATCAGTGAATTTCGCAATTTAAAATGCTGCGATAACTTAGTGGTGATCGATATAAAGGGATCCAATTTAATATTTAATATCTTTATTTTAAAAAAATTAAATTACAGACATTAAATATTAATATTTATACTTTTTCTTACTAAAAAAATTTAAATTATTCTGAAATCCAAATTTTATAAAAATTTAGAATTCAATGAATTTTTAATCTTTTGAATCCTTTATACAAAAATTAATGAAAATAAAATATGAATGATAAATTCATTTAATACTAAAAATTTTGCAATGAAATAAAACTAAAAATTCACTGTATCTGAGAAAATTAACTTAGTTTTCTTAAATAATAAATTAATTTATTAAATGGCACAATGTATTCAAAATTGAATTCAAGTATGAAACATTATTTCTTTCAGCGGATTGTGTAACTTTCAATGTGTAATTTTATAAATCATTATTAAAAACGCCGAGCAACTTGTCTAGTGGTCAGCGTACCTGACTACGGATAAGGAGGTCTTGGGTTCGAATCCCGGTTCGGGCATGGATGTACTTTCTCTCTCTATCTATCCACAAAGACCAAGGAAAGGACTGTCTTTGTCTTTTCCTTGTATGAATGAGGTGTGAATGGTTGCCTACCCTATAAACGGGTACCTATGGCATGTGTGTAGAGCAAAGTCGTACTTTCACCTTCATGGTGCTCTGATTAAAACGAAAGACGCTCCCAAGTGACTTAATTCGCATAGTCAAGGCATAGCGAGCTTGGCTTGGCTAAGTGTCATTAGTAACAACAACATTATTAAAAACATCTTTCTTAAAACTTAGGGTTTTAGATTTTAATCTGAATGATATAAATTTAAAATTGTTTAAGAATTTTAAATATTAGAATCCTTTTTGCAAAATTCATGATATTCAGAAGATTTTTGATTCAAACATTTTACCTCTTGAGAAAAATTACTTATTATATTTTTGTTTGAATCGTATTACTTAATATCGTTATTTTATATAATGCATTTCAGAAAAAATGGTAAAGAAAATTCCATTCGCATTTGTTTGTATAAAACAGAGCAACGTCTAAACTATCTTTAACTAACGTCACTGCTTGCGTTCCACCCACGCAGCTATTGAATATTTGTGGGCGGCCACAAAGGTCACTCACATGTAACCCCGAATTACACCCCTCATGTATGTGCTTAACTTTTCTCTAAATATAGAGCACATAGGCAACGTAACACCCAATTACTGATTTCTTTTTCTGCACATAATGCGTATTTTATTAAAACATGTTTATGTGGAATATATATATATATATATATATATATATATATATATATATATATATATATATATATATATATATATATATATATATATATCCTATTATTCTGAGTTTGGATTTAAAATTAAAATATAACTTACATTCTAAAACGGAAAAAAATTGCATTTTGAAAACACATAAACAAGTTTTTATATTTTTCCCTCAGAAACTTCAATTATTTCTCAACAATTTTGAATTTATTATATTTATATAAGAAATCTTTGTAAATTTTTACTAGATAGTGCCTTCCATTTTAAAATGTAATCAATTTAAAACTGTATTTATGTAGAAAAGTTTCTTGATGATATCTATTGTTTCTTAAATAAATAATTACACATGTCTATATTTTTGCTTTAAAAATTTTTAAAATTATAAAAAATTAAAAATACAAAGTAAACATTTAAAAATTTATAGGAATAACACACATGAATGTCGAATTATACCTTGAAATCTTTTCTAATATTTTAGCTTAACAACACAATGTCAATAACATATCAAGGGTTATCATGTAAAGTGTTTCAATATATGCCCCTTTCCCTTTTAATCCACACATTAAAATATACACCCTTATATTCTCTATTCAAACAATAGTTTCCAAGTCTCATAAAAGTAAGAAGTCCTACAAAGAATTCGATGAGAAACGTAATGTAATATTTTGAACATTGAGATTTTGTGAACATTATAAATAAAACTTGCAATTACTTCGTCTGCTATTGACGTCTGTATTTGAAGCAACCTTGTCTAGCCAGAATTTGCGAAACATTTCTATGGGAACCTTTTGTGTTCCATCCGGACTTAATTTGAAGTTCTGGAATCGACTTTTAACAGAAGTTTCGCATGCAGAGGTACACGCGGAAATGCTCAGTTTACGCACCTGTTGCATCGTCAGCGTGTGTTTTACGTAGTTTTCACTCGCATTAACCGTGGTACTATGGATATCCAATCAAAATCGGAAATTCTTCATCCAGCTGGAAAAACTCAGAACATATGTTTTTGTGTTGTGCAGTTATGCGAATTTTGTATTCGCATCTTGGGATACGATATTCCGTGCCTTGTACGTTTGAAAAGAGCAGAGCTCAAGGCTTCCAGGTTGTTTCGCAACCTTGAGACGAGACATCTGAATACATTGTCACAAAAGCACTTGCATAATATCGAGTCTCTATATTAAAATTATTTTATTTACAAAATTATGTGCTACAAGAAATTGAAAAGTCCTTTGGTATTTTATTCGATACATACATACGATGTATACCTGAAGATTTTATTACGCATAAAAGTACTATTCGGTGATTTATGATAAACAATCAGTTTTAAAGCATTAATTCCCATATGAATGTAACGCATTTTCCTGTCTAGAAATAAAAAATACAATAAGTAATGCTTAAATTCTTGCTTTAAAAATTCAACAATTTTTCTTTGAATTACGTTTTTTTAAGGAGTTACAACCATTAAATAATTTTTCCCAAAAAAAGATGCAAAAAAGTAAATGAGTTGCTTGATATTTTTATAAAATTTGTAATACATAAGACGATTTCAATAACTTTTATGCGGATGTTTTTTTACTGTGTGTGTGTGTAATTTATATGTTAATAACTTAAATATTCTACGATGTGTCAGAAGATATATGATGTAAAATAGTTCGCGAATTTAGCATTTAAATATTTATTTCTAAAAAAGGTGCATTTTAAAATTTTAATAGCATTAATTAAACAAAGTGAAACTAAAATCTTTTTATAATAAGAATAAAAAAAATAAACCACAAATAGGCTTTCAATTTTTTCCCGCACCCGGAAAAGAGCAAGAAATAGAGAAAACATACTCAATAAAACTAAAATAAATAAATTAAAGTAACGTTATTGGGCAGAAGCATGTGGGGATCTGATTTCCTTCTACAGTTCCTGAACAAATCGGAAGTCAAAACGGTTTCTCTGTCAAACCCAAAAGCAGGAAATGACGAATGGGTTCGGTAATTTCCGGTCCAGTATTCCTATAGTTGGCCAACGCCAACTTCATTTTTTTTCTTTCCTTTTTTCATCCAGAATTCCACATTTTTAGTGTTCAAACAAGATATTTCCATTGGCTTTCAAATGATTCTTCTCCGAAAGCGAATTATATAGAAACTATTTAAATGCTTCACAACTACAACACTTGTATTCATAATTCATGGACTCGTATATCCAGAAATATTTCAGTTATTTATTTTAAGAAATAAAATTTCAATTTATTTCCAAACTGCACGCAAATAGCTAATATATTACTGAATTATCTAATCGTTCTATTATATGTGTGTTTTATTATCATACAATACTTGTTGATATAATTGGGTTGTTGATATAATTTTTATATAATTGGATTACCACCTAAGAATAAATTATAAAAAAATGTATCGATAACATCGTTATCGAGATAAAAAAAAGTGTATTTCTTAAAGAAATTTATGGAGCCTATGATTTTAAATAAATATATTTTGTAAATGAATTTATTTAAAATTTCTTTAAACCCTTTAAAACGCTTTTAAATATTTAAAAAAATTTTAAGAAACTTTTTTAAAAACTTATAATTTTAGTCAATAAATTTATAAAAATTGCTAATTTTAAAGTTACTTTCTCTTATATTAATTGATGCAAATCAATGATATTGCTTAGTAATAAAAAAATTTAAAAATGATTAAAAATACTATTAGTATGAACATATATTAAAATAATTCTAAAATTAAATTAAATTCCTGTTTAGAATATGACTTTAAAATAAAGAAATAAATGGTGATCTAGTAGTTATAAATTATGAATATAAATTATGCCGTTTAGGAGCAAAAACTTTTATTCCATTCATTAGGAAATTAAGTGCATTTGGCGATCCGTAATTTGCAATTTATGTTATTAAATAACAATTATAGAAAATGCAATTTGTGTTTAATCTCTGAAATTAAAATCACCTCCACACAATAAATTAACTATCTAAATAATATGAGGACTCAAATAAATTGTTTCTTATTAGTTAATATATGTTAAATGGGCCAAAACAGCGCACCCTAAGACATAACCCAAGTTAATTTTAAAATAAAGTTGCTGAAATAGCACCTTAAACATTTTAAGGATTTACTTTAAGTAAATTAAATATTCTTTGAAAATAAGTTTAATCTCTATTTATTTTAATAACATTATGATTTCACCTATAGACCAGAATTAGTTAATTTGCTATACTTAAACTTATAGTACATGAATGTAAAATTTTGTTGTATATTATATTCTTCCCAAAGACCTGCTAGATTAAAACTGTTTGGTTATCAGAATTTATGTCAGAGGCTTTCATACAGTAGAAGATAATTGGATAATCCTCTTATTTTGAGTAAATGTAAACACGCTGCAACAGATTATTGTATAGCTTTTTAAAAGGATTATTACAAATATTGATTCATATTTGAATTAATCATAATGAATTGAATTTATATCAATTAAGTTTCAATTATTTTTTTACCTTAGAAAACATTTTATGCTAATATTGAATATTTGATTATTGTTTTTAGATCTGTATACTAATTTTTGACTCATATTAAAGTTAAGCTCAAAATAATTTGAATCAAATACGTAACTATTTTTTTAAATTTAATTTCAAAACAACTTTACTACAAGCAGTTATACAATTCAATATTACTGTAAAGTAACTGTCTAGAAAAATCCAAACATAGTACTAAATTATTTTCTAAAAAAAGCAGAAATATAATTACAGATATCAAAAAAATTAAAAATGTTTTAAATTTTAATCATTAAAATGATTATAATATATATTGTTGAAATATAAATTAAATTAGTTTTTCTCCAACAACGGAAACTTTTAGAAGAGCGAATATTTGTATTTTTCAATCATTATTTTAGCAACAATAACTCAAAGTTTTAACTTTATGATTGTTCACCATAAAAAATTTTGATAACAAAAAACTTAAACTAAAAAAATGGGCCATTTCGTTGTTAAATATCGTAAGCTTTAGTTCTGAAGAAATAATTAATTTGAAATCGATTATAAAATCCGCAGGCAGTTGAATAGGGAAAACAATTATTAAAAAATAAAAAAGCTTGCATATGTAAATGTCATTAATATAATGAGAATCTATAGCTGAGTGGTCGAAAGTTAGCAATGAGAAAATGTAAAATAATTAAACAAATGATAATCTAAATAGTCAGCCAAATAATGATTATAGAAAATAATAAAAAATAGAAGTGAGAAAAAACGTGTGTGTGTAAGTGAACAGGGACATAGTAAGGAAATAAAAAGTTAAGTAATCTTGCGTATTACTGTCAGATGCAAAACTGCTAGGAGTCAATGACTTACTAATCTACTACAGAATTGTTTGCGAGTTGATCTTTTAGCATATAATCCGCTGCGATGCAACAGAAGAATTGGAAATTGTTGAGGATGTGAAGTCTGGTAACGCAGGAAAGAATGCAGTCAGGAATGTTGTCGTTAAAGGGATAGCTATTTGCTCTTGAATTCGCGCTTCCTTATATTCATGATTTCTGCGTAGTATGTTTAATCATTAGTGCCGGCTTTCAATTACTTTATGCTCCATTTATGTGAATATCACCGTTGAATACATATTTTTTGCGCATTTTAACAATTTTTTTTTTTTAACTAAGGCTGCTACATATTTAAATATGCGTGTTGGGGTAGAACACATAAAAAAAGATGTAATATATCTCTAAATTTATTTAATAAAAAAGCATAATTTTTATTCATAATTGTTTTTCGTTCATTGAAAATTTGTAAAATCTAGCACTTTTCAAATATGAATTATTTTTGTAATTTAAAAATTTCATTGGATATAAATTTACTCTGAATAGTCTGCAAAATTTTAAGTGGAAATATGCGTATATTTCATAACAACCATCAAAGAAAATGCGTTGGGGGGTAAAAAAAATCAAGAAAAATATAATTCTAGTTCTGAAAATAAAATTTCAAAACTCCAAACATTTGATAAAACATTGTTATAGTAATTTAGTTTAAGTATACATAAGTATATAAGTTAAAATGCTGCAACTTTGATTTATTTTCAATCTAAAAAACCAATAATATTTAACCTAGAAATATGAAGGAAATAAAATTATAAACGTGCCAAAATAAATTGTTTATTTAAAACTAATATAAGAAATATTACTTAGATCCACAAATTAAAATTGTAACTTTCATTGTATTAAAAAAAATTAACGAAGCCAAGAGTTTCGTTCTATTATTTTACAATCTAATCAATTAAAAAAATTTTTAGTCTGTTCATTAAATATTTTTGATACAAACTAGAACACTTTTTTTATATTGGAGGAAGAAATCAATTTTATTGATTTACAAGATGGTCATCTGAATGCTTTGCACTGCTGTGTTTCTGCATCAGTTAAGCCTGTTACTGAAGACCGAGCTGGCAGCCGAATGGTTAGCGCTCTTGCCTTCGGTTCAACAGTTCGTGGGTTCGAATCCCACCTTGGGCATGGATGTTTGTAGTGGTTCGGAATCCACTTTAGGCCGTAAGTCCCGGTCTAATTAGCCCTCGTGTGCAAAAAATGACCGTTGAGCAACAAACAAACAAACAAACCTGTTACTGAAGTGATTTGGAACGGAAGCTTAAAAAAATAGGAACTGTTACTGAAACAGAGCCACTATAAAGAAGAATGAAATTATTTTCAGAAAAATAACATTGACCTTGAATACGGTAGCTGCTTCTCAAAAATCCTACACATATGTAATTCTCATTCTTCTGAGTTATTTTAAACATTTTTTCCCCTTTCCGCGCGTCGGCTTCATCGAATATTAAAATATTTCTTGAGGTGAATAGTCACATTTAATTTTAAAATGATGGCCGATGTATTGTGATGAGAAAAAATTGTCAAATCTCTGTCTATCATCCAAGCCTTTTTCTCCGTCTTTCTGGAATTTTTTTTCATTCCCTGATTTGTACATAGCACTTTAGTAAAAAGTTCCTGCAGAGTGCAATAAATAAAAATAAAATGTGACAAGACAGGTCATTGATGCGTCAATTTTTAAATGGCAATAAAAATCTTCAAAATATTCTTTAAAAGAGCTCCTTGGAAGTTTTAGTCGTAAATTTCCTTAAATCCGTAAATAATAAGATATTCTTAAATTTCGCGTGATCTGAAATTTTAATAGTCACTGACCCATTTTATTGCGGTTTACAATAAAGAACTCGGAATTCCAAACAAACTGAAAAAAAAATGAATACACTTAAACCGATTAAAATATTTGTATAATGAATAAAATTTCAATGTCAAGCATTACCAGCAATTTTAAGAAAATATAATATGGTTATGCAATTAAAAATTTTGAGAATCTATAATTAAACTATAGTATTAATGTTTTAAAAGGTTTAAATACATAATCACAGAAGCTTAAGTCACTATTTCTTTTATTTCAAAAGTAATTAAATAGATTCAAAACATAAGATTTTTTAAAAAAAAAATAAGTTCTTTCATTTTTAAATGATTTTTTTTAGATTTCAATTTTAAAATCAAGATTTGAAAGTCCTAAGACGTGTTCAAGATATAAATCGTAAGAATTCAAATCATTAAAATAAGGACTTTCGAAGAATTTAACCTTAGAATCAAAATGAAAAATATTTAATTTAATAGAACAATCCATATATATTTGTTCACATGGTAAAATAAATTTTTTCGCTGAACTTTTACATAACAATTGCATTATCAATGATCGTTAATTTGAATTTTATATTATTATTGAGAAAAATATGATTTCCCATTTTTAGAACATTTCGCAAATTTTATTTACATAATACGTTTTCGCAATAATAATTCGATTGTCTTTGTTTTATTTCCTGGAATTCTTAATTTTTATTGAAATAAATGGCATTTTACTAAGGGATTATACTTGAACTAATGGGTTTTTCTACTTAATTGTTTGAAATTCGTAAACGTTGAGTAATTCATGGAAAAGTTTGTATTCATTTTAAATGCATATTCTATAAGAAAGTTAAATTACCGCCAGAAAACAAATTCTCTCTTTATATCAAACAGATTTGAATTTTCAGTTACTTATTTTGTATTATATATATATTTAATAACTATTTAGAAGAACTTCTTATTCTTTATTAATATATAATTCTATAACGTTTAAACATATTATACCCCACATTCAAATATTATAAAAATTGATTTGTTAATTAATTGTTACTTGCATATCAGTTATTTCACAAAAACAATTCACTTATGAGACAATTATTAAAACTAGTTAGAAAAACGAACAAATAGCATAAAAAAACTAATGATATTTCAATGAAACCATAAGACTGAGAATTTCATACAATTAAGACATAAATTAGTTTTACACAAAAATCTAAATTATCTTGACAAAATTCATCACAATCAGTCTGCAGTACTTATAAAAACTGAATGATTCTGATTTATGAAGATAAACAAGTTATTTTACGTTGGAAATAATCTTGTTAATTTTTCCTGACTAAAAAATTAGTTTTGAAACTTATTTTAAAACAAATGTTTAATCATGCATATATTTATAAAGAAATATATTGTTGCTGTAGTTAATAGCAAATCTTTTAGAAAACGGCGTATAGTAAAAATTGTGTGATATTAAAATAAAATAAAAATATTTCCCGTATTCTACAGCATTGTTGGTTTAAAAAAAAAAAAACTACCAGTAAAATCCTTAACTTTCTAATACTAGATAAAATTGTATTTAAATGAGAATGGCTGTGATTTTCAATATCTTTTTCTATTTATAGATTTCACATGGACTATAATAAATATTATATCACTTGTCTACATAATATGTAGGTCACTATAGAAGTTAAATTTTTCTTATTTTATATTGAACAATTGACGTCATAGAAGTCGCAAATATGTATTCAGCTTTTATAGAACGTTTTCATAGTATTTTAGTTATTTTGACTTCAGGCAATCACGCATCATTATAGATGAAAAAACTTTAAAGTAAACTATTTCGTTTTCATCAAAAAAACTTATTTTCCTGTAAAATGTGTGTATTTAGAACACAAGGAAATTGCATACGTTTACTGTTACAATTATATATAATAAAGAAAAATCATAAATATTTAAAATTGAAATGTCTGGATAGACATTTCAATTTTTCCTTTCTACTTAGTTTGAATGCGAAAAGGCATTTTATGAAACAATCCTTATTACAAATCTCTTAGAAAATTTTAATTAAAAAGTTTCTTCAAATTAAATAAACAAAAAGTAAATAAGAATGTAATTACAATATTACCACGCGTAAAATATTTTAGCCACTAAATAGGGATTTCATTATGATTTTTGCTTAAAATTTTGAGCAGAACTTTACTGAAGAAAATTTTATTGAATAAGTAACATTTTAAGAAATAAGGAAATATCAGTTTTGTTAGGTAATAATTGAGAAAATGATTATTAATATTATCCAAACACATTCACAATATTTTCTCTCTAAGCAATATATAGCTGAGTGCTATATTTTAATTTTTTTTTGTCATTTTTGGTATGTTATAATTAAATAATTATCAAAAAATTTTGTAAACTAACTTATAATGCCATAAGCCGTTACACTGAGTTTTAAGAAAACACCTTAAAAAATATTTTTTGTAATAACGAAACTGCTGAATGGAACATAGAATTAATGGCGTATAACCTGCTTCAATTTTAAAAATAGAATTTTAAAATGTGCATTCAAAATTCTATGACACTTGTGTGAAGTGAATGCAACTCACAATCAACCGAAATAATGTCAGATAAGAAACAATAAGGAAGCATGAACATCTCTGAGATAACATTCATCAGATCTTGAAAGTGATTTCAAGAGTTTTTCCTATAACCGTTGAAATGTTTTAGAAAGAGATGTTAGACTGTTACCACTTTCAGAAGGAAAGATAATGAATATTTCATTGTGTGGTGTTGACTTAAGGCCCAGTTTCATTTTTGAAATGTATTTGGTATCCTTACAATTATATCAAAGCACTTTTAATTGTATTGGATGTTTTAACCTTAAGTGTGTACATGACATTAATAATATATCATGTTTTTCCATCTGAAAAAAACCAAACATAAATGGATATTCTTTCATCACGTAAAATCTAAAAATAATTATTCGCTTTACTTTTTACTTTTATTTTGTAGATTACAGTAGAATTACTCTAAATTTTGCTTCCATGTACACAAATCGTTAAATTAATAGCTATCACTAAGTCTTGCCCTTAAATGACAAATAAAAGCTCAATAACTGCACAATGGATTTGAAAAATTAATTTTTAATATTTTGAAATATGCCAGTAACACTAATTTATCGAAATTTTCTAAAAAATTCAAAGACTACAACATGCTATTTCAAAAAAAAAGTATTCTTGATAAATTGCAATTATATTGATTATTCTTTTATTTGATATGACATAACGATTTACATTTTCTAAAAGTATTAAATATTCTATTAAAAAATCACAAAATGTGCCAAACAGTACTATATTTATTTATCTATATCTATCTATCTATCTATCTATCTATCTATCTATCTATCTATCTATCTATCTATCTATATATATATCTATATATCTATATATATATATATATATATATATATATATATATATATATATATATATATATATATATATATATAGCGTGTTATATATTTTATTGTGTATGGGCGTCGTATGTACTTTCCTATTTTTATGAATTTTTTTTTCTAATTTTGAATAGTTAATCTCAGACTTTAATATTTTTTGAAAAAAAGAGTTATTTTTCTTTATAAAGGAACTACCGTTAGACACGTCATAAGCGTTAAAGACTTGAAGATACTAAAAAAAAATGCTAGTATCAGAATGGGTATTATTGTGTATGTGGAATGACCAATATACTCACAGTCATTTGATCATGTGCAAATTCATATTATATTATAACCATTGCTTCAATTACCCTATGAAAATTCTAGTCATTATTAAAATTTACATTCTGTAAATGTTATTAAAAACAAATAGTTTTGATCTTTCTGGGAAAGCCATGTGACCAAGCATTTGAAACTCTCAGAAATAACGGAGACCTAATTATTTATAGAATTTCGCAATTGGGTATTTAAGAAGTTAAGTTATTACTTGAATGTTTGTGTCCCTGGGTATCCATCGAACGTTCAATTAAAAATAATTGATTCGTAAAAGGAGACATCGAATGCCCTAGGAAATTATTTTGTCATTCCTTTTACCATGTAACTGTAACCATTCAGTTATTTCTCTATTTGATTGGAATGGGAATTGAAATGGCGCACAGCTGTAACGGAATGAGAAGCGCATATTTTCCCTTGACTATTATTTATTCTACTCTTTTCTATATTTATTTAGTATGCCCATTACATTTATTAATAATATGATTGCAAGAAATTCCTTAGCACATTATTTTTCAGTATTAAGCTGCGGTAATACTTGGTATTCAAAAAAGAAATTTTTATAAGAGATTTTGAGTTATTTAGATCACAGTTCTATTATCATGTAATTTTTGTGTTCATGTAAAATAAAATGTATATATAAAACCAAAAATGAAATAATAATAATAATAAATACTAAAAAATGTGTTGTATATCATTAGAATGTTACACTTTAGAAGAATGCTTAGAAAGTAAGAACGCTTACCCCATTAGACGTAAAACGTTCTTACTTTTTCATATCAAGCAAATTTCTCTAACTTCAATGTTATCCACTAAACATGATTTCTTTCTAAACATTAAAATTAATTAAACTCGAAAATACCTTTTATGATTAATATTTTTCTTTTTAAGACTATTCTTCATTAAGATTTTTATAAATCTCATTGATGGTGGTGTTAGATATTTTATGACTGATACATACACAAAATGTAATAGAATACTTGAAACTGATTTTCTTAACTGTACTAATACTGCTTATCACATACAATATTTGAAGAGAAATATTTCAACAGAAGTATTGAAATGGCATCTGTGTAAATTGAAATTAATCAGAAACTGCCACTAGAAATTTAAAGAAGCACACAATATAATAAAATTCATATAAAATAAAAATATCCCGTATGTAATAAGCGGTTGAAAAATATTTGACAGAATATTAATGCTGACTAGAAAATATACATGCGTGTTTCTTTAATTGATACTATCAACCATAATTCCGGTATACAGGTATGTGTTGTGCACAACCAGTGCTTGTTGTTATTTAGGTGACTCTTTTCTCAACAGGTCAGTCTCAACATTTACTGTCAACATGTCTCTCAATATATTTACTATAAATACACACACACACACATAAAAAGCAAAAATCCTCTTGAAGGTTACAAGTTTCAAGTCCACCAGTTTTTGGAAACACAATATTAAAATTTAATATCAATGCTTTAAAAAATAATGCTGCTTCGTTCATCCACTTATTTTATTTTTACTTTGATCATAGTAAAATATTTAATTTTAATTGAATCTTTGAAATTAAGATGTATAAGACATGTACTCTTGTTTCTATGTGTTACTTAACGATACATACTCCAAATATGCTTGCTATTAGTTAATTTAACAAATAGAATATTCGTTTAAAATTTAAGCAATGGAAATTAGAAAATGTATTATTTATAAATGAGTAATTTTAAAAAAAATGGCTTGCAAACTCCAATTTTCCTTTTCTTCGTCGAACATTAATAAAAATTACCATTTCTTATCAATATTCTTTGTCATTTGGATTTAATTATTGTAGATTATAAAAATATGAGTAAACTTTTCAGTTTTTATGAATTATTTTTTAGAGCATATCTCTTTATGCATTTTGGAAAATTAATAATTCATCAAGGTAAAGTTTTTAAAACCAGCACAGCCTTAATAATTATAAAGAAAATTGAAACTACAAATAGCTCATTCAAGATATATGTATTTTCATAAAGTATATATATCCCTTGATTATTGGGAAATGTCAGGTACAAATGAAGACATATCAAGGGCTGTCTTCGGCTATTGAACCAAAACAACGGAAATGGCGAGCAGAAGTCTCGTATACTTCATTTCCCCATCGTTCTTCCGCCATGAATAGATATGTCCTCTCAATGAAGTATTCGATTGTCATATTTAAATAGATTCGCAGAAATATACCAAATAAAAATATTTCTTTTGTATAGGACCTACAATTTATAGTTCTTTTTCAATCGGCGTTTCATTCAATACAAAACAAAACAAAAAAAGATTTTGATGAAAATCTCAAACATATGTAAGTCAGCTTTATAAATTTCAATTATTTGCAGCCTTCATTTAAACCTTCTTCTGATATATTTTAATTTATCTCTTAAAATGTTATTTCTTAACAACAAACTCTTCTGGTAAGTGTAAAGCTTTTATTATCTTTAACATATGGATGGAAAATTAAAATATTTAGTCATATCTATGAAACAATTCTATGTTTTAATTTGGTTATTTATTCATTAAAATAAATAAATCCTGCCTCTAATTGCAATTACTTGCAATGAAAAATTCCTTCTCAGATTTATTACATTATACCATCTTAAGTATTATTTTAAGTATTATCTTAAGTATCAAAATTTACGACTAAATATCATTTTGCAAGTGAAAGGTTTTTGATAATAATGTATTGTTTCTTCACACACATATGAGAAATATTAACTATAGCAATGAGTTTAACAATATTAATTATATTGTTTTAGTTTTCGAATGTATTTCAGATAGTGAACAAACCAAGTTTACTATAATAGTTGAGGGATATAAATTGCTACTTTGATTCCCTCATAAAAAAAGAGGTATAGCCTCTATATCATATTGGGACTTAATAGAACTACTTTAACACTAGTACTTTAAGAATTGATAAGAAAAATTAACTTCAAGTTTTATATACTATTCTTAAAGTACTAGTGTTTAATTATATGCTAAATTTGTTTTTTGCCCGATATATATTAACTCTCAATTCCCTATTATATTTATATATTTGTTTTGATACTATGTTATTAAATTTTCAGCTTAAGAATGTCATTTTTCTTTTATTAAAACTATTTCGTTTTTAACAAAAAAAAAAAGATTTTATTTGTGGATTTACTAATCATGATTACAAATGTATTTTCATACTTCGAGAGAATATGTAAATTTATTTATCATTTTGAATCACACCACATAACTAAGTTCAAAAAATGTGAATGAAGTTAAGAAGAATACAATGAATTCATAGATAAAAAAGAATTTCTTTTTGTAAAAAGTAATACTAAATATAAAATGTCATGCATGTTTTTAAATAAAAGTGAAGGACTAATTTACAATGACGCAGATTTACAGTGTCATCCATAGCCCCTAACTTCTGCATTAGTGTGTCCCTCTTTCGATACTATAATCACTAACGTCTGTTACAAACTTCACAGAACCCAATTTTCCCCACCGTGTGAATAACACAAGTGCTACAACACATGGCTTCTGTTTTCTTTTTCTACGTTTCTTTCTCCTCCTTTCTTTTTTTTTCTCCTTTTTCATATGGCTTTAGCAATGAATTGATTTAAAATTATCAGTCATATCAGACTAATTTGTGAATGAAGCAGGTGAAAAACGAGAGCAAGGAAAATTTTGAGAGATAAATTAACAATAAGTAACTGTTAAACACTTATGGGATATCGAAGTACAGCGATCGAGCTTTCTCAGTAAAAGATATATTGCGTAGTAATTATGAAAACGCAGCTCCCATTTGTCAATCGAAAAATGCTTTTAAAATTAATTTGTCGTTATTTTCTTGTGATCTGTATAATAATTAAAAATATAGATCTCTTTCATACTGAAAATTGTTTTCTTTTAAAAACAAATGACAAAATTAAAAAATACAACTCCAGTATTAAAGAAATGCACTCTAAATTTTCTCAAGATACATTAATTTGGTTTCCATTTAAATGAAATATAAAAAACACCATATTATATATAGTTATAGCTCTTATCATATAAAAATGTATTTAAAAACATTAAAAAAATATATAATTTAAATTGAGCTGTTTAATTAACTGAAGAGAACAATATAAGTAAAACAACTGAATAATATTTCAATTTATATATAGAAAAGAAATATTTCTGTCGAATAATTGGATAAGACAGAAAATAAATTCAAAATTATTTGTTCGATTTTATCTGCATTTCGATGTTTAAGAAATACTTCCTTAATTAAATATGATCTAATTTATATGTATTTCTATAAATAAAACTATAATAAAAATTTTTTAAATAACTTTCAAAATATGGCTTATAAATATCCTACTTTGCAAGTCATTTTAAAAATATTTACTGGTAAATAAAAAAAGAATTTTTCTATTAAGGAAATAAAATAAAGAGGACGAAAAGTGTGGGCGTATATCATAATATTAAGGAAAATCAATTAATTTACATTACAAGGAATCTATTGAAAAATAAAAGCAATTTCGCTAAGAGGAAATAATAGCTCTTTGATACTTAAAAATAAAAACCCCTTTTGAAGCACAGAGAAAATGATTTAATAGTTTAACAAATGCTGATTTGGAAAATTTATTTCTGTAATGTGAAATTCGTGCTTTCGTCATTTTAACTTTATAAATCTTTATTTATTGAATAGTAATGCTTTACTAATTTTTTTTTATTTTTTTGCTAAATGATATGTATTATTCATAAGTTATACGAATTTATACTTAAAAGTTGATGGGCTGAATTTAACAAAATTGTTAATAAAATTATTATCTACTATAAACATTTTTATGAAAGTATATATAGGTTTGCTTAAAAATATCATTAATTTGGAACAATAAGGGAAATATTTTTGGTTTTACAACCTAACAACATCCTCACAATAAATATTTGCTTTTGTGTTTACATAGGTATTATTATTATAATCGTATTATAGGTACTTCAATAGTTTTCCATTTTAAATGAATAAAATGTAGGGTATTAAGTTCCTCATTTTCCTTGTTTAAATTCATTCTTCTATTATTTAAGGAACTGAAAATTTGACAACTCTTTTATCAAAACATCTTTGCATATAATTCATGCAACAGTGATCCTAAATACGTTTTCGACTAATAAAAATCGAAAAAGAAAATCTCACTCGTCATTTGAAATCAGATCTAAAACGTAGGAATGACATTCTAAACGCCTGGAGCACATAGATTCTTGTGTGTGAAAACGCGACCTGTATGCTTCATATTTGAGCGAAAACAATTTAATTCATTTAGAAGTTATGAGAGCTGAAGTTCACATTTTATCTGGCTTCTAGCTTTGTTCCCTAGCAGAACAGAAACTAGTTTTGATGTTTGAAAATAACCATTGTATATAAGATGCTCTTTCGTAACATTTTTCCCTCCTAATTTCTTTTATTGGTTTGATGTGGAAAATATGTTTCTTTCCCAGATGTTTTCAATACTTTTGTGTTCTTATCAGTATAGTAGTATGTAAACGTACATTTTAAAATTAAATGATTGTTTTTATCTTTCTTCAATTTCCTGTCATTCATTTAAATTGAATTTGAAGTAGGTTTCTAGACCGAAGGAAAAACGTAATTTTTTATTATTTGAACAAAACATTCAGTTATAAACAAAATTAATTTATTTTTAAAGTTCAATTTATTAGATTTTTTTCTGAAGTTTACAATTCATCAATAAACAAATTTAGCAATCTGAAAGAGATCTAAGCTGAAGGTTAACTTAACTAGATTAACTTCCCTGTTAAAAATGTTGAATGTTAAAGAATGTAAAAGAATTTTATTTCTTTATAGGAATTAATACAAAAATACGCGGTCTCTCTGAAAATTTTTCTAAGGAAACTCATTTCCGTTTTAACCGCTTTCTAATTTAACTTGAACTTTAAATACTTACTCTCTTAATTTTTTTTACTTATTTCTATTAATTTCTTACAAGTAGTTAAGAAGTCACGAAAATTTACCCCGATTTTCAATATAAAATATTACATATTTATACATAATATAAAATATTACAAAAAGTTTTAAGAGTTCTTTGGTATATCTTTTAATTAATACTTTCCTAACAAATTATATAGAAATGTACCCTTTGTAAGGTACTTAATTATCAGTTGAAATTTGATTCAATTTAAGTATTATATATATAATAAACACATTCTTATTATTTTAAAATAAAATGTTACACAGTTTGTTAAGTGAATAAATTTAAATCATGCTCATATTCGTTATTAATTATTGCAGTAAAGGTAAAAAAAACACTTGCATGTGGTACTTAGCATTCTATATTCAGTCAATTTCAATCAATAACAGGTGCAACTCGACAGCTTATCGCTTAACACTTAACTCCTTAAGGAGTGTTCACCTTCTTTTCTAGCATAAATGTTATTTGTACATCTATCAAATACAATATAACAATTCTTAGATTAAATTTTGATGAAAGATGTATATGCAATTTGATCTGATGTGATTTTATTTCAACTTTGACATTTTCTTCCTTCTTACAATAGTATTATATAATACGTATATGATAGTATAATAAAATATTTTGCTTTTCACTTGGAATTTGTTGTTATTGTGCGTGGTGGTGATTCTTTTTCTTATATTTTCCCTTTAAATATTTTAAATAAAATTATATTTTTATTTAGCATAAAAGGAATAAATAAAATTAGTTTTTGAATTTTAGAAGTTTAAATTGAAAAAAAAAATAATAGAGCAAATTGTAATTTATAAAAAATTACGCGGCAGCTATACATATAATATATTTACACATATTTTTGCTATTAATGCTCTATAACCCTCCTTAAATACAATTATTATGAAGTATTCTTTACACTTGATTTTAATCATATTTGCCCTCCTCTTGCATCACTTACGTGAGATGAATTCATTTAAATTTCATACAAGTGCATCCTTTTTTAGTTTTATTATAGAGATAGGTCAGCTAACTTCATATCTTTGTAACCATTTTTTAGTAAATGTTACCTGCAAGTAGCTAAGTATTTACAGATAAGTAATCAGCAAACCCTGAAGCATGTTCTAAAATTAAAAAAAAAAACATACATTGAGTATTTAGTGATAATCGTTTTAACAAAGAACATATTAACGTGATTAGAAAGCTTTTGCCGAAAATTTGAGTTAAAGAAATATTTACGAGTAATTTCGCATGCGAAGCACGTTACATGTTCGTCTTTCTTGCTTTTACAGTATCCATTCTTTCTGTATCATCAGATTACAAAACATCCTTGATCATTTTGCTCCAGATTTAAAATAATTGAGATGCACATATAACCTCTGGTTTAGAGAAGACAAAATAACTAAAACTCGAAAAAGATTAATATACAAAAAAGTGAAGACCTAAATACTCAGCAAGCATCGAACAAACAAACGCGAGCCTTGAATCCAAGGGGTGGTTTGTTTGCAATTGCAACAGATGTATTTTATATATGGTAGAAAGCAAATACGTGGATAGCACAAGGAAAAATCCTTTACATTAGTGAAAAAAAAGCTTGTCAACTTTAAATAACGAATGCATTAACCAGCTCTACTAACATATGAAGTCTTAGTTAAATATTCTGCAGGCAAACATTGATTTTACTAACACAGCAGTAAAATTTTAAATAAACTTGTGATAATTTAAAGTAGTCCAAAGAAGCGGTTGACTCAACTCTTTTGTTAAGCATTTTGAGGGCACCACTTAAGTCATAAATTTGATTTTACGTTCCTCGGGTATTTTTTTTCACCGAAAGTGAAAGATATTTGTTTTCTATAAGATAAAGTTACTAATAATATATGCACTGCCATTCAGTAAAACCGTTTTTTTAATGGATCCTTTGAAAATTGTTCGTTTTCAGTTTGTAAAAGCGTGTGTTAGAGAAATTGCTAAAAAATTAAAAAATGCTAATAAATTTCAACAAAAATTTTATCCTTAGTAAAATATCATGTAAGGTACATATTAATTAAATGGGATTTTAGTATACTACATTATAAAAGTGTTTGCATTCACGATTGCTTTAATAGAAAATCTAATTTACATTTTTCATGAAATAAATCCAATATTTTTTAATCAAATAAAATAACATAGGTAATAGTGATTAAATTTAGATTAAATTCTCTGAAATCTAGCCATTAACTGTTTCAAAATATATAATTTTTATCTTCTATATTATTCTAAAAAAATGAAAAAATGTGTTCATCCATCGAAGTAATTTTCAACATTTTCATAATTTAATGTTTATTAAAGGAAATAGTTTGAATATATGCTACACAAAAATAAATGTAATTTACAATGCTTGATTTGAAAAAATTACTGCAATAAGTCGCTGTCTAAAATATTTAAACAACGGTAAAGAATAACTGAAGTTTGTACTAGACATGATAATATATCTTAAACACTTTACCAATCATTAACATGAATGTCAAATGATTGGCTAGAATGAATCTGTTTAACCAGGAGTACGAACCAACACGTAAAAATACAGGAACTTACACAATTTAAAATATTAATATGTTAATTATGTGTAATAAACTCTTGAATTTTCCCTTTCAGTATTTGCAAAAGTTAAAAAAGTTTTCACAGAAAAAAACTGCTTTTCGCTCTGTGCTATAAAAATGTCATAGATATAAGGAAAGATTAGTCAAATGGCGTTATTCGCCTTTTATATATTGTGCATACATTTGTAAATAAACTCTATAATGTATATTTAATAAATATTCTTGTCTACTTTTATGCGCAGTTTAAATAAAGGTATACGACATCGTTAGATATTTAAATAAGTATATCTTTGTACCTTTTATTTTTACGTAAAAAAAGGGAAATTATCTACTTTATCCTCTAACTACCCGTCCTTCAAAGACATATATCGCAATTTAATTCTTTTTAAGGATGCGCAGACATTGAAATTTTTTTTATCTCGCTACTTCTGAGCGGCTGTTACCAGATATCTTTTCACACAGAACAACAATGAATATAATAAAAAATTAAATTTTAAATAACAATACTGCTTCTTCAATTGAACTCCGATGATAATGATTGTTTAAGAGTGCCCCTGAGAAATGGTGTTCATTGTTGCAGGATATTGTAACATCTGGTTGCATCTAAGTTGATATCGAAGGTGCAAGAGGATTCCCTGAGAAAACACGACAGATAAAGATAATTTTCATAAATATTTTGAGATAAAATAACTAAAATATAAGAAGAAATTGATGGTGATTGTTTAAAAATGTACTAGGATGATGTTGATTTGGAGTTTAGTTGATAAAAATGCGGAATTTTTCATATGATAGGCTTAGTAGAATTAAACTGTACTAGGATGATGTTGATTTGGAGTTTAGTTGATAAAAATGCGGAATTTTTCATATGATAGGCTTAGTAGAATTAAACTGTTTTTTTTTTTTTTCATTCTAAGTAAAATGTATCTAATTTTGTCCAAAGAACTAGTTCCGCAAAAAAGTACTCTTAAAATATTAATAAACTCATAAGTTTAAACATGAATGTCATGGAAACATATTATTTTGATTTTCAGAGATTACCGTTTTTTATATCTTCCATCATTCATAGCAGGTAGTAATTTTTCTTAAAAAGTAAGGAAATTTTTAAAAATATATATTGATTTAAAACTCCTAAGTTGTTTGCCATTAAATTTAGATCTAATATAAGCTTAACAAAACATATCGCTTATCTTAGTTAATTTTAATCAAGACTCTTTTTAATTCAGAATTAAACTTTATTGAAATGTTCGAAAATTTACATTAAATGGTACCAAATTAAAACATAAAACCTCAAATTTACAAAAGTGGGCATTCAATTTATTTATAAGAAACTTAAACAGAAAAACTATTGCAACAATAAAAAAATATGTGCAGATCTAAAAATAAAAAAAAAATGTTATATCATAAACCAAGTTATGAAAACACAGCTGACAGTCTGAAAAAATTTTTCTTTTCTTACATTATAATTGCATATTAATGTCGATAGTTCAATTTTATGAAACAAATAACCTATTTTTATGCTTCCTGCTGAATCATTTTTAATAAAAAAAATTTTTTTTTACTCGTAAGTATTTTTTAGTTAATGTATCTCATAGTTATATATTTTAAATTATGTACTATCCGAAGCTTATATTATTGAAGTTAAAAAATACCATGATTTCTAAATTGAGAAACATTTATCCTAACATAACTTAATATGTTTATACTTATTTAATTATACCTCTCATTAAATTTTCATTGGTATGATTAAATTTATTACATCAAAATATAAATAAAATACATTTAAAATTTTGCCATAATAATAAAAAAATTTAATATTTTACATTTAAAATAATTTTACTTATTAGACTCTTAAATAAATTTATTACATCAAAATACTAAACAAAATATGTAGAAATTTCTCCAGAATAGTATAAAACTGGCATTAAATAAAAAATTCTTTTATGTATAAATTATATAATATTAAAGAATAAGAAAAGGTAAAGTTAATTTTTTTAATTTGAGCTGCATATTATGAATGAAGAACAGGGTTCTATACATTATTGATAAACGAAAAATCGTGCTGTTACATTCCAAAAGGGTAGAGAATACTCGAGCAACCCTACATCCACTCAAGGAACGTAATTTGGTTTGCTGACTGGTACAGAAAAGAATGAAAAGAACTTCACTGTTGAAGGATTCCCCTCTCTTCAATTCATCAGGTGTCTATAGATAGAGTTCAATGTCCGAGACATTCTATATCGTGGTCTGGGGACTATGATTACAAATCGGTACAATTTGACTCGTGGTCTACTTATCTTTCCGTCGGGTCATTGTTGGCATTCCTCAGGGTTTAATCGCTTGGACATTGAAACAAAGGGAATAACAATTATTTCCCCTTTAGAGGTAATCCATTGTCCAATGAATCTTTGCTCGATTGCCGCGATATTTCTTCAAGTCATCCAGACAATAAATCGACATTTCTTTGAAAATTCAGTTCAAATAAAAAAGCAAATTTCAGCTAAAATATTCAGTAATATGCGTAAATCGGTCATTCTTTAAATTTTAATTCTCTACACAAACTTAATGCATTATTTTATGTTATTGCTCTGAAAAGAGAGAGAGAGAGAGACACCATCTGAAATATTTTGTCATTTAATTAATAGTGTGGCTTAAAGCTCTTTTTTATAAGGCATTTGACAGCATGAAAATAAATTACTCATTGATATTTATTCAAATTTTGTTTTAATCCCGTATGGTAAAATCGCAAAATTAAAGACTCAACGAAATTGATAAAAGGGAGAATTATTTAAAATATCAATGGATTTTTTTGTTTCAAAGTATGATGAATATAAATGATAGAAATTTAACTATTTCAAAACAGTCAACATAATTATAATTAAGTAAAATAAGTTTTGAATTTTTTATTATTTTTATTCTCTTATGCGCTCTATAATTACACATACAATTTTACTTAATTTTTTTTAATGTATGAAAATAAACGCATAAACCAAGTGTTTTTTAAGCTGTGTCATAAACACACTCTTTTCCTTTTTTAACTGATAGTTTAAATTTTCTCTTCATTTTAACTATTTTAGTCCTTTGAAATCAATGTTATTCCTCCATGTGCTTTGAAAGATTTTCGAAAAATTACCTTTTCTTCCTCCCCGATATATATTAATACTCCAGGGGTTTAAATCGTTCATTACTTGGTAAGGGGACTCTTCTCTTGAAGAAAGCTTCACCATTTAATGAAACCCTCTGACAGCTACTCTGAAAATATTGATTCTACTGTTTACATTCTCGGGTTTGAAGCTTGCTCGACGCACAATATCTCCTGGTAGCCCAATGAATTTCCTCCTGTTCAGTTTAGAGAGTTCTAGCATTTTATATGACTATTATATTCCGAGAATCCATGGAATATCATTCAAATTTAAATATCTTATGATATTTTTTTTCAAAAATTAAAAATGCTATTTTTATTAAAATAGCAAACTTTATAATAAAAAATTATAATTATGTTATAATAAAAATTTTTATTACATAACAAACTTACTTTTAATAATCATTGTTACATTAAGGCAAATCCCGTCCACCCTGTCTAGTGTTCAGAGTGCCTGACTGCGGATAGGGAGGTCCTGGGTTTGAATCCCGGTTCGGGCATGGATGTACTTTCTCTCTCTATCCTGTCTTTGTTCTTTCCTTGTATTAGTGTGAATGGTTGCCTACCCTATAAACGGGTTCCTATGGCATGTGTGTACTGAGGAAGTCGGACTCCATACCAAAATATGGTTCAGTTGGAAAAGTGGAGCAGCGCACCCCATATTGTCAGCCTAGCTGGCACACGACAACAACAACATTAAGGCAAATATAGTATGTATAAAGAGTTCTTATAAGACATTGTTTAAATTAAGTTTTGTGTTATAGATATAATTGAAAAATTAGGACAGGAATGCAAATTAAATATTGGGATATATACAAAAAAAAAGCTTAAAAAATTCTTCATGTGTGAATCTGTTAGTATAAAATATTATTTATTTTCTCTTTGGTTAATTCGAATATATTTTCACGCTCAGCGCCGCTTTTATTATTTTCTCTTTTGAAATACAATACATAACGCATAATTATTTTTAATTTAGTTAAAGGATCTCAACTGTCGAAATCATTGTGAAAATGCAAAGATCAGATATTCAAAATATAGTGAACTATTCAGTTAGTTTTTAAAGATATTTCTACAATATATTGACTTGATTTATTGAATACACTCCCAACCACTGCCCGCGGCAAATGATGCTTCACTTTGCTGAGCTTACGGGAAGCGGCGTGAAGCTACTGAGCCACTGGAGCTCACAACAACAACAAAATTTTCTTTCTCTAAATAAGTCTCCACTTGCCATTTATGACAGTAAATTTCTAATGATACTACGGAACATAGAAACTCATTTAAGCAGCTCAATCAAAACCTCTTATGATTATTAATTCAACTGGAAATGTCTTTGAAAAGAACTAATAGTACACAAGAAAAAATATTAAAAAAAAATGTGAGTAAATAAAGCTAAAAGGAAGTTGAGATTAGGGCGCCATCTGTTGTGCATTTAAGTCAGCACAGGATATCCACCTGTGTTTATCTAGTGCAAAGTTTTTACTTATTAACTTATTCGTTTTATTTCGTATTTTTAAACACCCTTATTCTTGAGTCATTCATAATATCTTCTTTTAAGGTAAGCTAACAGATTTCTATTATTTCAAATATTTTATAATGCAGACTATTATTTAAAGAAAATAACGCATGAGTTAAAAAGGGGCGTTGACAAGGCCATTTCTTATACTAACTTAATAACTTTTAAAACTATATCTTAAAAGCCTTTGATTGAAACGAGGAAATGAAACAAATTTACTTATCAATTTTATGTGAACAATTTACTTGTAACATAGCTAAAATTTGAGATTAGTTTGATATTGAAAACAGATTTTATTATTTTAACCTGATAAAAAAATTATCAGTAGTTCTTTTTCCGGTCATGTTCTAATTGGTAAAAAATTTTAATGCTCGAATTTTCATAAACAACAAAACCAGTTTCTATTTTTTCCCTTCTCAACAAAAACTCAGTTTTTTTAGTAACATAATAAAGAAAGTTAAACATTACTGAATAAAATTTAATATAAATATAGTTTTAAAATATAAATATTTTTAAAACAACTGATAGGCTTACTTTATGTCCAACGTTCTCTTCACGCATGCATTTGAGTAACTAATATAATTTAAACTATTTATTAAATGAATTAATTTTGCTAGACTTTACAATTGTGTGAACTTTTTGAGTTTGGTTATTTATTATTAAAATCTGATTTACAACTGCAAATCAAAGCATATTTATTCATTTTAATTATAAACTGAAATAAGTTTTTTATTTTATAAGAAAAGTCTTTTTCCATAAATTAAAAATTTCTCATTGAAAGAGGTGATTTTGAAAAAACAAGGGAATTAAGTTACATTTAGAAAATGTCAATTAATGTTATGTGGCTAAATAAAGCAAAAATTTACTGCGTGATGATTATTTTTTAAACAATTAAGATATGCGAAATGCAGTTAGAATTTTTTCTTATCTATTATTTTTATTTCTTTTTAAACTCTCAATTTTTGTAAAAGTTAATACCGCTGATTGTATTTGAGACTTTAAATAATTCTGTAACAATGCAGCTAAATTGGTTATTCATAAACATGGTTTAGGGTAAAGTTTTTTCGCATAAAAGATTAAATTGAAGTTAGATTTTAAATATCTAATGACCTAAATTGTTTTAATTTCGCCTTATGATGGCAATTAAGTCATTAAAGAATAATTTCTTGCTTTCTTATTCTCGTTTATGCAGTCAATAAATATTTCTTATATGAATGAAATGTCCTTCATTGAATTCAAGCATAGTTTGGGAAATGCGACCTACACTGTAGTTCAAATAATAGAAACAGTAGCTTTTAGTAATCTTAATTGCATAGTTGAGGGCAGTTTGTAATTATTAGCTGATGCAGATTTAAAAAATAAATACTGATGTCCGTTGTCGTGCAAGACGCCGGCAAAGAGCGAAAATCATAAAAAGGTCATTTATGAGCTCAGACGGACTGTGTTGATCTCATTAAGTTACCCCATTTTTGCCACCCCCCCATCTTGTGTCTGAGCAGTCGGCATCAGTCCAAAAGGAAGAAGGGGGGGAAAAAACCCAGGCTCGAAACTTGCTGATAGAAATGCCTGCTGGACGCCGGGTGTTGTAGGCAGGTTTTATGAGGCTTCAGTGTTGTCGCTAGTAACTCTTCTAATCCTCTTGCTGTCTGCTTTCATTTTCTTACATTTTTTCTTATCTCACAATCAGCATTTTCAACTTTTTTTTTTCGAAAAATTTTTTTTAATAAATGTAAGAATAAAAAATCGTGCAAGTTGTGGTTTTTCCGAAGTAACATTTTTTATGCTTTTATGAATTTTTTTTTCCATAGTTCATCCTACAAATCATTTTAGACCACTTCAAAATATTCCCATTTACTTTGCAGAAATTTGTATGCATATCCCGAATAAAAAAAATTGTTTTCGCCTGCTTTATACTTTCAATATCAAATAATTTTTTTCCCTGGACATTTAAATTCTTCTTAGAATTATAAATTAATTACTCGTAGAATACTTACTTTTAGATTGCTTTTGTAGATATTGTATCCCAAATGAAATACTGTAATTTTTCTTGCTCTTTAACAATACTGAATTTTTTCATATATCTTTTTATCATTTTGCGAAATTAATTATCCAGGTTAATTAAAACAAACTTAATGTACCACAAATTTCTTGTTAACTTCAAAATTTAAGAGTAATTAGTTTAAAGGGCTTGCAATGTGTATTCTTGAATAATGTAAAATAAATGTGAATAAGAAATGAAGAGTATTTTGTGGAAGCTAACTGAACTACAAATATTTCATTATATCATTTTCTATATTTATTTTTAAGTCCTTTTACTCGAGTTGTTGTCTTATCTAAACCTTATCCTGTTTTTCTGGATACTAATCTAGAGATACTAACAGTTCCGTTTTAACTGTGAGGCCCCGAAACGCAATGAGAAATTTAAGTTATAATCGGACGCTGTGTTATAGGTGTGTCTTCCAGGGAATTTATAAGCAAACTTTTAATCGTGTTTCTCAAAAAGGAAACTGATAAGAAAACACACCTCCAATCTTTAAATTCCTCTGTAACGTCTACCTTCTTCCTTGTTGAAGCATGTTCTCTTAAAACTACTGTGAGTGTACAGATATAACGCTTATTTTCTTATTTGATACATTTGATAAAACATTGGGGTTTCTTTCTGCTTGTCGCATGATCCAAATGAGCCTTTTTTAAAATGATAATTTCTATATTTTTGGTTTCCGTTATTTTATATCTGAAGGAAAAAATTATTAATTTTTAAAAATGAATTCATTAATTTTTTTACGACAGAATATAGAAAATTTTAAAGAGTTAAACTTACAACTGCATTAAAAAATAAAATTAATACATGGGAAGAGTTATTCAGTTCAAAGTCTTCATTTAGCTTTTTAACTTTCCTTTCAATTTTAAGGAATTTTGTATGTTTTTAAACGAAACGGATAAAAATTCATTTTATTAAAAATATAGTTATGTATGATGACTATTTTAAATAAAAAGTAAGTATATGTAGGAAAGAGGAAAAAAAAATTTATGGAAAAATTCTGATCCTGAGTTAATTGTAATGACATTTTAGTTTTCACACAAAGTATTTTTTTATTTCTTTGTTTGAAGTTAATACGAATTGTTTTCTAGTAAAATGCATGCATCACTGAGAAAACAACACAAATTTATTTTGATGTAACTAGACAGTTACAAAGATTTAGTTATCTTAACAAAAATTAATTTAAAATCCGCAAATTTTTTGTGACGATAAAATCTACATTAAGAAATAGATTTCACATTTGTACAACAAAACGGACAACATCAGAAAACAAACAACAAATAAACATTAAACAAAAACATCAAAACTTTTTGAGTTAGTCATTAAGGACCAATAATAGATTTGTATTTTGAAAGAGATATATGTTTATTCACAATTTTATTTCCTAAAAGTTTCCAATAAATAAACTAGTAGATTTTTTAAGCGCTTAAAAAAATAAATCTCTCATAGAGTAATTTTTAAATACTTAATTATGACAAAAAATTATATTTCCTTAGTTTAGAGAACTTTTGAGAGCGATAAATTCTGCAAACCTGTAAAATGGATTTTAAACCCGATTTCTATAAGATAGAAAAACAAAAATCTATCTCCAATTTTTTAAAATCTTATGTTATCTTATTTGATCCATCTGGTTTTTCCCCAGTTACTGTATCTTAAATTTTTTTATTTTTATATAGTAACAAATTTTATAAAAGATTTCTTACTTTTAAACAGTATTTTTTTAATTTCCAAACGCGTACAGCCAGAAAATGTAAAAACTTCTTATGCCAAAGTATACGAATATATATATAAATATACACATTCACTTTGTTGCTTTTGAAGTATCTGCTTTATGATAATGTTCTAAATTTGCCCAATTTAATCTCAAATCGCTGTGTTTATCAAAATATAAAAAGAAGACCTAAAATAGCTTCCAATTATTATTTTTTTATCTCCTTTATTTAGTGATTATAATCCTGCTTCTCTGATTTGTTAAATGATGTAAGCCGATAAACACATACTAATTATTTTTTGGGGGAAACTCATTTATTAGTCGAAAATACCATTACCACATTTTGACTTTTATTAATAACTAAAATATTTTTTATTATTAATTTTCCATGTCGTAGAAGAACAAGTCTTTTGTTGTTATTCGTATATCTTCTCCTGACAATCCAAATTAACAAAAGTAAGAAAATCTGTTTTTGTTAGATATACCAATTATTATTTGAATTTATTACTCAAGTAGAAAGTTCTAGGCACATTAAAACGCTTAATTAAAATGAGGATAATATCCTTTATTTTACTTGTGTGTTATTTAATTAAAAGGAACTCTCATTCTTTTACACGCATTAAAGCACACTGATAGTCGATTGAGAACTTAAATAAATGTTTTTATAAAATAATTGCAAATTAATTTCATAAAATATAATTTTTAAGTAATTATATTAATCCAAAACAATTAAAAAAGTGTTAGATTTTATCTTACAAAAAACTATCTTACTGAGATAGTTAATGGCATTATTAATGAGGTACTTAAAACATAACTAAATAATTATATTTTAAAATTCTCTAAAACCTTATTTTGCACAAGATTTCTTTTTGCACTTTTTTATTTTCAGTTTCCTGTATACTTTTCTCACCTTATCATTTATTTAAATTTTATTATTTATATCAACCAATTAATATATATGTATAAATATTTATATGAGGATTTTTTATTTCTTTTTATAGAAAAGAATTAGATTTTATGGGCGTGGTTATATGAAAAACTTCATATTAAACAAAAGGGAGTAGTAGTTCTCACCAAAGTTCAATGATCTCGATTTGGAAAAAATAAAAATTTTTTGTTCAATTATAAAAACATGTAGTACAAGTTATATCTGTAAGTTATTTGATCAAATGCTTCAAGTTTAATTAATTAAAGATTGAATGTTACGCCTGTATGGGAGATAATTTTATTCCTTGTTGCAAAATATGTACACTTCTAAAATTGTCACTAATTTTCAAACATTATTTTTTATGCTCAGATAACAGAAATTCTGAACAAAATATAAATTATATATATATAGTTTGGGATACTAGGATTCTCTTATTATAACTATTGTATTTTTCATAAACTGGATTAATTGAGGAAAATTTCATCACAGTTCACATAAAAAATTGATGGATGAAATAATGGTGCCTGGTTGATTTATAGCTCTACGATCAAAATTTTAACACAAAAGTTCTTAGAGCTTGTGGCGTAAAGTTATTTTTAAAACCTTTACAAATATCTGGGTGTCGAACTCATGAACTATTAAGCTCAAGGTAAGAGAGTTGACCATTCAATGATCAAATGGTAATAATTGTAAGAACCCTACAATATGAAGTAAGGATTGATAAAAACGATTTCTGTTAAATTTTTAAATTTTTGCTTTATAATTTACCTGAATATGAGGAGAAATATTAGCGAAGTTCTATATTTACACTATTTAATCTGGTTCATCTGAATATGATACGGAAAATCATATAAATTCTTAAATATCTAATTTGTATTATAAGATTACAGTTTTGTATATTAGGATTACAGCAAACATTTTAAATAAATGTTTAATTTATCATGTTTTTAGTAGCTATTTTAATTAAGAAAATAATTATTTATTGCAATTAAATTATCAAAATGTGTTACAGTCTTCATTTTTCAAGCATAGGTTAGGACATAGTATAGTTGCAAAAAGGGTTTTTAAGACTTAGCAAGAATTCTCAAAATGAAGTGTCTTTGCCTTATGAGCCAAAATAATTAAGTTTTGTACAATACTTCATGGGTATCAAAATATTTAAAAATTTAATAAAATGTTTTGCATTTTAATTAAAAACAAATATTGGTTTCAAAGCATTTGAAATAAACCTATACTTGCAGCTCAGTTAATAATCTTTAATTGTTGCCTCCTATTATCATTATCCATATACATTCCATATAACTGTTCATTAAATTTACTCAGAATTATTTTTTAGAAACCATATGCACACGAATCTTAATTATAATTGTTTTTTTCTTGTTTGTGTGTATTCTTTCCATCAATGATCATTAACCGTATCTTTTCCTCATTTTACCTTATTTGTTCATATGTCTTAAAACTTTTTTCCTATTTACCTTCGTGTTATTTCATTTCAACTTATACTATTTTGACTTCATTTCTGTTCTTTTAATAATTATTAAACTATGTTGATTCACATGCTATAATTTATTTCCTTTTCATTTTTTTATCCAAAGTTATCACTGCGTACATATCGTTAAATTCTCTTGGAATCTTTTATACATCTTTGTACTCAAAGTATACAGAATTATGGGGAATTTCTGATAAACATGATTTTCTACATTACCAGTGCGTAGACTTTACATTAGATGTAGTTATGTCTTCTTCTAATCACATTTCAATGAGCTGTAAATAGTTTAGAATTCTCAGTATATAATTCAGTTTATAAATTTCTTATCTTTATTGGTGATAAATTTGAATAATGTCTACAAATATAACATTTTTGCATGATTTTATTTTTGAGTGTAAAAAATAAATAATTTTAGTACTTCAAACAAGTAGAATGAAGATTGATAGTTTATTAAACTTTTTAAGAATTATTATTTTGCGTGATAATTATATCAACTGGAAAATCATCTTGTCCAATTTGCATATATTCTTTAAATTACTTTTTGAGATATATATGTTTTTGTGTGAGTTTAAAGAAAACAATTAAATCACATCCTGCTTTGAGAATATGTATAGATATGTGTGTGTGTGTACGTGTGTGTAAAAAATTAACGTTATTATAGTTCTAACTTCATGCAGGTAAAAAACATTAAAAAATAAAGATATATATATATATATATATATATATATATATATATATATATATATATATATATATATATATATATATATATATATAAAATACATATTTACCCCATTAAATCTACCATGAGTGAGCATTCATTTCTCACATCATAAAAATTGTTTTAATATTTATGATGAAGACTTTAAAAAAGTCTATGAATCCAAAGAAGTTTATTTCGTATGTATGAAAATCATTTCGTGCTTTAAGAAAGAAGATTGAAGGCAAAGGTTAAAAATTATCTTTATGTTTTGATAGACATCAAATAATTTATTCATTTCAATCTCGAAAAGTTGAAGAATAGGAGATCACAGTCTCAATTATACTTTCTCGATGAAATTCCTTCGCTCGCTGATGCTTTCTACAATCATTTCCCTTTTTTTAAATCATCAAGATGGTATAAAATTTCTATCTCGAAGAAAATAGATGAATATGTTTCATTAATATACTGAGCTTTTCTCATTAAAATATTCTTTAATGACAAAAGCTCGTCCCTTTTCTTGGAACAAGAAGGTTGAGAAGCTTGTGTAATACTATTCAGCAAAAAAATTAGTTGTTGCGTATCATTTGTTTATAATTACAAACAATTATGTTGAGTGAATTTGAGAAAATATTTTCCTCGTTTATATTATATTTCCTTGAAATTTGAACTATCATACCCATTAATTTAAAAGCTTTAAGTTATTTTCTAATGAAGACTAAAATTATTCCAAGAAATGTATTCTTAAATAAATTCTTAATCAATTAAGAAAGATTTATTTAGCGGAATTTTTCCGGTATTAGAAATGCGCTTCCAAGGATTTGCTTCGGTTTATAAAATGATAATTTATAAGAAAATATTTTTGTTTTGTTTTTTATAACTTATTTATTTAATTTTTTATAGTGTTTGAAAATTAAATACTTATTATTCTTGGAAGTGTGTCACCGAATTATTCAAAAAATTAATTGTGTTAGATAATTTTGATTATAGTATGAAACACGTTTGGTACCTTTTGAAAAATTATTTATTAAAAATATTTTGTAGTTAACATTTTTAAGCAAAACTCAAGAAAAACTTTTGATAGAATACTAATAAGTTTTTATTGTTCCAATTTCTTGTTTAATATTAAAGCATATAATTCTTTTTACTAAAATGTAAAGATTAATCAAAATGAAACTCAAGTGTAAGAAAAAAATTTTCACTTTCATTCTCGTAAAAAATATTATAAAGTACTTAATATAAAACCCATCATTTCAATTTTACTCAAAAAGTAAATTAAATTTTTTTAAAATATACATTAAATCTTTTTCTTAACAATACACAGATACAGAAAAAACTTTCAAACATAGTATTTTAAAATATCGTAATAGTAACTCGTACAGAAATCCCTATGTTACATATTGTAAGTATAATTTGTACAAATATCTTAAAATAGAAGACTATTAAAAACGAATAAGTTTTGAAATGATTAGATCTATGATACTAAAACATGCTCACGTGATCAGCTAACTTTACACTGCAAGCTTCAGTTAACTTGAGTTATTTAGGTGCGGGCATCTTTCTATTTTATGGCCTGTTAATCCGTTTAAGACGAATGCATCATTTGACGGAAGTTTCACGCTATTTTTTGCCACCTATAGCTGGAAAAAGTTTCCTTCTCTACATTTAAATTTGGTCTTATATGGAACAACGACTTTTTATCAATTTAACAAATCTGGTAATTTAACACAAATAGTGTTACCAGGAAGAATTTTGTAAATTTCGTGAATTTTAATAAAACTGATTACCTGCTGTTAAATAGATATTCAAAGTTTTTACTTGAATTTAAGAATTTCGTAAATTTTTCAAATTCGCTTATTCAGAATGGTGCATTTTTTTGCTAAATATTAGTTATTAATTATAACATATTCTATACATTAATACTTTTTTTAGAAAACGTGATGTAGTATAAATGCCGTTTTATTTATATATCATTTAAAATGATGTGTGTTATGTGAATTTTATGTAAAGTGAATCTTTTGCGTGATTGCTTATATATGTTTATTTTATCTAAAATGTATTATCTAATTATTTTAAATGTCTATCTAAAATCTAATTATTTATCTAAAAATCTTAAGGAATTTAATGTTAAAGCAAAACACAAATAAAACCGGAATTGATAAGTCATTTATAAGTACATTAATTTTATGTATGAAAAACATGTGACACATTTACTTTTTTGAAGCCTATGATTCTTCATTTTGTATACTTAACACAGTTATGCTATTTTGAAATCAGTAGTAGAACTGTTTCTTAATATATTTTTAGATAACAAAATATGAAGTTATTAGAAAATAAGACTCAATATGAAAATCACTGAGAAGATATCCCCAAAAGCTTTAATCTGTTTTAAAATCTGAGCAACAAAAAATGTAATTATTTATGAATTTTCTTTGCATACAAAAAATAAGTTTCCTTTATAGATGCAAGAAAAACATTAATTTTTAAATATTCCAATAATTTTCTGTAGATGCAAGATAGAGTTTTTCTGCGAATGTAAAATAAAATAAAAATTTTGCTAAAAGATTGTATTGCTACAAGTTTTTTAATACTAAAAAACTATTTCACGAGTCACACATGTGCTTAAAGGCGTTCGTATATTAATATTAATCCCTTTTATAAGAAATTCACTTCCTCATAATGTTTCGCAATACGTTCATTAGTGAAGAGAAACGAAAAAATAAACTTTAAAATTCTTTTGTTGTATCTGTCTCAGATTGTATCCAATCAGGTTTAACAAAAGAGGAAAATTCCCAATCTGTGAGAAGCATAAAAAATTTCATTTTGCCGAGCAAGTTGTTTCATTGGGTAATTTCCATCCTGGAAAACCACTATAAGTTCGATTAATCGGTCATTTCTTGTATATAATCGATGATCATGAAGGTGTGGTTCTGTCATCAAAAACCTTTATAAATCGGAATCTTTTGCGAAAGCTAAATCCTTAAGCTAGATCAAAGAAAGAATCAAAATGTAGGTTAAAACTTTTTTACTATCTTGATTTTTTCATTTTATTATTTGTTTTCTTCTTATCAATGTTTTCAACGGAGAACCAGTTTCTTTATAAAAATTCTCATCAGTTATCACTGAAATTTTCCTTCCTACTCCGTTTGTTTGTAGAAAAGTGCAACAAAGACAATGAAAAAAGTCTACTTTGCATTGAGGGAGAATTCCCGAGAAAGATACAAAGATTTTTTTTTAAATTTAGTTACATATTATTCGCGTTTTAGTACACTGGTTCATTTTGCTGATACTGCACTCAATAAGTTACTTATATGTAACTATATTTGAAAGCTTTTCCCAAAAGTGAAAAGCTTTCAAACATCAAAGATCAATAATTTAAAAGATCACTAAAGTGAATGTTTTAAATTATTGATCTTTGAATTTATGATTGAATGTTAGTTTAAATATTCTTTTTTTTTATTAAATTTTTGTATAATTTGCATAATGAAATCTAAAAAAATAACCGGATGATAAATTACCTAAATCTGCTTATAAATCTTCGAAAAAATATTAATATTCAATAATTGTAGATGTGAAATTGACGAATATTGTAAGTAATTGTCACACCTTATGTATAATATTTGAATTAAAAGAATCTTAAAAATTATTAAGTTGTTTAATGAGATCTATGGTGTCAGAGAATATTTTCATGGACACAGTGAAGTTTTAACACAATTTATTGATTAAAATTTTTCTAACAATTCAACTGACTTACACAAGTTCTAAAATTTACTTAACTCTTTATGAGAAATAATATTTTTGAAAGTATACAATGAAATATTTCAAACTTATTTAATTTCAAAGCAGTAAACTTCTTTCAATTTCTTTCATTTTTAGTGAAATAAATTGAGATATTTCTTTGAATTCTTTTAAATTTCTTGAACAAATTTACAAATTTAAACTTTTATTTATTTCTTTGCAATTCATGTAGTTTCGTTTGAATTAAAATTTAACAAATTTACTTGAAATTTGATCTATAAAGTTTATTCAGATTCATGCATTTAAATAATTTTCGGATACATTTTGAGTATTTAAGCAATTTAAGGTTTAAATGAGAGCAATTTTTATGGAAGAAAAGAGAGTGAAAATGCGTATTTTCCTTTTATTTATATAATTTTCTATGACACTGCTATCAAGGAAACAATTTAGACTATTTAGAGCTACAGTTTTATGATAAATTATGCAAAAGAATTTCTAGAATTACTAAAACAAAGGCTGAGTAAATTTGGGCTAGAAATGGCTACTATTTCGCTTATATTTCTTTTTAAGTGGATTATTTGTCTGTCAAAAGAGAATCTCCTTTTATTTTTAGTGATTTTTCTTTTAACGTTAATGTGAAATATATGTAACATTTTAACAAAAAGGAAATATCTTTTACAATTTTGCATATATATATTTTCAGAAATATTTTACTCGAATACTTTAAATATGTATTTCCTCTTAAAGTATTTATTATCTTTCAAAATTTAAATATGTCTGTTTAATAGCAAGATCTTCCTATAAATCGATTGGGATTTTTTAGGGAGAATGTATTTTTTTCATGGAAAATAATAATTTATTTTCGATAAAAGTACCTTTTTATGTAAAGTACCTTTCTATCTAAAAGTATCTCTCTACCATTTAAATTAAATTATAAATGGTAAATATAACTGGATCAAAATAACTAAATATTTCTTAAATAATTTAAAAGTAACTTTTAAATTTATAGAATTAAGAGGAAGTGGAATTTTTTAATATTGTGAAATATTTTGGTTTTTAGAATTCGTAATATTATTTATAAAATCACTTATTTTCGATTACATAATTGACATTATTATAAGCATATTGCTATCCTTGCTATTGATATACTACTAAAAAAACGATTAAAAAAAAGCTTCAAATCATTTTGCTGCGAGTGACATTATTAAAAATAAGAAACATAACTGTAATTTAAAACTTTTTGCTTGATTGTTTAAAATTACTTTCATTATTTAAAAACAATATTTAAACAAATATTTTTAAGACCATAAATTGCAAAAAGTTTGGAACTTGAATGGCAGGAAACATTTTAATTTCGATTTATTTCACTAAAACGTTTTTATCTAAATATTATTAAAAACAATTAAAATAACATTCTAAAGATTTATATTTACAAATTGTAATTATTTTATTTATATATGTATTTTAGATTAATAATTAAAAAATTTGGCTTATAAAATTTATATTTATATCGAAACCCAGACTAATATAAATATTTCCTTCTGTGAATGCTTTCAAATGTAAAGAAATCATTTTCTTTCACAACTACATAATTTTTAAACAACAAAATTTTTAAGAATATATATTTCATTATATCATTTAAAAATATTACACTGTTATCGATAAGATTAATTCTAAAATTCATATGCAAATTAATCAGTAACAGTTTATTATAATATATTCCCTTAGTATGATTAATTTAATAATGTATATTAAAAGGAAATATTACTTTAATTTAGTCTAATAAATAGAAGTTGTTGAGTTTTTTAACATCGGAAATTTCATACTCGAAATTTCTTGTTATTTAAAGTAGAAAATTCAATAAGTTAAGAAGTTATATGATGTTTGTGAAAGTATAAATAAGGTTAAAATATGTTAGTGCTTTTAAATAATTAATAATTTAATGGAATTTTGTAAAAATTAATCTGTTTAATGAACAAATTAAAGACAATCAAATATTTTTATATAATTTAAACAATTAAGAAGTTAATAATCTTTTTAACATTTCTAACTAAGATTACGAAAGCGATACTTTCGAATATCAGTTTCAGAAAACTCTAGCGGTACAAAGAATTAGAAAAACGTATAGTAAGTTTAGAAATACATATAGAATAATATATGGTAATTAAAATTTTTATGAAAAGTGGAATTTCTATAATTAAGTTGATTGTTTATTTGATATATATGTGCGTAAAAATAATATTTTCTACCAATTTTTATTTATTCTGATTCATATTTAAATATTTTATAGCTTAAATAAAATTCAAATTTTTATACTTGTGCCTGTTATGTGCTGCATTATAAACGCGCGCGTTTCAGTTAAGAAATACTCACATTTAAGTAGAAATAATTGAAAATTAACTTGGATTTCATCTATAAATAATTAGTAGCACTGAAAAATATTTTCCTGAAGATACTCTGATTCAAATTTAATAAAATTTAGTAGTTAAAAACCTGAATTTTTTTGTAATGAATATGTAAATAAATCTCATCTCTCTCAAATATCTATATAAACTGACTGAAATACAAACCAACCTCCAATAGCTTCGTTGTAAAATAATAAATATTCTTTGAACCGAGCAGGAATTTTTATATAAATATTACATATAATCAAAAACAAATAGCACTACTTTTACATTTCTACCAACAAGACTTATTTGCCAATATTTAAAACTGCATTAAAATATGCCTTTGCAGTTTGCAGAATAAATATATAAATAAATTTCCTCTCTGATGTATTTCGCTTATATTCTTCAAAAGTAAACAGAATATACAAAGAAAAAAAGAAAATACGGTTTTAATTAATAAAAAGTCTTTAATTACTTCCTTTAAAATGAATTTTTTTTCATTAAAAATCACTTTTATGTATATAATTTTCATTATATATCCATTTATTTATTTTCTCTTCGTGTTTTTCTCATCAAGAAATATATTTGTCTAAATCCATTTGGGAATTTACTTTTTAAGAGATACTTTGAAATTTCGACCATTTTGAGTGAGGAGCAGGATATCTCGCAAATAATATCTGTGGATTACCATAGGAATGAAACTATCATGATGCACTGGCAACATCAATTTTGACTCATTTTCAGATTAGTGCTATGCCTAGTTGGTTTCATTCTGGGATAGATACCTTCGTATTTCTAGTTTGGCGAGATTTCTTAGGGCATTTTTCTTTTTCAAACGCTCTGTTTGGGTCGAATCGCATCGTTCACACAAGTTTTTAACTTACTGCTCCTATTTTTCTTTTCTGCAAATTTTAGATACACCGTGAGAATTTGTAAGAAAGACGATCAATTTGTATAACGTAGAATAAATTTTCCAGAACTATTTGCAATCACTGAAGCTTGTCTTTATCGTTATTTCCATTCCTCAATTTTTTGTTTCATTCAAACAAAACGCACGACCATTGTTTTGCGTGTTTAAATGAAATAAAGATCTGCTTTTTGTTTGTTCACATTTAAACAGTTTTATATAATAATTTGTTAAGCTAATCAATATATTGACTTCGAAATTTACGATATGATTCAATGGAAATGTATTTTACACTTTCTGTAACATTGCATTGAAAAGATTTTTTTTTCATATTTCACTATATAGTTAGTTTATACTATATAAGAAAGTCTATAACAAGATTTCATAAATTGGCTCAGTTTTAGAGAAGTTGTCATTTTTAAGTTATCTATGTCTTTTGTGAAAATCACATAGTTAAAAAACTTCTAAAAAATCATTAATAACTAACCGTAAATATATTTAAACTGTATATTTTGATAATTTAATTATTACAAGAAACAATTTTTTACTTTTTATTAGAACAGGACAGAATAAAAGATTGCGCTTGAAATAAAATATATTTTCCTTATAATATTCCTATTTTTAAAATTTTACATTTTTGTATTTTCTTTTACCAAAATAAAGCTTTGTTTTGCTACTATATTATAATAGCAGAAAAAGTAAAAAAATAAGTTTTTATTTTATTTTTTATAGATTGCTTATTTTTAGATTCATATTATTTGTCGAAACATAAAAGAGCCTCCTTTTACTAATATATATTTACAGTAATGTCAAATAATTTCTCCCTGTCTTAACAAACTGTATTTAAATTTAATAAAGTTCAAATTTAAAAGTTTAATTACATTTGGCGGAATCATTTCATAATTTATAGGCGAACTTAGGACAATAATTACACGTTTTCTTACTTATTTTTTGTGACAGAAATGGAAACAGAATAGGCTTAAGGGAATTTTTTTCATTTCATTCTCGATTACTTGTGCTATTAGGAAAGGTCAAGCCTTCCAGCAAGATGGCCGGTGAATGATTTTCTATATATAAGACTTCTCATCCTGCTCCAACTAGGCCAGCCGTATTTATTCGCTCAATCTAGATACTAACTTCATCCTTCGTCCCTGACCGAACCTTTTATTTGGACCGCTGATTTTGATCGCCAAAAAGATAAAACAATATAATAAAAAGGTGAAACCACTCCACAATAGAAACCTGATACGCTTCGCGAAACATCGTGTGAATGATTAATATTCGACACGAAAGGTATAAATGGGGAAAGGGCTAAACCTTAAAGATAAAAAAAAATTTAAATAAATGTATAATAAAGGCATGGCCACTGAACAAAACTTATTGGCTAACTTCACCCACTACAGGTGAAATCTTTAGTTCAGAATGGAAGATTCATTTTCATAATTCTTTCACTTTTCCAACCACAGGAGATCTTATTACATTCATAAGTGCCCGAGTTGCAGCGAATATTTTGAAATTTTTCCTCGTGAATTTTTTATTTGTAGTTAATACAGTTACAACAATTGTTAATATCATTTATTTTATTTATTTCAATTGTGAGTTTGATAGCTTTCTTAAATTTCGTAAATGGTAGGTACTTAGATCTTGGTAGTAATAGATTTTGTAAAAATATAAGATTTATCCTTTGATATTTATTTTTGAATTCAAATATTAGTTTATTCAAGAGAAGGAAATAATTTTAATGATATAGATTTTCTATGTATTCTGTTAATAAAGCAAAACATTTTACACATAATTTTATTTATACAATTTTATGGTTACATTAAAGCGAATGCAATATGCTGGCAACATTTCCATTAAATTAAAAAATTTATTTCATATTCATTAATTTCACATCTTAATAATAACAAATGTCTTAGACAAAGCATTCACAAAATTTTTTCGGAAAGATTTTTAGCTGCAAAACAGATATAAAGGCATTAATAATAATTAATATGATGTAATCTTGTCTGACAGAATGATGTACTATTTAAAAATGGATTTAAAATATATGTATTATGTGCAAGAATAGTAGCTAGAAGGTGATTTCAAGTAATCTTTGGATTGAAGATATAGCTTTAAAATAGAAAAAGTTTCCAAAACGTATAAATTTCAAGTGAAGGTTTTCAAGAAAGTTTTCGAGTAAATAAACATTTTATAAAATTATTTCAAAGTCTTAAGGGAAAAATGCAGTCGAACGTTTCTGTATATATTAATAGACATTTTATAGCACATTTTTAAATAAAAAAATTATTGTTAAAAATATTTATTCCTTAATAAATTACTGTGCATTTCATTATTAAGTGTTTACTTAATTTATTAAAATTAACTTTTAATGTTGTAATTAATACTATGAAATAATGAATTCGTGGAAAAAGTGTTTGGTTTAATAAATATAAATGCTTCAGAGTTTCGTTACAAAATTCCAAAAAGTCAAAAGAAAAAAATATTTTTTTAAATTTCTGAAACGTAGGAAAGATTTCAACTACGCATTGTAGTAGTAGCAGCTACTATGAGATACGTAACTTATAACTACTAATAATAATTTAAAACTTTTCAGTTTTTTATTCCATAATTACAGTAAACATATACTTGAAATGCATAGAATTATTATAAATTTAAAACAGATTTCATTTAAATAAATTATAGGAAACAATCATAATTTTTGTTTTGTGTATGATTGTTATATTATAGTCAATAACATGTCATACATCTGTGATATTGCTGACAATAATGTAAAATTGCTATTTTTATAAAATAACATTTTTAAAAAATTTGATTCAATACGATGATTATTCATGACGTATATTTAAACCAAACTTTATAGAGAAAATAAAACAGTTACTAACTTATTTATAGGGAAATTTTCTACTCATTTAACTCAAAGATTGCTTAAAATATGAACTGTGAGTTAATATGTGTCTAGAAATGAGATGAATATATTAATAAAATCAGAAACTGAATAATTGATTTTAGTTGTTAATTAATAGATTATGGTAATTTATTTCATATACTTTCACTTTTACAATGAAATAATCAGTAATCGCTTAGTATCAAGAAATCTATCTCAACACTTAGATAAGAAACAAATAAAAAATCTCCTTAATACGGGTTATCTCCATTTCAAATAACTTCAAAATTACCCGCTTTTTGGCTTGGATGATGGGTGAATGAAACAATTATTAGGCCTTCATCTAAATATACACTCTCTCTGTTTCTTTAATCAAATATGATACAGGTATCTGCCTTGTATCATGTGATTATTTTGAACACAACAATATTTTACCTCTACAGTTCAATTAAATAATAATAGTTCATATACACCCGTTTATAATTTCTTTAACTTTCTTTTATAGGGAATGAACATTTTCTTAATAGCTGAAAAGTTTTCTTATGAGCTAAAAAAACATGAAAAAGATACTTTATTGTTTTTAGAATATATTATAATTAAAACACACTTAAACTATCCGAGATATTACGAAATATGAAAGGTATCCAAGAAGTAGAGTAAAAACAAATTACTACAGAAAATCACTTTCTTTTGAAATTTTAGTTCAAGTTAAAGATATTACATAAAAACAACTCTTGGCATTCCACATGGAAATGTTTGCTTCTGTTGTATTATCAAACAACTCAGTATTTTATTTTATTAATTTATTTCTATTATCTACTGGTTTATTGTATTTAATTTATAATTAATTATAGATGAAGCATTCAGAATTCCTTAGTTTTTCTTGTCACACCAAATGGAAATTAAATAAATTTTGGTTTTTCCTTTATGTAGAAAATTGCAATAAAAGCGTTAGGGAAGCTATTTTTATTAAGTTAAAAAATACATAAATTTTGATCATAATACAAACAATATAAGTAATGCCATATATTTATCGTATTCAAAATACTATTGCAACAAGTTAAATGCTTTCATATTCCTTTTGCTGGAAATTTTCTCATTATTTTTAAATTGCTTTTGAATTTATAATATTTCAATATTTTTTTAAATAAACAACTAATATTTTATACCAATCTGTATATTTTTAGTGGCCTACAGATCTAAAAAAATAATAATAATTTTATAAAAATATTTAAAAATTGTATTGTATAAATTGTTATTTTTCTTCATATTTCCATTTTATTTATTTCACAATCATAAATGCCTCACTCGTAAAGTTTTAATTAATGCAAAATTTTTATAGTCATTTAGTGTCTTCTAAATTTTATCATTTTAAATTTAAAGATAAAGTAGAGAAATTCTCATTTTATTTATATTTGATTTTAATTTTTTTTTCAACTTAAGTGTTCTTTTAACAAATTATGTTATTATTTTTTTAATTTGACATTTATCATCAATGAAATTAACAGAGTATTACATTTCAATATTCATACATAATAATAACAGATTTAAATAACAGCTATGATTAATGTTCATTAGCAAAGAAATATTACCATTACAAGGTAACAAATATTGTTATAGTAAATTCTCTATAACTTACAAAATACAGATTGAATTAGCAGGTTAACTAGCACTTTGCAGTTAAGTCACTCAGTTCAACACTTATTGACTAGACTCCAGGATAAGCATTTAAAAAAAATCTAGCTATATTTTTTTTGATGATTATAAAATTTCAGCGATTCTCTGTCAAAAAATGTGACCTGTTTCATGGAGTGTCTTTTTGTTACAAAAAAGGAAGAAAAAAGCGATGTTTTTATAATTATAGCTTTTTGATATTTTCTCCTAGTACTGCAGTGGTCATTTTGACTGAGATGTCCCAATTCACTTTGAAAGCTTTGACCTAACTGCTCTGCAAAATGCATAACAGACACCGGAGCTATTTTTTAGTAATATTTTATTCCACTATGTATCTATATCCATTAGGAAACAAACTGGAAGTAAATGTGGGTGGGAAATTTTAAGGTCATTCAGAGGTTAGAGGCGTGGGAATTAAAACTCAGTGAAAGCAAATCCATTTGTATTCGTGGGAAACTCTTCCATTGTTCTAACTTAACGGTAGAATTAATGTGAGGAGTTACTCCAAAAACTTTCATTTAACCTTTTTAACCTGTTTGCCACAATGATAAGGGAAAGTGTATGGTATCGTTTAGTGTTACATTATAACCCCTTTAATCTCTTAAAGGGGTTAAGGAAGATAGGAAGAGACTCACCTCGTAACAAAATACGTTAGTAATACATTTTTCAACTCTGATAATCTGTAAGTTTAAAACTAGTTTTTAAAAACAATAATGTAGGAAAGATATTGTTTTATATTTTCTTTAATGCAATCTGGGAAAGAAAGATCAGAATCAAGTAAAGTATGTTCATAGTTTAAAACATCATACTTCTTAAACCTACAATTAAATGTATTTTTTAAAAATTATTGAATTCATCATGGAGAAGATAAAAATATAAGGTAGTTTTTTAATATGCATTACATAACAGAAAAAGGATTATACTTAACCATTGTAGAATAAACTTAAATACAATGGTTACCATAGGCAAAAATTCCA
This sequence comes from Latrodectus hesperus, assembly GCA_037975125.1. NCBI lineage: Eukaryota > Metazoa > Arthropoda > Arachnida > Araneae > Theridiidae > Latrodectus > Latrodectus hesperus. The sequence goes on from CM075854.1 coordinate 77,013,009, forward strand.
GCAAAAGTATAGTGGTCAAATCATGGAACACTTCAACAAATTTAAATCAAATTTGTTCGCATATATTTTCATGTAGCAACATTATGAGCCTCATAAAACTTGAACAAAGCTTTTTTAACAATAAGAGTACTCTATAAGTTTTACACGGATGAATAAATTAAAAAAACTACAAGATAGGCTTAATAATACACACACACAGCATATTGATATATTCCCGATATTTCACTCAAGAAAATTTTCTGATTTGCTGGTACTTTGATTGATGAACGCTTGCTTATTCTGTGAACAATAGATGTTCAATAAATAAAATTTGAAAACAAATTGTGTAGATTATAGTTTTAAAAAATACGAAGTTGTTTTATCAAAACATACGCAAAATTGCATGCCTTAGTTTCTTAAAATAGTCTTCTAATAATGGTTGTAAAGCTACTCGGAAAATATTCTTTGAGAAATTTTTGCATAGTTCTTGAATTTTTTTGGGTAATATTATATTCAATATATTTAGTTTAATTACTTATCTAAATAAAAATGATTTCTCAGATTTTAAAAAGGAAATCTGAATTTTGTCAACTTTTAATCATAATTGCAATTATTTATTTTTATAAGTGAAATAAATCCTTTGTAGCCAGATGTTACTAAAATAATTTGGTATATCTTAAAGAATAACTTAAATATATAATGCATTATTTAATAAAATGTAAATTTTGATTCTCTTTTATTTTGATAAACTTTTATTGCTTTAAAATTAGCTTGATCAAATATAATGCATTCCGTAATAAAAATTTTATCTCAGACAATTAAATTGTTTCATTTAGCCGAATTTTCAGAAAAACAATTTTTTGATTTTGATTTTTATTGCATAAATTTTCTGAACATAAATTCGCAGTTCCATTTCCCTTATGAAAAGTAAAAATTTATGAATAGAAAATGTTCATGGAATAATTTTAATTAATTTCTTTAATATGTAAAATATAATTAGGCTCTTATAAAAATAAGTTTAAATCAATTTAAATTGAAAAACAAAAAATTAATTTGGAAATTAAGGAGAACAATTCAAGATTAATAATTGTGAAAACGTTTTTGAAAGCTGAATATAATTATTTTATAATCTGTGAATAGCAAGAATGCCACGTTTTGCTTATAAGAAAAGCTTTATTTTTCTGTGTAGCTGTTAATTAATTCATAATATAAAATTCATTAATATCATATTTTGCAATTTATTAAGTAAACCATCTGCTACAACTTGTTAGCAGTTTAAAAGTATTTTCATTTTATACGATTTGTAGAAGACTTACATTTAAAGTTATGCTTAATAATAAAATTTAGTCCTTAGAAATGTTTTAATGACAATTTTCTTTATTTAGTTTAATTCTAATTGCATGTTGGCTAATAATTTAATTAACTTACAATTTGTTATTAACATTTTTAAACTCTTACAAAATTTGAAAATAAATGGCCTTTTTCAAACCTTCAGAATTACATAAGAATAATTTAAAAAATTGAAACCCGAAAATCTGTTTACTTTATATTAAAAGATTTTAATTAAGAAAACTATCATAGCAGTTCTGAACTTAGAATATAACCTTATATATAAAAAATGTAATTACAAATGAAGTTTGGAATTTTTCTATTATCTTAAATATAATTAAAATATATTTACTTCATTGAGAATGTAATTTTATTCTTTGAAAAAAATTTGATTAAATATTTTATATTTAATAAATATTTTCTAAATGAATTTCTTTCCTTTTTTAATATGAAAACAATTGAAACTATTCATAAACTCTGCTTCGAGAACATTCCAGAAAGCGTTTTACTAAACAATTACTTAATTACCAATTACCTAAATAGGAAATGCAATTGGCTAATTTTGTTTTGTATTGTACTGAATGCTGTAGTCATTCATCCATAAAATTACATTAAAAGTATACATAAACATTGATATGAATTGAACAAATTAAAATATAAAATTTAATAATTTAGCTTATGTCGGCTTTTAAAACTTTTAAGCCCATAATTTATTTTTGTATTAAGATTCAAATAATGGAAAATTCGATTTTTTTTCCTTTCGAATCGTGATAATCTTTTAAGATTCAGAGGATTCGAGTACCTCATCACTGTCTCTTAAAACAAAGGATGATGTCCCCTTTATAGAACAGTTAAGCAATAAATGGGAAATTAAACTGTATATAAATGAATAATAAATTTTGTTTCATTCATAGAACAAAACAAAAAAAAAAAAAATACCACGCCTTATAACCTGTGGCGTGGGAGGGGTATGGTCTTCTTAACTATTGAATTCATTTTTGCTGCTACCAGACAAGTCCGTTTATAGGTCAAATTAAGGTCAGTGGCGTGGGAATAAAAAAAAGTTTGAAGAATTTTTGATTTCTCTATGCAAAAACTGGTTATCCCATTGAAGTTTAGTTTAAATTTTTTTTAATTTCAAAATAAAAAGTGGTTGAGTTAGTTTTAATCGCTTAAAAAATGACACGTTTCCGTGCTTATAGCCTTGTAAAATGTAAAATATGTATTAAATAAATTTGACTCTGGTGAATTCTATCTCTCATACAAGTGCGGTCAGGGTTATGGTTAAAGGGAAGAACATAATTGTAAGCAAAATAAGTTCTCAAGTTCTTGAAAAACATACGATTGTTTAATATCTTAGAAAGTGAAAAATGTACTCAGGATTGCAGCGAGCTTGCCAGCCATTCATTTGCAGACATAATGGAATCTTGTTTCAGATTGCACAGCCTTACTGAAATCCTAATTCTTAAATAAAATAAGTAGATGTCAGTCACAACATTAAGAAAAATCATTTCTTTTGTAAATGGGGAGGGGAAGAAGTGATAAAATTAAATAATCTTTTACTATTCATGCAGAAAGACAGTTATTTTTAACTCACGCTGTGTATTTTAAAAATACGTTTGAATAACTTTTTTACAATATTGTTTTGCTAAGAATCTAAAATATTTTTTCACATTTGAATTGATTTTTAATGGGAATAGTACTTTCTTAAGAGAATTAGAGTTTCTTAAAATCAATTTCCTTTTATAAAACAAAATCTTTTTTAAATGAGCCAGATTTTTTTTCAGTTCAACGATCAGTTTCATGAGATATCAATGGCGTCGTTTATGTTTAATTTATGAAAATCAATATTAACCAATATCTTCATACAATAATCGAAGAAATATTGAAAGGATTAGTTTGGGCGAATTCTGTTTAAATACAAGAATGATTAGGGTTTTGACTAAGGAAGAGAATAAAATAAGAGGCAAATTTTGCATTCATATCATTAGAAAATGAAGGAGAATTTAATGCTGTATCAAGGGAAATAATGTCCAAGGGACTGCAACTGAACCATTAAGTTTTCCCCCGTCGTTTAGTTAGAAAGTCTCTGATAATTTTATTTTAGAATGTGCAGCCATTTTTATTAAATAAAATAACTAGATTTTTCTCTGCAATCTTGAGAAATTTATTCAGCTTAAAATGGAAGAGAAATGTAGATTTAACTTATTTTTCTGCCATGAACACTCAAAAATAGTTATTTTTACTCTCGCAGCTTATTTCATAGCACGTTTAAAGTTATATTTTTACATTATTTTGCTATGAATTTCAAATATTCCCTTTAAGACAATTTTAACGGAAAGAGGATTTTTTGTTAAAATTTCAACTTTTTGACAAGTTAATTTTCTAAATGAATCTACAACATAATAATTTAAGAAGACATAAATGTGTCATTTTTATTACAACTAATAAACTTAACGACAGAGTATATTCTCATAAAATAATCAAGGAAAAATATTTTACAACTTTTTATCTCTATTTAACAAAAATTTAAATGAAATAAATTTATGGTTACACTATGATAAAAATTGAGAAGTATAAACAAGAAATTATCAACTGCTTTACGAAACATTTCTCTTAATAACAAATTTGCAATCATTTATAACATATATGAGTTAAAAAGCAATTCTATAGCTTTCGAAATGTGAAAAAAAATTATCGCTAGTTGTATAAAAAATGATATAAGTAATAAAGAAATATTTTTACTAAAACCCTTCTTTCTTGTGTATGACAAAATATATAATAGTTTTTAATTTATTTTTTTAATTTTTTAATATATGAGCTAATATTTTCTTTCTTTTTTAGGTAAGTCATATGTATTTATATATTTGCGGCCTATCCGATGAAGTAAGTCAAAAAAAGATTAATCTGCTTTTTGTTACAATTTTAACAATTAATATTCCATACAATTCTTAAAGTCCTTATAATATTCAAACCATATTAATTATATTAATTAGTTTTAAATAATTATAATGTAATATAATGTAAATATAGCATTTTGGTTTAATTTTCATGGTATGGTATTAAAATAAATATCCACTCACACTAAAATTAGGCAGTATGAAATATTTATAATTCCTTAGTTTTTTATAGAAAAAACCGTAAAATCAAATTAACCCTTCATTGATGCTGCCATCTATTTCATATTTCTGAATAATACTGAAATGAAATTTTCATAATATGATAACTAATGGTAATTACTTTTACACTTTAATAATTGAGTTAATTATTCTTAAAATTATTCAAAAAATTTCATTCTAAGTAGAACTTTGAGAATTTAATACATTATAAAAGCTTGCACATAAGAACAAATTTCGTAATTGCATTACAAGATTATTACTTTAATTTTTAATTATATGAAATTTCTTTATTTAAATAATAATTTGTTATAAAAGATGAACTAATAAACGAAAAAAAAATCAACATATTAATTGTATTGCTCAATTGTCGTAGTCGATAATTTTTGCATTTAAATTTCGCGGGAGTAAATTATGATTGAATTATAAAGAAAAAAAATAATTTCGAATTTTATTATCTAGAAATTTATCACCTACGTCCACATTTAAAATTTTTATAATAATTATTTGTAACAACACTTCTTATTCTTGATATTTATTACATATTCTCAATAAAATTTCCATGAAAACATCATTATTTGAAATGCTACCATCTCAGAAATTCAGTCATGCACAAATGGAAATGATCCTACAAGAAAAATCTTAGCTATTTTCCTAGTTTCAGTATCAAGGAATCAAAACAAAATTTCTTTATTTAGCAACTCATTATCATTCCCATGATGAAAAACAAACAGAATTATCCCAGTAGAAACAAATCTCATTAACTGATATTCGTAGGAAGTAAATTACTAAATCTCAGTGACTGTCACATGCTTGAGTTTATTGAGATAAATAAAAGCAAACAAATCACAACAGCTCAACGAAGATATAACTCTAAGAAGTGGTCAGTTTAAAACAATCGTCTGTCAATGGATGTCATTTTCTTTTTCATACCTTTTGACGATCGGAAGAGAAAAAATAAAAGTGGGGATGACAGATATTCTTCTTAGAACTTGCAAGAAAGAGTCGTTGACTTTCTTTACAATTCATTCACTAGCTGCAGTTAATGTTCGTAAAAAAAAAAAGATTTTTGAGACCATTTCCAAAACTTATTGCCATTAATTTGAATGACTGCGGTTCTCTATAAGCGATAATTAGCAAAAAAATGAACAGCTTTGTAAATAATTAGTCGAATTAAACTATATTATTTATTCTTGCTTTAAAATTATTAATCGTATGATAATTTATTAACATTCTCTGGAAATAGCTAAATTTATTAATATTATTACATTTTTTGCGAAAATAATGCTCTATAAACTTTTATTAAAAAATGGCTTGAGTATGAAATACTAATCATATGTATATTGTATTACATTTTTGCAACTCTAACTAATATACTGATATACAAATATAATATTTATTTGCCATAAGGTACATTCGTTAGTTTGCTTCATAAAAAAGTAAGTTATTATATATCACATGAAGTAAATTGATACAGTATACTAAAAAGTACTTAAACATTAGAAATAATGATTCTTGCAAATTAATTCGACTCTTATCAAACTGATATCACTTATTTTATAGCATATACTGACTTTATAAAACATAAAAAAAACAAAAAACAAACAAGTAAGAGAATAATGCTTTATTTAAATTAATATTTGTTCATTTTAATTAGTAACTTATTACAACAATGAGATTTCTTTTTGTATAACTTCAGATAACAAAAAGAATTTACTCACTATTTAAAGCATGTTTTTTATTTACTTCATTCACTTTAAAAAAGGAATTATCTCTTTTTGCAATCGCATTCTCTCTCTTTTAGTTATAATTCTCAAATACTCTTTTCGTATTTTAATTTTTTCATACTTCTTTCCTCTTCATTTATTAATCTTTCTCACGGTCTAGCGTTATCTGCCCATCATTATTCTATAAATTCTGTTTCTTAAAATGGGCTTTTGGAAGTAATTTAACACATCTTATTTTTCCATAAAAGCGAAGTGTATATCTTCCATCGATCGCTATCACAGTTTCTTTTCTGTTATAGACAGCTTTAGTATTCTTTTTATAGCTTTTAATAATAGAGAAAAATAATGACGTCATTGTCATGTGGAATTCTCATTGTTGTCGAATCATTTAATATACAGAGAAGAAAATTCCTTCATCACCCCTTTTAACCTTGTAAAGACCTTAAATAAAACTTCAGAAACTAATCGTTTCATCAGTTAGCCTCCAGGTTGACCTTAAATTACACTTATTACACACACAATTTATAAATAATTTAATTGTACAATTAAAACTTATTTCAAACAAATCTTGCAACCAAACAATTAATTGAAAATATTGTACAATATAAATAAGTTTTAATATATAAACTATTTCCAGACTATTTTAGACCAGATTATGTTGTTACTATAACATAATTGGTTTTGATTTCTTAAACTAGTTTAAACAAGTTGTATATTTAATTGTAGTATTTTTATTGTTATTTTTTTGATAAAAACGTCTTGGGTTATGGACTCCTGGATCATGAAACTTTTATAGAATTCATTATGCTCTAATATGAAGTACATAATAGCATTTTACGTTAAATGAACCTGGTATTTATTTTACTAGTGCAATATACATATATTTTTAAATAGGTAATCATTCAAAATTAAAAGCAATATATATATGTATAAGATGAATAATTTGGAAATATTTTTCGTTTCTAATATGGATTGCTGAATTAAATATCATAAAATATTCTCGAATTCTTATGACAAACGACTGTAAAAAATTAACACAATTGATAAAAAGTGTAAAATGTATAGCATTTTTTGAAGTTATTCATTGTAATTAATAATAAACAAATAGACAAAGCAAAAATATAAAAAAATGAAAAGAAAAGAAAATTTTCACGAAAATGTCATTTTGTTTTGAAATTTATGAAACTTTTAATAAATTATTTTAAAATTCAGAAGCTTTATTTAATTTGAATTATATTTATTTTGGGAAAAATGGTACAGTTGAAAAATAAACGCTCTGTGGAAAGACAATTTCAAATGTCTAATATTTAAAATTATATTTCCTTATGTATATCATGCATATATTTGCTTATTATTATTGCTTGATATGACATAATAATAAGCAAATATATTTCTAAAATAGACAATTTTAGAAAAATAGATAATGATTTAAAGGCAATATTGTAGACATTCTAAAGATAATCATTTTTGATCCGTATCCTTAAAAACAATCTCCATGTACTTTGAATTTTATTTACTAATTTGATAATTCATGTGTGCATTTTACATTTTCTGAACTCTTAATGAATTTTAGCATATGATAAAATAATCCATTATAACGTAACTAAAGCTCTGACAAAATTAATAGAAATTAAAATAACTTTTTAATAATTTTTAGCAGGTATCGTTTTAAATTTTGAGGTATAAATGTAATAGACGAAATTGACGACACAGTGACGCAATAAAAATGGGAAGATAGGAATGCTCAAAAAATTATTTTTAGACTATACAATAATGTGATAAATTTAAATTATCATAATTAGTGACTCCTAATTCTTATTGAAAATATCTTTAACGATAAATGGGGAAATTCCAACAGAATTCTGAGTGTCCCAAGGCCCTGGATGGCCTTCTCATGCAATAAGAATTTGTATTCTTTGTATAAAATGCTTTCTACTGTGCCTATTTAGCTATAAGAATTCCTTTTCAACGAATATTTCTATTTTAATATCATGGTTTACGTGTCTTCCAGCCAACTTTCTCAGACTTTTCTTCAAAAATCATAGTGAACTTCCTTTGATTGGTTATTCTAAAGTCTTTAAATGTCTTAGAGCTTCCACAAATCCTTACTTCTCTTTCCCGAAAGTGTATAAAATATTGCAATACCATTTTATATACATTGCTTTCAATGTTGTAAAAATTAAGGCACTGCATTTTTTAGTAATATTAATACAGTAAGTTTTTATTACCTTTTTATATGTTCAGAAAAATAATTCAAGATAACGAGATTACTTTAAATTTTAATTTGAGTTTAGCCACTTGATAATATGACCAGTTTAAACAAATATTAATCTTATTCAATTTTCTGTATTAAAAAATTATGTCGATGTCAGCTTAAAATTTAAATCATCTGAATACAACAATTTGATACTTTTTTTCAAAATCACAAATTAAAGAGATATTTCAGCAAAAACAAGTGTTGCCATGGGAAAAAAACTGTATCGATTTCCTTCCAGATAAATTTAGTGCTGCACTTTTAGCTTTAAAGCTCAAATTTCTGAGATTATGTTCATCCATGCATAAACACACTCAACCCTGTCTGGATTCTCGCAATGATGAATTTGCTGTTTTAGCGTCTTCTCACCATCAACTTTATTTTTTGCACAGTGACCTTCAGTTATGTTTTTTCGATAGTTTTTCGATCAGTGACTTAGAATTATTGTTTCAAAATTACAGAATTCAAAATGAAATTATAATACCAATAATATTATCAAAATAAATTTAAAAATCCTTTTAAAAATATCCAAAACTATTTATCTAAATTAGGGTTAACTTGAATTCCTTAATTTAGTTTAAATAAAAAATTATCTCAACTCTAATATTTGATATCACAAGAGAATGTATATACTTATTAAATGTACTTCCGCTTCATTGAATCTCATTTATTTTTAAATTATCAAGCAAAGTTTTGTTTTCAATAAAAATATTTTATACATCAAAGACTAAATTTATTTACTCTTTCTGTCTTATGAAATTTTTTCATTTGATTTAAGAGAAAAGCCTTCATTAAATTAAAAAAAAGTATTTCTTAATCTTATGACCTACCTAATGAAACCTAAAAAAAAGTTTACCAAATGAAAAGTTTACTTAATGAAAAATTGGCTTTAATTCAAAAATATTCTTAATCATTCTAATTTTCTTCGTTTATCAAGCAATGTGATTTTATATTATTCAGCTTTTGAACTATATCAATAAGAATTTAAGAAATGCTTACAAAGCAATTTAGGACTACAGAGAACTGTGCTACATTCCTTTAAAAGAAATGCTCTATTACCGAACAACCCAATCATTTTATCGCCAAAAAACTAATTACAATGCATAATAAAAAATAATAGAAAGTGGTAAATTACAGCCTCTTTTAGCAATGACTCACTTTAAAAAAAAATCTAGCTTAAATTTCCTCAACGTTGTTAGGTTTAGTAGCGTTGTATGACCAGTAATAATTCTAGGAAATAAAATAATTCGTTTCGGTTGGGAAACATTTAATCTAAACTAATTTACAGTCAATTGAAACGCCTTAGAAAAACTTCACACATCTCTCTTTCACAACCAACCCTTTTACTAAAAAAACTGTATTAAATCTATAAAAAAATTATTGAAAATAAAATATCAATAAAATAAGCCAACAAGAAAAATAAAAGAACTACTTATGAAGAGAGGTAGGTTGTGCGAACAAATGTATTTCCTCGAGAGATGTTTAAATGACTACCTAAAGTTGTCTCACTTACTCAGAATAGCGTATGAAAATCGAACCTAGCAATTATGTTGTCTCCTTGTTTGTTTTCCCCCAGTTTATTTGTATTTAATTAATTGAGTATTTGGTGGTATTGTCAGGTTGCTCTGGGGAAAATGGAATGGCTAAAAAATAAAACTTTCCATTCCTAATAGCTCTGCCTTTTTGTAGGATGTTATCCAATATAACCACACAATCGGATCAGTTCAATTAATTCCTTTTATATTTCCTATTCGCTCAGATTAGTGGAGCGTGTCAACGTTATATTTTTCTCCTTATTTCGTTGCATCAACTACCATCACTCTAATCTGCTATTTATCGATCTGATTTGCTATTTCATTTATCTTGCATTCTGTCCAGCGCCTTTCGAAGGTCGAGTAAATGTCGAGTGGATCTCAATTAATTTCCCTTCTTGTACTACTACAAACAATCTGTGTCATGAATGGTTGAGGATATACTTTTTGAAGTGGCTGATATAAGTAATAAGGGTGAGCACTGCATATAGTTGTATAAAAGTAAATTATGATGTTCAGTGGTACTAAATTCTTAGCATTTCTTAAATGGTGCTAGCAGTCATTCTAGTGTTAAATATTTTCACTTATTCTTTTGATTGTGAGTGATACACCACAGGAAATTATTTTTTGGCTATGCCACTGGTTTTTAAATGTGATAAGGTATTAGCGCTTATATATATATTTAACACTCATTTAAAATACTCATAATTTACAATTGAATCTTGCACTTAAAAATTTAATGCAAATAATGAAAATATTTAACAAAACAAATAAGAAGAAAGAATTTTAAAAATTAAATTTTAATAAAAAATTTTCATTTATTTAACAATTTAATGTCTATTAGAAAGATAGTTTCTTAGTCAAACTATATTCTCTACTTAAAATATAACAACATTCCTAAATGTATACAATTAAACTCATAAAAAAGAGTCATGTTCTCTTCCATTTATGTTTCAATTTTAAACTTCCTTTATATTCATTTATAAATATCAGGAAAGTATAGACAGTTCAAAAGTTTTCGGAAGTTAAATAAAATATATCTTGGTGGATATATACAAGTACTTTATTTACTTGCATTTTATTTAACTCATTGGTGTGTGTCTGTGTGTGGGGGCATATATTTTATTTAACTTGTATATTACTGTTGAATGCTGTTTACAGATAGAAGTAATGTTTTAGCAAATACATTAGATGGAATCGGAAATAATTTAATGTTGCTCAACTCTCTCATTTGCGATTCAAAAGAATATCAATTGAAAGAGAACCAAACACTAACCACAAATCTGCATTCGCAATCAGAAGCCTGCATTTAGATTAGTGATAAGCATAGGCTATATATCATTAATATGAAAATGCGTAAATTTTATATAGCTGATCACTTTTAATAAAGACTAGTTTAATCAAAAATATTAATTTATATTTCTATTCTTTTAATTAAAATTTAACAGTATTCCTAAATACATGGAATTAAACTCTTAAAAAAAGAGTCATGCTTCTAATTTTTGTTTGTTGATATTTTGTTTGGTTTCGTTTGAAGTTGTTAACATATTTTTAAATTTAAATCGGAACACGCATAGTTATTGTATCGATCCTTAAAAAGTTACAAGCTAAAATATAAATCTAAATTTTATCAGGATTTATAGAGCCGCACACACAAATTCAAATATCTTATCACTAATTCTCAGTGAATTCATATTATATAAACTTCAAATCAGTATTAAGGGACTTTATTCCTAAAGTCACACATATCAATACCCTTCGAATAAAAAAAATGTAAGCTTAAATATTTTTCCTATAAGACATTTTTTATCACAAAAGTAAAAAGAAATGAAATTTCTGTGTTTAAATTTAATTGAGTGATAAAATATTAAAATTGATAATTTAGTACAGCATTTTAAACAGAATATAAAAATTATATTCTGTTTATATATAAAAATTATATTCTGTTATATAAATATATTACATAATTTTTTTATATAACTGCTTTTTTTATTATGCAACTTAAATGCTGAATTTTTACTAGACAGCTCTCCTTTAAAATTACTAATGGCCACAAATGCATAAATTATGAATTTCAAAATATGGATGTAAAGTTTATATTATTTTTATTTTGATCTTCTGTCTTTAAACTGCATAAAAATTCTCCTGAGTAATTCTTTTAAACGATATCAAGTAAGTGAAATGATGAATCGTGGGTAAAAACTCCTATATGTAGTGTTTTATCCTTATTAAGCTGAATAATATCAAGATAAGAATAGATAAAATGACCTTGGAACCCTGTATATTTAATCAATATATTGAAGGAAATAGAAAATTAAAATCTTGAGTTTCTAAATAATTCTCACTCACAAAGAAATTGCTTACCGTTGCTATGATGTAAAATAAACTTCAGATTTATTTATCTATTTATGCCACTCGATTATTCTTGATATTTATTAAATAATTGCTTGATAGTAAGGTAAATTTTGATAAATATTTGTATGATAAATTTGTGAATAGTACTTTCATTACGCACACGCGTTTAGTCGATTAGAATCATTAGAATATATATAAAACATGTGGTATCGAAGCGGATAAAAATACAATAAAACGCGTAGAAAGCATTCTTCAACATGGTTACAATGTAGTCTGTGGTGTATGAAATATAATTCACAGCAGTATATAGATACAAAATAAGCATAAGAAAGTAAAATATATTCGTAAAAAATGGTTTACTTAAAATTGATAGTTTTCTTATCTTTTATTTTGCTCGTTTTTGGTTTGCTTGATTATTCCTAAAATTCATGATACCTTCTTAATCACTAATATCACTCATCTGAGGCTGTCATTATTTTGTGACAGCTCCTCATATTTAAATTATGCCTGTTCTTAAAATAAGTTTATTTTTTGATTAATCCAAATTACTTGTGCTTATGAGTTGACTTTTGATTAACCCAAATTACTTAATTAAAATTTTTGATATTAATTTAAATTCTTTACAGAAATATTTTTTTCATGAAAATCATTCATCAATAGAAATTTTACCTGCTTATTTTGTGTAAATTTGGCTACATGTAATAGTTTATAATCCCAGAAAAAATGTGAGTCTAATTTAAACATCGCATCACTTGAGAAATGGTCGAAATTTTCCTAGACATCTTACTTAGGCAAGGGAACGGCTTGTTATCAATGAAGCTTATACAAATATGTGTGTGTTCTTATCTCTAATTTAGTTACGTATTGTTTGATTGCCGTATTCCTTAATGATGAAGAATCAGCGGATGATTGTTACTTCTATGTCTTGAAGACTGATAAAATACAAGAAAGGAGAACAAATAACAGAAGAGGAAACAGTTGATGGCATTGAGCAATGACAAAATATATAGTGAGGTTATTCACACCAAGCTAATTTCAGAACGATGGGAAAACAGCAAGGAGTTTGCACCATCCTCTATTAAATTGAAATAATTTGCTGCTAACTGCCCAGCACATAAAACAGATAGTCGTGAAATGTTCCTTCGGCTTGACGGAAGATAGGAAAGGAAAGGTAAATAGTAGGGAGGGGGTCAAGAAAATGAACTGCTCCGTGTAGTACTACAAAGGGAGGGGGAGCGGTTTTCATAGAGAAGACCGGATGACGAGTATGGAGCGTCTGGCAAAAACGTTACGCATTGTTAGCCATGACTATCCGGTTTCGCGTGAAAAATTTCCCGATCTCCAAATAAATTTTATTTAGTATAAAGGTTCTATATGAGGGACATCTCTCTTTCTCTGACTTTTTGTTTTGGTATTTTCCGATTGCCTAACTGATGTGACCTTGGATTCCTGTATTTAGAAATGAATACAGTTCTTCGGGTACAAATGCGAATGAAAAGTTTCCTGTAATTTAAGTGCACTATTTTCTGACTTTTATGACTAGATTTAGCTCATTATATTGCTTATTACATAAACAAATATTTTTTTAACTATAATACGTTATTTAGATGTCCAATTTCATTTTCCAAAATGTATTAAATAATTAAATTGATGATACCTTAACACGTACATACACAATACATGAATGCAATCTATATTGCTTTAAATTTAAATATCGCTTAAAATATTGCTTTAAATGCATTTTTTTTTAAAAATTTCTTTTGCTCATTTTGGTCCTTATATTATAATATTTGTGTATTAATAGTGTTGCTAAAATAAAAGGCAAATTAAAATGGCATATTCATAGTAGAAGATATGCTGATCAAATTGTTTATTATAGTATACTCAAAATCAAACAAATTTTAAATACACATATTAAAAATTTCCAAATTTCTTTATAGTTTTTATAAAATATGTTGTGTTAATTTTGTAATTATTATAATATACTTATGACCAGAAATGATATTTCTGAAGCTCTATATTTCATATAAAAATTCTGAACATTTATAATTTTCTTTAAAATAAAATGATTAATAAGAGAACTTAATGGATATTTTCCTTACAAATATAAAACGTTCAGTTTTAAATAGTAATCATTATTTCAAAAAACAATGCTGAATATACGTATCTGCTTTTCCTCTACAAGCTAATCTCTATAGTATGTCATATTTTTCTGTGTTTCATTCATGGTTCAAAACTTATTAAATAAAACATCAATTGAATCCAGAGTTATACATTAATTTCCAACAGAGATATTGTCTGTACAATTAATCATTACTTATGAAAGCAAAAAAAGATAAATAACTATAAAAGTGATAAAACTTATTAATTTTTCTATTGGTTTCTCAAAAAATTTCAATTTGCTTATTTTATTTTAATTCAGTGAGATGTATTGAAATTTATAAGATACATTAGAATGAAATTACGCTTATATAACCAAAATGTATTCATTCTTCTTTGATGCACAAGCTTTTGTGTGTCTTCCACTTACACGTTAAATAAATAGAATTCTCTGAAGCAGATGAAAATAGTTTTCTCATCTGCAAATTTATCCTTTTTTCTCACTTTTGTGTGAACTAATTAAATCAATATTGCCTCCAAAATAAATTTTTGACAGCATTATTAATTTCATGAATTATTATATTTTTATGCTTAAAAATAAAACAAAATCATCTTTTGTGGCATTATGTAATTGTTTAAGATATAAAATAGTTTTAACTTTGAAGTATGTTCATACTTTTTTAATAAATATTGTTAAAGAGCATATTTTTTTTAAATCGAACGCTTATATGAACTTTGGTGAATACTAAACGGTATGTCCTAATAAAATTACAACAGGAAGTATTCTCAAAGTACCTATGTGGGGAAGAGGGCCGAAATGTACGTAAGATAGATACGAAAGAGTAGTATCTATCGCCATATTTTTCTTTGGGTATGCTTTCTAATAGTGATGATTTAAATTGATGATTTAAACCAGATTGATGATTTAAAAACTAGAATGATTTAAATTATTTTACATAGTTAAAATAAATTCTAACTTCACGAAATTTTAAATTAAAAAAATAATGAAATATGGAAGAAAGTCATAAAAAGAAATTAAAATTTTATTAACTTAGTCAAAGAATTTAAATCAAATTTTAGGTTGAAATGGCATGCTTCTCATAAATAAGTAGATGAAAACAGAAAAAAGTTAAATAAATAAATTTTTACCTCAAATTTCATAAAAAATAAATATTTAATAATATTATAGCCTTCTCTTTATTTAAAAAAAGATTTTAGTAAATGCTAAATAGATGTGTATTTCATTACTCCATTATTTTCAGAATGTAAAGTCTAGATTCTACACAAAAATTAAGCAATTTAAAATAATAAAAAAACATTCAATCATTATAAAATAATATCATACTTGTTTTCTTGCATTATATTTTTCACTATTAATATTGAAACTTTAATAAATATTGTTAAAGAGCATATTTTTTTAAATCGAACGCTTATATGAACTTTGGTGAATACTAAACGGTATGTCCTAATTAAATTACAACAGGAAGTATTCTCAAAGTACCTATGTGGGGAAGAGGGCCGAAATGTACGTAAGATAGATACGAAAGAGTAGTATCTATCGCCATATTTTTCTTTGGGTATGCTTTCTAATAGTGATGATTTAAATTGATGATTTAAACCAGATTGATGATTTAAAAACTAGAATGATTTAAATTATTTTACATAAGTTAAAATAAATTCTAACTTCACGAAATTTTAAATTAAAAAAATATTGAAATATGGAAGAAAGTCATAAAAAGAAATTAAAATTTTATTAACTTAGTCAAAGAATTTAAATCAAATTTTAGGTTGAAATGGCATGCTTCTCATAAATAAGTAGATAAAAACAGAAAAAAGTTAAATAAATAAATTTTTACCTCAAATTTCATAAAAAATAAATATTTAATAATATTATAGCCTTCTCTTTATTTAAAAAAAAGATTTTAGTAAATGCTAAATAGATGTGTATTTCATTACTCCATTATTTTCAGAATGTAAGGTCTAGATTCTACACAAAAATTAAGCAATTTAAAATAATAAAAAAACATTCAATCATTATAAAATAATATCATACTTGTTTTCTTGCATTATATTTTTCACTATTAATACTGAGATTAAAGCTTTAAAACTTAGATTTTTATGATTATGTTATATAACAAATAAACACATTTTAAAGAAATTTAATAATAATAAAATGAACTTTACAGCTAAAAATTAAGAAAAAACATGGCAAGAAATTAGTTATATAGTTAAAAACCAAATAACTTCATTTGTGACTAATGCATTGGAAAAATTAATAAAAACAAATGTTCTATTTACATATTTAGAAATAATTTCGTGAATAATTATTTCTTTTTTGTATAAACTAATTTAGAAATAAAAAAAATAGTGAATTCAAATATTCACTTCTGTTATTCGTGCCAAGACTCCAGACCAATTTCCAAGTAATAGCTTTGTATGTTCTGGAACAAACTAATGAAAAATTTCAACTTTACAATTTTATACTGTCAAAAATGATGGACAGCATACGCTGTTCATTCTTTACTCGCACAACCACTGTATTCGATCACGATTTTCCTTATGGCCTATTTCGACAGGTTTTGTTGGGGGTGGAAGCAGAAAAACCCACCCATCGCAACATGCAAATGAGCGTCCTCTATGGGAGTTGAGTCGTAACTCATGCAATTCCAGTTACAAGAGCGCCGATTCATGGCGATTGTGTCGTAGAGTTGCAGTGCAAAATCCTCCCTTCCAATGGTCCCTTCCATGAATAAAAAGGGCTGCAGGGTGGTAAATATTAGAGAAGAGAAATTTGAATGAAAATCGAATATTTTGAATCCGATATGAGTGTTGTGGCGTGCTTGGCGTGACACACCAGTCGTGTCAAGTCCGAGGAGAGCGTAACGGGTTTGACACTTATCGAGTTATAAACTTTCTCGGCGTCTCTCTTTTGTCCCACACCTACGTTTTTGCCATTCCTTTTAATTCAGAAGAATTACGCCCATCCGGTCTTCCTGGTGCCATCTTTGGTGGGTCACTCTTGAAACCATCTTCAAAAATTTCTACCATTTAGCTTACAATTATTTCTTAAAAATAAAATTTTAAGATATATAGACATGAATAAAGCTTTTATACGATATCAACAACTAATTACAGAGTGATATAATAAAAAATACAAATTTTAGCTTGTAGAAAATAAAATAATAATATATATATATATATATATATATATATATATATATATATATATATATATATATATATATATATATATATATATATATATATATATATATATATATATCGGGTAAAAAATTTTGGTATCGTCATACAATGTACCTATTGGTTTCCTTTTCCTTTTCTCTATATGTTAATGTATTCAAATATAGCAAAATATATTTAAATATTAATTTAGTTAAATGACTGTGTGTAAATTTATATTTCTTTCTTTTAAAAAAACGTATTTAGAGAATGTATACATAAATTTGACTTTGTATGTTTGATTCACAAGTTAACTTATAAGAAAAAAGGAAGGAACGAAAGCATTATTTTTTTCTTTCTATTTAAAGTGGTGTGTTAAATAGTATGATTTTCATTTGAAAAGTACTGAGACTTTTTTTTATAATGTTATTTATTTAATATAGAACAGTGTAAAATATATGTAAACGACAACTCTATAATTATTTTTTCCCATAAACTGCGCGTATTTTGTGTTTTTATTATGTAGCTTGTTTTCTTTTTATATGTTATCTCTCTATGTAATTTGTTTACGAAAAATACATCCATTATAAGTTTTTAAATTTTTTCACAAGTATTATGTTCACTAATTATATGAAGAAAAATCTTGCAATTAAACGTATTTGCTGAAGTAAAAATAGTTTGGAATGTTTTCAGATTTTAAATTGAATGGGCTGCTGACCTAGCCGAAAATTTTTTTTGACCTAGAATTTTTCACAAAGGTCGTTGTAGCTTTTTTTTTTCTTTTTTGTAAAAAAAGTAATATGATTTTAGTTTTTAAATCGCTGAGCAGAATTACAGCGCGTCAATGTCTAGACATCAAATCTATCAGATCCGTGAATGCTTAGGCTAAAAGAGAGGAATCAAAATACTTTGTTTTAAGGGTAATCTAAGTAAACGATATACTCAAGGATAAATAACAATAAGCTTTTCCTTGTTTGTTATAAAATTTATGAACAATAGCAGCACTTATTGTTCCAAAATGACTTGACTGTTCAAAATCAAAAAGTTTTATTGCTTTTTAGACTTCCAGTGAAAAGAAATACTATATTATTTCGAATTTATAAGTTTTTAAACTTTAAGCTTACTTATACTGTTGAAACAATTTTCTCTCTTTTTTACTCAAAACTCTTTTAGCTATTGTAAATAATACTTTGCTATGTTACAAATTAGTTATTTTGATTTTGATATTTTTCTCTCTTCTGTGGGTTTTAAATACTATAATTTATTTTGATTTTACTTCATCCTTATAAAACTTTATTTCCAGATACTTTTTAGTTTTGTTTAAAAATGCCTAGTAAATTCAGTCTCAAAAATTTTAACTATTAATTTTAAAGGAACAAGAGTATTAAGTGTATATAATTAAGCAATGTATTCTAATAAATGTTTAGTGTTCATTTTAATAAAGCTTGTTTTTTGTAATGTGATTATAAAAAATTCAAAATTAAGTAATTATTTATTTAAAAAATTTATTGGAAAAATTTAAAAAATACTTATGAAAAATTTTAAAAATTTAAAATAAATAATTACAGAAAGTCATACCGCCGGATCCTTCAATTAATCAATTCAGTGCCACTTTACCGAATTATTGCATAACTTTAAATTCACTCCTTTATATATAGTTGTTCACTCAGGATAAATATATATTAGAAAATTATTTAAATAAAATAAACATATTTTAACTAATCTTTTTCGATTATTAAAAAGACTATAATAAAATATACTTAAAATTTATTATTATTATTATTATGATAATATAATTGATTTTGAATTAATTTTAATTTCCACTGTTATTTTTCATCTAATTTTTAAATTTACATTTTCGAAAAAAGTTGCCATTTTTATTAAACTAAAAAAAACTAGCTTTATGTAGAGAAAACATTGAAAAAATGTAAGATACAAAATAAATTATTCGCAAATTAAATTTATTTTAAAGTTGTTTCTATTTTTATCACTTGATTTTCATTTGCCAATTGTGAACTAATAATCTGGGTTACAAATTATTGAATGCAGTTTTTGTTCTCTTTGTTGAAGAGATATAAATGCTTCAGAATTACTGGGCACTTTTATGATAAAAAAGGCGAATTCTAGGTTTTAAATTTAAATTAATTGACCCTTTAAAGTATTTTAATTTCTTACGGGGTTTTGATTTTAATCAGGAGACCTACAATCACAGACAGTTCCCCCCCCCCATCGATGAGAATTTTACAGTTTTTTTTTGTTTTAGTTTTAGTAACTGCCTTCATTTATTTATTTTATTATTATTATTATTATTATGTTTTTTTTTTTTTTTTTTTTTTTGAAGTTCTCGCACTTCCGTCTTTTGCCATTGTCCCGCCTCGCACTGTGACGTCACGCATTCCTGACTCTATTATTACGTGACGAATGGGATGAGGAGAAAGAGAATGATTACTAAAGAGCAAACGATTATTTTGTAAGATGTTGCCTTGTGACCGCATACACCTGACCGACCTTGATCTGTTCCTTTTTCGGACGGGAAGAAGTTTTTAATTCATCTTTTCGCATAATATGGGATTAAAATATTATTTAATCTATTGTAATTGTATTTAATCACAACAGGGGTTCGACATTTTGGATATTCGATATGAAGGAAATATCTCATTTCCTTACAGCACATCTGAAATCTGCTTCAAATTAAATGAACAGGAATTTCAAATTAAATGAATTTTAATATCATTCTTGTAGTGCCCTTGACTAGATTGTTGGCAGATTAGAAAGGTTATTTTTAATTTTTTTAAACTTGTTTTTTCTTCGATATATAAAAATATTTTAAGCTATCAAATACATTCACCTTATTTTTGCATGCTGTTATGCATTTAAAAATACGACGGTTGTAAAAATAAGACATTCAGAACCAATAAAAATAAAAGAATCATCGATAAAATTAACAACTAATAAAACTTTAATTTATCGAAGAAAAATACCAATTTATTTTTAAAAATTATTTTCTAGAGTTTGAAATCTATCGTAAACACGTTTAATTAAAAATTTTAAATTATATTATGTTAACTATATGCTGTGTAAATCATTTATAACATTTTGGATTAAAATTTATCAAAGAAATCCGTTATTTCTTTGTTTTCTTTTGCTTTTAGCACTTAATTTTGCACAATTTACAAAATATTTAGTAAACTATTAAGACTTATAATTATAGAATTAAAGTAACTTATTATTATTATAGCATTAAAACTCTAATGCAAATGTTTCTCACAAAAGTAAGCTTGTGTTATTACATTAATATCAAAAACGGAAAATAATTGATTTGAAATTAACTTCAATGACATTATTTGAAATGCAGAATTTTATTATTCTTAAAAAACAAAAAAATTTATCTCTTAAAAAATCAAAAAAAAATCCTGAATCTTGATATATTTCCATATTAACGTTGTTTAATATATTAGTTACGTGAAGTAAAAAAGAAAGTTCTCTTTTTAATTTTAGGTTTCAAATACTTTACCTTAATTTTCACTTAAAATAAAAAAAAATCTTATTTTTATGGTTAGCGCTTTGAGAGAAAGAGAGAGACTTTCACATTCAATGTTCTAATTCCAAAAAATGTAAGGAGGATAATAAATGTTAAATGTCTTCCTTTTGCGCTTAAATTTTTTCCCAATTCTCTCTAAGAAATGTATGCTATTCAGTCTTATTAATAACATATTTAATTAGTGTGATATAGTTTCATAATATTCAAAAACATCACCATAATAACGTTACAAGGATTTAGGGTAGAGTCTGAAATAAATTTTCAAACATTTTTGCTAACATCTTAAATTCTTGAAATAGTACTACAAATTATTAATATTTTTATGAAGATTAGTATTCACTTGTTGAAAAAGAATTTTAAAAAAAGCTTTTTATTGCATTCTTCGCAAGGAGGAGTTTCCTATTTTTCCGTGATCTCTTTTAAAGATTACTCTCCACCTTTAAACGTGTTTTCTTATGATTTTCTTTTTCCTCTACATTGACCCGCCGAATGTAGTTTAAGGGGCATTCTTTCCATTTTTTATTATTATTATAATTTTTTTGAACGGATCACTGAACTGTTTTAACATTTATTTAAATATTAGCAAGGTGATGAGGAACAAGATGTTAAGTTATGGCAGTTAATATCATTATTCATTTCGTTGTAATTTTAAGCAGAAAAAGAAAAAATTTCATAATGTATCATATAGAGCTTTTCACATTATTTTTCATAACAAGTAAATTTGAAACTAAATTGCTGAATACAGGATCTATGTTATGTTTTGAAACTTAAATGCAAGAATTTGCTCTGTTAAGAGTGTATCTGTAATTGCAAAAAAAAAAAAAAAAAATTTAAGTAATAATTTACTTAATTAAACTCTAAAATATCTTTCAATTATGTTAGCGAAATAATGTTTTCGACTTAATGATTTTAAACATGTTTGAAACATTTAAGTATAATATTACAGATTTTTTATTATATTTATTCAAATCAAATTACAATAATCTGAAAATATTTTGGTTAAAAATTATAGTTGCTTTAGATAAGATAAATATTTTTTTAGTTTCCTTTTTGTTTTTTTTTATACAGATTAGGAATGTATTATTTGATGCAAATTAGGAATCTAAAAACGTGTTGTTTGTTTTTGCCCTGATAAATTTTAATAAATAATGCACAATATAGATTAATGGCTGTTGACTTTAGTAATAATTAAGGTATCAGATAATGTAATTCTGGATATTATTTTCAACTCACGCAATTTAATTTTGTTTCCATATTAATTTTTGATAATTTCTTTAAAAAAAGAAAAAATTCCCTTCTATTTTTTAAAAAATTAAGCTAAATAAAAAATTAAGCTAATTAAATAAAAATTAGCTTCACAGAATTCATTACAAAAAATGAAAATATAACAAACTGCTTTGCATTGACCTTATGGCATGTTAATTTATATTAGAATTCAGATAATTTTTTTACATAAAACTACTATATTATTTTGAAGATTGGTCAAAATAGATAATATTGAACAGAAATATAACGGAATATGTTGAGAACTGTTTTTGGTTACAGTGTTACGATTCAAATAAAATTGGTAAAAATACGCAAATTTGAATCTTTTTAAGACAAAAAAATTAGTTTTGGGAATTGTATTACAATTTTCAAACTGTTTTTACTATATTGAAAATCGTAGGGGGGGTAATTCTATTTTTACTTGTGTGCTTGAGACAAAGTTCTAAAGCAGTGTTATTGTCTCAAATTTATTGATCCGAAAAAACGAAATCATATTTTATTGTCTTTCGATAGAGATCTCATTCAGATCGATGAATTCAAATTTAATAATATAGTTGGACTACACAAATAATACAATAAAGTATTTCCAATATGACTACGGAAGTTTGAATATCAGATGAAGTCAACTGATAAAGAAATTATCCCCGTATAATTCTGTTCCATAGCAGAAAGAAAAACAAAATAGTTTTGGTAATATTTTTTACTCCTTGCAACTCCGCTGTAGCGAATCTATAGCTATCATGTCCACTTCACTTCCTCTTCAAGAAGAACTGGCTATAATTAGCGACTCAAAACCATCCCGAGGCCACTGAACCAAGAAAAAAAAAAGTGGTAGGTTGTGGAAAAAATATTACCACAGGAAAACTAAATTCAACTAGTTTCAAGTGTACTCTGCAGTGATGGGTAAGGTGATATCTTTGTACCGGCTCCTCAAAAAGTTGCTATTTGGTATCTCAAATGAAGACAATAAAATGGACATCCCAAGGTACTATTCAATTCGTAGGAAACCTTTGTTGAAGCACAGCTTTTGTAGCTTTGGAAGGATAATTGGGCGTTTAGATAGATTTCTTTGTTTTATTAGTTTAGTTGTTCAATGAAATTGGTAGCCTCCCATGGTATCAGTGTTGATAGCCATCTCTAGACAGGGAAAACTATACTAGAGCAAAGCCGGCATTTTTTTTACATCTGTTTTTATCAATGTCTACCTTGAAACGATACCTGCATGCATATTAACCTCTTCAAGGACGTCGTTGGAAAAATGCAGTAAGGAATAAAGAAAAGGACTATTTGAGTTCGATTGTAAGGTGTTGACTCTATCCCTTCTTTTTTCCTTTATCATTTGTCCTAGATGCCTATCTTGAATTTTGATTTTATATACTATCATCTAAATGAATGCATTTTCTTGCGAATAAAATTGCAAAAATAATGTTTCTCACTTGAAGATAAATGTCAATTTTATTCATATTTCTAGGTGCGTAAAACGTGAAACGAAGAAAGATCGTAAAAATGGTAAAAGAGCAAGATATTCATTTTCATAATCTTGTCAAGCATTTCTAAGGACCTTTCACTTAGAGTGTTTTATATATATAACCTATTTAATATTTCTTATTTTAATTTTAATAGACGGTGTTTTTCAAGGATTTCTACTTTTTTAAACGCAATCCACTTATTTACAAATTTTATTCACTAATATTAAATTATTTCTAGTGACACTTGAGCCGTATTTCTAAACTCAGTGCAAGGATGCAAAAAATATGTATGTAATAATAGTGTATTATTTTGCATGGATTTATATTGTCATTTTGTTATTAATTATGAAATCGTGATAATAAACAAACGCTTGGATTTTACTTATTATTATCTTTAATTATCGTATTTTACTCTATCAAAATTCAAACTCTATTGCTATGTATTTAAACCCTATTGCTGATTTATTTTTCTCGTCATTTCTCTTTGATATTAAATGGATATTGTTCTTTCTTTGAAACAAATACTAAGAGAATTTATGCGAGTGAAACGCGTGCTTCAATTAACGATTCAAGAATTTGTTAATGATGTCGTAATAATGGCCATCTCCATAGTGTCATTAGTTATTTGAGCGTAATTATCTGTGTATTGTTCTTTGTTGCAGGAGGGTAATACTTCCGCGTATCCGTCCACGTCTCAATTAATTGCTACTCGAAGATTACACAATCTTTATGGAACTAAACTTCTGTTACATATCAGTCTATCTGAGAAACATTTTTAACAAAGTGATTTGCTTTTTTTAAATTTTATATTGCGATTGAGTTTTATGATAAATATATATATATATATATATATATATATATATATATATATATATATATATATATATATATATATATATATATGTATATGTGTATGTGTGTGTATATATATATATATATATATATATATATATATATATACAACTGATCCAGTCACGCGTATGCAGTGGCTGAGTTTGTAATATATATTGAATCAATATTTACTAATTCTTGGGTTCAATCATATTAATATTTATAAAATTTAGAATAGGTTCATTCATAGGAGATTAAAAATAAAACGTTTCACCAAAATTTAATAGTAATAGGTAAAGTATCGAAATTTTGAAATTAAGTACAAATCATATATATACTTTCTGAATTTACATTTTATTCATCTTATATTAAATTATAGTTTGTAATCAGTGACTTACTTATAAATATATACTATATAAATTAAAGACATCTAAAAATAAATTATTATAAATGAGGTAGATATATATTGATATCGAACTATTATTATTTTAATTTTAAATATATATTAAAACTAAAAATTTTTTCCGTGGCATTATACTGAAATAAAAATATATATATAAGAATTTATCATTTGAATAAATAAATTAGATCAAAATGTTCTACTGAATAAATTAATAATTATCAAATTATAAAATAAAAATAATAAATAATATAAGGCTATCAAGAAATACTTACATATTTTCGAGGTGGTATGAAAATTAGTAGAGAAATACAGTAATATATATAATTTTATTTTACTATTTATAATATTAAAAATATTCAAACTGAATACTGCACAATAATAACACAGTACAAAGTATAATTATGAAAATGATTCACGAAAAATTGTTATAGTATCATTATACATCATGAAAATATATGTAAATTCTATATTTAACCACGCGCTATGCGCACGCATGATAATTTTCTCGAAGATGGTATAATCTAGAAAAATAAACACGTCGCCATCTGCCGAATACCTGTGCAACTTAGATGCTAAACCGCCATCTATTAGGAACTTACAGGACTAACCAAAAAAAATTTAGGGTAGTACTACCCCTAACATTTAGGGGGATTAAAAATAGATGTTGGCCGATTCTCATAGATACCGGATAAGCACAAAAATTTCATCAAAATCGGTCAAGCCGTTTCGGAGGAGTATGGCAACGAAAACTGTGACACGAGAATTTTATATATTAGTATATATATATATATATATATATATATATATATATATATATATATATATATATATATATATATATATATATATATATATATATATATACCAAGTAGAGTATGACTAGTTTACTGAAAACGATAAGTATTAAACTTCTGTCGAAAATGGAGAAATACAATTATCCTTCAAAAATATTGCTTTTTTATTATTTTCTCTCGATACAATTTTTCAAAAGAAAAAACCATCTCTGTAACCAATAACTAAAATTATAAATTTAATAAATACTTATTAAGTTAAGAAATTTAGCACTTCTTTGAAATCACTATGAAAATGCTTCAATGTACATAGTATTACAACTGTAGTCAATGACCTTTCAATTAATAAATAAAAATGCAAATTTTAAATATTATAAATCTGATTTAAAACTAATGCTTATTTTTAGTTTGATTTATGCAAAAGTTATAAAAATGTATAAAAAAAACGGAATAATTTTCTTCCATTTATTTTCTAGTCATGCAATGAAAATTAGATATTTATAATGATATCAATATCTAAAAAGAATTTGAAAGTTTCTAAGTACTTAAAGAATTCGTAATCGTAAACTAGCTTCCAGAAATTTCAGTTTTGATATTTGGTTAAACTAAGGCGGTTTTTCCCTAAGTTTTCCCTTTTGCAAATTCTCTTCATCCACGGTACGGCTCCTATGCTCGTGAATTACATCGCAATCAATAACAATTTGTGATGAATTACTTACGGCAACCTTCATAAGGAAGATTGTAAAAATATCATTATTCATCATATTGGAGGTTAGCAGTAATGTAACATTCATCTAGTTTCTTTATTGATGCTTATGTAGACAACCTGCAGTGGAATACTAAAAATGTTATATGAATATTTTGGATTTTATTATAATTATTTTTTTAATTCCTTTTCTAACAATGAAATTAATGAGAATGAAAGTTAAAAATGTGAAAGTACTGAAATAAAAATTATTGCTTTTTTAATTTCAGAATTACAATAAAACAAAAACAACATACAGTACCATAAAAAATTACATACTGAGAATAATAATCGATGTTATAAATTTTTCAAGCTTCACTAAAAGAAAGAAGTTCTCACTTTGAATTTTAAAATACTTATCATTTGCAAAGTACTAAGAATATTATTTTACCCGAGATACAAATCCTTTTACGTTTGTACTCATGATGCTAAAAATGATTTACTTGCTAAAATGTTGACTGGTTAAAGTTGTTCAATGACCTCTAGAACTTACAGATTAAAAATTGAAACCTCTTGACTTGGGAACAAAAATGTATTAATTTGAATATTTCATTGAAAATTGAATCCGCCCATTTCATTGATTTCTTTGATAAAATATTTCAATTTATATTTTCATTGTATTCTAAGATTAAGCTTTAATGTTATTTAATGATAAAAAATGTAGCTTTATATAATAGAGTTATACAAACATCCTTTTTAAGGTTTTATAAGTAAATTGAAATAAAAAATTTTTCAATATTATTCCGATCAAAGACCTTTGCTATGTTTTTACATTTACAAATGAAAAACTCATTATTTCTACTCGCAAAGATTAAAAAAAAATGTAATTCCTATTCTTTACAATAAATCTAAAAAAAGAAGATGAAAGAGTTACTCGCGGTGTTAAAATAGAAAAACACATTTCTTTTGCTATGCAGGTAATTCCGGCACGATTTCTTTTTTTCAAATGCGTGACTCGTACATTTATATTTACTATCGATAATGTAAGTAATCAATTCTAAAATTTCTTATTTTTATGAATTTGGAAAAGCCCATCTAGCGACTTATTTTACAATAATATTGCCATTTATACTCGGTGATATATTGTAATACAAAGAATTTTTTTCTTTGTTTCTTTTTTGTAATGCTTTTCTGTGGCTCGAGAAAAATGGTCTTGTGAACTCAAGCTTACATGTTACATTCTTCAAACTCACGATTAAGTAATGCAATATTTCTCTCCTGTGTTGCGATTAGTGGTGTCTACAATATTATTCCAAAGATTTATTATTTTTTGTAAGGGTATATATAAAAATATTTCTTAGAGAGAACACTAAGAAGCGTAAGATAGTTGAAATTTTTGCCTGGGTGTTTAAGTTTCTATCTCTATATCGTGACTTAAGAAGCATATGAATTGCAAGAAAAGTGATATCTGATTAAATTTGCGTTGCACTCATTTCTGTTTCTTTTTGCCGAGAACGAGAAAAACATCCGCATTCATTGTAGTCGCTCACTTTTGGAACAGTGCAAGAAATATAAATTGTAAATTTTGCCTCTTAGTTCTAAGTTGATGAACTGTTTCGTGACTAGAAAGCACCTTGTATTCTACTTTTCTCTTCTGATACGGACAGCGACAAAAACTGAATTTGCGAGAGGATAGCAAAATAAAATAAAGAAGATAAGAGAAATATTTACTTGACGCACAGGTATCTTTTTCAGATTTTTCAGACTTTAAACTTTGCTTCCACAGTAGCCTTCATTCGTTTTTGTTTTCATCTCTCAGTAAGAGGCTCAGAACCTATCATAACAAGAGAGTGAGGACGATCATGTTGAAAAATGAATTTGAGAATTATATGCACATCTTCGTTATTATTTCTCTAAGAGTGCTAAATTAATAAAATTCATTCCCTTTGTAAATTTTTATCGACACAATAAAAAATATCTATCATCTTTCCACATGAAGTCATTATTTCCTTTAGTTTTAGGATTTTTTTAATCCTTTTTGGCTAAAAGTAAATTATAACAAAAGACGAAATTTTAATTTTTCCACCAACAAAAAATGCTTCATAGAAAATAATCAACTTCTCAACTCCTAATTTTAAATATATATTGAGAAATTATATTTCAAATTTGTTCAGTAAAGTATAAATCTCAACACATGCACTGAACACACAAGCACATATACGCTTACATATGTATGCATACATATGTGACACTACTGCTTTCAATCAAGTAAAGATTTTATATTTTCTACAAAATATCTATTATGAAAATTATTCGATTTACCTATTTATCAGCGATCTCTTTACTCATGATAACATATGATTTGAGTTGAAAGAGCCATCCACTTTCAAAAAACGAATCGTCTCTAAATATTTTTTATTAACATGTATAAATTCTCATTTATTGGAATT
Source organism: Latrodectus hesperus (assembly GCA_037975125.1). Lineage (NCBI taxonomy): Eukaryota > Metazoa > Arthropoda > Arachnida > Araneae > Theridiidae > Latrodectus > Latrodectus hesperus. The sequence continues at coordinate 77,042,017 of CM075854.1, forward strand.
CTTGTACTATAAATATTTTTCATACATACAAGCAATATGCATGTATGCAATTATATTCATTTCTTCACATTAATAAGTAGATTAAATTTTGTTTTAAATATTTTGAAAGTACGATCAAATGCCTACCATTTTTCCTTTTAGCAATTGCTTTCATCTGAGAAGACTTACATTGCATTACAAAATATCTATTGATTCCCTCTCTTTTCTTTTCGTAAACAAGGTACTCGATGCAATTTTTTCTTTAGAAGATACAGCCATTGCTTTTTTTTTTCACTCATATCCTTTCATATTTACCTATTATACATTTAGTATGTCTGTATCAACAAAAAATAGAGAATAAGGAAACAAAACGGAAAAGTGAGAAACTCTCAAAAGCATAAAAGTCGAAAGCTTTTTTTTTCTTTTCTTTCCCGACATCTCTTCTTTGAATCGAGTTTCTTTTTATCTGATGTCTCGCTTCGTAAGCTTTAATGAGAAACATGGGAAATACGAATTTTTTTCCTCTAAAATTTTCTAAGAATTTATTTTTTATACGTTATAAAAATTAGTTGCTTGGTCACATTTCGATTACTTCAGCATGAAAATATTTTTAACTTTCTGATTACCCTAATTTGTTTGTGTTAAACGGTTGCGCCAAATTTTATTATTACTTAGAGGAAGAAATGATACCTCAAAATTGACCTTTGACAAAGAAAATACATTATATACAGGTAATATTATTTAATTGTTTGTTATTGATACTTGAAAACTATATAACACATATCAAACTTAGTTTTTTTCTGACTTACAAACTTTTCCTATTAATTGATATCAAAAAAGGAAAAATTTCTTTTAATGAACAATATTCTATTATTTACATTTAGCTACTTCTTATATATGTATTAGAACAAGGAAATATGAAATTAAACATTGAGAGATATCATGCTCTTTGGAAATCGGTATATTGATGTGATTAATAAGGATATAACAAAATAAACACATGAGACACATATTAAAAATCAAATAAAATACATGCTTAAATCATTGTTTCCATTACAAGTAGAAGTTTATTGGAAAAATGAAAATTATCAAAACTTTTAATACTTAGTGGAAGAAAACTTAGAGTGAGTCACAATACGTTTTTGATTTGCTAGACAGTTTACATTTCATTTTGGCATAAAAATCTTGTGGCCAGTATAGACTACTGACACTTTTTTCAGACCACTGACAAGTTTCACTAAGCTCCAGTTATAGATAAAATGTTTTTCACCAATTGTTAGGTGTTTTTATATTTTAACAGTCATTTAGGGTTTTTAAGGTTTACGAACATCATCCCTTATCAATGCGCTTACAAATAAATGAAAACAATTATGACTCTCTGTGAATAAGACTGATGACAAATTAAATGCATTTAAGCAATCGTTAGGCATGCAAAAAGATGAATTAAAGCACATTTAATTGATTGCCTAGAAGTTGGTGAAACAAATCAAAAGTAACGGAAGATTTATTGAAAAATTTTATATTTGTTTTTTCAAAAATGATCATTGATATCGCGAAAAAGTTATGACTAAATAACAGAATCAATTTTGAAAGCATTGCTGTTACTGATACATAAGTCTTGGAGTTAGTCAATAAAGACGTAATAAATTTATGAAAACCCAATAAATAATTACTATAGTAATTTGTATTTGACTTAGAATGATGTTTGAAAGTAGATGAATCAAGACCATTGCTATAATTAAAAGAATTTTATTTGCTGATAACTAGAATAAATAACAATATATTCAATGATGTATATGAGTACTTAAACTTTATTGTTTGAAATTGATACATATATATATAAAGGAATACTTGCTTGGAAGCTCTATTGACATTCAATTAAATCTTCAAAAATATCAGATGAAGAGAAACTGCAAATTTCCTTTGATTTATCCAGATCTTACTGATATATTAAACAGTAGAAAGACTTATGTCTATCTGCTTAAAAATTATGAAAAAAATTTTCCAAAAATTCTCACATACCACTAAATATGCGAATTGTGATTTTACAAAAATGAACTAAATGAACGTTTCATTTTGATAGCATTGTTTTCTTACATTAAGAGAAATCACACTAGAGTTTCAATTCATCAGAGTTAAAGAGTGCCATATTTCTTACATAATATTCTGTGAATCTTTTGTGCATAGAGTATGATTTTTATATTTTTTACATTATACTAAATTTACCACTCTACAATTTAGTAAATACTAAGCTGTAGTTAATATAACACTTGGTAGCTATTGTAAAGCTTTTAAAAAAGCCATTCTACTTCGCTTTCCTGGAGAACTTTTCTTAGACTGTAAGCCATATTCAAGTGTTGTTTCATTGGAAATTTAGAATATTCTTAAACAATCAGCCAACAGAAGTGTCTGCTTCAATAAAAAAGCAATACTTACCCCCTAATGTTCAGTATAGGTTGATCGAACGTAGAACCTTCCATTAAATTAACTAGTCTTTTTAATGAATTCCGTGTAGTAATGCAGTAAAGTAAATATAGTAAAGTACATCACAGTTTTAAGATTATTCTATTTTTTTCAATTTTAAGGATTGAATCCTAAAAAGAAAACCGTTTTAACTTAAATTTATTGATAATGCATCAAAAAAATTTCATCTAACTTTTATAAAAAGAAGGAAAACATTGTCTTTACCTTAGATAACTTTCATTAAAGAAATATTCTGAAGTTACATCAGTTCCAATATTTTGTATTATTATTCAGTTCTGAATGTTGTTTCTAGATTTAATGGGCGATTCTTATTTAAACGGGATTCTTAAAACAATATTTAATGTTAGAAAATAAGTCAGAGAAGTTATGGTAAAAAATTTGATGACATAATTGTAATAAAGAAGAATTTTTTAAGTAAAAAAAAGCGAGGAAAATGTACTAAGTTAAATGTAGTTACATTTGTAATCTAAAATGATTCACGTTTTATTAATTTACATTTTAGTGTAAAATATGACATTGAACTGAATTACTAATGCTTTGCCAGGCTGCTATTGTTATGTAATCAACATACCATAGATTATCTTGCAGTTTCTCTTCGATGATAAACTTTTTTTACAAAGAATATTTAATTTAGCTCTTTTGATGAAGTCCAGTCTTTTCACGAGAAATTATTTTATAATTTTTTTCTAAATCCTTTTGCTAATTTTCATTATTCGAGTGAGTGTTATTATATTTCTTGAATATGAATCAGTTTTTTGCTTTTTCTACTCTTCTAATCAAACCCATTATCTTACTAAATGGCATAAAAAAGAATTTTGAGAGAGTCGTTTTAGAATAATCATTGCTCACGTTCCATGGAGACGTCAGAGAGTTGTCAGATATTCACATGAGTGTGTCTAGCATTCTTTCTTAAAATGGAATTTATTACAGGCTTGTCGCACAGACGTGTCCTATCTACTTTCCGAGGAACAATGGCGTCTACTTCTGTGGAGTAAGTTGGAGTAAAGCATGTTTTTTTTTCTAATCTTTTTCTCGCTTTCCAAACCCTTCTTTACTGTCTCTTCTTAAGAAGCCGTATAGTCTTGTCGGAAGTCATAGATTGCTGGGAAGGAACCATTTGCTTATTTTTCTTTCGTTTCTTTCTTCGATTTTTCTTTGTTTTTGCGCATGAGACTTTTGCATACTTGGACCCGTTTTACTGGTGAGAAAAAGGGAATAAAATATATTCTTTCAAGAAAACAATCCAGTCAAATGATTACCCACAGAATAAAATTATTGCGGAACTATAATGCGTGAAAAATGTTTAAAAATTCATGTAGTTCAGACAAATTTTAAAAGATTTATCAACATTTTCAACAATACTCGAGAGAACTTTTTGCAGTTCCTGTGAAACAACGCGTAAAAGTATTTTTTCTTTCGCAAAAATAAAATGAGTTGCATATGATAAACAGGTTAAAAGAAGGTTACATTGTGAGTTATTTTTGTTTAAAATATAAATACTTAGCATTAAGCACGACAATAAATTGAATACATTTTTAGGAATAAAAATATAATAATTTTTACCTTATACGGGGAATTTTTGTTTTGTTTATGTTCAACATGTTTATTCTCCAATTTTATAAATTTCAGTAATTATAATTACATTTATAAAGCAATTTGGAAATTCATTCTATTCAGCATTATAAAGCAGTATCATAAAGATAGTTCGTCAATTAAAATATGTGCTTTTGTATACATTAATAGTAATATTGCAGCAGAGATTTATGAAATATTACTTTCTAATTTAAATTACGTACTCATTATTGTGTAAATATAAATAAAAATATAATGAATAAAAGCCATTAAAATGTCAAGATTAAAATAAATATAATTGAATTAAAATAAATTTGTATGTATTTATAACTTTAACCTTTTAAATATATATCTTTTCTCGTATAAAAATGTTTTGAATAAATATATTATTAATTCAGTAGATTTTTATCATTCATCAAAAAAGTGAAAAAACGCGCAAAATCAATTACTTTTAATCAAATAAAAAAAAATAGTTTTGTCTCAACCAAAAATTTAACAAAGGAACTTTTAATATTACATTTAAAATTTATACATCTTTTGCAAATAAAAATTCTACAAGCCATTTTTTAGGTGATGCTAGTTATTTTTTAGGTTTTAAAGTCGCTTTAATTCCAGTGCTCCATTATTTATGACTTAATACCTAAATCATGATTTAGTGCATTTCACCACCAAAACTTGTTTCAAATATTGATATTTTGAGAATGCACCTGTGTCCTTTGTGAAGTGCGACGCAAAAAATACAAGTTAAAATAAAAGTAGAACTCTTCTTTATGGATTTAATCCTCCGAAATCCTTTTCACTTTGTATCTTGTAAAAATATTTGTTATCTTATGAGGTGATCTTATGATTTGACCTTCACGGACATCGAAAAGTATTTCCTGTTCTTTCTGAAAAAAAAAGAAGAAAAATGTAGGACTTGAAATCTCTGAAAAATGTATACTTCTTTCAAGTATCTTGTAAATTACCTGTGTCTACCATAATACGGTAAATGACAGCACTATCGAGGTGATTCCCTCTTATCATTAATCATCCATACGGCCAAACTTAGATCGTTGTATCCGGAAGTTGCTAAACTTGCACGGAATGGAGCTTATCTACCCGAAATCTTCGAACTATCACTACAAAATGGCTGTTGCTCAATGTCCTGTGAATGGTTTTCCCAGTAAAATTATCAATTATTTTCTCTTATGCATGTTTTCTTTTCACCTTAAACACACTGTAGATTATTTTTGTCGCCACTTGTTTTTATGGATGGTATTTGGGGAGGAATATTTTAAAGAAAACTATTGCAGCCACAACTTTGACCTACTTATCTAAGGAACTCTGACGGGTATGGGAGAAAAAAATTGGTGATGATTGTTGATATAAATATTTAGCAATAATGTTTTGTGTTAATTAAAGTTTTTTTTAAATAAAATTCTGATAAAAATTATTTTTGGTGGAAAGTTTTTAATGTAAATTAATTAATGTCCTTTATTCTACTAGTGATACAATGACCGAATTGCTTCAGAAAATAAAGATTTTTCATCAAAAACATTTGCTTGGATAATTGATATCACTTTTGATTTTAATGATAAATACTGTTTATCTAGGAGCTATTTTTAGAGAATTTCTGGGATCAGCAACAAATGAATTTTAAATTGTTAAAAATAGCTATGTAGAAAACGCGAATTATATACATTTAAAATTTACAAATTTGATGCTTATAAATGGTATTTTTCTCAAGAATAATTTATTTTTGAAAATATATTTTGAATTTAATTATAACTCACTGGTACTTTATAAAGGTGGAAATAAATTATTCTTATTTTATCACACATTGATTCTGATAAGATTGCATTAATCTGCATGTCGACAACACCATTCTTGTGAGAAACCAGTAAGAAACACTCTTTCTTACCCCAACCAGGGAGCCTTGTTGACCGGACCTAATCAGATTAACCAATCACAGCTTAATATAACTCTACTAATTTTGCAAAAATATTGGAGAGAATATTGGAGAGAAAGTGCCAATTCATATATTGACCATACTACTTAAGCATGCAAATAAAAAAACTACGAGTTACTTTCTTTAGTCGTCATATTCAAAATATGTTGAGCCAAGAATCAATACGTTGTTTATAATTTACTGTACAGTTTTAGCGTGAAGTACATACAAGCCCAATAAATTCACACAAGCATTATTTATAAATTATACATTTAATACCACATTTTTTAAGATCTTAAATTCAAAAATATCTTGATTATAAAAATTAAATATCAAATTTTTATGAGTCATTGTACAGATTCATAACAGTATAAGAATTCGTGGGAAAAAAACTGAACTGAATACTGTTTTGAATTTTCTTTAACTTTAGTTTTACTTTTTATTCTTATACACACAATATCATAGCTAAATTTAGGAAAATTAGTGTTGCATTAAAATGGAAGTAGTCTCTCTCTCTTTTCAATTGTTATTCAATTTACACTTAATCATTACACTTTATAAAAGCTTTTTTTAATATGCTTTAGGAATTAAAAATTCGTAACATGGTATGCGCAAGAAAAGAGAGAGAGTTAAATTATATTATTATTTATTCTCTCACTCAACTAAAGTACAAAGGCTATTAAAAATATTCTAAATATTTCTACTAAATACTCTGAAACTTAATATATTAGCAATTATATAAGCTAAATAAAGTTTTAACGTTTAAGGTTAAGTCATATGAGGGACTACTATAAATTCATTTATCCATATAAGCTCTTCAAACAAAGGAATAATAATCAATTTGCTGGAATCTGTAAATAGTAATTTTTATTTAAAAAAAGATCTGTTACTAATTTCTGGATCATTTGGTGTAAACCAAATTCAACACAAATGATTTTTAAGTACAAACAAATTAATAAAACTCAAAGTATGAAACAATCAAAACAGTTGATTTTAGAGAATGGGAGAAATAAGCTACAATTATTTAAGGATTTGTGTGATTCCTTATGCGAATTGGTGTTAATTCTACTTATAAATGGACTAATCCTGTGTCGTTTCGCCTTCCGAAATAATCTGTGTGTTTGTCACCTAAATATGTTCTAGGAAATAAGCTGAATGTTACTCAAAATAGCTAAATTTTTCAGAGACATCATAAGAAGTTTTTTCGAAATTTGAATTCTTCTCAATTATTCGGCTTGATTAAACATAAGCTATTCTAAGCTGCAGCTGAGATAAAATTCAAATTATTCGGAAAGATTATATGGATCAATATATTTTTAAGTTGTGTTTATTTTGTGGACTGTATGCAAAAACTAAAAACGAGTGTCAATTATTCACATCCAAATTTACATTTGTTTTAATAAGAATCCATATTTATTTTGAAGCGAAAATTTGGACATTATGGGTAGAGTTGTTCAGTAATCATGGGTAACAAAAAATAATTTATATTAGAATAACAACCTTAAATTAAACGATAAAATTACAGGAAAAAAAACTTTTTTCAGAGAAGTTCACTCTAAAATTTTCAAACAAGATATGGAATATTAATTAATATTCGTTTGAAATATTTCTGTATACATTACTGATCAGGAAATTTTAGAATTTTTAATGTTAAATTTATTTATTTTTTTAACTTTTTTTGCCTTTGTAAATATGCTTAATTATTGGTACATAAAATAAAACTTTCAAAGTACGTTTTCTTTTCAAGTTTTGGTCGTTCTACAACAAAAGTAATTTCTATTCAAATAAAAATAATTGTAATTAATTACTTTTTAATTTAAATATGATAGTTATTTCTAGTAATTTTGTGTAACATATACAAAAATGTAAGTCCACATAAAAACCATTGTAATGCAGTTTATGTTAATTGCAATATGAGACAAAATAATTAAACACATATTAACAGAGTGGTATCATAAACTTTTCATTAGCATTTAAACTAGTTTTGTAAGATCAAAATCTGTCTAAACCTTGAAAAATAATTTTATGGGGAAAATATTATATAATTACACACACACATATATAACAGGAAAGTAGTTTTACAGTTTATTTAAACACTTTCTTTTGCTAAAAATAGAATTCGAAAAGAAATAAGAGATACGTAATGGATCTCGCATTCTAACAACATTAAAACTAATCTGATAATGATCTGTCTGCCTTAGTTGAACAACAGTTTTCACATTATCTCATTTACTTTCATCAACATTTTCCTATTTGCTGCGAAAAAAAGTAAAACAAATGTTAATAAAAACGTAAAACCATACCTATTACCGGCCCCCACTAAACCCGTAGGCTTCCAAGCGGTAAATTTTAAGCTTCTTGAGTTCAACGTCTTTTCCTAAATTGAGCCTTAAGGCTGCATTTCTTTGCTTTTTCCCCCTTTATTTTCCTTCATTCCTTGCCGTCTTTAGATTTTCCTCATTGAGATTGCTCCTGTTGCTTCTAATGTCTTCCTGAGGAGACAATTGAAAGTCTTATGGACTTCGATTGGTAAGTATTTCGAATCTCAGACAGAGACCATTAGAAAAGGCGTTGAGGAATGGATCATTGCCATCAGCAGGTGGATCCAGTTCAGATCAGGAAATTGTGTCATGACCCTGCTGTAATATTAGTAGAATTTAATAGAGAATATCTTGATGATTTTCCATTTTTTGTAATAAAAGAGCACCAGCTAATATTAAAAACACATGAAGATTATTGTCATATATGTATATAATTTCCTAAATTTCTTAGACCTGTTTTTCAACAATCAGTCACGCAATAAGAAAAGAAGATCCGTTAAATAAATCTAACGCAGTAAAAGAATGAGATTAAATCTAATGCACTTTAAATCCTATATACAAGTAAAAATTATTTCATTATAGAATTATTTTAATTCTATTATTCAATTTTTCCCTTTAGTGAAATAATGCTGCAAATTATTATTTATTTTTTTAAATATTCTATTATATTTTGTATAATTCGTTATGTATTAACGGATTCAATCATGTAGTTTTCCACTATGTTTTTGTAAGTCATTCTTAATTCAACCGCAAATCAACGTAACGCTTCTACAATGCGGTGTTTGGCACTGTAATAGGATTTTTCAGAAGTCATTGTCACCAATTGTTTCTTTTTATATATTTTTTGCCTTCAATTAACTCTTCCGCACAGTATGAGATGTTAGTAACTGTACAGATTTCTTTTTCTAAAAATAACTTTTCATTTTTGGCTGTATCTGCAAATCTTTCGTTTCCTTTAGCAGTATCGATTGAAATCCGTTGTAAATATCGATGAAAGATTTTGATTTTTATTTGATTTATGTGACAAACATGGAAATTACTTTAATAGCTGATTTAAAATCTATTTTTCAATTCTTAAATATAGAGAAATAACCTTGTTTTTATATAAAAGGAAATTTTAGCAAAATTGTCGTAAGATTAATTTTTGTTAAATAAAGAAACCCTCTTTAGAGTCCAATTACGAAAAAAACAAAAAATAATTTGTATTCGCATTCTTCTTCAAATAATAAAAAAATACATGAAAATATTTTTTTTGAATTTACTAATTTTTATCTGAGCACTCTCTCTTAATTTGTATATAAATATATTGACTTATTGATTACCGTAAGAATTTGAAATTTGTTACTCATTTTCAGATTTATTATTAAAATATATAATATTATCTATAGTCTTCTTTTTGTCTTACGAGAAAAATAAGACTATATTTATCAAGCTTTGTTACGATTACATTTGATGAAAATAAAAATTCGTATATATTTATACAAATACCATTTTCTTTTTAAATGTAAAATGCGTTCGACATAAGAATGTTATTCAATTAGGTATGAAAAAATAATGGCTTAAAATATGTTTAGTACAGTATTGTCACAGTGTTGCAATACAAAATATTTCTTTGTTATAAACAATACTACGTAAAATGTATTTATTAATTTAGTTTGAATATGAAAATTTTATTAAAACATTTATAATTCATTTTTTGTCAGCATATTAAAAAATATGCAAATATTTGATGAACATTGAACATATTACGTATTGTGTCATATATATGACAGATTCATTTTCTAAAGTTCATTACTAAATAAATATTATAATTTAAAGCATGGAGTTTACTATACAGATACTAAACTATTTTTTTACTATGCCCACAGCATATTAATTCATTTATGTACTTATCACTAAATTTTTTCATTTCAACAACTGAAATTTAATCTTTAATTCTTAATGGGATTAAATAGGACATTCAGGCAATGACATAATATCAAATGTCTAATTCCTATTTGTATCAACTATTATTTTTGAAGAAATTTTATTTTTAGCTTTCTGAAAAAAAAAAACTAATTGAAAAAAAATTATTATAATTTCATTTTACATTATATTAAATATTCGTCTCTCTCTCTCTCTCTCTCTCTCACACACACACACACACACACACACACACACACACACACACACACACACACACACACACACATATATATATATATATATATATATATATATATATATATATATATATATATATATATATATCAGAAAAGGTATTTTCTTAACGTCTCAATTTAATTTTAAGCAAAAAAGTATTGCTGAATGTATATTGTTTGTATCATATACGTTATTTATATTCGAATTATTTGAATTTATTACTGTTTAGATATTTAATCAATCATGGAGAAAGTTTTGAGAATTTTGAAAAAATGTAGTATTTATTATTTACTTCATTATACAAACACTATAGTATATAGAACATCTAAACGACAATTGTTATTATATTGCACTCAATCATATGATACAATTCGCAGGAAAGAAAAATGAGTTTAATAAATGTGTTGCATTTGTCAAAAACATTAATTTAAAATCGCATAGGAGCCAGCCTGAAAAATGTAAATTGTTTCAAGGTTTTTTATTAACGCCAACAGCAGTTTGTCATCTAAGAGGGCTTTTCATATGAGCTGTGTTTATTTGTCACAACGGAGAAAACCGATAAATTCCTGATCATTCATCTAAGTGAATGTACTTCTGAAAAAAAACACAACATTCATTTTCCTTTGCTTAGTAGATTTGATTCTTTTCTAAAAATTCTACCACTAAACCATAATTAAAACATTAATTTATAGTTTAAAGAAGAATTTCATTAGATACTTGAAAATGCCATCATAGGGAAACATATTGTTGAAAAGTTTAATTGTATATCTGCGGTACTTTAAATTTCTGGATTTTAAACCATTATTATTCAAATGTGAAATTGTTTTTGTGAGTGGAGAATTAGATGAGTATTTGTGAATTCACGCTTGTATTTTATTCGTGAGCTTTGAAAAATTAAAATAAGCATAAATTGATTTTTAAGAGACATTTTAAACGGACTAAATAAATTTAGCGAAACTAAGCCTCATTATAACAGACCCCAGATTTCGAATTCTGTGATTCTTACATAGTTGTTGAGAGAAACTAGGATTTTACTTAAAAAAAAGTTAAATGATTGTATTTGTACATCAGTACACCACACACCGATTTTTAAAATTTAAGATTTTTTCACAAACAACATTGTTCTGCTAATCGTCCCTTTCACGATCATCCTAAAGCAATATTTTAATGCCTTGCTAGTGATGCGTAACAGTTGTGTGAATTTTATGTATTCGCGTAACATTAAAAAAATATCAAATTCTATTTTCAACTTTTATAATTTATTTCTTTTTGCATAATGAGATCATTTCAAACCAGACTTAAGTATTACGGTCAGCATTCCGAAGCCGATAAATAATCAAAAAGGAAAATTCTCGATAATTATCCTGACTTGGAGCCCGAGTATGGAGAGAGGAAATGATCCGGCAGCCACCTAGAGAAGCAAACGTTATGAATGACCTTCGGAGAGATGCTTGGTCGTTGTCTCTCGCACTGCGTTTTTCTTCCACATCTCTTTTCAAGAGTATTTATTCTCGTTAGCTTACCTGCCCTTGACATTGAACGCCAAGATTCGTTTCTTATGTCTGTGCAGTGCGTTCAACTCGTTTATGCCGCTTCCCACGAATGACAGCTACTTACAGGCGGCTAGAACCTACGTGTGGATTGGATTACTCCTTCTTTCTATTCTTACCGTGACTCATGAATGTTTTCTCTCCTAAAAGATGACCCGGCGCGCAAAGAAAAAAGGAAAAACATTGCCAATTATAGCAACGTTTCAAAAACACCGCAAACTGACACGGCCACGCTGGGTATAATGTTTACACTAGGGTCTGTGTTGGACTTGCAGCCAGAGGGAGCACTTGAGTAGGTGAATACTTACAAGTGCTGTTTTAAGGACACGCCTAGCTGTTTCCTTCCGCATAAATAAAATACTCATTTAAACAGTTCCCTCTCTATCAAAAACAACTGCAACAGAATTTTTTAAACTGTTTTAAATGAAACGTTTCATTGTACACAATGACCAAAAAATTGGTAAATTATTTTAAGATTTTTTTTTAAATTAAAACTTGTGAAACTAATCATTTGAGTTCCTGTATTTAACACACATTTTAAATTTTATCCTGAAAAAATGTCGAATTAAGAAATTAGCCACTGAATAAAGATCATGATAATATATCCCGAAGTATTTAATAAGTGAATTTTAAGTGGAGATTTTTAAAAAAATTACTATGTTCTTACTAAATGAAAATGTAGGGAAGATCTTAAAAAACTTCCGAAATAAAAATCAATCTCTTATATAAATATAGAATATAATAAAAACAAAAGTGTAATTCACTAAAAGCTTTGAAAAAATAAATGTTTAAACATGAATTCATATTTTTTTAACTGAGTACTTTGTAAAATAAATCGAGAAAATTATAAATAGAAAACGCGTTTGCCAAAGAACACCATACATAGCAAATATAAGTTTTTCAAAGTATGTCTGTTATTTTTTTACCACGGCTTCTTATCCAAAAACTCCTATACATGAAAATTCCATTTAGTTTACCATGGGGAGTCCCTCTTCAGTTTAAAAAAAATATACAAATAACAATTCATAAGCCCGTGCGTTTCCCTGTTTTTGAAGCGACTTCCGCAACTCTAAAGGGAGCACATTAAAAAGTTAAAGCGAAGAGTTGGTCGTCATCGTCAATCATACACGCTTTGGGCCATACGAAACATTGACACGAACGTTATCTGGATTCAATCGCAGTAAGATTTTCAACTCAATGGAAAAGTACTGGATTCGTTGCAGAGACGAGGGGAAATATAACGCGCTGGTTGGAAAATATTTAGGCCAATGGAGTCATTATTACAGTGGGTATCTTTTGTGTGTTCCAAAATAACTACGAACTCGTCTGGAGCATTCTCCATTGTTCTATAATCATTACAAGTGGATATATGTTTCGTGTTTCCCCTTTCTCTCACGGTTATGCGAAGAATGTTGTCTTTTTCATGATCATTTCGGGAGAAGATGATACCTCTTTTTTGCTTTTTTCTTTATTCGTGTACATTTATTTAATGGGGTGGTGGCAACATATTTACTTAAAAGTTACTGTCATTGCTGTTACTGACCGACTAGGCTTTTTTTCCCTCTTAATCATTAGCGTAGGATATATTTAATTTTCATATCAATTTACAATGCAATCAAGCAGGTGGTGTGTAATTATTAAAGCAAATTGTGTTTATGCTAGAAATAAATGATTTTGATCCAAATTTGTCACATGAAGGAAATTGTTTATATCAAAATTGTTAAAATATCTTTTTAATTCTTGTTGGGCATATGCTTAATAAAAATTACGACTTATTCCTTAAAGTCACTAAATAGCTAAAAAAAATTTATTCTTTCAAATTTCTGTTTTTTATGTCACAAGAGAAGATCTATAGAAAAATGCATGACTTGTCTCTAAAGAGATGGTGATAAATATTTACAAAAAATTTGTAACATTACTTTCCGAAAATAAAATTATATTTGAATCATTAATTTTGAAATAAATTTTCATATTACAATATGAAGTTATTAATGATACAATAAGAATTAGATGACATTTAATTATAATTGATCTTAAATATAAATAGTGTTTTAAAAATAAAATAGAATATTTCATAAAGTACTTGTATTTATTTACCTAAGGCTCTTCCAATTCCAATATTACACTTCAGTCGTGTGATTTGCAACTTAAAGTCCTGCAGAAAATATATATTTTTGAGAACATTATTTACCAAAGGAGTAAAGACTGAAATAGTGAAATGGCTTAAGTTCGTTAGACATATTATTGATTGATTGATAATCTGAACAAGAAGATCCAAGTTTGAACTTCATTTACTCATATTATTTTGAACAAAAAATGTTCGAGCTTATCTGAGTGAAATTAGAAATTAAATGGTCCTGATACTTTAAAAAGCAAATTTATTAAATTTAGGAATAGCTTACACCTTCTTTATACCCTATCTAAATCGTAATGACCCCCCCTTTAATTAAATCACATAAATACCATCTTCGTTTTCTTTATAAATATTGTATTAAGATCATTTTATTTTATTTATTACATTACATATATTCAGACTTGTATGCTTGATTCTTGAGATCCGCTTGTAAGTCTTCGTCGATAATAAGACAAATAGCACAATGACAGATGTACAACCACAGAAGAATAACGAAGAAAACACCCAGGGCCACGGTGGGAATCGAACCCACATTCCTACGCTTTCAAGCGATTAGCGGTAAGATCATTTTCAGTTGCTCAGTATGTAGTTAATGCGGAGCAATTTCAGAAAATATAGATGCCAAAAATATCGACATTTCTTCGAAGATTTGAAATGGATCTTTCAGTAGATGAACCCCCCAGCTAAATTATTATTTTTAATTAAAGATTAATTTCCAATAAGTATATATAGAAGAATATAATTATGAATTTTTAATAATTATAACTTCTAAGAAAATTTTACCTTTAAGATATACGCAAAACTAATCTTATGATAACAGACACATTATCACAATATAATGTATATTTTAGTTACTTTCCGCATGAATAGATTATCAATACAAAAACAATACTGAAAATGTTACTCTACACCTGTACGTATCTATTACATCTGACAGCTTATAGTACACCTGTCATAAAATAAGGAAAAATAATTTCCCTCTTTTTCCCTACTCCGTGAAGCGTTTCTACAAATTCGACTCTATGCACGAATGAAAATTCAGAAAAGAAAGGACGTCATTTTGACGTCACAGCAACACGAAAGGTTTGGACCGCCTTATTTCCAAAAGTTGTCAGTGGCGAGCGAGCCAACAGCCGAAGTGTATCCTTTACACCGTTACTAGCTCATTTTTTGAAACAAGTTGTTGGTTCTAGTCGCCTATTATTCAATTATTTCAACCGGCCGGGAATTTTATTTAACTTTTGCTGTGTGTTAAAATATTTGTTTGTTTTTACTTCATGGTACGCTCTTGTGGAAAGAACAATCAACACGGTGAACTGGTATGTGTTTACCCTGATGTCGATTTAATTAAAAGTTGTGATCCAGACGATATTATGTTTTCTTCCGAAGATACTATGGACCATGAAACCATGGACGACTGTCAGGTAAATCAAATAATTACCATGTGCATTTAAAATGAATAAATGTATACAAAGTTTAGATTTTTGGAGATATCGTTTGATTACTTAAAAATTCACACAGCATATGTTTTACCTCATATTTATATCACAATGTTTTAGTTTTTATCAAATATTTATTTTCTTTAAAAATGTAATTGCAACCTTGTTGCATTTCAGTATAAGTATGTTGTGTAAAAAAAAATTTTTTTTTTAATATTTTTTCGATCAGTGTAAAAAAAAATTTTTTTCAATATTTTTTCGATCAGCGCATTTATGTAAATATCTAGTATATATTCTTATACAAAGACTTATTTTATGTTTTTATGGTAATATTCTTCGATATTATATTTCTATCAAGTTCAAATTTTGAGAAAAAATATTCAAAAATAAAACATAAGTTTCAAATTTTATATAAGTCTTATAACTATATCTCAAATATCAAAATTCGTTAATATTAGTTACATAATGAAAGTCTTATATGAGACTATAACAATATGAAACAATTCCTTGTGTAGAATTGACATGAATAATATAAAAGGTTGATAAAATCAGAATTTATAAGTCTATTATAAATGACTGAAATAAAAATATACAGGATTTCAGTAATAGTATCCTACAATTAAAAATTCATAATTTTAAGAATAAGATTTGTAAAAGAAAGAAATGCACGTGAATTAAAATCATGTTTTTTTTTTTTTGTCATGTCTGAAATAAATCTTCGAGTTATTTCTTAGGATTTTACTCCAGACCCTCTCTATTTATATTGCTCCTCTATAGCAATTGTAAATATAAAACTGCAAAGACTTATTCATCCCAGTTTTAAAAAATATTCATTCAGTTCTTAAAAGTTTACTCAAAATTTTTTGCGTTAAAAATCCTCTATAGTTTATCTCTGTTTTTCATGAAGTTTCAGTGATTATTAACAGCAGGAACATTAGTATTAATCCCATAGAAATGTGTAAAAAAAAGTTATTTAATACAAAAATTTATGAATTTAATATATGAATTAACAAAGTCCTAACTGATTAAAAAAATGTTTTATTTACTAAATTAATTGAATGCTTTTGTTTCAAATGATTGATATAATTTTAAATTTCCCTCTCCAGTCATAAAATAAAATTGGAATAACAGTTAAAAATTAAAGATTTATACTCAAAGTATTTTAATTCTTTATGATAGGTAGATTTATTGTAACTAAAGACTGTTGATCACAGTTAAGGTTAGCAAATTGTTTTCTCAAAACTTTCGAATCCTTGAGAAAGAATTGTATTGAGTGACTGAGTATATTGTATTGAGGAACATAAATTCAAAAATTTTGTAATTAAAATTTCATTTTAGTTTTATTGAATACACTCAAAAATTTTTTCCATTGCTTCATTTTTATTTCAAAACAAATTAAAATTAAATGTAAAATTTGTTATTTTATATCTTCATATATACTTGGAATATATAGATTCGTTAATATTTTAGACAATAATATGCAAAAAGTTTTTTAAAAAAAACTAAAGTTTAAATTAATGCTGCTTTGTTATTATTTTATCATAATTAAGATTTGTCTCATTGGAATCCGCGAATTTAGTAAATTTTCTCTTTTTTTTTCCTTAATCAAATGTCGAAATAAAAAATTTTAAAGTGAAAATTTGATTATAAAAGTTTTATTTAAGAATTAATTAATCTTAGAATATGTTGAAATTTTTCGTTATATTACCTAATAGCAACTTAGCAAAAGCTTAGAAATAAAAGTCCTAAATTCATCATACACTAAGTATAGATAATTTTGTTAGCTGATATCAATATTTTAGCGACATTTTCCATACAGCATTCCTAAAACAATATATCACAAAATTTTATTTCCATAAATAGATATATATATACACAATCTCAAATCACTATATAATATTTGTAACTGGAAACTATATATTACTTAAAAAGGCCGAGCTGGTAGCCGAATGGTTAGCACTCTTGCCTTCGATTCAACAGTTCGTGGGTTCGAATCCCACCTTGGGCATGGATGTTTGTAGTTGTTCGGAATCAACTTTAAACCATAGGTCCTGGTCTAATTAGCCCTCGTGTGCAAAAAATGACCGTTGAGCGACAAAACAGACAAACAAACAAATATTACTTAAAAAGATGGCCCATTCAATAAAAACCAGAAAGTGGTACTGTCAAAATCACTCCAATGTAAAAAATTTGCATAATTAGCTGATGAGGAAACCTAAAATTTTTTGGTATGCTTTGATAGTTTTGAATGGTGGATGTGAACATACGCTTTGAATCTGTCATTTGATTTTAACATTCGAAATATATATATAAACTGCCTTTAGAAAATTCGAGTCTGCATAAATTGATAGCAAGAAATATAATAATGCAGTTAAAGTAAATTTTAGTTATTCTGTTTTCATTATTTTCAAGGAAAAAGTTTAGAAATACATTTGTGTAGTAGAAACATGTCTAAAATATTGAATTTCAGTAATAAAATCGTTCAATAATTGATCAGAAATATTTACATTAAAAGTATTCAATAAAAAAATTACATATTATGATAGGAAATAAAAGCATAAATTAAACTATTTCAGGAATTAACATTGCTTTTTAATTACTACAGTTGATTTTGCTTAGTGATTAGAGTAAGTTCCTGGTATTCAGGGTCAAATTTATTAGTTTCAAGACCAGACGTTTAGACTATAATCTTAAGAGATTAGGTATAAATTAAGAACAAAAAATAGGAACTGAAATATACTTTATTATGAAACAATTGGTATTTTGTTATAAGTTGGAAATTCTATGGTTAATAACATTAAAAACATAACACGTACATTTCAATTACAATTTAAAAAAAAATTATTTCATTTTGTTGTCAATTCCTCCTTTTATGGAAAAATCAGCTCTTTTATCTAATATTAAATCTCAAGATAAGTCATGTAGTTGATTATATAAATGGGATTAAAATATCAATTATCTTTAGAATTGCTTCTACTTTCTAGTAAGATATTTCATAAGTACAGGGCAAAAATAGATTAAACACTTAATTACTATCGATAACTTTATCAATTTTATTCAGAATTAATTTCGACACTAAATCTGAAACCTTCAACTCTTGTGCTACTTAATTCTAATATTAACTATAATGAATGATTTTGAAGTGGCTGTAGTAGTATTATAACTTCTTATGAGGACTCATTTATATAATACATACAAAGCTCAACAGAGCAAGATTCAACACAATTTTTCACATTAAGAGGTCCAAGAAAAAACTTTTTCTAAATTTCAAATCAGTTTCTGATTTTGAATGTGAAAATGATATGAAATTAAAGTTTTTAATGAAAATATTAAGAGGCTCTGATCTTAGTGTTGTAAAATGACTAATATATAATATATATATATTCTTCGAGAGATGATTATAGATTCTATTAGTTCTAATAAAATATCAAAATAGCATTAGATCTTACAAACCGGATGCATGTAAGTTACACAAATGTACGTGATCCGCATCTGACTACTTATTTTGACACATTCTTCTTATTTATTACTTAAACTCCTATTTGACATAATAGATTGTGCGTAGCTTTCTAGGTCAAATAGTCTAGGTTCAAATCTCGTGGCATATTGCAAATGTTGATCAGTATTGCTCTTCTTCTCGCTCTAGCTTAAAACATTTTTCGGGTTTTTAGAGTCTCTGTTAGTATGGCCAAAAAAAAAAAATTCTAACATATCATAAATATTTTAAAAATAATTACTGAAATCACATTAAATTGGTTGGAGGAAGAGCTCTCTCTGAAAACTTAACATTGAGCTTTGTGTAATTAATAGTCTTTTCTAAATTAACGAAATTTCAGAATATTGAGAGGTTTCAAATGTTTAGTTATGCGATTCTAAGAAAGACAACGGAAAATTCATAGAAAAATTTAGTTGAAACTTCTTTTTCTCATTAGAAATATAGCTTCGGATGCTGCATAGTAGTTATAGCCTTTTGCAATTCCGTCTGGTTAATCATTGAGCCAGTAGATTAGCACTTTGGTTTTCAATTCAAAATTTCATGAATTTGAGACCTACTTTGGAAGGAGTTATTTAAAGGTTTTTGAAGTCCACTTTAAAGTGTCGGTTCTAATCCAGTTAGCTGTCGTGTACAAAAAGTGGCCTTAAATCGTCGAATGAAACCAAAACTATATATTTGGTTGGTCTAAGTTTGAATCTTGTGAAAGATTGACATTATAGTTCCATGATTGAATCTAAGGATAACCCAATCTCTAAGGATCTCTTTCCAGGGTGTTGAACAGTCTTGAATACGCTGCTCTAATGCAACCTAAGTATGCAAATTCCAATTCCCATAGAAATATACAAGCTTTATTTTATTGTATGAATAAATTCCACCAAATTGGCATTGTAGTTAGTTTTGCATTCCTATTTGGAGGGCCTAGGGTAGGATAGGATGAAGTCGATATGGTAACACATTGGTAATCACTGTTAATCAGTTAGTTCCTAGAGTCTGACTTCCACCATGGATATGGAGAGTTTATAAAATTTACTTTAAATAGTATGTTTCGATCAAGTTAGGTGTTGATCTATAATGCTTTTTAGTTAGTGATTTGAAGAGCTGAGACACTTCAAACTGTTCGATTAATGCAAAGTTATGCCCAGCATTCAATCTATGTTATATATTAAGGAAAAGGCATTTATTTTAAGACGTTTTCTGAGAATCTGCTCCCACTGTTCCTACATAATTACTTACTGATCTAATAGCTGATTGATTAACACTGTGGCCTCCAGTTTAATAATATATTGATACTATCCCAATCTCTGACTGTAATGCTTTAGAATATACTTAAACTCTTAATTACTATTGAATCAGCCCTTGTCTGTATTAAGTGACAATAGAATGACAAAAGAACCAAATTGATTGATTACTGAAAATTGATTGATTAGAAATTTTATATTAACTTCAAATGTTTATGAAAGGACTTAAAATATATTCTCTATTAAAGATCTAACATAGTGATTTCTTTATCATAGTTTTCGTTAAAAACATTTTATCAAATGTTACAAATTTTGTACAATTGTTCAATATTGTATTTATGCGAGTTAATTCTTTGCATTTCAAGCCATTCATTTCTTGCCATTTCAAGCCGAATGGTTAGCGTTCTTGCCTTCGGTTCAGCAGTTCGTGGGTTCAAATCACACCTTGGGTATGGATGTTTGTAGTGGTTTGGAATCCACTTTAAACCTTAGGTTCCGGTCTAATTAGCCCTCGTGTGCAAAAAATGACCGTTGAGCGACAAACAAACCAAATCTTGCCATATCAAAGTGTGTGTTTACTGAAAATAAAAATATTTAATAAACTATTATCGCTGGTAGTGAGAACAAAAATGTAAAGGCATTGTCACTATAATGAACAAAAATGTCTTAACTTTTTTAAATATAAAATTTTAGCATTTTACGAATATTATTACAAATTTTTTGGCTGAATTATTTAAGTTAATAAAATTTGCAAATTTTAAGTGTCAATCCTTGAAAAGGTTATTATATAGGATTAAATACATTAATCTACTTTGTATACATTTAGTCCTCTTAAGATTGCGTCTCAGATTGCCTCTGAGTCATTCAAGTGAAACTCACGTAAATGTTAAAAATATAAATGAAATTCACAAAATTATATAACGGATAATTTGATCAACTAAGTAAATTTATAAGATATCAAAACTAAGCTAGTGGCTGAATATTCATCGCTCTTACCTTCAGTTCGAGGTTTTGACTCGTACCTCGTGTATAGATACTTTTAATCATTCGGAATACACGTTAAATTTTAAAAGCCAATAAAATCAGCCTTCGTGTGTATAAAATGACCACCGGGTGATAAATCAAAGGAAAGCTAGCATATCAAAGAGATGCTTTAATATTCTAAATTTCAATTTTTCTTTCCATTCTTCAAGTAGACATAGTTATAATATATACAAATAGAAGGTATTTGATTATTGAGCTGTAGAATTGTTATTGAATATTGTCGTTTTAAAGTGTGTACAAGTGACTAAGCGTCTATAATGTAAAAATTTTGAAGCTAAAGTCATTAGATGTCATTCTCTCTTTAGATGTTTTCAATCCTCAGTATGATTGCACGATCCAGTGTAATATTTATTCACGCAATTCAAGAAAAATTGATAAAAGAACTCGTAATGCACTTGATAAAAATATGAATTGCGATAAATTTATAATATGCCTCGCAAAAAATATGAATTATATTCACTAAACTTTAAAAATATAGAATACATAATAAGAATCTGTATATGTGCATAGAGTCACACAGTAT
Source organism: Latrodectus hesperus (assembly GCA_037975125.1). Taxonomy (NCBI): domain Eukaryota; kingdom Metazoa; phylum Arthropoda; class Arachnida; order Araneae; family Theridiidae; genus Latrodectus; species Latrodectus hesperus. The sequence goes on from CM075854.1 coordinate 77,063,866, forward strand.
ACATTTGAATTCTAGTGTAATATGATAAGGAAATTTTACGAAACGCACAAATTGAAATATTTTATTTATTTATTTTTTCTTATAAGTATCTAAGTTTAAGTTATTGAATACAATTTGATTTTTTTATTTCCACAATCACTGAAACTCAATTCATTTTCCTTGAGCAAATCCTATTTTTTAAACTTTGTTTTCTTAAACCTCTCTTTCTGTGTTATTTAGCTTGTTTTCTTTCCAGTTAACTTCACAATTTTCTGTAGAAATATTTTCAATATTTTGGTAAGGAACTTTTTTTTTGTTATTAAGTAAAGTCGAGCAATTACATAGTCTCAAAAACAATGCTTACCTGACCTCAACTTATTTTTGTTAAAGCAAAAGTGCACACTGATAGGCAACATAATAAGAGAAGATATTTTCTATGTAATTTATATTCTTAAGATAAGATAGGCCTTTTCTTTTGAACACAATCCTATTCTAAGAGACTCATGAACGATAAATACTTTTTTGAAGATAGGCTCTGCTCCTGACAGCTCCTGTTTACTTAGACGACTGTAAATGTTGGTTTTTTAGAAATGTGCGCTTCCAACATGCTGCGCTGGTAGTGTATTGGAGCAGTCCATGGGATACGCTGAGATAAGATTTTAAAGCGACGTGTTTCGTACTTTTATTTTGTAAGTGAAAGAGATGTGCTTAGAAAACTAGCACAAAAGATTAACGAAATAGTGAATCATCAAAACGGAAACACATCTTAAAAATATATTATAAAAGAAATGTCAGCTTCTTTTGATTCGATTACTTTGAAGAGGAAAAAAAAAAAAAACCTTTTTTTCTGGATTATTTCGTTGATTATACTATGGTTGTACTAAAAAAGTATTTATTAAGCATTGTTGAGCACGAGGGGGTCTTATTTTTCAAATGAAACTGTATTATAATATTGTTTTTGGCATTTTTGACAAAACATGTTTGTCCCAGTCTTTCCCTCTTGAAGGATAAACGGCTGTTTAATTTTTTAATTTCTGAGGAACATTTGATTTCATTTATTTTTACTTTTTCTAAAGAGACTAAAAATAATTCAATTAATGAGATTTGCTATTAATTATATTTATCTAGCAGTTGTATATATGTATTGTAGAATTAATGTTTCATTTTATATGCTCTCTACACTAAATATATTATAACTATGATAACATTACACAATTAAACTAATAGTGATTTAATTTATATAAAATATGAGTTAAATTATCATTTTTGATTTATAATTCAAATTAATGGAAAAACTTTGCTAAATTTGATTTGCAATTTTTCCTTTTATCGTTACGTTATATTCGAGACCTAGTTGAACCCGATATTCCGAGCAGGTAGCAGAATGGTTTGCTTACTGATGTTGCAGTCAACTATTTATGGATTCGACTCTCACTTTGTGTGCAAGCATAAAAAGGTGACCCTCGTGGATTTGGAATTTAATAGAAGACTTAGGCCCACTTAAAATAACTTTCATGTGCAAATAAGTGCAAAGTAATAGCAAAAAGTAATTTGTAACAATATTAAATTGGCAAACAAGTCTGTTCATCGAGTAAGACCGACGGTTTAAAGACTACTGCAACCGATCTGGTGGTTGAGTCATTAGTGCTTTGCCATTCACTTAATGAACTCGTGGGTTACTTTACCTCTTGGGTATGGATGTTTGTAATGGTACAGCATCAAATTGTAACTCTCAAACTACTTTCGCGTGCAATAAGGGACCATAGAACAAACCTAACCATCTCAATCTCCTTTCTCATGATTAAAGCTTTAAAAGGAAAGTTTAACTTATGATATAAATTACGATTCTGACTCTATACACCAGATTTATATAAGAGTTTGGATCATTGGGTATTAAGTTGTTGAATAAATTATTTAAATTCCATAAAGTAGCAATATATAATACACAGGAAACGTTAAATATTCTCCCAACAGGTAACCATATTTCGGCAGATAAAATTTACAAACAAGCAAATTTAACATCGCATTAATGCTATTGAATAAATTGGAGGTATAGGTTTCAAAATAAATCAAATAATATTTTGATTAAACATTTTAATTGATTTTACAAGAAGCTGGTTATATATTTTTTTGTAAATATTGAACTTGTAAGTTTTAAATAAGCCTATAACCTGCTATTTCAAATATTTAATGACGAATAATATTGCATGAAATAATAAATATCTTGAAGAGAAACGTACATCGGAAGATTTCCTTAAGGGAAGAAATACATATAGGAAGTAAATTTATGCTATACAAACGTTTGTACATCTTAAACTTGTTTTCTTCATATTTTAAAATTTTGCGAGTCACACAAAATAGCTTCTCAAACAGCATGCTGCTCTCGATTTATGGTGTGTTGATACAAATTTTCATTATGCATTTGGACAAACTGAATATAAGTGATTTCTGAGAAAATGCTTACAAAATCGGACTCGATTCAAGAATAGTTTGCTGTCTGCGGCGATAAACTGCTTTCAAAATTTTTTCACTCACATTGATAACAATTTAGTTCGATTATTAAATATTAGTAACAACTACTTAATTTCTTTATTAAAACAATTCATTAGTCAAAATAAGAATCGTATAAAATTAGAGAGCATGATTCTTAATTTCTATGACTTAAACAAGTCAGCAGAAATGTATGAAGATAAATCAGTCCTTTTTGACATACCTTAGCATAATTAAGCTGCGCAACCAGTACCTATTCCTTAAATCACCTTGTTTTTCTCTTTGCATTTGTTCCATATTTAGTCTTATTTTCCTTGTTCAATACCCACAAGAAGATTTGATTTTGCATTCAGTCTGAAAAAAATTAGGTTACTTCAGGTGGCTTATTTAATACGTTTTGTTTCTTTAAGCACAAAGACCGCTTTGCATAGTTTCTTTTTACTTCCCTAAATCACATTTCAATCAAAAAATACATTCTTAAAGAACTGTCATCGTTCCATTGGATGTCAGGTCCTTAAGATAGTAAGGAGAATTCGATTAAGCCGAAATGGGGCACCTGCTTTTCTTTTCCCCCGGTAAATCAGAATACATTACTGAAAACACGTGAAAGCCCTAAAGGATTGTTGGAATAGTTGAATATTCTTCAGGACATCATCTACACTTGACCTCTAGGCGTAACAAAGCTCACTGCTACAAGTTCACTAAGATTCAAATTTGCTTCCTTTGCGGCATTTTCTCATACTTCTCCTGAAAAGATGTTTCCTCCACAACCACCCGTGGCTTCCCTTGCAAACAAATAGAAGTGAAGCAAACAGTGAAAGCCGCCTCCATACATTTCTTCGCCGAATCTCTTTCTAATTATTATTTATCTCTCTTCACATATTTTTTTTTTCGAATAGAGATAGACATTGAATAAAATAATCATCTTTTCTCAAACTTTAAATCATTTAAAGTAGTAAGGGGGGAAATAAAAAATAAAAAGGTGAAAGATTAAATACTCGATTGACCCGGTGGAAGTTTTGAAACGCGCTTTTGGGTACCTCCGGTTGAGAGAAGGCACGAAGTTGAACGCGTTGGAATTTGGTTAGCCGGCGGCATTTTTCTTGAAAGTTCAGTGTACAGTGGTGTTGGTTTGGGATACACCTGGGGCCGCACGGCTTTCTCGGGCTTTTGACGTTTACATGGGAAAGTAACCTTTGTCAGCAAATGACAAAATTGAAGAAAAGTTCTTTCAAGAGCATCTACTTTTAAAGAGAATCAGTTATTACTACGGGTGTCTTTTTAGAAGCAATACTTTTTTTGAGTCAAGGCTGCGTGTCAAGTTCGGAGAAATTTTATTCAAGTATCAAGTTTGTTAAGATGATACAATTCCATCAGATATTCCCTGCCAGAATATTTTCGCTCTTATTGAGTAGTTATACTTTTTTTTTATTTCACATTAAGAGAATTTTCCCTAACCTTCGCAGAGGAGTTCGATGACTGCCGAGAAACGATTTCGTGCTTAGCAAAAAATTGAGTAGAACTCGTCACGCCATGCGGTCATTAATATAAATGTTAGTCCTTTAATTAATTATGAGAACCACTTGAGAGAAAATATCATTAAGGTGTAATATATATCATAGTTGTAATTTGAACGTATTTCAACACATCATGATAAGAAGGTAAAATGTGCCGTGAAATGGCTTATATGCGATCTTCAGATCCATTGGAGCAATAGGCAAACAGAGGTGATCCATCCATCCATCCATCATTCTTTGCATTCCAAATGCACTCATTAATTTGCCGCACACGTAGTTTAAAACGCGACCAGTTAAATACATCGATCACAAACTTAACATTTATCTCAATCTTTGTGATTGATAATAACTTCTCTTCGGAAAAACAAGGATTTTCAAACCTATAATCTCTCCAAAATCGGAGGAATTTACATTTTACTCATCCGAATTGTAAAATAATCCTGAATTTTTATTTCAGAGATTAAAATTTTAATACCTCATTTCAATAATATAGTAATAATTTAAAAACTGGGCATTTATTCAAGTGCATTCACTTGCCATTTTTATTTTTTCTAAAAAATGTTCTTTGAAAAAAGTCTAGTTGTAATATAGCAAATTTATCAATAGAATAGATAATTAATAAAATGCATTCATATCAACAATGAAAAGTTCAAATTTTAAAAATTAAATTTCAACATATGAAAAGTTTAATTTTTTTAAATTTTATCAGGAACATTAATTTTTTAAAGTATTTCTTTTTTTAAATTTTATTATTTCAAAACTTCTTTAAATTCAAATAATTATCCTGATCTTGAATACTTATAAACTTTATTTGTGCACAAACTAATACAATTTTTATGAAAGATTAGAAAAAATAATTATAAATTCTATATACTACTTCACAATTTATGAAATATTTGAAATCCATCGAAAACCAAGCATAATTTTTCTATCGTATTGCTTATATTATTCAATAATAAAATGTAATAGTTATTTAATTGTAAATTTTAATAATGCGCTACTTGGTGTGTTTTATTTTATTTGAAAATTAGAATAATCAAAATTCCATGATAAAAGTATTTTATAAAATAGCTGAAATACTTTGAATCACCCTAAGCATTTGATTATCTTTAAAAGCAATTGCTATTATAAAAGCTCAATTGTGATATATGAAGGAATCAAACTAAAAGTGGTACGAAGTTAAATTACTAATATCTTAATCTGAACCCCTTACTTTGAATAGTACTATATAAATATACTTTAAACACTCCTTAAAAATGGTTTTAAACTTTTATTTACTGCCGAGTTTTTTCATTGCTGATACTAAGATTTAAAATTCATTTGAAAATTGCAAATATTAGTCGCAAATCAAATAAAATCTAAAATAGTTATATATATTCGGAAACATTGATAATGCAAATTATTTGATCACTTATAAATGGTAAATTTTTTCCTAATTAAAAAGATATTTCAATAACTTTACTATAGTCTACAGATTTAGATAAATTTTGGTACCTAATGTTAATAAATTATGTAGCCCTTTTGTGTGTGTGGGAAATGTGGTTTTCCCAAAAGGGTGGTTTTCAAGTTGACTGAATTTTCAAATTCTATTTTAATTTAAAATTATCAAATTAATGTTATTAGACTTTACTTTGATTTCTAGTGGGGGAGGATTTGAGTTGGGCTATCAGTTGAATGGTTATCTCTTCTTCCTTCAGCTCAACACAGAGAGAGAGTTGTTCAGACACTCTATTCCTTATAGGAGAAAAAAATGTCGGGCATTGCAAACCTCTTGTGCAATATATTAATTAATATTAAAAACTGGATCATAGTTCAGATATTAATATAATTTTACCTTTGTTTCCTAGCTGCCATTTATCACTTTCATAATTCCTTTAGTTAATTGCGTATATTAATTATTATGTTACTCGTAGAATTGGAAGTATTTGTTATATTTTTAAGTTTGTTGATTTGTAGTTTTCTCATACGACAAGATCTTGCATGTAAATTGCAACATAACTCTATTTAATTACTTTATTTTTGAAGTAACTACTTTAATTGGATGTTATTAGTTTCTTTTCATAACTAATATCCAAATGAATGTCTTTAATTAAATTTCTAAAAATTGACAAATTAATTTTTTATTGAAATTGAGAAGGTTTCTTTTAAAATACTAAGCCTTAGTATGTTAAACTTTATTTAATTAATACCGTTCAAATATTTCATTTAACAAGTTTAGACAAACTTCCAGTCTAGTATTTCTGAATTGCTTGTGCATTAAATTGCTATTAATAACATTAAACGGATTGAGTTTCACATAATTGAAGAGATATATTTTAAATAAGGTAGTTTAATAAATGTATTCTTTTAAATTAAATTAAAATCAACCTTTCGGAAGATATAATACAATATGTAAAACATTTTGAAGGAATTACAGTATTTTCCCCTCTCTTTTAAAGACAGTCACACACACACATGTCATTTCAAACTGTTTATTTATAGAAAATTAATTACCACCAAGAGTATTAAAACATAGAATACCAAATGTTAAAGATTAGTAATTTATAATGTTTGGGAAACATTGCAATCGGAATTTTTAGAAAACTATTTTTCTCTCGGTAGCACGCTAATATATAAATTAAGTTGCATGAAAAATATTATTTAATAACAGTGGGCTTGCAGGAAAAACATAACTGCACATTGTGCTTTAAATTCATCAATAACAAGATCTCAGTAGAGCATTTAAAAATATAAATTACCAAATGTATCTAAATGTAAAATGAATGGGCTTCTGAAAAATTACTAATATTATTTTGTAACTTTGATGAAAAAACGAATGTGTGTGCAATAATTCGTTTGGAAAAGGACTGTTTTGTGATGCATAATGAACTTTTTCTACGCTATCCACATACATACCTACATACGGTAATATCCTTAAAATGTTGGAAAGTTTGAACTTCGATATAATTAAAGATGTTATATATATTTTGTAAGGATTCTTATAAGCATCTGTGTGAAACATGAAGACAATGTGTAGAACCTATTTGTAATAACGCCCTCAGCTCTCGCTTTCAATTTCTCTTTACGAGATAAAATCCGCTTTTCTCTGTATCTCATCCCAAAAACTAACGCGGCTAAAATATTTCTTAAAGTGTGGTAACGTTTAATTAGCAAGCATTCTGAACGCTGGAAGATGTGGACTTCTTGACGCGCTCATGCAATGCAGTTATTATCCTTTGGCTTAAGCCATAGTTTCCGGTTGCTTTAACGGCCTCAGAGTAGAGTTGAATGACATTGCATTCTTTACCTTGGAAGTCATTGATGAATCTCTCCTTAGGCCGCTGGGCATTAGCTTGGTCCTTATACTAAGCGAAGCGTAGCCGCTATGACCTATGAACTCCTCTAGAATTTGCCGCGGAAAAAAGGAATCTTTTGTGGAAAACAACGGCTTTGTTTAGGGACAAGAGTCACCTGGACAATAAGCTCATTCTTAGTACTTTCTGCCACTGTTGAATCATTTCGTATCTGTAGATATCAGATTTAGGTGATCTAGAGTTATATCTAGTTTTGTCCGCCAAAAATGTGATCTACAAAAGATACCGCTCGTTTAATTTACAATCCCATATGCACGCACTTTTTTGAAGATTGAGTACTTTTACTGACCACATTTATTTCAAAAATTGCTTTGAGAGCTAAACTCTATAAAAGCAAGAGTGCATTGAAATGTTTTCAGGAAATAAAGTCAGCATTTTTGTCTTAATACAAATGTGCATTTTTAACTGCGCACAATTATTTTTGTTGCAGTAATAAGGGACAACATTCAGACCTTAACAAAGCCGAGCTGGCAGACGAATGGTTAGCTCTCTTGCCTTCGGCTCAACAGTTCGTGGGTTCGAATCCCACCTTGGGCATGGATGTTTGTAGTGGTTCGGAATCCACTTTAAACCGTAGGTCCCGGTCTAATTAGCCCTCGTGTGCAAAAAATGACCGTTGAGCGACAAACAAACCAGACCTTAACAAAGTACATTTAAAGTTTTTTTTTATTTAAAAATTTTAAATCTATTTTTTCATTGAAGTAAATACTTAATACTAATTTTAATAATTATTCTAAATTTTCAAACTTTAAAATAATTTTTAACTATATGAAAAATATCTTTACAAATTTAATTTTAAAAACTTGGAAATTGACTTGTTGATAATTGTTATATAGAATAGAATGTCTTCATTTAAACTCTTTATTGCCTATTTTTAACTCTATTGAATTAATGTTAATAGTATACGCCTTTCACTGAATAATATTCGGAATTTGAATCTAAGGACCAAGGTATCCATTTTAATTTACAATCTATTTACTAAATGTATCTTTGTCACTATGTCATAATAGTAACTGCACAACTCTAGAGTGACTTGAATTTACAAAATAAAAAATGTTATCACGACTCCTACAATGTAATTCAAAATATACGTTCACAAAACACTATAAAGACATGGCAGATAAAAATAATTCAAAATATTTTATTTAATAATTTTACATGTTTAACTTCACATTTTTCATAGAATTTATAATATAAAAAACTACGATCAGAAGTTACCATATGTTAAACATTCAACTAATTAAGAAAACTATTTAAGGAAGATGGGTTACATTTAATTTTTAAACTTTATATTTTAAGCTTCGTCCAACACACGAACATAGAATACTAAAAACCTATTAAATCATTTCAAGTTCTGTAATATGATTTTGTTTCTTTGTAGAATCTCGCCGAAGATATGCATTTGGACGGCGATGCTGACTGGGCTCAGATATTGGATCATCAGCCAATTGTTTTAAATGATCGGATGATGACTGATGCGGTCCAGTCTCCCAATATCCAATCAGAACATAGTTATTCTCTCGCTCTTAATGATGAACTACCACAATCGCCATTTGGACACAATATCAAACTTGAAGATTACGATAAAGGTAAGTGACATTATATGGTCTGCAGAATATTTAATCATTATACTTCCAGAGATAAAAAATCTTTCTTTTTTTAAGTTTATTAGCTGTTACATATTGCTATTGTGTTCTCAAAAATACTGAAAGCAAAACAAAAATATTGCAATTTGAAAACCTTAATATTCTATTAGACTCCACATTCTGAATTGAACTGACAAGCTGGCAATGGAATGATTAGCACTCCGATCTCGAGACCATCAAACAATAACAAATATTTACATCTTAAAAAAATTTAGAAATGAATAAAAAAGGAATGCTTTTTCAACTATCGGCGCTTTTCGTGGAAGTGCAGTTGTAATCAACTTTCTCTTAAAAATAGTCTTTAATATATAAATTAAGTTGAAATAGGAGAAAAAAGTTGCATTGAAAGAATTTTCCACATACATCTACTATAATTATTTCATTAAGTATATGTTAGCAAAAAAGAAAGAAAGCACACATTACCCATACTTAAAATTTGGTTCAAAATATAAAGCAGAGCTTTTCATAAAGAACTAGTTAAATTCTTTCTAACCAACAACGATTACGTATATTAACGCTCCAGCATGATTAAAGTAATTTCCAGAAAAATATACGCTCATAAATTATCAGTCTTGTCTTCTGTAAATGTTTGATAATGTGAACCTGAATTCCTTACAATTGTGAGTGTTCATAGTTAAAAAGAAAAACTTTTGTTTGTGAAACATGTGTAGCGTAATTTTTCATCAAATCTTTTAATTTTATATTTTATTTTTTCATCCTGAATATAACAAGAAAGAATTCTAAAATTTGTTATAAATTCAAGGTTTTAACTTCCTGGAACACTCAAACTGATTTTACATTCGTATCCTTATGAAAATGAGCGACTTATATCTTAAGAATATTATAGTAATCTTTTCATGAGCCCAAAAATAATTTTATACTAAATGCAATAGTCATTAAAATAACTTAGAAAACATTTCCACATCTGAATATTTTCATGAAAGGAAAAACGAAGGATAATTTTAAAAAAATGGTAAAAAATGATGATTTTTAACATGCACGCTGTCATCATTTTTGACACGAAACACATCCTTCTATTTCCCGTTATGCCATTCATAATATCCAAGACATACTTACACCTGTTTATAGAGATGATTGTTTATTAAGCGACTAAGCCAACATATTCTTGGGTTTTAAATTATGGTCACTTGTAGAATGAGTCGCATAATTGACGCTTCTAGAAAGAGAAAAAAAGAAGGCATGTTTTTCTGTACCTCTTCGTATCAGGATTCTTTTCGCTTGTCTGACCCGAGGGTTATAATAGCCACCTGTTTCCAAGGATTCTAGGTAAGTCCTCAAGCACATCGAGACGGTCCCGCCTATCCAACGACGCGATCTAGGACATTATGCTCCTCACAAAATATAAAAAAGTAAATAAAGCAGCTACTAAAAATTAGAGCACCAATGAACACAATTCGCGTCTAGCGGTACCTGTTGCAAAGAAAAGGGAGAGAGACCGAGAGAATTAAAAAAAAATTCGACCGCAAAGAATCTGGAGCACACGCGCTGGTCTATTTGCATGTGACTGCTTACCTATTCTTTTCGACTTACCGAATCCACTTATCGAACCTTCAATAACAACGGCAGGTAAAATCACTGACAGCGATATTATATCTATTTATCCCTTTCTCACAAACTCCTAAATTCCTTTGGCAGAGAAGGATTCCCTGACCTTGATTGAGAAGTTTGCATCCTTCTCCTTTATTTCCTGGTTCTCGAAGAATAGAACCGGATCCCGTCGAGCGTGGTTGATCGAGGTTGAGAGAGGAATTTTTTAACTGTCTGACAAAACGACGAGAAAATCTGCGATTATTATAAGAGATTGGAATGTGCTCCGATATGAGAACCTGTTTATTTAGCGGCTGATTAAAAGGCTACAATTTAACCGGTTGAATCGTTATTATTGCTCTTGCTGATCTACCGGTGTTAGAAACGATTTATTTTTTTATGTCAGATTTATGGCTTCTGTCATTGCTAATGAAATGAAAATAGTTACCGAATGTAATTACCCTGTTTCACCTGTTGTCATTTAGCAACAGAAATAAATTTTAAGTACGCAAAATTCTATTTTAATTTATTTATATGCAAAATATATTTGAAATATTTTACTGGCAACGTAATTTTCCGGGTATTCATAAATATATTTCTATATTTAAACATTTCACTTTTTAAAAATAATTTCTTGTTTTTATTGAACTTTATATTATCTTCATAAATTTGTGTCTTCAACTTTTTGCTTAATTTTTACTATAACCAGCTTTAAATTTCCTTAAAATAAACTAAACATTGCACAAATTTTTTTAATATTCCATCAATAATCTAAATTTGTTCTTCAAAGTGCAAATTATATTATGGAATAAATGCAAGTTTGTGATATTTTATATATTCTATATATTTATATAAAATTTACAATAATTTCTATAGTAAAATTTTTAAACTAAATATTTATTTGCGCTTTTTTTTGCCTCTTTTTGGAAAATATTTATTTATATTTGTTTATCTTTAAATAATAAATTCTATAATAGATAATAATTTAAATATTATTTTACGTACTTTTTATATTTTTTGTGCTTGAATCCTTTCATTCAGTTTTAGTCAATACAATATCACAAATTTTTTGTTACAAAATTTTTTTGTGACTCAACATAATTCAGATTAATTTGATTATTTAAAAAAAATATTTTTTTTCAATAGGGGTTCACATGTTTCTTAAGCATGTACTACCTTTTCAATCATATTATTTACTGTTTCAAATTTCAATTCAGTGGTTTTGAGCTTATGATTTATTAAGGTCCTTAGAGATATATCTGCATTAGTTTTCTTCACTAAATTTATTCAGTTATTAATTGATCTTTTTTAATCAAACTTTGAAGAAAATACGGAGTTCTTTAGCACTTGTAAATTTTGAGTTCAAATTTTCTGGTTATATATTTTTATTATTTTATACACCACATAAAAGCATAGCAATTTTTTATAAATAATATTTTATTGCAGTAATTATAGAATCCTTTTAAGTGATATATTGTTCCATTAATTCACACTCTATGAATGCTATTCATTTTCATTCCTATTTATACAGTACTTCTTTAAAACCGAATTTCTGAAAGTTATTTCCGCTTTTGTTCATTTCCTTTGAGCTTAAATGAAATCTTTTGTTTCCAGTAGTACCACTGTATATATTTTTATTGCACTATGACAACGTGAACGATATTAAAATATGCAATTTTTACTATTGGGTAAGTTTTGAAGCATTAGTACTTAAATTTTAACAATAATGCTTAGCCAATGTGTTTACTACTTCCGATTAAAATTTTGATTTCAGGTAGAATTATTTGAAAAATACTAAAAGAAATTTGCCGAACAGGTACTTAAATAATTGTGGTTTTAGTCATTAATTCAACAACGTGGTTTTGACTCGCATCTCTGGCGAAGATGTTTGTCGCGATTCAGATTCTACTCTGTATTCCCGAACTCTTGCAATAAGCGAAGATAAAGCGATTTTTCAACTTAAAAAAAATAAAATATATCAATTTAGTTGAATATCTTTCTAAAGAAAGTCTAAAGTTTAATATAAGTGAGTTAATTCCATAAATATATGCAAATTTATTTTTCTCTCTTTTGAGCAACGTAATAAAGCTTTTCGTATTTCTGTTGATAAATGGGATTAATTTCATTGAAATATATGTTGAAAATTTGAGCTTTAATACCTTAAATTATGAAATTGTTTTTTGATAATGATTTAAAATGTTTATTTTGTGAATATTAAAATTCCTTCTAAAACCTGCAACTCTAACTTTCGGACTCTAGTGACGGATTTGAGCGTTTGTAGTGGTTTAGAATCCCCTTTAAATTATAGATTAAGGTTTGATTCACCCTCACATGTAAAAAATGATCATTGAGTGACAAACTAGTATGCGCAAAGAACCAAAAATAAACTTTTCTATCTTTGATTTTTGGGAAAAGTTAAGTTCTCTAAAGTAAATCATGCTTAATTCTAAAAAAATAACTTTTCACTATTTGGTTTCTTCTTCTTCTTAGAGTTGGGTTTGTATGTCATTGGGCACCTCTGCTTTTATCAGCATTTTGTACCATTAACTCCAAACCCAATTTTTCCTAGTTCCAGTTGCTCGGGTCACCCACTTTATTAATAAAGTCCGATAACCTTTTAATGGAGTCTAGGTGTAACTCTCTAGTATGGATGATGCCTAAAGAAGTTAATCTAGGGAGGGGGGCAAGAGCCTCGCATTCGTAAATGATATGCTCTGCCGTTTCCTCTTGCGTATGACATTTCCAGCAGATAGGGTCTTGCTGAAACAGTCCCATCTGGTCAGAAAGTCAGTCATGCTAGCGATAGCTTCCTGACTTTCACCAGAAGAAGATGGTTTGGAGGTCATTTCTACCTCAAGTGAAGGATTCATTGCTGCCCCTTTACTAGAATGCCTCTGAGTTCCCTTGTCTTTTTCAGCAAGGTCTACTTCAGAGGCTTCACCTGCAAATGCAGAAAGGTTTGTTATTTCTTGTGTCTTTTCAGCCACAAGATAACAATTAATAAGCTCAGGTAATATAAGTCCACCCAGCATTGCTTGAGTTACTGGGCAAGGCAAATTACTCTAGAAGTTCGCCAGGCAACTAGAGGCTCCGTTAAGACACCATTACCGCGGTGCCAAATAACCCTAGGCACGGGTCGCATAACACCAGGGTTTACGGGAGCTGGTTCGTGGCCTCTGATTCTATATTCAAGGCTATCCTGTCATTCCTACAGGACATTCGGCTATCCACTACCTGCCGACGCGCCTGGTGGCTGCTCAAGCCCCAGGAAGGTACGCGTACCCCCTGGTTCCAGGACACTATTTGGTTTAAAGTGATAATTGAAAGTGGATTTACATGCAATGGGTTCACTTTTATTATTATTATTTTATGCATTTTATGTGCATTTATCAGTTTTAATGCCAACATTTTTATTACTGAATGATTACTTGGATTTTTGATTCACGATTGAGAGAAATGCAATAACGCACTCACATTAGTTATCCACTTTTTAACAAATAGAAATATTCTCGACAAGCAATAACAGGGTTTGTTCTAGTTTTTAATTTCTTTTGTGACAAAGGAAAAACCGTGAATTTGCAACATTTTCTTTAATAAAGCGTATTTTAGGTTTAAAGTAATTATAAGAATATCATCTCTCTGTAATTATATAACGGAAAATGTATGCCCTTGGTTCCTAATTGTTTCGTTACAATTCATTTAATTAGAGCTAAAATTGACTTCATTTTAAAAATAAAATTTTCTTATGAAAAAGCAAGCTGATGCTTTTAATCATTAGCATTGCACAACAATCAAGTTAAAAACTTTATTGTATCGATTTTGCTAAGTTTTTTATAGTGTTTTTCACACATTAAGAGCTAAGTATGAATTTATTTTTAGTCACGTGTTTGAATATTTTTTAAAACAAAAATGTAGTCTATTATTTCTTGATCATAGTATAATAAATAATTTTTGAATGCTCCTTTTTATTTGCAATGTTTAAATTTGAAATCAGAATTTTTAGAGCAATATTTTTTTAATATAAGAAAATATAAAATCACAATTTATCAAAAAAATTGTGCGCTTTATTGTGGCAGTACTAGAATAATCCTAATTTTTCTGAAAGTTATTTAAGAATTTTTCTTATGTTTTATATATCTAAACGATAAGATGTTTCATCAATCACCTATTTTCAGCTCCATTGTATATTTTGTTTGAGAAATTCGAAAGACAAATTCTTAATAAAATATTGAGAGAGAAATATAACTTATTGCATAAATTTTAAATTTAATCAAAGTACCCATTAGAAGAAATTTCTTACAATCAATAAAAATATTTCAGACTATGCTATGGATATGCTAATAGTAAAAAAACAAAATTTTCTCTTTTTGAGAAATTTCACTTTAATTTTCGAAGCATGCACAAGCTTCTTTTGTACTTATTTGTTTACTTTTTGATTTTATTAAATATTTCCTATACAGCTTTGATTCTAAATTATAAACATAATGATTTTTAAATAGAGCCTTCAAAGTTTAAAACACATGAAATATTCTTCTTCAATAACAGATCATGTTTAGTTTCAAGTACTGAGTACAGACGAACTTAGTAATTGAAGCATAAGCCAGAAAACAATTAATTTAATGCCATAAATAATCCTTTCTTAATTATTAAGTTCTGAAATCAAGCTCTTATTAATTGTAAAAAAAACTTGCAAGTAATGCATATTTAATGTATAATTATTGAAAAATAGTTTTAAAAAGTTTAATTGCAAATAATAACTTTATGGATGAAAAATACTAATAATGTATCACAATTTTGTGAGTGAATAAACATTTTGCTGTTAAGTTAGTTTTATTCTTTGTTAAAATTCAGATCACTTTAAGAATTCTAATCCTTATATTTCTAAAATTATTAAGATTTTGTATTCATGATTTAATTTCAATTTAAGTACAATTATTCTCGATATAAATTTGCACTTTATTATTGCAGTAATAAAAAATAATCCGTAGGAAATTTTCTTTCAAACCATGTATGAGGTTAAATTCTTTTCTAAGTTCTCCATCAACCAATTAATCTATTTTTAGTAGCTATTCGTTGCTCCTTACTTTTTGTAAAATTAAAGTTAAGTTAGTAAGTAAAATTAATTAATTAAAATTAAAGTTAATTTTCAGAGAAATTATATAAATTTTCATTTTTATGACTGTAAAATTTATATTTTACTTCTGGGCTTTTGTTGTCTTATTCAAAGCTGAAAAATAAATTTACTGAAAGTAATTTTTTGTAGACAAAACCGTTCATAAATTAACATTATATTATTAGTGTTGACTTTCTGAACTAAATTATAGAAGCTCAGAATCATTATTAAGGATGATATATACATTTTCTTCTAATTTTTGCGTAAAATGTGAAGCCTCTGGAATTTATGTAAATACATTATTCTTCAATACCGATAATTTTTAGAACATTTTATATTGCGTAGACATTTTAGTTTTCTTTACAAATATTTTTCTGTAATCGCAGTAAATTTACAGAATTCCGTAAAATATGGCTATTGTTAAGTTATCAAAGCTGAAAACTTTAAATGAGATTGTTCTCAAATGCTTAGTTCAAAAGCATTCGATTGACGAAAAGAAAGGTAAGCAATATGGACTTCATCATGCAAATTTTCGAAGTTATATTCTGATTACAAGCTCATTGATAAACTTTAATATAAAAGGAAAAGTTCAAAAAATTCTTAAACGAAATTTAATTCTCAGGTATTAAAATTTGGGAAAACATAGGGTTTGCATAAAAATTATAAAAACAGCAAGCGATAAAATTAGAATTGCGGAAATTTGCAGAATGATGTCTGATTTTTTCCTTACTTGATCAGTACAAAAGAAGTTAGAACAATATGTTTGATCTTGTAGATGGAAACAACTTAAGGTATGTATTTTAAATAAGTTATTAAGTATAATCCACAATAAATGTAAATAATTTATTCGTCTATTTTTTATTTCATTTTTTATTAAGTTTTTTATTTCATTATACATAAATAACCTACTAGATAATATTTAAATTTTTACATTGTTTGGTTAAAAAATAACATGTAGATAAAAAGTTTCTATTTAAATAATGTGTGTACATTATACTTTGTATTTAAAAATGCTAAATACTTTAAAATTTCATTATGCTGTACTATTTCCTTGATTTAAATTATGTTCTATTTATAGTTATTCATGGAAAAATATAAAGGCTTCAAAAAATATATTTATGTTTTTTTATTTTTACTTTTATATAAACATGCTATTAACATAAAACTATATTAAATAAAGTTTTTAGCGAATTTATAATTTTCGAAGCTTAAACAGCTCAAATACATTCCGTTGATATCCGCTATCATATTTTTCCTTTTTAAATTGCTTGCATGTACATTCGGTATTTTTTAAGAATTCACTTATTTTGAATAACTTTATGCTGTTTTAAACTCTTAATCTCATAATCGTTTAAGAGTTAATAATTCTCTAAATACACTAAAAAATTTCTTGAGGCCATCAATCTGAAACAGGTATTAGTTTGTCTCTTCAAATCGCGATCAATTGAATATTTTGCATCGTTGTACAGGTCTGTATATATTTTTATCGACAGTATCATTTTCGATAAAGAATTTAATATTTCAATCTACTTATCTAAGAAAGTCTGTTCAGTTCTTTAACTCGTTCGTTATTTGAGTAGACTTTTATAGATATTTTTATCTTGATTCGGGAAATATACCTCGATATTGTTTGTCATTTTCAATAAAGAAATCACCGGAACTCGATGTCCATGCTTTTTTATCCCCGAAGAAATCTATAGCGGACAGGATTGGTTCCCAGTCGGCTTCAGGGTCAAATTAAGTGAACCGCATCAAGCCGGGCTTACCATGGCGTGTCGTTGGCCCGAAAAGGACAATAGCTAACTCAAAGCTTCCCTATAGCTGTACAAAATGCTATTTGTGTTAGAGTCAAACCACTGAAAAAGTTTTATTAGAATCATTTTCAGATGAATTATAGATATAATATTTCATTTGGAGATGTGCTCAGGTCGTTTATACGGCATTCAACTTGGAAATAACACATTTCGCTTTATCTGTTCATTGGAAAACTTAATTTTTCTTCCAGTTTACAACTGTTTATTACGAAATATCAGAGTCTTTATAAAAGGAGAAAATAATTAACAAGCTATCAACAAGATTACCTATTCAACAAAATATAACATATTTTATTGCAATTATTTAGGTTTTTTAATTGTTATAGTTATTAAAATCGTACCCTCATATATTTTTCTATTTTAGTTATGAAAACAAAATGTAATATTAGTAGCTTTCAAAATCAATATGTTTCACTCTAATATTTTTAATGGAATGCCTTACTATTATCATCAATAAATTTATAACTTTAAATGTAATGCTTTAGAAATTCATGAAAGAATGCTACAATTTGCTATGTCAAATACATTAATCGGAAATTATTTGGAGAGTAATTTATTAGTAACAAACATAGTTACTTTTGCATTATATATTTCGGCAATGCTTATCCCATCAAAGGATCTTGCACCAAATAAAATCAAATTAGTATTATATAGAGCTGTGTAACAAATGTTATTATAAAATATACGCATTATTACCTTATTGTTTTCATTGCCAAGGAAAACAAACTCATGTTTTTGATGTAACAGTTTTATGAAGAATTTTCTTAATATATTGTGACGTAATCTTGTGTACAAAAAAAATGTATCAAAATATTTTCTTAAACTTCACTGGAATAATTCAAACAAACTTTTTAAATTGTTTTTATAGCCACTTGATTTTAATTCAGAATAGGAAAATACTCTATGTCCATTGTGCTTTTTAAAACATTTATGCTTAAAAAGTTCACTCTTAATCAGTATTACAATCGTCTTTGCTAGTGAATGATATATTGCTTCTTTTATCTTTCTTATGTATTCAATCGCTTTGCATTAATACTTTCTTATAGATGTTTATCAATAAATTAAACTATCTATTCTAATGAATGTAAAATCTACATTTTATTTCATATTTAATTGTTTTTTAATTTTATATTCACAAACCATCTCCATAAAAATTTAAAGAAAATGTCATGTTTTTAAGTTTTATAATATGTGGTATTAAAAATTAAATTTCTAAATGGCATTTTTTTTCTTATTAAAAACATACTTTTTGTAAAATAGCTCATTAAAAAAGAGTTCTGCTTTCATCAGCCATAATTGTTTACAAAATGAATGCTTACAAAGTTGGAGTTTGTTAAAAATGTGACATTTTTTATTTCAGTTATTGTTATTTACTCACTACTAAATTGCATTTGCTAAAATAATTTTGCAAAAAGGAACTTTTTATTGCTTTTCCATTTTGATAGTTCATAATTCAGACTGATTACTCTCCTAATATTTTCCAGTTTCATGTATATTTATTCGCTTATGAATGTACTTTTTAATTCATATGAATTTTATTTAAATACTTTTTTGTAAGTAAAATCTACTTTAACAGAAATTGTATTGTCTTTAAATGTTAAAAACGAAATTTCTCATGTACGACAAGGGATTTTTCCCATAAAAGTGTAAAAACGCATAGAAATTCGCCTTTATGCGTAACGGAAACGTTAAATTTTTTCTTTTGTTCGCATTCAGTTCTTTCACTATAAACTTGTTCTTAGTAAAAACAGCTTATTTTTAAGAAGATCTCCGCATTTACGTGAGGCCAACTTTGAAAGATTTTTTGCCTTGGAAGAACTGGAAGAGACGGAATCAAAAGGTAAATAGATATTTAATTATTTTCCTTTCTTAAGAAGTATGGTTAAAATGTAGTTCTACTAAATGAAATTTTAAGTTTCATATTCTATTTTAATATTTTTATTTTATTTCCCATACTTCTTTTTTTTAATAATTTTATCTGGTATTACCTGTGTTAAAAGCTTCAAACAGTAAGTGTAAATAGAACCCTCGTCTTTTATTTTAAAGTTAAGGCATAGTGAGAAAGATAGTTTAAAATTTTGTAATTTAAGTAATTTAATATAGAATGACATTTTTTCTATAGTAATTTATTTTTCTTCAAAAAATTAAATTTTAGTAACATAAACATATCAATTTTCAATTAATAGTGAATTTTTTTAGTCTCACAATTTGTGTAATCGAGGCATATGAATATGATCAGACGGCATTGTTTCACTGTTTGAATATTTTTAAAAACGTAAACTTTTGTAGTTTAAGTAATGAATAATTTTAATTCTGAAGTTTAAATATAATTAGTTTTAATTATCTTTATAATAGCCTCAATAAAGTAAGAGATCTTATCTCTTTTGTGTTAAAGTTTTACAAGAGTTTACTAATGAGATAATTATTTCAGATTAATTAGAAACCTGATAAAATCTTTTAATGTGAGTTAATTGAAGGATTTATGAAAAAAAATGAATTTAAATTGAAAATGTATGATGAAATCTTTTTCAACGTTTTCAGTATTTTATAGCCTTGTAATTGAAAAATGATATTTAAAAATTGACTTTGAATTTTAATGCTGAGTTAAAAAATGTTCATTAAAGCATCAAAAAAATTTTTTGTCAAATGTTCTGTAATAGTGGCTTTAAAGAAAAAAATTTAAAAATTCCAAGAATTCATAATATGTATACATATGCATATGTTTTTATCAGTAATATATTAACCATATTTCGTTGTAAGCAAATTTTATAACCGATAGTAATATAACATTCAAATATAATTATCAGATTTCATTGTTAACAAATTTTGTAATCGACGATAATAATAGTTTATATATATTCTGAACCATTTCATGAGTACTTCGTGCTGTTAAGAAATTTTGTTCATAAAGCATACGAGAGACCCAAACTTTTTAAACTTGGCTGATATATATTTTTATTTATTCTAAAATATACAAGTTTTTTCACGAGAAACGGGAAATAAGCATTGAATTTTATGGAAAACTAAATTCATTATTAAAGCAAACTGGATGTTATTCCATTAGCCCTCCTCCCAAGCAAACTGGATGTATAGAACTGTAGATCACTGTCTAATTAGCTCTCCTGTGCAAAAAATGAACGTTTACTAAACTAACCATTAGAAATGCACAGTTGATTTTTTTCAATATATCAATTAATCTGATCCATCTCATCACGTCAGGAGATGAATGAAAAATTTAAATTTAGGGAAAAGTTAAAATTATTTATACGCAAAATACTTTAGCAGTCTCAAAATAGCAGCTTAAAAAAATAATGAAGTAAAATATTTTTATTTTAAATCACATTGCTTCAATTTATCTACTATTTTAGTTTCTGTGGAAATAATAACTAAATTAAAAATTATAATTTTCGCCTTTCAGCTTTCTAGAAATTATAGTTAATCAATTTATTAGTTATTCATTTTCAACTATATTATTTTAAATTTTTCATTTAAACTTATGATATGCATTTTGACACATTTTGCAATGCATATTTACTTAATATTTTAATTTTAAAAACATCTAATTAATTTGTTCTCTTTTTAGGTGAACCTACAAATCGGGAAGATATAGACGTGATTAAGAAATGAAAGATGTTTACTATATTTGAACTCTTATATATATATTAGAGCCTCTTATGTATAGACACATATGTATGCGATGTTTTGAAAATAAGTTAGCTGAATCACCTACAGCATATTTCAAATGCTACTTTTTTCCAAATGCTGCGTGGACTCGACGAAATTTTTATTTCACCGGAAAAATTGTAGTTAAAATTCATCCCATCGAGCATTTGGTCTGATAGAAGCTCTTTCTTGAGTCGTCTTGCTTAATTACGCTGCAAGTTATAGCTTGACTGTGTTTCATTTGGAGGATTATATGAAATTATAAGTTTTATTGAGAAAAACATACTAATGAAAGTTGACGCAATATCTACAGAAATTGTTTTTAAGAGGTTACGATTAAGCAAAATGCAACTAAAGGATAACTTTTAATGTGCTTTGAAAATAAAAAAATGACCTCCCACAGAGAACTAGATTTTCATTTTAATATTTCAAAAATTTTGGATTGACGTTCATCAACCAAACTTTATTCTTGAAATAAGAATAAGAGTAAATTTATGAGGAATACTTGCTCAAGAACATTTTGTGAAATCAGTAAGAATTCATTGTATGGAGATTTACTTGGGACCACTGTATTCTGTTCCAGCATATGCAAAAACGTCTTTCATCATTTGGGAGAATATTTGCGTGTGAAATGTGTGCAGCCCGCGTGAGCTCTTCATTCTTCACCAAAATCAAAATAAATGCAAACATTATGTGATTTATGACTACTTTTCATTGTAAAAAATTGTATATGTTAAATAAAATATTCATTGGAAACTCTTTAATTCTTAGTTCATTTGGTATATACCTTGATGTATTAGATTACAGAAGTATATAAAATACATGTGCAAAATTATTTAACTTAACAATAAAAAGACTAATTATTTTTAAGCTTAGCTATAAATATATTCAGTTACAATTGACTGTTTATGTTTAATGTTTTTGAGTTGAGGAAATATTATGGCAAACTTTTTAAGAAAAAAAATGCAATATTAAAAGGAATATTGTGCTAAATAATTCAAGTAAGTCATGGTTTTTATAATTTTGAAATAATCATTTATCGGTTTTTTTCTTACCATTTCGTTTATTTGTCCATTTATTGTTAAATTTTACCCAATAGAAGCAACAGCACCAGGAAGTACGGTTTAAAGTGAATTCCGAGGTACATTAGAAACATTTATATCCTTTATTTGAATTGAACCCATGAATTGAATAATTTAGTTTCCGCGATTCAGCTTTCTGTTTTTTTTAACTTTATATATACATTCTTGCGTCAATAAAATTCTCTTGTTTCAATTTACATCTGTCATTTAGGAATAAATTCCAAATTTTGTGCTATTAATTATTCATTCATTCAATCATTTTCAGCTTACTTTTACAAGGTATTAAATACTTTAAAAAGTATGAAAAATGCTCTTAAGAATAGAAAAATATCTCAATATAAATACATTTATTCTATTGTTTGTGAACTACTACATTAAAGAATATCAAATTTTTCTCCTTCGTTTGTATTCATTATCAATTTCACATCCATAAGGATCTATCTTTAATTGATTTGACCATTGTATCTTTAATGTTCCAGCTCTTCTAGTTTAAAAAATATGCCAAGACTGTGCATGCAAATAAATAAATGTATTGCGATTATGCAAATGACCATTTAAAATCGGGTAACAGAATATAAGCAGTATTCAAGTATCTTTTTACAAAGTTTTGATTCATTTTGTAAGAGAACTCATTCTAACGAAAAGGGTTAATCTTTGTCATTCCACTTTTTTAGCGGCTTCTAAATTTTTTATCATTACGAAAATATCTCCTGCCATTTTTATTTTATTCTGATTGCATGTATCATTTATTCAGAATATACGCAGAATAATGTGCTTCATCATTCAATTTTTAATTGTGCTGTATGTTTCTATTTTTAAATTTAAGAAAAGTATTCTTTAGGGGATTAGAGATTTTTTTTTAACTTTAATAGATTTTTGTAATCTAAAAAAATAATTTAAATTGAAAGAATATTTTCACTTCACAAGATTCAAACTACATTTGGAAGTTCAAGATATATTTTAAATTTATAGAATAGCTTAAAGTATTTTCAGAAAAGATAAAATATTTTTGTGCCATATTTATCAAATGCAAAATTTTTTAAATAATCTTATAAATTTTTTCATCTTCTACATTATAAAAGTACTTTTCAATAATTCGCTAAACTGGAATTTTTATTATATATATGATTACAAATACAATTTACAAAGCAGTTTAATCTCCTCTAAAATTATTTTTCGGTGAAATAAACTGGCTCTTAAATTCACCATGATAATTTTAAATTATAAAAATAGATTTACAGAACCATATTTATTTTTATCTTTATTTCTCTCTGCCCTATTCAAAAATAACTTCCTTGGTGAATATTTTTCGAAATATTTTCGTGGAATAGGGATTTACATTTATGAACTTAATGTGTATAAATAAATAATATGCACATATTGCTTATGTATATATTATTAAACATTAATATGCGCACGCATTGTATGTATATTATACCGAACACTTTAAAAATTTATTAGTTGAATTAGTCCCTTACTGTGTTAAGTGTTTTAGTACCACTGATTATTAATTTGCATAAATACTTCCTACTAGTTTTCAAAATTTTTCCTTTTCATTTTGAAAAAATATATGATTTTTAAGTAATTATATTTAAAACCATCAGCAGAGAGTAGTAACTCGCTAATAAGTAGGCAAGCTAATGATCAGGCTATTTAGGAATATAAGTAATTGAAATATTTAAGTGCACGAGCGAGAATAAATGACACAAATTTATTTTTAAAATGAATTCTTAAATAAGAACTATTCTTTAAGAAACAAAAAGCTCAAAATGTTTATAATTATTTTGATTTTGACTGATTTCTAATCAATAATTCAACCAGGTAGAATAAAATAAAATAAATTGTATTTTCTTAATAAATCTACAAAATTTAAAAGTCGCCAAAAGAGGAATGTCAAAAAGTATACAAAAACTGTCTTTAAATAAAATAATTCTTTTATTCAATTATGTGGTTTCAGTAAAATAAGCACTCTCTTAAAGTTCTCCGAATAAAAAATGCAATGTATTGGCATATTCTTACCTTCAATTTAATATCAAGATAGAAATGCTATACCTATACATCTTTGATTTCATATTGTAGCGATAAATTAAATTTCTTACAGTTTCTACTGTAGACATTTTTTTAATCAAATGATCTGTATCATTTAATCCATTTTAACTCGATCACTTTATCTACTTTTCGTTTCTATATTTTCTTTGTGTTTTGTGAAACAAATTGGAGAAATGTGTAACTAAATTTCATTTCCGATATTTAAATGTTAAATAAGGAACTTTTGCTACATAAAATTGAATTTAATATAGACTGTTATATAATAGATTGAATCAAATACCATTTCAAGGAAATCAAATCAACTTTCGCTGCGTTTAGAAAATTTCAGCGCAGAAATCTAATATTATGTTTAACATTTCATTCGGAAAAGAGCGGTTATAAAAATATGTAGATATGGATAAAATTTACTGAGGATTATTTTTCTAAATCTACCAAATTTCTAGTCCTGATTCTTTCTATGCATAATACCATTAATTTAAGTTATTAAAATCGTGAAAATACAGAAATACTGCAAAGCTTAGTGACAAGAGATAAGCAAAAATATTTTTCCTTATTGATGGTAATTAGTAATAATTTTGCTGCAATCATTAAGAAGATAATCCATGTTAAAAAGTATTTATATATAAAGCACACTTTTTATCCTGCTCAACCTTAATGGCTTGGAAAGCACTAATCTTGGGGTATTCCACCCATTTTATTTTCTTCCCGAAACAGTTATACAGCTGTCCACTAGTGTCCCACATCTCATTCGAATGTTTTTATTTTTTTTAAACGAAAGAAAGAAAGAAAAACCCCACCGTGTTGTACAATTCTGTCCCAACTGCTTCCTGTCTAGTGATACGTAGATGTCCTTGCCGGGCGAACTGTCAAAAGCATTCACACTTGACACTTTGCAGCATCGCCTACTTTACACATCATCACTAAGGCAGCTTTTACTTGATTAGAGGCTTTTCTCGGGCCTTCTTTTAATAAATGTTGCCTTTGCATTTCCTTGCTAGTTTTTGGGACCAATTCCAAAATATTTCCACTGCAAGGAAATTGCATTATTCTTTGCTTAACTCATTAAGATTAAAATACATTAATTTGTTATAGTTCGTTCTATTGAATATTGTATTTATTAAAACAATAGTACGTTTTTCATATGAAAAATGAAGTATAGCTGAAAATGTTTAAAAAAATTATCGAAATAAGGCTTACGTTAAAAATATTATTTCATCATCAAAATCTTGGATAAAAAGCTGCGAACGGATTATTTGTCGTTCGGATATCTTTTCATTTTGTATGCAAATTAAAAGTGATATAGCATTTTATTGAAAATACCTTATTAATTTTATTTTTATTTTCCTTTGATAAATTGTGAAACGAGTTCAAAGAATTGTTTAAAGATAAAAGTTTGTCAGAAATCATTGAAATTCCAAATATCAAATGCTTATTATTTGCTAAAATTTTTCTTTAAGTGGAAATAGGATCATTTGAAATTTATAAGTACTCAAAACTAAATTTTCAATTAAATCCAAATAAAGACACAATTTGTATGCGAAAGATCTTAAAGACAAATATCATACAGGATCTATTTTGCATTGTGAATGCAACAGACTTCTCTATATTTTCTTCAAAATAGTACTTTAAAAATTGCGCGATATCTTCAATATTTTTTTTCTGTTTGAAGGTTCTTAAACAATTTCAATTTAAAAAAATGCTTCAATTTTTCAATTTTAAAGTACCTCAACGTCTTACGTAAACCAATTTGACATTATTCATAAAGTGATTTCAAATTAAATCAATATAAAAGCCATCGTAGAAAGAGTGATTTCTTTATAACAATACTGCTTGTAAACAGACAAATTTAGTCAAATGAGGCTTTTTTTAATAGTCATATCTTATGTTAACCAGAACTTGCATCAACATATTATAAATTTTCTGTTTTTATGAACACTGGGTTTTTTTTATATTCTATCGTTTTGTAATTTTATGTAGAACCATTCTTAATGTACATACAATGGAGAAATTGTTTTGGAAGCAAAATATCTTAGCTCTTAGTGAACAATTATATTTGTGTACATTTTTGCTTTTTCTATTTATATACATTATGATTTTGAAATGAATGCTAAATTATAAAAGAGATTCCGTTTCAAGCTGATCGAGACTGGAATCGGTAACACGGACCGAGTGTAATTCTTTCGTGCAGTTAACTGATGAATTGAACCTTTGCATTATTACGGCGAAAGAGGCAGAGCTCATGCGGTGGACTGTCGTGAGAGGAAAAAGAATACTCGTGAATTATGCCGCAAAAAAGGACCCATTCAGTGACATGAATCTAAATGATTTTAAACTCGCGTCAATCTGCCTAGCTTTCCGAGCATGAAATTTCATCACATACGTAATCACTTTCCTTTAGTTCCCCCGAATGAAAAGATGTTGATCAAAAATTTGATAAAAGTGAAAAAAAAAAAGATGGGAAAAGAAATTTTTTAATACAAACATGAAAAAGAGAATCGGATCCAACAGATAAAGGCGTTTCATCGTCAAGTGGGGGGGGGGTTCAGGAGGGATGCTGTTTATTTCGTCATGTATGACGTGACACAAATTTTACTCCAGTTGCTGCTAAAAAGAGCACTGCTACAGATTTGGCCCCTCATCCCTATTTCCTTGCCGTTTTTGGCGCTTTAAATACAAAAAGTACTCATAAATTATTCAAGAAAATTTATTATATTTATATCTCTGGGAGCTTTTGTGTGTGTATAATGGTTATTAACTCCAAAATACATTGTCATTTCTTTGTATATGTGAAATTTATTTTCATATATACTGGAATTTATTTTAACCTCTCTTAAACTGAGTTGGCGCAGCATGTCCATTTTTGGAGCTTGCGCCATAAAACCCAACCAACCAACCATCTCTTAAACTGAGAGAATACTTTCTATAAAGAAAAGTAAGGTATAAAACATTAATCAGAACGTATTTGTTACACTAATAGTTAAAATAAAAATGTAATTTTAAAATTAAAATTTAAGATAGAAGAAAAAAAGTTTGTGTGAGAGTTAAGATTTTCTTATGGAATTCTAAGCGTCCGCGTACATACGTACTTATTTGCGCAACTCGTTTAATCTAAAATATAATTTAAGTAATGGAAAAGAAAAATACTAAATTGTTATTGTACTGATAAATTGGAGCTCAATATATTAATTAGGTGGGCATAGTAAAATTCTTATATTTTAATCCCATATTGCTATTAAAAAATATAGTATGAGTGTCACATTTATTAAAAATGATAATTTAAATGTTCTAAAATATTAAAATATAAACATTTGTTATTATTCACGTGACTTAAATATAGCTTTCTCAAAAGTAGATTTATTGACTGTATAAGTTAGTATAATCTGTACTTTGTGAAAAATTATGTATATAATACTGGTACACACACTTTTAAACATCCGTAGTTCATAAATTCAATAGGGCAAAAATAATTATGTTATGTGTTTTACTTAAATTGCTTGCATAAAAACTCCTCTCATAGATTCTTTTATCAAATATCTTTTCTGATAAAGAAAGCGAAATTGAATTTCATTAAATTTTCAATAAGATTTATCCCTGTCGATACGTGCAATCTAATTCACTTGTACACTGACTTTCAAAGTTATTTTCAGTTTTTTCCTTTATATATATATCCTATTTCTTAAATTATTTTAACAGTTCATCGAACTTATATTTTTATTTTATTCAAAAGAGATTTTTTGTTATTTCTTTCACTAAATAGGCATTTGTGTCACTCGCAATACATCTGCTATTCCATTGAAAACACTAAGCGAATGAAACAGCAAATTAGTGGAGATTTTTGACCATTCATTCTTTTTATAACATTCGCATTAGAAAAGAAAGTAATTCCTCATAATTATGTTCGTTTGTAGTTACTTTTAATTTTTTTTTAATTATTCACTGTGTAATCCTGTACTAATTTGAAGTTGAGAAAAATCTTAGAGTGAAAATATTTTTAATGAGAAATATATTTTTGTGAAAATTTAAGGAATGTGAATTTATATGAAATTTTTTGTGAACTTATATGAAAAATCTCGCTATTCTATTTCTAATGTATTTATTTTTATATAACTAATATTTCCTTCTTTTCGTTTTATTGAGATGAAAAAATATTAGAAAGGAAAAAAGAGCTGCTTTTCAAAAACATAAATGATCGGCTTACTTGAAAACCATTATTTTTATTACCCCATTAATGTAACTATTTTAACTAATGAAAAATAAATAATAATTTTATTTCAATGAGAATTTGTTGAATAACGGTGGGCACTGGGTGATCGATGACTATTCATTTATCATTACCCAGCGGGCACCTGTGAACCAAGTCACGGAGGTGAGTAGCATTACCCACGCTATAAAATCACAAACCCATTTTAAGGGTGGGCCACATTCATACATCACATCAGAAGAAAGGACAGAAAAACTGAGAGAGAAAGCCCGTGCCCAAACCGGGATTCGAGCCCGGCACCAACAGCTTAGGAGTCAGGAACGCTTACTACTTAGCCATCTGTCGGCTCACTAAGAAACTATAACTGAATTAAGCAAATTATTACTATTTCATTTTTATATTCGCACTATCTTTTGTTTTTAAATAGGCTTGGTTACAAAACTTATTTGACTAACGTGATTTTGATTTTTCAGTTGTTATAGGCAAATAGTAAATTTAAAAAATTATTCTAGAAAAATATTCTACCATAGTAAATTTCTGCGGTTTATTTTTTATTTATTTGTTTAAATTTTCTGTCACTATCTGTTAACTTATGTGAATAATTTTACACTATTTCAAATGTTTTGTTGTTAAAAACTATTTATGACTGCCAGGAGTTAAAAATGTTACTATATTCTATCAATCACTATTTCAGTCATTGATATTGAGAGTATGCTGTTATGAAATAGTAGTTTTCAGTCTAGTCTGTTACGTGAATCAACGACCATGACTTTTTTTCTTTCAGTGAAAGCAACGACGTTTTTTTTTTCATACAACCACAAACATCTTTTTGCCGTCGTTATTGGCAACCCTTCATCAAGATGGGAACGACCTTTGTCGTGAGCATTTATGAAAAAATAAAAAACAGAAACAGTGAGGCAAAACCAGTAGAAATTGCTCTCCAACATCGACAAATAATTTAAGGCTGTGATTGTTTTAACGCTTTGGGGCACGCTTTTGATTTTGTCAAAAACGCTAGTCTGCATAACACAGAAGTTGAAATATTACCCAGAACACAAAAAAGAATATATATATAGTAGGAGTCAACGTTACCAGTAGTAACATATATTATCCGAAAATGGTATTTTATGAGGTATATTTGGACTATTTTTTTTTTTTTTTTTGAAAATTGTAATATTTAGAATTTTGTTTTATAAAATTTAGAATTATTTAATTTTATAAAATCATTATTATATAATTTTATAAAAAAAACGTTATAAAATATAAATTTATAGAATTCAGAAAAATTTACTTTTCCCTGGAATATAAGTATTAATATTTATTTACAATTACCTTAAGCCATAAATATGTGAATGTGTTAAATGGTAATACAACATAAAAAGTACACATTTTTAGAAAATACTTTCCCAGTAAGAAATATTTCAATCTCAGACATTATCTTTTCGAATTAACAGTTGAACGAGTAATGCGCCGAGTTGATACCCGAATGGTTAGTTAGCGCTCTTGCACTCGGTTCAACAGTTTGTAGGGTTCGAATCCCGACTTGAGCTTGGTATTTTTGTTGTGGTTCATATTCCATTTTAAACAGTAGGTTCTGATCAAATTAGCCTTCGTGTTCCATAAATGGTCGTTGGGTGACAAAAGAATAGCTAGTATTCTGGATATCATTACAATACCTCATGGACTCAATTTTCACAGTGGGTGTGGAGATTTATAGTGTGGTGCGGAATGCACTTTAAGTTATCAATCGAATTAGATCTTGCGAGCAAAAAAGTATCATAGGCAACAAAAAAGCCACTTAAAACTGAATCCAATTTAAATTAATCTTCGTAGGCTAACAGTGTCAATCGAGCCACAAAAATAAACGCAGAGATCCTGTATTAAATGACAAATTTGCGCGCACTAAAAACTTTGCAATTGCACTTTTTGACTGATTTGTTATCAAAACTTTGGCAGAGCTTTTAGCTGAATGCTTAAAACGTACGCGTCAGCCTTTTTTTTAGCTTACTTGTTCTTGTGTTGGATTCCCATCTCAAACGTGGATGACTGTTGTGGTTAGATATCAGTTTAAAACCATATGTTTTGATTGAATTTGCCTTAATGTAGAAAAAGTGATCGTAATCACCGAACCAAATTTCAATAGAATTTAGAATCTCGGTATACTCAAAGAACTCAGAAAAGAATTTAAAAAAAAACTACATTCAAGCAGCTTCATTAAAACAGTTTATTAATCTGACAACTTAATGAGAAGAAAAATACTAAAAAATTTCGATTCATACATTACAGATAAGAAGGGATTATAGAATCTTGCGTCAGGATTTTTCCGTATAAATTTCTCCCCTTACTATGTTTGAAGTTAAAAATGAATGATTTACGCAATTTTTTAATTCTCATTATTTTTCTACAGCAGCATACTGTTTTAATACTTATTTCTTTCATTCTACTTAACCCTTCGCATAATAACTTCGATACCAAATGCAAATTTTTCCACAATCTTGATCTAAACAATTATAAATTGCCTTTTTTATATAACAGAATTTGACAGGGAAAAACATATTCCAATCTTTATTTAGTCTCTTTTCCTTGATGATAAATTAATAAATTCTAAAGGTCGATTGTTTTAAAAAGAATAAAAAATCTTGTAGCGCTGGTGTGTAATTGTTTTCAAATGATTCTCTTTACTCTAGAATGTTTTCTTCACATACGAATAAAAAATGTTCAAGAACTTCCAAACACCTTAGAAGGCGTTTATTTTTTACAAATATTTTCAACGAAATAACAATTAAACTCTCTTTTTTTTACATAAACCTGTTTCATATTGAGAAACATTGCTAGATATAAAATCATATCTTCAAAGGGAGATGACAGTTCGAGTTTAATTGTGATGCATCTCTAAACTCATTTAGTAGTATCTTTGACCTAACAGCGCTTCAAACTGGAGAACGGCATTCTATTTTTGTGCCAAGATAGATTGCACAAATGGCTCGTGATATAATTACTTTTTAACCAAATTGATAGTAAAAGAAAAGCGCTTAAGCACTCGTGGTTTGGTGTGCTGTAACCGAAAATGAAGGTTATTATTTCTACAAAAGATGAAACTTTTAGATATGATCTTTTTATAAACTTGGGTGACAAAAAAATGAATATTCAAAAGCGTGATGAACAATATAATGGTGCTAAAGAATGAGTAAGCAACATACAAACATTAATAGTAAATTAAATTCCCTTATGGTGCAGTTGGCTCATGCCAAACAAAAACACCGAACAGAAAACAATTCTTTGATGTTGCCGCTCTGTCTACAATCATCGGTGAGCTTTAGAAGCGTTCATTGGCTTTTTCGAAGCCATTCAAATAATTATTCTCAGAGAACTTGTTTAATTATATATATTATTTGTTTAGATCGAAAAGAATTATTTTAAGAAAAGGCTAGACTCAAATGTTTTCCTTTGCCGAAATGTACATAAAAAAGTTTAATTATTTTGCATAGCTTTTGTTGCGTGGAAGTTGACGTTGAAAAATTTTAAGGAAAACACCTGTTTATTACAAACAGGTGTTTGCCTTAAAATTTGGCTTTTTAAAATCAAGCGAATTTCTTTAAATATTTCGACACTTATTGTCTATAAAATTTATGTCTTGTGAAACAATAAATGGATTGTCTTAAAAGTCAATTAAAAAACATGAAAAATAATTGGGAAATTGAGCTACTGAGTTAGTTTATAATATTAAAATTAAAGAATTTTATGATTAAAACCAGCTGTGTACAAAGTGAATAGCTATTGTTTTGGAAACAATTATTAAATTACACAATTGTGTTTAAAAATATTGCTACTGCGTCATAGAAACAATTTTGAAATCAACTAGCCATAGAGAGAATGTTTATTTAATTTTTTATAAAGAAAATGTAAATCCACAAATATTATTTCTAATTTTGGATTATAATTGTTACAATTGAATTTCAAATTAAGTTTCACTAACATCACGATGTATTACTAAGGCGAATTATTACTTTAGACTTCATATATGAATAATTATTCATCACTAGAATCTGTAATTGAGGAAAACTAAATTTTTTGTGGATAATCAAATATTTTTCGGAATTATATCCTAAATCTTATAACATTCATATTTCTTATGCGTTGTTGAAAATAGCCTGAAAATCGAATCCTACCCTTGGCTTGAAAATTTGTGGTCATTGGGAATCCACATGGAACCATATGCCTTGGTCTAATTATTCCTCGTGTGCAAATAATGGCCGTTGATCGACAAACAAACCAAATCGCATATCCTTATTGGGATACGTCGTGCCCTCACATCAGGAGCCCTGAATCAAAAAATGCTATCACTTTCAAGACAGCAAGTGTCAATACGAACAGTTTGACGATGTTTGTAACAACATGGACCGGTATCTCGGAAACCACAGTTTCGACAGTTCTTAACGGTATGTCAACAGGAGTGCTTTCAGTGGGGTGTACAATGACAAATCTAGACTCGAGAATGACGTGACGTCGTGTTTGTAGATAAATCCCAATTCTTTTTACACTATTATGATGGTCGCTTTCATGTTTGGAGACATCGTGAAGAGCACATATTACCAGCATGCTATTGTCTTCGTCATAGTGTCCTAAAAGATGACTTAAGATGATGGTATGAAGATATTATGATCTCCTCCTGGTGATCTAGAGAACTAGTATGAATTGCCACTAGATACACGCCTCGGTTATCTCTTGTTCCCAATGACGGTACTTGGCAAAGTAGCCGTAACAATTCTCTTGAATTAAGGTCCATGTCTCTTCCCTTTGTTTCAACCGCTGGTCTGGCAACCAAATGATTAGGATTCTTGCATTTCATGCAATGGTCCATAGGTTCGACTCCCACCTTGGACTTGGTTGCTTTTTTGTGGTTTGGAATTCACTTTAAATTGTTGATTCTGGTCTAATTATTCCTTGTATGCAAAAAATGACCATGGAGCGACAAACAAACTAAATCAAACTTTTATTGGAACCCTGCAAAATGTTGCGATTCTGTAAGATAATGCATGACCGGAAATCCATTCCAGTTGTTTTGCTGTTTGTCCAGACGTACAAGGGCTGTTGCTGTTAGAAATCGTTCTTGGTATTGATTTCTAAAAGTCCATTACCTTATAATATATTTGTGCGATGAATATCATTACGTTATTTGCTTTTCTTCCTTGTGTCTGCACAATCTCTTACATATTACTTATTCTTAAACGATTTATTTTCATCTGACGAAGGAAATAATAAGAAAATAATTCCGATATTTTTTCGAAAGTTAAATAACTTTAATGATTAAAATATTTTATACACAGACATGACATTAAATATGTAACAGTGGGGAGTATAAATTAAATTTGCTCGGATCTAAAACAAAAATCCGAAAAATTGTTGAATACAACAAATGTTCTGAGTTTTTTGCATAAAAATAAAAAGTAGATGACAACATCTTGTATAAAATATATGCACAATGACTAAAAGATGAAAATTACGACTTGTAAAAGTAAAAATACATTTCATATCTAAAAGTAAGTGCTATCAGACAAAATTTTCTTAATTTATAAAGTTTATTTATATTTTACTTTAAAGAAAAATTAATTCTTAAGACATTGCTTATTCATGGCTATAAGAGTTTTATCCATTTATATCAAGAATCGATAGAATTCAAGAAATAAAACTGAGAATTAAAAAAAAAACAATGATTAATAGACACTTCTTGAATTTCAAATCTTTCTATTCTTTTTTTAAATTGATTTAAAATATTCAATAATTTTTTTCATTCGAGACTTGAACTGAGAAAAAAATAGGCAATAAATGAATTTTGAAATCTTTAAACTCAACAAAAAAAAAACAATAAATGGATTTATGAATTTTTTTTTAGAGTTGACCTTTTGTTAATATTAGTATCCATTTCAATGAGAAGCAATAAAATGAAAAGTTGAGAAATTGTTAGTTTTCCGGTTACTATGTATTTTAATATTACAGCATGATTATACGAAAAAAAAATCATTTTTGTGATGGCAAATATATCCTTCAAAACAAGAAGGGTTGAAAATCTAGTGAAAAACGTGATTTTATCCGCTACCTTCAATCGAAATTAAAATCTGAGCATTCTACTTTTACTCGCTTCTATTATGTGAAGAAGAAGGTAGATTTGGGGTTGTGCTGTCGGGGGGAGGGGGAAGGACCCTCCAGAGGCAGGAGACAGATTCTCTCCGCACGTTGCGGCTGATCTATTTGAAAAAGCAGCCTCCACGAAGTTGAACGACTGCGTGAAGAATGCGGTGTGACGACTCTTCTACAGCATGCTAGAATGCCGATTGTGTACATGTGTACAATAGTACATACGCGTGCGTTTTGCGTAAGAGGGGGTAAAACGCTGTGTGAGCTTGCTGAATGAGCCAGTGAATGTAACACGGTAGAGAGAGTAACTACATAACGTGCTGTTACTTTTATTTCGCGTTTGTTCTCTTTTATTTTTTTATTTTTAATTGACGTGGAACCTGCAGACAGGGAGCGTGTAATATTTGAAGTTGATTACGCCGAACCTTACTACCGTTCCAGAGCGGAAACTGAATATCTTGAATGATAGCTTAGGGTTTTAAATTAGGGTATCCAGAGGAATTGTTTTGCGCTGTTTTAATTGGATTTAATGTTATCTTATCTTCGGAGATTTCTTTTGTACTCAATACCAGGAACTTGCAGAAGCGAAGAAATGAGGGTTTCAGTGTATGTAGAGTGTGAGTTTCCTCTTGAAGACCACCACGTGTTTATCGCTGCAATAAGAGATAATGAATTTTAATTAAATGTTATACAGTTGCTGAAGACCCTTGATTTTTACTATATTTTCGTTCTAGAAATCGACATATCAGTTAATAGTCTTCTTGTACATTTAAGAAATATCTATCCCTGAATCACACATTCTTGAAACACTGCATGAATTGGGATTTCTTTTTAAAAGAGATTTTTAATTATTTTTACTATTAACGAATGAATCAATGTAGTTTTCACTTAATTTACTGTTTAAAAGCATTTATTATAATAACATTAAATTTATATTTTTGAAAGTTTCATAATTGTCTTCTTATTGCTTCTATTTTATTATTTATCTATTCTTACCCCAATTGCATATTGAAAGCTACAATATAGTTTTTCACCAATTCTCTTGAATAAAATTGAGTTTTTGAATCCTATGTTTTGTTATGGATTATATAGAAACATTTTCAGATTTATTTTTAAATTGGGAATCGTTTGTCTTATAAGAATTAAATGGCAAGTAAAACATAAAAATATGTTTTATGTGAAAGAAAACTTTTGAATAATTCGTTAATTAATAGAACTATTATTGGATATTAATAAGTTAATTTTATATGGAGAATTTTTTAAATTAAGGCTTCCAGTAAAAAATATGAATCTCAATTTACAGCTTATTCTAGTATCATATTTCTGAGAACAAGCAATTTCTTACATGAGCTTCAGGTTGTTCTTAAAGGGAAATGAAATAAATGAACCTCTAATTATAACTCTCATGTGCAAAAAATGATTATTCAGAAGTAGGCCGAATCAAACCAACTGCTTAATTAGAGTATGTACATAAAAAAGTGACAATGGAATGACAAATAGCTATATAAAAAACTAACATTTTTAATTGAATTAGAAACAATGGTTTTAATTGTGAATATTAACTGTTAATAGCAATATCAATTAATTTTTTTCAGAGAATTTGTTCAAAATTAGATACCTTTCTCTCATATTAATAACATTATTTTTGCTGAAATCTCAAATTTACCATTTGCATTTATTCTGAAAATAATTTCTTAAATATAACGGAAAAATTTAAAGGGATTTATGAATTTAAATACAAATTATGTATAAGGTTCTTTACATACTAACTATAGAAGTAATAGAGGTTCATGGTATTAATTATTTAGAAACATTAACTCAAACAATTAAGAGAAAACATGCTTTAATAATTAGCAATCTTAAATTTTATAAAAAAATATTTTTAGTTCTATTTATTATCTTTTAATATGTTAAGAAGTCTTCTTATTCAGTATATTCTTTTATTAGAGGGAAATTTTGCACGTGTGAGAGTTTTAAGGCATTCTCTTGAGAAGATGGCTGAAGGGTTATCCCTCTTGCATTCAGCTCAAGGATTTTCCAGTTCGACACCCACTTTGGGAATGATTATTTAAAATATCTCTAAGTCTATTTTAAACCATAAATTCGAGCTCTTTCGTGTACAAAAAATGACCATAGGTTGAAAATCAAATCTAAATCCACAAACTTAGCCATCATCTCGTTTTGGAAATCCCCTATCTACTTAAACCTTACAAATAATAAATGAAATTTATATTGTTTTTTTTTTTCATTCTCATTCATTATTATATTCCCTTAGAGGTATTTTTTCTATAAATGTATTTAATTCCTTTTTTTAAAAAAATGTGTTAATTATATAAAGTAGATATGATAAAGATAATTTATGATTTTTTTGTTCTCACTCTCAGAATAAACAAAGTTTTTAACTTAAATATCAAAAATAAATTCTAATTCTATTCTTGATTTATTTTATTCATATAAATAATATAGGATTATTTACTTAGGGAATTTTTTTTTATTTCTTAAAGTGTGTACATATATATATATAAATTTAATTTATCAAATAATAAATATAAATATATGATTATTTTAGTTTCAAAACTAAATTTCTTAGAAGTGAATTAGAATTTTGCTTAGGTGACATGTATAGATTGAATGAAAACCCGCGATTCATTTCCATATTCTATGGAAATTCAAATTTGTGAAGGTTGATTTTTTGAAAATGCTTTCGCTGTTATTTGGCAAGCTTATAAACAAACAATCTAGAAAGGCTAGTTAAAAAGTTATTCCGTGAAATTATTTTACTCAATATTGATAAAAAATACCCCATTCACTTTATATGTTGTCACAATAACTATGTTTTCTAGAATTAGCTCTTATAAAAATTGTTTTCGTATAAATATTTTTTAATTTAGTACGAAACCATTTTTCATATTTGTGAAACAAAAATATATCAATCAGATAAATATTTTAATATCTTTTCTCTCGAAATAAATTCATTAAAATAATATTTTCCATTGAAGAATATTAATAGCTTATAAACACAAACCGCATTATATGGTTATTCAATTGAAAAAGGAACCTCTAAAGGAAGACAGTTAACTGTCTGGCAGCTTTTCCAAAACGATTCCGACTTCCATTACTTGTCTGGCAATAAATATTAGTTGTCAGAAAAAACATTGTTTCCTTTAGTATCTTAAACCTGTTTGTTATGCTGGCTTAAATTAAGTGGTTGAAATTTAGTACAGACTGTAAAGAAAGAGTTGAGCAAAGAAAGAGAAATATATATCTTTAATCCTTGTTGCTCTTTTAAGCAATAGCGCTTTAAGTTATTCTCTTTTTTAACCTTATTCCAGCAACTTGATGTGCTTTCTTTTTTGCTTGAAATTTCATCTTGTTTTGTTGCTTTCTTTTTCAAGTAGTTACCCCAGTTTATTTATTTTTTTCTGCTCATCTGTTAAGTCATGGCGACGAAATAATCTTCCACGCAAAGTTTATTCATTCTGAAACAAATCATGGCGGTTTGGCGTGAAAGCAAATGTTTCTCTTTAAAAAAGAAAATTACGAATGCATGAGCTAGAATTTTATTTCGGTTAAAAATTTTAAAAAAAATTATTTATTTTTGTAATGATTTTAAATTTATATTTTTTAAAAGTAGACATTATTTTGAAATAATCACTGTATCAAATTTGATATCTTTAAAATATCTATTATAATCTCACTTGCTTTAAATTAAGTAAGATAATTCGACTAAATGATAAAATGTTATCTGAAAAAATTTTGAATAGATTATTTTATTAGTACAAAAATGTATACAGTGGAATATAACGAAAAATTGCATGCTACAAGAAGAATGGAAAATGAGGTAAAACAGTTTATATAATAACTGTTAAAGAACATGTAAAACACTTAGAAATTAAAAAATATATAAACGGCGGTATTTTATACAGAAAAGCAAAAAATTCCCCAGTGATCCGAAATGAAATCTTGAGAAATGATGAGAGAGAGGGAGGCTAATTGTTTGTCTTAGAATGATTGGATGCAAAATGTAATACATCTTGAAATATAGTGACTGATGTTCCGTCTGTTGCTTTGCTGTATATTTGTCAATAAAAAATCGGAACTCAAATTTTAGATAGTAAATTTTTTAAGCTTTAGCGTCCAAAGTTGTTTCACAAATGTTTTATTTGTGATAATTTTGGAATCTCACACATATTCAGAGACGAAAGTGATATCTTGATTCTGGCTAATTTGATTGTGTGATTATTTACAATGAATATTGCTTTGTTGGGCAATAAAACAGATGTATTTTATATAAAGATGTCGGACAAAGGACTGCTTAGACGCTTAAAGATGGATTGCTATTTGAACTGACTCTAAGACAAATGTGTAGACTTTTAACGCAACAAGTATGTTAGGATTAAGATGACAAATTTTTAATTTCCATTCTTTAAGGAAAACCTTGATATTTTTTTTAAATCCAGAACCTTGTGGCTTAAAGTTTGTATATTTCAATACATTTAGAATTGAGATGTTTTTATTTTACATGTGCATTCCCGTAAACGGATATTTTTAGGTAATTCTAACTTTGTTAGTTATTTATATATTAGAAAAGTGTTTTCGAATTTGATTCTCTGGTACAAATTTTACTTGCTTTACTCATAATTATTTAAAAGATTAACTAAATAATCATTTTTTTTAAAAATTAGTTGCCTGCTTTCATAGAATGAAAATATAACACCACCATATTATAATATACAAAAATATTTCCCCTTATAAGCTACTTTAATTGGCAAATAATTTTCAAGTGATGTTTTTAGGATTGTGTTTGTTTATCAAACCAGTTCTGTATGTGATACAAATAAAAGTAGTTTAGATAAAGTGTTTTTAATAAAAAATATTTGCTTTTTTTATAACTTCGTTTTGTTTTCAGCAAATTTTTCTGTAGTAATTAAAGATAAATTTTACACCATATCTATTAAATTGTTTTTCATAAATTATTGCTATGCATTTAATAAAATCTAAATTTTACTATATATACAGTGCCATCACTTATTAAGTATATATAGATGCATAGTAGTTAATTTAATTATATATATAGTTAAGGTATTTCGTAATAGCCTTACAGTTTTCTCACCTTTTTATTTGAAGTGTAATAATATATCTTAAACCTCAAAAACTTTGTGACAATTTTCATAACCTAAGCATTTGAAACAGAGTATGTCGAGATAAAAATTTATTTAAAAAACGAAGCATTCAAGAATTGAATAAAAGGATTTGAAGCAAGAAATGCAAATATTAAAGTTGATATGGTCTGTTATTTGAATATAACTCCTGTTGAAGTTTGATTTTATCATGTGCATGATACCACTATAAATAGAGATTTTAAATTAGTTAAAACATTTTTTAATTTTGGTAAGACTACCCTTTAATATCAAATATCTCTCGATAGTACACAAAGTAATGCTTTGATTTGCTCGTGAATATTATAATATTAAGCAAAATTTGTGTATGGGTAATCAGTCTATACCACTACGCTTCTAATTAACATGTTTGTGTGGATTTGTTGATAACGATTGCTTTTGAAAGTTAAATCAGTAACTATGAAATTCGCATAAAGTCATTACAATTATCCTCTCTTCGAGTACAAGGAGATGTGTATTTGTCCAAAATCCATTAGCTGTACAAATACGTTTATCATTCATTATAGAATAACTTTCATCAATTTAAGTTGTTTGATTCGGTAAAAAATGTTTATAAATAAGTAAAATAAATGGGAGTCCTTTTGTAAATGAAAGAATTCGCATCTTTCGATTAGAGGGATATTCATATTTTTTACAATATAAATCGCTTACATATTTATCGTTTCTTTCAATAACGATAAATTTTTTTAGCAAATTGATAGTGCATTTTATTAAATTGTGCTTTGCCTTTATTTTCATTTTCTCTCATGCTTTAACTTCGTGTAGCTGCGTTAACTTCATGCAAGCTCATACTTCAAATTGAAGAAACGTGGTTATTGTGAAAAAGAAACTTTAGTCTTTTTAACATATAAAGCTGCTGCAAAGCATTTTAATATCAATAGCGTCAGTTGCCTTTTGGGAGGACATTTCATCGATAGTGGAGCGATATTTAAATATCACAAAGAGAAGGAAACCCGGAAATATCCCAAGCATCTACCCCAACAGAGAGGCATAGAGAAGCTCAACATCCCTTTTCGAACAATGGCTTTGATCGAACTGGGACCTTTCGTTCTTAAGAACAGTCCTTCCCCTACGCCAAAGTGAGACTATCACAATTTCAATTTCTAAAATTTCTTGGTATTTAAAAAATAAATATTGAAGTTATTGGCATTCATAATGCAATACTAATTTATCCTTTCTCATTGATCGTAGACTT
This sequence comes from Latrodectus hesperus, assembly GCA_037975125.1. Taxonomy (NCBI): domain Eukaryota; kingdom Metazoa; phylum Arthropoda; class Arachnida; order Araneae; family Theridiidae; genus Latrodectus; species Latrodectus hesperus. Next base: position 77,104,831 of record CM075854.1, read on the forward strand.
AATTTTCGATTACTAATAAAGACAGAAATTATCAACGATTACTATAAACTGTCAGATATTTTGCCTCCCTTTTTCAAAAACGTAAATATAGATACTTGATAAAAGAACGTAAAAAATGCAAAAATTAGATTAGTTGATCATGAAACTAGTAAATTTTGCTTGTGTACGATTGCAATGAAACTAACTTCTGTGGACACTTTATTATTTCCTCATTTATAATGTATAAAAAAGTTGCAATTAACTTAATTGAAATGGAATTTGTATTTCTTGCATTTGTTATTTGTCTCGATAATTCATTTCGTTTTCCCAATAAAAATGACCTGCGCACTTAGTTTCGAACAAAATACAATTTCAGTTCATCGTTTTGGGAATCATTTGTATTTTTTATTTATTTGTATTATTTAGATGTATTTTTTATCATTCAAACAATATTTAATGAAGTAAAAATAATTAATGCTTACATTATCTATCCATTGATCTATCAATCTATATATATATATATATATATATATATATATATATATATATATATATATATATATATATATATATATATATATATATATATATATTCTTTTTTATAAAAGAAAAATTTTAAAAAAAGAAAATACTTATTGAATTTGACATGCTTGAATGATACATTTGGTTTGTACACTTTATTGTTTTAATGCATTAATATAAATTTAAAAAGCTTTAGAAACTTACCTCTTTTCCTTTCCTAATTAAAAATTACACTACAAAATTCAACATTAAATTTTCAAGAAACTAGCTAAGATATTTCAAAGCTAAATAATCAATTTTTTTTAAATAACAATAGATAATTGTGATTTTTCTTTTTTATGCCACATTTAAATAAACATTGCAAAGGATGAGCATCTTCCGGGTTTTCTCCCTTGCGACCCATGAATAGGGCCCACTATATATGAGGTCCTTCCGGTAGACAATTTACACAGCAGATATTAAAATGCCTTCTAAAGGCTCTCAGCCAATCGGTTGTCTCTTAAGGAGTGTCAAAGTTATTTGGATTGTCCATTTTCTATTATTTTTCGCGACTTTTCTTAATTTTTTTATAATTAAATAGTCGGTAATATTTATCTTATTGAGTTTAGTCATGAAAATGGTTGTGCTAATTAGTAATGTATCTTGCTATTTTAATTTAAAAACATTTATAGCAAGGATTTTATGCGCTAATTCTGATAAGGAAAACTCATCAGACAGTAACCATCGAGATAAAGCATTTGCACTCTAAACGATTTAGAGGAAAAGTTTACCGAAAAAATAATATTGTGACAACTTGTCTCCAAATAGCTACAATAATCATTATTTGTACAGTTAATGTCCTTAACAGAGGAGAAATTTTAAACGCGCAGACATAGTTATGTCAAAATAAAATATAAAAAAAACTTTATATCCAAACAAAATCTCAAAATAGCTTGCCTTTTTATCAAACTGATATTCAGCTGTTGAGTTTCCAACTATTTTAAATGTATTGAATCTTTTAGTTTTCTTATCAAAATATGAGTTACTTAATAACTTTTTGGAAAGTTGATTAGAATATACAGCTTGTTATTACAGCTATCATAACTTTAATTCTTACAAAGAATTCGAAATTTTTTTCGAAGTATTAAATTATCTATCGAAAAGTGATTGGCTTTAATTATAATCATACAATGAGTTTTGAAAAAAATAAGAGAATTGTGGGTTTTTGTAAATGATTAGACATTACAATCCATTTTTTTTTTCAGAGAAAACAGAAATTCCAAATAGCATGATTAGCTTACAATAAATTTTCAAATGTCAGATGTGATATGAATATTAGGAATGTTTACATGGCGCATGTTTATTTTTTAGATTTCCTGAAAATCTTAGGAAATAGAGAGTTTAACAGCTGTATCGGTGAAATTCTCGTCGGTTCACTGACCTTTTTACGGTCTGAATGCCTCGATAAAAAAAATGACCTGTAAATGAAACCGAAACAAAATTACTTACATCAACTTTTCCAGTAAAATAAAAAAAAGCATTTTATAAATTTTTTCAGAAATATATTTTTAATTATTTCCGAATATGTAAACCTTTAATCATTTAAAAATAAACATTATCAACAAAAACTATTGTGAAAAAGGAATGCGCATAATTGTCATCTTATCTGTGTCATTCTTCTTATGACCTCTGAAATAATCCGGAAGTTAACCCTGAATATTCAAATCTCGTGGTTAATAATCTTAAGATTATTAAAAATAATGATAATTTTTACTTCGAATTTGATTTAATCGTTCGAACTATTATTTTAATTTAAATTGATGAAATTTACAAATTTCGACGAATCACTTCTGAATTATTATTTTAATTTGAAGAAAATGTTCCATTGTAATGCGACAATTTCGCTTAAACAATTTTTTAAATATATAATCTCTAGTGCGCTTTTTTATTTAAAGCATTCTGAATAATTTAAGTTTAAAAAAATTCTTATAAATATAATGCTTCATACTTGTTTTAAATTATTATACAGGAGCAGTTAATGAAAAATTTTACTTTATTTTCTTTCATGAGCGCTGGAAGTTCTAAGCGGAAGTAGAATTTTAAGAAATATTTTTAAATTAGTTATCATTTCAAATTATAGTTTATTTATTTATTTTTTTATTGAGAATTATATTCTAGAGAATATTGAAATTATAAGCATATTAAGTGTATTAAAAAACAAAAATTTTCTTTTATTTAAATAGTAGTTTCTATTGGGAATTGTGTGCGCAATGCAACAAATTTCGAAGTTTATTTTATACCAAAACACAATTATTAATGTTGGTTATCGTCGTCCTATCTTTAAGATACATGGTAGAGTTCTCATCACAATCTCAGAGATAAAAATAAATTAGAAAATTCATTTATAATACTTCGACAGTATTAAAAATTGCTGCATATATGAGGAGTTTGATTCTTACAAAAATTTAAAAACATTATTTAAACGATTCCAAATATATTTGTGTCCCAATAGGTTTATTTTTTCAATATTCTTTTTAGAATGTTAGCAGCGCCATCTCTCAGATAAATTAGAACAAAATGTGTCATAGCAAACATTTATGTCCTCGATTTGATTTTAAAATAGAAATTAACCACTTAGATACTCTAAAACAATTTTGAATGAACTTTCATTCAATTTTATATAGTTCGACTGAATTGTGTTTTACATTTAAAATTGTATTTACTTCACATATTGTAAAATAACAACACAATTTCACGCACTTCAAATGTTTTCTTTTCTGTTGGCATTGTATATATATATATATATATATATATATATATATATATATATATATATATATATATATATATATATATATATATATATATATATTTTTCTTTCTTATTTTGAAATATATTGAAATATAAAATTATAACTGAAAAAAAAAAGCATTTTTATTCCGTAGAATGTTCAACCAGAACTTTAGTACTTTAATTTAATGATAGATGGCAGCACCATAAATAGTAACATTCTTTTCTTATGATGTTCTTAAAATTTTTTTTGAGATTTACTTTTATTATTTTTAATTTTACAATAATAATAATTCAAGAATTTTGATAAATATCATTTAAAAAAATAATTCTTATAATATGATAGACAAAATTATTCCTGTCATTCGCTAATCATGCGTATAATTCAAATACTTACATTTTTGTTTCCAAAACATATTTTGACGATTTGATTAATTAAGGACACGTATTTTTTATTACTTTTGATGTATGGAAAATAAAACAAATACCACTATAAGAAAGAATTTATATTTCATTAATAAGATAAAAGTATTTTATTTTATGTTTATTTTATTATATTTATTTATTGAGACAAAAGAATTCATATTTTATTTTTTTAAAAAAAAGCAAATTACAAAATTTAATGTGTGATTACATGATTTTTAATCCTACTCCTTGTTTAAGAAATAAAAACTCTTAACTCGAAGATAATTTTAAATTTTGTAACATTTATTTTAAAATACTCTAAAATTCTGAACATATTATTTAGAATATTAAAATATTTAACTAGAATAGCGTAATAGAAAATAAAATTGAAAAATTAAAATACATAGGACATAAATTTTAATAGACAACTGTTCATAGGAAAACTATTACGTTTTATATAGTGGCAGTTCTATATGTAAAACATGATATATCTAGGAACTGTTCGTAAACTTATGTGCTGAGCAACAATGAAATGTGCTTATGAAGCGTGTGCGTGCGTGTGTGTGTGCGTGCGTGTGAATGTGCGTGCGTGTTCGTGTTCGTTGAAATCGATTTAATATTAAAGTGAAATTTATTTTTAAATGCTTTGTTGGATCCACACATATTTTAATGAAACTTTGCATGCATGTGTGTGCCTTCATTTTAGATTATTTTCTTTAATGTTATAAACTTATGTGTGCATGATTTACGTTAAAATATCTACTGAAAATATAAGAAATAGTAATCATTTGAAGATTTAGCTTTAGAATACAAAATAAGAGAGGACCTTTTACAATCTCTTATTTTGTTTCCTAACTATTATTTAAATCCAAATTTAAGCAAAAAAATGAATGTTCTTCTGGTTATGTGTCAGGCTCTCAATTTATTTGTAACGTTCTAACAAGTAAAGTTTGATGTCTAATGCTATAAAAAATTTAATTCGTATCTGGAGTTAAAGTTCTTAAAAATCTCTTAACTTACCAAACATTCTTCAAAACAATATCTTTTCCTGAAAATAATGTAGGAGAAATGTATTCATTTTTCATGGAAATAATTTAAATGTATTTAGCAGAGGGGATTATCTATCACATCCACATCTTCACTGTCAATAAATAAAGCTGAGGTGGCAGCTGAATAATTAGCGCTGTTGGTTCGAATCCCATCTTGGGAATGAGTCTTTGTAGTGATTTGGAATCCAATTGAAACTGTAGTTCTTGGTCAAATTAATTCTCGTGTGCAAAAAGTAACCATAAAGCGAAAACCAAAATTAACAAGCGAATAATTAGTATTATTTTAAGCACCTCTTCTATTTTTACTATATTTTTAGAGTCAATAAACAGCTGTTGTGAGCTTATTGATTATCATTCTAGTCCTCAATTATAGCATTTTATGGATTCATTTCTAGCTCTGAGCATGCTGAGTGGTTTGAAATTAGTTTTAAATTGTAACTTTCTGTCCAGTTAATATTGTAAAAAATTAATGAAGAAAGAACCAAACAGATGATTGTATATATAAATTATCCATTCTGTCAATATTATTCATGACATTTATTTGATATTGCAATAGCCGAGCTGGCAGCCGAATGGTTAGCGCTCTTGCCTTCTGTTCAACAGTTCGTGGGTTCGAATCCCACCTTGGGCATGGATGTTTGTAGTGGTTCGGAATCCACTTTAAGCCGTAAGTCCCGGTCTAATTAGCCCTCTTGTGCAAAAAATGACCGTTGAGCGACAAACAAACCAAACCAAACCAAACCTTGATATTGCAATATAATTAGAATTCGCTTATTTAAGTATTTATATGTTCTATATATATTTTTAAATTGTTTTCCGGCGGATAATTTTGCTCTTAGTTATAACGTAAATGAAGCAATAAATATTTTCAACTTTTTCTCTATACATTCTTTATTATTTCTTGCAGATATGGAAGCTGAATGCTTTCCAGCAGTTTCCATTTCGTCAACAAGTGGTCAATCCGATTTTCCTGAGGATATTATCATCAAGCAGGAGCCGGCTTCTCCTCCACCAGAGACCTCTTCTCGCACCCACAATCTGTCCACAATATCTTCCCTTCTCAATGCTCCCTCTCCACCTCTCTCCTCTGCATCTTCCCTCTCCACCGCTCTGCACCCCCAATCACTCCTCAAGCAGCCGACTATAGTTCTGGCAGCAAGGCCATCTGCTCAACAGGCTTCAACTACATCCAGAGACCAAATGCTGTTCCCCAAAGTGAATGTCAAAGTTGAACCCCCAATGTCAAGTAAGTTGATTCGATATTTCTTTTTATTACTAAATATATTTCAAAAGATACGAATCGATTCTTCAAGTCAGGTGAATCTCGAATAAAATTAGAAAGTTCGAAGATCTTTATCCTTCTTTCTTAGAATAAGAAATTTTCAGAAAGAATTTTTAATTAAAAATTCTACTATTTTCATTGGCGTTCATTAATATTATTCATTAAGAATGAAGTTTAATAATTTTAGTTAACATAAAGTTGATTTTCTAGTATACTACAATCAGTTATAAAATGGTAATGAAATCATATCTTTTATAAAAGTATGGAATACCATAATACACTGCTGGACAATTGCTAAGGACGGATAACACTATCATCCATAGCAACCACAATATGAATAGAAGCAAAATGTTGAAAATTAGAATAAGTGCGGGGTATAGTAAGAAGTATGCGCATGAAATTTTTTTCCCTCGTCTCTTCATCACGTGATAGCGTTCATAGAGCTTTCAAGGTTTTGACGCGCGTGGGCAGTTGTTGTTTCAAGTCAAAGTTTTACAGAAAAGATTTAATAGACGAAATTGAAATTTTTGGCATGTCTTCTCGACATTACTTAAATGATTTTATACGTGGCCGAATAACTGGAAAGATCGAAGAAGTGCGAAAAATAACAGATGTTGCCAAGGAGTTCGAAATCGCTCACAGCGTTGTTTCATGGCTGTGGAAGTCATTTAAAACTACTGGAATGTGTAGTAGACGGCCCGAGGGAGGTCGTGTTAGAAGTACGACGCCTGCAGAAGACAGATATATAGTCCTATCAGCAAAAAGGAACAGGTGCACTACAGCTCAGCAGGTGGCAAATCAGTTTCTTGCTGCCTCAGGAAAGCAGATCTCCCGAAAAACTGTTGCCAGACGTTTGAGGGGAGGAGGACTATACGCCCGCAGACCTGTTGTGTGTGTCCCATTGACCAGACAGCACCGTACTGCCCATTTGCAATGATGTCGTGAGCATCGCAATTGGACTGAACAGGACTGGGCATGCGTACTATTCTCAGATGAGAGTAGGTTCAGTCTGTCATCGGACTGTAGACGCCAACTGATCTGGCGTGAGAATGGTACTGCTTATCGTCCAGAAAATATCCAGGAAAGAGACCGATAACCGACATGCAGTGTCATGGTGTTGACCAGCATCATGATCAAGGGCCGCACGCCCCTACATGTGGTTGCGAATGAGACTATGACGGGCCAACGATACATTAATGAAGTTCTACTTCCTCATGTACGTCTTTTCCGTGGTGCTATCGGTGATAAATTTGTCTTTTTGGACGACAACGCAACATGTCATCGAACACTCACTGTTCAGGATTGTCTAGACAGCGAGGGTGTTCAACGCCTCATATGACCATCACGTTCTCTAGATCTAAACCCCATTGAAAATGTGTGGTATGCTTTGGGGAGGCAAGTTGCTGGTCGAAACTATCCTCCGACAAACAGGAACACCCTCATCTGCGCACTCCCAGAGGAATGAGATAAATTGCCTCAATAGCTGCTATATAATGTTGTGCAAAGTATGATACGACGTGTGGAATGTTGCATCACACTCCACGGTGGACATATCCCGTACTGATACCTTTCTTCAGGGTGCCTGCTGACTTTTAGATGCATTGTTCCATTTTTCGGTATGCAGCATCAAATGAACATTTTTTTTCTTTCAGATGTTTCACAGCTTTTGTACTTTCCAGAACAATAAATATTCTTTATTCTAATGTCTGAACAGTGTGGCTACTATATTTTATCCTACTAGGCCTCATGTCTCGCTTAATGTTATGCTACATTGCAATATATGATCCGTCCTTAGCAATTGTCCAGCAGTGTATTTTCATACTAAATTACCAAAATATAGTTAGTGACATGCATTGTAACTTTTTACAAAACTTATAAAAATAAGCTTCTGAACTGTTTCGATTATTCCGCTTTAGTAAGTGAAAGTAATTCGAAGTTAAAATTGGAAAGTAGAAGATACAATGATTTGCAGATGTTAATAAATGAAGTCGAATCCATATCATATATCTATGTAATCAACCAAACACACGACAAAAAATTTATTTTATTTTATTTTTTTATTTTTAATTTATTTATTTATTTTTTTGTGTGTAAATTTTATAGACGGTTGTCGAGAAAACAAATATTGACACTTTCTTGAAAGAATCCTTATGGCACATATAGTTAACTATAATTTTTCATATAAATTATAAGTATATATTCAATTAAGTAAGCCCCACAAGCTTGTAGCCAAATGGTTAGTACTCCTGCCTGCATTAAGCAGTTTGTGGGTTCGAATCCCTCCTTGGCCTTGATTATTTGTAGTGATTCAGAAGCCAGTTTTAAACCGTAGATCCCAGTCTGATTAGCCCTGGTCTGAAAAAATTACCTATGAGTGACAAACAGTGTAATAAATAATTGCTGTAATGTTAATGTTCAATTTTAATTTTCTCTCTATCTTTTTAAAAATTTCAAGTATACTTTAGAAAAACCTTTTATTGCATTTAATTTTCATTTGTATTTTACTTCCATTAAAATCTTTTAAAATTAAATTTTTACTTATTTTTGCTTTGCTTATATAAAAGATCAGAATGGTTTGAAGAATTTACAAAATTCGGGAACCTTCGATAATTTAAATAATAAAGAAATGCATGATATTTTAAAACTCGGAACATTGCGTCATAACCAGTTGATACCTTGAACAAAAGAACTTCTAGGAAAGTTCAAATTTTAGTTGTTGCTTTGCGGGAAGGTTTTTCATAGTTAATGAGGACTCAATTCCTCTATATCGCAAAAGAGGTGGTTGGGTTTTCCGATTCAAGGTCCTAAAAAGGACAAGGTGCGCTATCTGTATTATCATTAGTTTACAACGAAACAAAAAAATTAAAGAAATGTTATTTTTGATAGCATAAAATTTTACTAATTCTGTGCAATTTGTATTGATAATTAGTATTCACAAATATCTTAAATATAATTTTAGCTTTTCATTTCAAAAAAAAAAAAAAAAAAAAGTACAGAGAGCAATACAGAATGATATAATTTGCAAACAATTATTTCTAGTGTAAAGTTTAAAAAGAAGTTTTGCATACTACATCAACTAGAACATAATACGAATGTCTGTCTCTATAAGTACTCACACATTTACTACTACCTTAATACTATAATGCGTTTCTTTTAAAATAGTAGATAAGTTTTCATTTTATCAGAGAGCTAGAAGTCACTAAATTATTTTTAATGATAAGTTTTGCGTTTCTGTTTGAAAAATTTATTGTTTGTGGATGTCATCCAGTTTTCTTTTTCGGGCAGATAAATTAATTTTGGCAGTCGTAAACGAATCTTCAAAATATTAATATATTAACTTGATTCTCCTCAAATTAATATCTTAACATTACACATTTGTTAACTTAAATTGCAAAGAGAAAAATGTTATCACACACGAATGTATTTTCCCAAAACATTATAACAATATTAAACATATACTAGTATATCTCGCTCATTTCTGCTTAGGTAAAGACATATAAGTTTTTATAAAGGTATATTCTCGTTGAATGTGTTAACTTCCTCTCTTATATAGCAAGTGGATTCCCACTTCCTCCAACTCCGCCTTCTTGCAATGGAAGCGATTCTGAAGGAAGCTTATCTCCAGTCCATGGCAGTTCCTCTTCGTCCTCTCATCATTCTTCGACAGGTCTTCTCACAACCTCATCTTCAACACCGTCATCCTCTCAATCTTCAGGACATACAGGAGGACGCAAGTCACACGCAAAAGTCGTTTTGCCTGTGACATCCAAACATTCTAGTAACAGCCAAACAGCGCTTATCAGCAGTCAACCGGTAAGGTCAATGTTTATAAAAACTTAAAAAGTAGAACATCATTTATAATTTGGATTTTTTCCATGAGCATATACAAAATGAAAGTAGTGAACTTTAAGTGTAGAGTTCCCTGTTCGATTAACAGAATTATTTGGAACAGAGTTAGTAGATTCATGAAAAGTTCAAAAAATTATGCGTAATTTCGGCTGAATTAGTTAATTTAAAAATGCTTGATTCAATATGCTATGTATGTTAACTGCTGTGACACACAGAAACATAAATCATAGTTTGGATACAACAAAATTTCAAGTTTTGTATGCATTTTTGCATGTATTTATATAAATTTTTATTTATATACATTTTTTTATTAAAATTATTTTTTCTTTTCATACTTAAACCTTGAACAGTTATTTAACTCATATTTTACAATTTTTATTATTACTCATATTTTTCTATTTAACTATAATATTTAACCCTATTTGATGATTCATGGTCAATAAATTAATATTTAGTTCTAATTTGGAAACTACTCTTGCAAAAGCTCATGAGTGATGTTAATTAGATTAAAGTAAATACACGAATTACTTGAGAAAAATTAAACAGGCTTTTTATTAAGTTAATGAAATATTTGTGTTAGTACGTTGATAAACATGATTTTATCACATCAAAGCTATGAGTTATGGTTTTAAAATATTTTATTATTACTTAATTATGTGCATGCTTTTATTCAATTTTTCTAATTTTAGAAAGGAGCAACTGGAGTTTTACACTTGACAGATGAAGAAAAAAGAACTTTATTAGCTGAAGGTTATCACATTCCACAGAAATTGCCGCTGACCAAGGCTGAAGAGCGTTCTCTTAAGAAAATAAGAAGGAAAATTAAAAATAAGGTAATTAGATTTAATTTTCTTTTTAGATATTTTCATTTCTTTTGAGAGAATCATCAAATGTTTCTATTTCTTACATACATTCAGTAAAAAATATGAAGAATTTATTTTTTGTTATAAACCATTGATTTATTCACTCAGTGTGATGTCTCATAGCTGTAACTATACTTTTTATAAATACAGATATCTGCCCAAGAAAGTCGACGGAAGAAAAAGGAATACATGGATGCATTAGAAAAAAAGTACGTAAAATAACTTTTTATTTCATTTTACATTAAATTTACAATAATATTTAGTAATAATTTTTTAACAATATGTATTTGTCTCATTCACCTGTCTTTCATTGATTTGTTTTAATATCTTTACTCTCTTCCGAGTCATTCATATGAACATTATCAATTAATTGTTATCCACGGATTTAATCAAGAACTAAATTTTATTGAAGTTTACTTGGCTTTCAGTACAGCTTATCCCATCTGAGGATCTTGTGTCAGTAAAACCAAATCATGAATTTACATATTTTAAATTTACATGGCAATAAGTTTGCTAAATATTTTGCTCGATTCTCTTAGTGAGATACATTTTTAAAGATATTTTTAATATTGCCTTTTCTTATATAAGATAAAATAAATATGTAAGTAAATGACCAAAATATTTAAATATAAAATTAATATATATCAAATTTTACCAATATACAATGATTTTTTTTTATCCGTTTTGATTCTTGGATTGAGAAATGACACTTTTTTCAATGATAATGATTACTTATTTTTTATCTGCACTTATTAGTAACTGAATTTTATATTTAATGTTCTTTCCATAATAGTTGGTTTTTTTTTCTTAATTTCAGAGTCGAAGTTCTTTCATGTGAGAATTCTGAATATAAAAAGAAAGTCGATTCTTTAGAAGGAAGTAATAGGTATGCAATTCCTTAATGAACATTAAATTGTAAGCAGAAAATTATGAAATTAGATTATAAAAGTATAGATTAATTTTTTAATGAACACAATGCTCCATTGAGTTTATTGGAACAGGATTCTCTATAGTACCATAAAGTTGAAACTTAGGATTCTAACTTTAAAAGTAATATGAAATACTCATGAATATAGTTTCAGCTTGCATAAAAGCTACAAACTCTTTTGCGGTTTGAACTGAAATAGAGAAAATATTCTGAGAGAGATACAGAGAAAAACTTTTGTTTTGTATTTAACTGATTAATTAATATTATTCTTTCCTTTGCCGCTCATTTTCAAACAATCATGTCTTGAACTTAAATCTGCACATATTGAAATTGTTTTAGTAATATTCAGAAAATATCACTTTATGAAATCGTTATGCGGTTTCTAAAAACATATTTTAAAATTTTACCACTTATATAGAAGGCAAAAGAGCTTTACTCAATTAAAAAATGTTTATAGATAATATTTTCACGATAAACAAAAACATTTAATATATTGTTATGTAATCATTTCTATCTAAATTATGTATATATTATGTCTTTTAAAAGAAAACGTAATTTATGTATATAAACTCTCTTCTTAGATCACTCCTTTCCCAATTACAACATCTTCAAGCAATTTTAAGTGACTTGCCGAGCAAGAGATGTCGTAATGCAGCCACACAAACATTTCCTAGTTCATCTGTAAGTTTAAGATCATATAGTATATGTCACACATATCTAGTTGCTTGAATTGTCTTATTCAGTAGAATTACTTACTCTTTAATAAAGAAAGTCTTGAATTCGTAGTTTAAATTGAAGTTAAACATTTTTAATTAAGAATTATGTGCATAATTTTAAATACTTTACAAGATCAAAATTTAATACTAAATTTTCATCGGTTATTGATTACCAATTTAAAGAAATTATTCTAATTTTTAAAGCTTATAATTTTATGCAATTTAATTTACAATATCGTACTGCTAAATTTCTTTACTTTAATGTATTATAGATTATTATGAAATTAGTTTTCATGTTTGAGTTAGACTGTATTTTTATAAAAAATATTATCTATAAATCTTATCACTGAGTTAAAATCATATTTCTTTGTTTACTAAAAAATAGAGGACTTTAAAATAATCTTTATATATTCCAATTTTTTAAGGGGTAGGAAAGTCAATTATTTCATTAATATCGATATTCTATCGCGTAATATTTTAAATAATTAGATGAATATATCCATAAAAAATGACTCTATTTTTATGACTAATTGTTTTCAATTTTGTGTTGACATTTACATCTGAAAATTAGTATAAGAACGAATGCAATTAGGATTTCTTTCTTAATATTTTCTTTATCAAATGAGTATTTGCAATTAGATCAGGTATATTTGAAACGAAAAATATAAAAATGTTATGAAAATGAAGACAATTAAAATTCATCTTGAAAGGCCTCTGATATCATAACTTGTTCCCCTAGTCGCACACATGAATGCATTTATTAAAAGTGTTAAAATTTATGTATTTAATACATTGTCTTTAAATCTGATGCTTGACTTTAAAACTTTTAGTCAATGAGGCATAGTGATCCTAATAGATCTGAATTGTCTTCTGAAATGAGAGAGAACGCAGATGGTGAGTATACAAATTCCTCAGTACATGCAATTGCTATTTATTTATGTAAAAATATATTAAATATTCTGGTTTTATTTTTCTGTAGCAAAACGAAGATAGCAACATTGCATCAACAGGGAGTTCGCATACATTCCGGTAAGCAATGATCCCCTAAAATTATTGGAAAACAATGCCATTATTCTAGATAAGATTCTGATTCAAATAGTATAAAAATACTTTAAAAATAGTTCTTTATATAAGAATCCATGATAATTATGGCAGATATTTGAATAACAAAATGCTTTTTAAAGATATGCAATTAGATTTCCTTTTTTTTATTTACTGTGCATGAAATTCATAAAAAGGATTTATTTTTGATGTCGTTTTTCAATAATACTCATTAATGATAAACAATATTAACTTTTCCAATTGCAATCACAAATCTATAAGAGAGGTATAGTCAGTTTGGTCTCAGTAGCTTACTAGTGGTCGCTTTAAATTACCTTAATGGATGCTGCAGATTTTATCGGATACCTTTTTATTACCCATTCTTACAGTATTGTATCATATAAAATTTGTGAATTAGATATTATATTGAAGTAAGAATAAAATAATACATTTAGTTATTTATATGTTTTAAGCTACTTATAAAAATATTTTAAAAAAATAACAAGTACTTTTATATTAATCTAAATAACAGGTGTGATTTTATTGTTCAGTTAGAAATTTTTTCTATAAAAATAAACTAAAAAGAACCATAAATATAGACTGCCCTCACTATAAGAAAATTTCTTAATGAATTTAATTATTTTAAATAATCATTTACTAAAACATTAACTCAAACTAAAACATGATTTATGTACAGAATTTCAATTTATTCAGTTCTTAAAACTACATGTGCGAGTTCTTTAAGAGAGAAACAGTTATTTTGAAGTTTCTGTTAATGACTTCAAAATAAAAGTTAAAGAATTTATGAAAAAAAGAGTGTCCGTTAAGCCCCAAACCAAACTTGATACATAGAAACGTTATTTCAGCATTTGTAATGTTTAAAACTGTTAGAAGAAATGTTTTTAATGGTTATAATTTAATACTATGTTTGACTAATGTAAATTTTAATATTTTTTCAGGAAATTGGAGTGTTCTGAAGCATCACATGTCCTTCATATTTAAGAATTAAGTGGAATGCTGTTCATGTGCTTTTTTTTTTAAATCAACTGGTTTTTGTCCACTTCAACCAGAGACTTAAATCTTCATGTTTTCCACATAACTTATGGGATAATGCATTTGTCTCATGGTGTCATAAGTATTTGCATGGACATGGCTTCAGAATTTGAACTCTGCTTTTTGTTCTAACATGTAGCCAAAATCTTCCGTATTTTTCTTTGTTATGTCTTGTATTTCAGATTCTATGACATTGCTAAATTGCTTGTCAAAAATGTTTATTTTCTGTTAGCATATAAGTTTAAGAGCATTTTAAGTTTGATCTGTGTTTTTTATGCCACATGTTTATAAACTTGTTAGATAATTTTGTAAAAAGATTATTATTTGAAGTAAAGATTTTTGTGAAAGAAGTATTGCATAACGTTCAACGTACGCATGTTTTTAAAACTCATACTATTTTTCTTTTCATTATAATTTAATGAATTTCAATATTTCTAATTTATTACCTTGATTATTACTTATTAGAAAAATAAATTGAACTTAAGATGAACTTTCCATAGAGTTTTAAAACTTATTTAATAAAGCGAGGATAAAATGCAAATTATTTTAGCAATGAATTTAAATATTTTTGTCCTAAACTGTAAAACTTTAAACAACTGTAAAACAAAAACAGAAATTCATAATAATTTGCTTCCCTTATATACGTGTTATTCAATATGATTATTTATTTTTCAGAATTTTTTAATCACAAACATGATTAAATTATTCATCAAAATACACTAAGAACAGACCAATTACACTAACATACTTTTTTGTGTGTTACTCGTTGCTTTAACAATGTGGATAGCAGAAAACATCTATATTGTTTAGATATACGGGGGAAAAGAAAAATCATACTGTTATAATTCTGTTAAAGCAAAGTAAAATTAATATATTTTACACAAAAACTAATATAAAATTTTTAAAACGAAAATTTGTTTCTCTTATATTTTTTAAATTTTCTTTTTGTAATAATATACACATATATTTAGAATAATTTCATGTATCTTCTGAGAAATATACATCAATATGTAACAATATAATATGATATAGTGATAAGGAGTATTTACACACAATTATTTTATAGTAACCATATTCTGATTTATCGATATATAATCCATATTTTTGGAAGATTTAAGCTAAATATTTTTGAGAATTTATTTCTAGACAAGAGTTTTTGCAGAGCAATATTTACCACAAGAATATTTTGTAAACTTTCTGGTTGAAACTCTTCAAATTAATAAAAGTAAAAATAATTATTCTATAGTTTTAGAGGTTTTTAGAAGTCTTTGATTTGTGAGAAATTTTTATTTTGCTAATAGAGTAAACTTGTGATATAAATACATTTCTCATAAATTATATTTCCTTCATGATATTAAAGTGATTAGGTGTCGAGTGCCAAAAAACTCATTCTGCTACATTTCTCCTTTTCCATTTCATTCTTTTTTTTAGATAAAATTACATAATTCATTGCAGTCATCATGAACATTCTACATTGATTATTTTTAACTTTCCAATAAAGTTATATATTTTTACCTAAACACCAGAACCTGACCAAATAGTCTTAAAATTTATATATTTTAGTAACTTAGAATTACTTTATACATAAATTAGACAAACTTTAATCATAAAAATTTAATTATTGTAAAAATAGTTATTTTTTAATAACATTTAATATATAAATAATTTATGGATAGAATGTCTTCAAACGAAACACAATGGAAATTTAAAATGTTTGAAGAAATGATACTGTTTCTTATAAAAACGTGATAAGTCCGCGACTTTAACACAGATTTTTAAATATAATATTCATCTTATATAGTTAAAAACTGTGGCATACTTTGTTAGTTTTAATTTTATGTTTTTTAATTAATTTTGATTGTATTTTTGAATTTAAGATTTTTCTATGCATTGTACATACCATATAAAATAATTTTCTGTGAGAAAATTTGCATTGTGTTTCAAGAAAAGTACTTATGTTTGTGACATGGCCGTGCCTTAAAACGGCCCTTTATTTACTGAGCAACTAGTCTATAAGCACTAATTTTTATATATATATATATATTAGCTTAATGGTATGGGTTGATGTTATTTACTGGGACGATTGATTTACTAGATCATCTTTTATGTGCAATGTTTTCATTAATGTAGCTTTTTATAATTATGAGAGACTATACATATATAGAGATACTTTGATGAAGAATTATTTGAACGTTGAACTCTGGATTCAAACGAAGTGTTGACTGAGTTTATTCTAAAAGTGTACTCTTTGATTTAAATAAATCAAGAGCTTCGAAGTTTTAACCACATTTTTCAGTACAAGTCACAAATTAACTTTACAGCATTATTGGCATAAATCTGAGTCAGAATTATAAAATTTAATTATATTGACTTATATCAGCACTTCACCCAATCCTGAGGGAAAATATTTTTGTCAGGCTTCATCATAAGTTTTATTTTTTGGGCAATATATTTAAATATTGATGAAGTTTTCCTCGTGTCCTTTTCAGTGGCATCAGTTATATATAAATATAGAACATATATATGTATACACACTATATATTATATATAATAAATTGTGTTTTAAAAATCTTATATATAATCATTGATCATTAGAGTAATTCTGATATTCATTTCATATGAAACATTTATATTGTCACATCAATTTTCAAGTTCCTGATAACAAACACATATTATAAAAGATGTGTTTTAAGAAAGGCTGTTATTAATTGTGAATGATTTCCATAAAAATGTAATATTTAGTTTAAAGCCTGTTTAAATATTTACTAAACGAAAATTTATTAAAACTGAAAAATTATGTATGATTGCATTTGGTATCCTATTTACTTGGATTCATGAATCGGTGAATATTTATCATTGTTTAGATAATTTAGAGATGTAGATATTTATTTATTGGTTGTAAATTCAAATTATTATACTTCATACGTTTCACTAATTTATTAAATGGATTTCCATTTGAGTAGTTGATTCATGAGAAAAATTTTCATTATGAATCTCAGTCATATTGGAAAAAAATGGTTTGAAGGAATATGTTTTATAAAATGAGTCTTTATCAGATTTAAACTATTAGTATAATAAAAGTTATATAAAATATAGTGACTTTCTTTGAGTTATATCTATTATTGTAACATTTGTTGTGGTATGCTTGTGTACAAATGTTGTGTAAAGTAAAATGTAGCTATATTGGTGCTGATATTATGAAATAAAGATAAATGCTTCATGAAATTAGTAATCAATTCAAAGAGAATGAAATACAGTAAATTCCTAATCTGTAAAATTAGGAAGCGCGGCAATCGCGGATAATTCGCAAAATTGTGGGGAAAATGAACAAATCACCAGATATACACACAAATTGTTAAATTATTTTCATTTTAGTAATAAGTATGTTTAATATTATTCAGTGTTCGATTTACTTAAGAAAATTAGCCCAAAGTTTCAGATGAATTCTTGTGTATGAGGAAGCATTTCTTATTAAGAGAGTGAAGCTATTTGGGATTTAGACTTATGTGGATAATTGGGAGTTTACCGTATGTATAACTTAAATCTTTTTATGAGGATAAAAATAACAAAAACTTTCATTAATACATATAAAATGTTTTATCAAGCTTAATAAATATAGTTTTTTATCGTTTAAGTAAAGTAAAATAGTTCACTTCGAAGTTATGAAACAAGTATGTTAAAACACTTTACAACCTTTTGTTTTTACACTATATTATAAATTCCATTACTCCTTAATTTGCAGATAAAAAAAATACAGTGGACTAAAGTAAAAATGCAATGGATTTCAATAGAGTATCAAGATAACACTTAAATTGATAAAAAACAAAATAGTCTACATACTTATATTTTATTCTGAATCAAAATATTACAAAATGTTGACATCGACAATAATAATAAATAAGAAATCAGATATGTATAAATGATAATGTTTTATGTCATACATTAAGTTATTGAAATACACAATGATATTTTAAAGCAAAGCTTATAAAATTGGCCACAACATACATATCTAACGCTAAAACAGTTAAGAATGTTCATATAGGACAGAGAAAAATGTATCTTTCAACCTCTGTTTGACACTAAAGAAAGCTCTTTCACGCTCTTGTGAATGTCTCCTACACACTTCTAACAGTATACTAAAGTAAACAGTTGAAAACACTTAATAGTAATGTTATTTCTAACTAATGATTCCCTGGCAAAACTGAATTATACTGAAAACAATAGAATAAAATTCTGTTCAGTAAGTCAAAATGTACTATTTCAACATATGCTGCATAAAGAGTATAAAAATGTATTCTGAGATACATAACTTATAAGTAGGGAAAAACATTTAGCCAAACATTTTAAAATTAATTAATCAATATACTAAATTATACAAAGATAAGCTCTGAGGACAATATTTAAAATCGATGATGAATGATATTGTTTAGGATGATGGCAAATGCTGAAAAATAAAGTTCATATGCAAGTTTGTTCATTTTTGATATCGCAACCTCAAGCACAAACTTACAAAAAATTTAGTGATCAAATGCAATCACTTTAGTGCTCTTTTCATAAATAGTAATTAGTATTGCCCAACATAAATCACACTTTATGAAAACCAGTTAATCTAATTTATATGGTATCGTTGAATACATAATTTCTATCCCTTTATGCTTACAAGAAGCATATAAAGATACATCCATATAAAATATGCCGAGTTGTAGAATACCATAAAATAAATGACAATTATTTTATGGTAATAAATATAAATGACATGATAATAAATATAAATGAAGTTCACTATAAACATTCATGTATAAGCTTGGAGCTAATCGATAAATTCAGAGTCTTATCTGGATATTTATATATATTAACCATTCTTTTTCCCTTAAAATATTTATTTCTTATTCATAAAAGACAGCAAATTAAGGAACAAAGAGTCTGAATCAACATTTAATATTTTCCATTCCTTACATCAGGAATAAAGCAAATTATAGAAGTATAGCTTTTGTGTGTGCATCAAGCCCAAATAGAAGTATAGCTTTTGTGTGTGCATCAAGCCCAAATTAATTTCTTTAAATTATACTAAAACATTTCCAAAATAGGTATTTTTATTTTAGAAAAATTCAAACATTTATGAGGCTGTTATAAATCAAAAATCTAAAATCAATTACGTAGAAATGCATAGGAATATTTAAATTTACATTGATAAAGTGCCAACATTTAAATGATAGTCTCAAACTAACATATAAGTAAAAAAATATAGAAGCAGATGCATTCTTAAACTTTCTTCAGATCATAAACTAAAAGGAGATTTTAGTTATTAATTTAAATAAAATGGAAAAGAATTTAGTTACTTAATAATTACATAGCAAAATAATAAATGTAAAAAAGTGAAAGATTTCTTAAACAAACAAACTTAAGAAAATTTTGTTTATAAATTACTGTTTATTCAAGAGTGAATTCAACACAATACAAAACTTTAGAAAACAGTCAAGAACTTGTAAGTAGCAGGTACATAAATCTCAATTGTGGTCATCTTAAAACAGCTTTTAACCTTTCTTACTAATGTCAGATTATCACACATAATTTATTCAAGCAAGACAATGTTACAATACAAATATACTAAATGGATAAATAATCTCAACATATTCTGTATCCTTTAAATATCAAAATGCTTATTAGAAAATTTTATGGAAATATGCTTTTTCTAGGAATATGATGCTGAAAGATTGTGGACTGGAAGAAAGCGAAAGCATGGCTATGCTGATTATTTTTCTCAATGACGTAATTCAGGATTAGGAAAATAGCGGCCTTTCAAAGCAATCAGAAAAATCAATTTTGAACCGAAATTGTTTCATGTGCATAATTGTCTTACATTTTCTACTAAGACAGCCACATCAGCAAGCATGTGTGAAGAAAATCTTTAAAATAAATTAAAAATAAAAAAGACAAAAGTAACTACTGGTTAACATGCTTACAACAGGTGCAAATCAAAATATAAACTATAAAAGATTTTATCAGAACGCAATTGGTAATCTATTTTTAATTGGAATCAAGCTGCCATATTACACAATTAAAACTGGCCACTCAAAATACTGTGCAAATATTACGTCCCACCAAATGTTCTCTTCTTCAGGTAGATTTTTCTAGCATGAAGATCAACCAATTTTTTTGTTAATAACAATAAACAAAGCAAGTTCTCAGACAGTAATTTGACAGCCTTGGTGGTAATTTAAACAAGCTTTCTCACTCCTAACTTCAAAAATTTTTTTAAATGTTATTGATTTCATTAGTCTTTTTGAATGGAATCTAAAATTAAGTATGATATGATATTACAGTAAATAAAATGAATAAAACTGCTATTTTTTATTTAACTTATATTTATTGTTTCTTTGATCAATTTGTAACTCTTTTGAGATGCAAAGTTAACTAATGAATGCAATTATTTTAAAAAGGTGTGGCCCTTGAGCACAGTGCAGTCGACAAGCCAAATTTGACCACCTATCACAAAAGATATTGTTTAAAACTGACAAGATGCACAACATTATATCCATTCATTCAGCTAATATAAATCAAAGTTATTTTAGAAAAATTCATTATTTATCTACATTTGCTACTCATTTTCAATAATTAGCACCAGTTTTATTTAGATAGGATTCTTAAGAAAAACGATGAGTTTTACATTTTCATAAAGGTGATTTATTTTCTGTTTAACTAAATTATCTTGGAAAAATAAATTTACATTAAAATCTCTAGCTATATTATTAACCAAGAATATGCATAATCATGTTTTTATCTGATTTTTGATAATTACAAATTATTTTAAATGAAAATTTCCAAATTAATCAGAAATTATAAACTTTGAGAGAAAAAACAATTGATGAAACTTTAATCTACACTTAAAATATTTAGGCATGAAAAAGTAAAGAAAATCCAAATAGGGAACTAATATATTTTTCAGCAGACATTGCTCTATAACATTAAATAGTGCTCAACTGTTAAAGTAAATTAGTAGTTTTCTTCCTTAAGCAATTTATAAATAAAATTTAAGTCACACAAGGAAAAATACTTTCTAATAAAGATACCTATTATATTTAAGAATATCAAAACAATCTGTTATATATTTCTGATAAGATTTCATATATTTGTTCATTAGCAAAGCGAAATCAGAAATACATTACAAATAGTGTACTTCCCTTTCACATAAAATTATTCAAATAAGTTAATGATTTTTAACATCAATTACAAAAATTTAAATTAGGTTGTAAGAAACATGAATTTATAATGGAACACAAGACATTTTTATTGCAATATATTAATCTTAGTAATTTTTACATTAAGTTTACATATATCAAACAGATTTAAAAAAAGATATTTATAAAAATGATTTTAAAACTTCTATAAATGTGGACATATTTACACAGCTTATTAGGTTTTTTCTTAAAGAAATTCCACATAAGCTGCTTTTAATTTTGCTGCTGCAATTATATTTCATAATTAGAAGTAAATTAAATATAAATTCAAAATTATGTTTGCTAAGAATTTAATGGCTATTAGAATTGAAAATTGCAATACAGAAATTTTAAACAAAACTATAAATTTTAAGCAATAGCTCTTTAGTATTTCAATAAATTCAGAATATGTATTATAATTTGTCAAAAGAAATAAAAAATTAATACAAATAAGCAAATGAATTGTAAATAATATTAATTTGTTAAATTGCTCATCACTGATTAACATGCAATATTAATAAAAATACATTATTAATGTATTTTTAACAGTTATTTTCCTAATTTTATTTCACAGAGCCAAATTTTTTACTAATGAAATAAATATATAACAAACTATAAAACTTATAACTGAGAAG
Source organism: Latrodectus hesperus (assembly GCA_037975125.1). Classification (NCBI taxonomy): domain Eukaryota; kingdom Metazoa; phylum Arthropoda; class Arachnida; order Araneae; family Theridiidae; genus Latrodectus; species Latrodectus hesperus. The sequence goes on from CM075854.1 coordinate 77,127,139, forward strand.
ATTAAAGTATACAGCAAATGCATAAAATTGTCTAACATAGTTAATGACATAAGTACAACATGATTACACAGTACAATCACATATACCACTGCGTAACACAATTTATTTATCAACAAATAGTAAATAAAATTTTATAACAATTTTATGTGAAATAAACAGCATTAAAAACTCTCAATAAATGCAAAACACACATCTAGCTATGCACACATAATTATCACGCAAAACAATGTATTTCCCTTTAAAGTTTGCAATGATAATTTTTTAAGTTTGTTAAAGTCAAGGACCCTAAAAATACTAAGGGAGAATATTAAATTCTACAACAGCAGGATAAACAGAGTAATTGATTTTAATTAATCTTTTGCATGACATTTACTTTCACACAGACAAACATTTCAGTTCAAATAGTAAATTAAGCGCATAAAACACTTATTTTAACAGCTAAAGATTTAAAATTAAAATGTTTTATATCTAAAGTAATATTATAATTTATAGGAAAATGCACATAAATGATAAACATTTTATTGCAAAATGAAAATTTAACAGAATATGGATTGCATTACTAACAAAATATTTTCTTCACAAGATTCAATATTTGCCAATTTGTTTGACACCTTTCATTTTTATTTGTTAGCTCATTAAAATGACATCAAAAGTTATCCTTTTGGAAAAGAATAGTGAAAAATAATGACTATACAGAAGAAAATATATTTTTACTTAAAGCAAACAATTACTTTGTCAATATACTTTTGCAAATATTTTCAATTAAAAACTTACATTATTTGTTTAGAAACTAATTTAAATTGGAATCATTGCCAAATCGCTAAAATTGGGAATAAAAATTTACTTTTTATTTTCTGAAAAATCTCTTGATTTTAAAACACAAAACAAATTAATACAAAAAAATTATGCATAGAATTTTTTTTTATAAAAATGACATTCTTCTCAAAATTGTATTGATATTTATTTTAATGAGGAATGATATTTAGAATAAAATAGCAATTATTTGTTATCTATATCTTTTTGTGTATAAGTTCACATAGTTTATTACACTTTAAAAAATTTATGATATATGTTCCCTTGTGAATACAGAATTTAGAATTGATCATTTTAAAGTTCCCAGATTGTTAATTGGTTTGCCGTTTTCTTTAATTTCTTGCAAATAAAAGCTTGCTTAACTGGATTCAAAATAAAACAAGCATTAATGTTACAGAAACTTGTGAAGTGCTTAGATAAGGAACTAGAGTTATGACCATTCAGTTAGCAGTTAACATAAATAAATCCACAAACAATAAACTGTAAAGAAACTTACTGTGCATAATATTTAAAAGACACTGACATTAATCAATATATAAAATCCCAAACATAATATACACATAAAAATTAATAACACAGAACTTTTACACATAAAATATGCACTTTGGAAGCTTCAACAAAAATTCTCGTAAAATAACTTTATAACTTTTAAAACTCCACTTTCTTTTGAATTTAAAACACAGTTTAAATTCTAGTTGATCAAAGATGAGTTCAGTTATTACATTTAATAACTAAGATCTCTGGATAACTTTTAATTTTAGAGTGAAAAACCTCACTGATTAAAATACATTCTCTAAGCTACTAAGAAGTATTGAAGATGTTCCATTTCGACTATTAATGCTGATTCTATTCAAGATTTTGTAGATTTTTTTGTAAAAATTGTGCATTGAAGCTTAAAAAAATTAGAATGGTGAGTTTCTTCCAAAAAATATTTATATTTTCTACCTTGGAATGCTTACTTGAGCATTCATTAAATCATCTGTTAAATTTACTGTTTTTATTTAGTAATCTAAATTTTTTATTTATAAAATAAATATGTCCAAAAAATATTTGACTAATTATTTTAAAACTATCTATACATCACATTAAGAGAAACTAATATTCTGGAATTAATTTCCAGAATATTAGTTTCTGTCACAGTTTAGCTGAAAATATTTTGAACTAGCAGTTAAATAGTCCATTGGATGCAATTACATGTCTTCTGATCTAGAAATATTATTATGTATGCAGGAAGTTGAAGAAAAAATTATACTTCTTTAAAATATTTGTAGCAATACACTTTATTAAAAACTTCAAAGAATACCAAAGAGCACTTTGAGGTTCATTAAAATTAATAATATTACAGAAGATATAAAACTTCAGCCAATAATAATGGCAGGGAAAATACTTGTAATACATAAAATCTTTCAAACATGCTCAGACAAAGTAAAAGAAATATTAGAACAATACCTGCATAGCAGATAATGCACTAAATTTCTAATAAGTGTTTTACAGCATTTTTACTACAATGTCATTCCTTATGTGCATTCAAACAATGTATAAAGTTATTAGGAAACAGCACATTTTATGCAAGGTCATCTGGTGGTAGACGATCAGGATATGGTTCTTTTGGAGAAGGATGAGGTGGAACAACAAATCTCTCTTCTTCAGGACCACCAATAGCTCCTTCGATTGTTCCTGGGGAAATGTTAGCAGGAGCAACAGGTTCAAGAGCACCATCAGCTGCAGCAGCAGCTAAATTAGTTATAGATTTACTTTTTACGCATTGAAAGTCAACATGGCGGCTTTTAGCTTCTTCCTTTTCCCACGACATTCGAATGAAAGGTCTTTGAACATAGTTGTAAATTACTTCTGCTCTTCCACCAGGACGGCATTTAACTTTCTCTTTGTAAGTAGGATATCCTAAAGTAATTATTTACAAGAAAAGTTTTATGAATTCAAATTCTTTTAATAAATTAAGTTTTATTTTTTAAAAATTAAGGTAAAGAAAACTCGAATCAAAAATTATTTTTATTCATAAAAATTGAGATTTTTTAATGCTCATTATTTAATCTGAAAGAAATTATACAGTATGCCCTCTAAAGTTCCTAGCTACTCTCTTAACTTTGGATAGGTTACTGCTATATTCATAAAAAGCTGTATCTAGGTAGAGCAATGTAGCTGAATAAAATTACCTAGTAGGCTTCCAAGTGGAAAAATATAGATATAGCATTCCTATTACAAACAGAATGAGATTGATTTATAAAGTTGTAGAGAGTTTTCAAATTTAATAGAAACATACATCTTATGGAAATTAATGCCAAAAATTGAAGGGTTAAAATTTGCATTTGCTTTTCATGCTTTCTTACACTGTGATATTATGAAACTTGAACAAAAGAAGAAATGATTATCTTTTGAGCAAAACATGACAACCTAAAGCGGCATACCTATATCGCTTATGATTCGTTATGAAAGGAGCAGTGGTTCAGACCCCAAGAGTTGCATCCTTGCATTGATTGCTTTTATATAAACAGTAGAAAATATGCAGATCATGTAAAATTGTGTTGGTGTGTCTTGATAAAGAAATATTTTAAATGTATATTTTGTAAGACATTTAAAAAGAATAAAGAAGTAATGAAATTAAGCAATGAGATTATAGGTTTACAGTCATGACTTTTTGTTTTTAAAATTAATTCTGAAATTCCTTCAAAAATAGGTGATTGGTTTGGATGATTGGCTCAATATTTATTTTTTTACACACAAAGGCAGTTAGATCACAAAAAATAAATGAAATTAAAATAATAGATATGCATATTTTGTAAATAATTATAACATTAATAAATCAATTACTTTTGTGATAAAATTTTCTTACCTTCAATACCCAATCTTATCTTTTTTAAGCCCCGTTCCTTTAAAACTTGTTTAGCTACATCACGATTTTCAATGTATTTAAAAAATCTGTATAGAGCTGTACTGTAAACAACTGGAATGTAAAATTTTAAAACATATTTCAATTATTTTGAATTTTAAAAAATTATGTTATCAATATGCAAAAATACATTTTATTTAAAATGCACCCATAGAATACAAGAAATTATCATTAACGTAAAGCAAAACAAAAATAATAACTTTAAATTTACATAATTAATGCCAATTATTAATTTACATTTATATAATTTATGCACATACTTAATTTACCGTAGACTAAAACTTCTAATATCTTAAGAGACATTACATTAACATTTCCCAGAAATTCCCAATTTATCAATAGTTATTCAGAATGAAATCATCATAGTCTCGAGTTTTCAAAAATATTAGCATACATACCATATAAGCAAGAAAATCCAGACAACCCAAAATTAATATATAATTTGATAATTATATATTTTTAATTATGTTAATTTGTATTCTCTCAATTATATGATAGACTAATGGTGCCGATTATAGTATAATAGACATTTGACTTTAATAATGCAGACTTCTTAAAAGCAACATGTATGAAAATATTTTTGTGCTTCATAATTTTTTGCCATGAATTTATGTTCATATTCAAGAGAATTAAAGAATTAATAATAATAAATTTTATGGCTTCAAACTTACTAACTAAAAAATATGTTTAATAACTATCCTTACTTTGGGAATATTCTTCACCCATTTGAGGAGGATAATCTGAATCCCAATCAACAATGTCATCATCCAAAAGTACAACTATATGGCATTCACGATCTCCTCGCTAGTTCAAATAAGAATAACTTTAAAATTACTAAAAAATTATTTATATATGATAAAAATAAAAAAGTAATAGATAACTTGGAATATCATAAATAGAAATTACTCAAATTTATTTAAAAATTTTGAGAAAAGTAATGATTTAAATTTAGCTTATATTTTTATTTTATCATCTAGTTTTAACTATTTGCAACATAATATATTTAACTACACAAATATGTAATGCCAGGGAAATGACAGAAAATAATCAATTGAAGGATTCAAAAATTGCTTTTAATTTGTTAGTAATTAATAAATTTATTTAAAATTTACTATCGTAACTTAGCAAAACAATGTATTTTACTTTCTCTTTAAATAAAAATTCCACACATTTATTTAACAAATAATGTAAAATTAATAATCTTTAAGAATATAAAGAACTTAAAATCAAATTATCTAAGAAATCAATGATCAAATTTCAGTAATTTTGAATTGATATCTCACTTAAAAAAAACTTCACAACAAAATAATAAACACTTTAAAAAATGAACAAAATCATATGAAATGTCATTTAATAAAGTCCTTTTTAATGAATATTTTGATTGGTAAAGAAAAGCAGTAGAGCATTTTCTATTTTTCTACTTAATAATAAGTAAATCTACTTTTATCATATTAAGTTAACAAAAAAAATCATCACAAGTCTTACAAATCATGGCTGAGAAAGTTAACTACACAAAAAAGTATAATTTAATCACAATTAATGTTTATGCAGTTCAAAGAACATTTTTTTCTTAACCCTTTGGGTTATACATTTATTTGAAACATATTTTCCTTTGGAGCACATTTCTCACAAACACAAAAGCATTCGACTTTATATTATGAAATAAATGAAATTTGCCATAATCACATATTCCTGAATGATAATGAGATACTGCATTTATTAATACTTCTGATACTATGAGACTATTAGGCATCATTGACCAAAGAAATTTATACATTGTGATATGTTTATTGACTCAAAATATTTGAGGGAGAATGACAAATAATGTGTCACATAATTTGTGAGTAAGAATACTATAGTAAACATTGGAAGAAAAGATACATTTTTGTTAACTTTCTATAAGTATACAATATTTGTTAACAAAAAATTCTAATAATTAAGGAAATGACATTTTTGTAGTTATTCGAAATTTTGACATTAATTAAGCCTCTGTTTCCATTTAATACTACACATTTGATTATTTATAATACCTGAGCAGATGCAACCATCACTGGCAATATAAGATCATCTAAAAATCTTTCAAACTGTTGTCTAGCACCTTCATTTGAAATTTCATGCAAAAATCCTCCTAAAAAATAACAAGTGTATTACAAATTGTCTACATTGTTCACTGGTATATTGTGAGTGTGTGGAAATCTTTAACAAAAAAATATATTTTAAATCTAATTAAACATGTTTTTATTAATTACCTCTACTACTTATATTGAAAAACACAAAATGCGAAGCTTCAAACATTAATGTTTTTGCACAACTGTTTGATGAAAAAGTCAAAAATAAAAAGCAAGCATATATAAATCTAATGGAACATCATTCTGTTTCCAACAATAAATAACTACAAAAATATTTTTTTTCACAAAAATCAGTTTTGAATAATAGATAAGTCATTTAACAAACACTAATTTTAATGAAATATAATTTCAAGTGGTATGATATTGAAAAATTTTATAATAAAAACAAACTTTGCAATAGTTACATAATTAATAGAAAAATATTCAGTTCCACTTTCTAAGAAATGTTTAAGATAAAAATTTTTTTCTGTTAACAAAATTGAAAAAAAAAACCTTTAGACACAGAAATTCCTTTATAACTTTTGAGGTTCATCATCTCAATTTTCTATAGATGAAAAAGCATTATGTATGTATTATTAATGTATATAAAATACCAATTTTGAACATAAAAATGAAAATTATCTCAATCATGCCAGTAGTTTTTCCAAATATGCAGATGTTGTAATGAGATCATTGTTGTAATGAGACTCCATACGACAATCATATTAAATTGATTTTTATTTCATGGAATGTAAATATACTACTTAAATACTATAGTTATAAAATATTTTTTTATATATTTCTTAAAAATGGTTGCATTTTTCCTTATTATGAAATCAGTATTGATATTTTTATTCAGATAAAATAGAGAAATTTATTAATTTAATTTTAATGTTTAAATATAATGAAGTTCTTCCTACACAAATGTAAGAAGTAAAGAATATCCATACGAAGAGATTACAAATTTTCATTACATATATTAAATTGTGCCCTCTTTATTTAAGTGAAATTCAAAATTATGATACTTGATCACCAGTCTCATTCCATTTAACAGCTGAATTCCACAATATTGATGTTTTATTTTGCTTTTTGTAAACAAAAACTATTTAAATTAATGTAAACCAAAATAAGTAAAGATCATGAAGAAATTCAAATTTATGGAAAGGTATCCTACATGATTAGTAAAATTAGATACCAGAATTTGTATATACAAATCAAATAAGCATACAACATTTATTTATAACTAATAATATCCTCAGAAAATATTTAATCTTTTTACACTAAAGATTAAAACATTCTTTAAATTGTAATTTATACAAAGACAATTTTTAAGGATTTTGTTAGAATAAAAGTTATACTAAATTTTAAAGGATTTCAAATCAGGATAGATTACAATTTCATATAGTTATAAAAATATGTTTAACCACATAGAGAAAATCAATTTTTTGGAACTTTATGAAAATAATATTTGCATGTTTGTCTTACTACATGAAAATTTATTTGCATAAAATTCATGGCTTTTAGAAATATAAATTTTCTATTCACCATGCAAAATACATCTAAAAGGAATTGAAAATTATTTTAAGAATTCCAATATATTATATTTGATGTACTCACTTAAACTAACAATACTTCTTATATGTATATACTCACTTAAATTATGGCATTTCACAGTATTGGCATCAAATGGAATCAGTAAATAGTCACATGCATCTCTCAGTTCTGGAACGGATACACTAGGAGGACAATGAACAATACCAGTCTTGTAATATTCCTGCAAAGGATTAAAATTACTTTCTGGTAGCAGAATCAAAAAAGTAAGTCAGGTGATATTTGAAACACTTAAAGTTACAGCAACTTAGACAGAAAATTTTTCGCATCAACATTTATACATAATGTAAATAGATATACCTTTGACTTTTACTTTGAAAGATAAAGATGTGATTGGTTGGCAAATTAATATATTGGTTGGTTATTGCTCTATACAATTGGGGAGGGGAGAGGTAAATTAAGATAAATAAGAAGAGTAGTAAATAAAAGAGAAAATAATAGGTGTGGATTAAACAAACATGTTTCAAAAACATAGCAATACCTATCGTTATGCATTATATTATTATTGAAACTCTGGAACTTCCAATTATTTTGAATACCATCGTATAATTTCAGAACAGATTTATTAGAAAATGAGAACCTTTTTAATTGAAACAAACTAATACATTAAGAAGAAAATGTGTACTAAATTTTAATGTTTATAAACAAAAAATTGAGAATAAACACATAAGTTATTTTATCAAAACAATTTTTTAAAAATTTAACTTTCAAAATAACTTTATTATTTTATAAGATAAATGCCCAAACTTTAAATATAAAACAAGTTAAATAAAATAAAAAAGAATAATAAATCTTTCTGATATTAATTTTTCAGTGTATTAAAATAAATAATTATGAAGTATAATTAATATTTCTGTAATCTTATATATGATTGATAATATGAAACTACAAACCAGATTTATTTAGTTTGTTTGGAGCTCTATGGATGTTTTGCACACGAGGGCTAATTAGTCTGAAACTTGCAGTTTAAATTAGATTTAAAACCACTATAAATATGTAAGCAGGATATGGAAGAGCTCATCATGGCCTAATGGTAAGATATTGTTCTTCAGAGTGAAAGATCCTAGGTTTTGACCCCAGACACTGTTGGGCAATGAGAGAATAATGCAGCTCATCTTCTACATGCACATCTATCAAAATGGGTTGCTGGGGAGTTTTTTGGGCCTCCAGCCTTATAATCTTCTATTAATGCTTTCTGATATAACACTTTAATGAATGAATATGAAAGGACTTTTCATGAATTATTGGTCCTATTTCTATCTTGTAAATAAGACCAACTATTCATGAAAATTCCTTCCAGAAGGTAAGTACACAGTGATTGTTGGAGTATCTTATAAAAGCCTTGGGCAGTCTAAAAGCGACGTAAAATTGAAAATCAAACCCAAAACTATTGAACTTTAAATCAAAAATCTAATCATTAACGCATGTTAAATGGGAAAAAATATGTATTAAAAAACTAAACAAGAATTATAAAATATTCCTTAACATTCAAAATGTTCAATTAGTGTACAATATGAATTCTAGATATTCAAAGTTAAAAATCGTAGTATTAAATAATAAGAATTAAAATAATTTATCAAGTAACAATAAAAGATATAGTATAAATAAATAAGGTTAATTTAAATATGAAGGAGATAAATCTATGCATAAATTTATACAATTTTAATTGTAACTGAAAGAAATTAATTTTATAAATGGAAAGTGTATTTTTTCGATTAAATCATTTCATTTCTTGAAAAATATACTTTTCAAGAATTAAAATGAATATTTAAAAAAAATATTTATTCCATATATTAGACAAATGTCTTTATATTATGAATAAACTGTTCAAAAACTTGTAAATGAAATAATTTAATGGATGATTAAAGCACAACTACTATGTAATAAAACACTGATATACAGTGAAATCTATAAACTGATGCTTTTGTTATTACAAATTTCACTCATGAATATTCCAGCAATAATGAAGCCACAATCTTACACTTGATGCAGAATAATAGTGAAGTTCATATCGATTTATAAAATAATTATATATTGTTTATATATTGTTTAATATAAGATTAAAAGCTATAATATTTAGAAGCACAATTCTAATCAGAATCCAAGATTTCACAAAATAGGATTACTCACAATTATTTCAAGACAGTAACTTCAGTTTCAAAAATTTACTTAACAAAATTGTTAAAAGAAATTGCCTATTTTATAATGAATGTTATGACATAATAAAGTAAGAAAAAATCAAATTTATATTGAAAAGTAAGAAATTAGAAGCAGATAATTAAAATTTCAATATTTTAATAAGTGATATAGTATTTAGAATTAACAATTTACAATAAATAAAAGATGTTCAAAATTCGTTAATAAAAAGACAAAAATGTTTTCTTGAGGCAGCTAGGGTGATAATATGGGGTGTGCTGCTCCACTTTTCAAATTGTGTTTGTTGGTGTGAAGTCCTGCTTTCTCAGTGCATACATGTCATAGGTACCCGTTTCTAGGGTAGAAAACCACTCACAGCCCATTCATTACAAGGAAAAAATGAAGACAGAGATAAAGTACATCCATGTCCAAACTAGGATTCGAACCCAGGATCTCCCTATCCACTGCCAGGCACGCTCACCACTAAACAGGGTGGGCGGCAAAAAAGACATTAAAAATATTATTAAATTGCAGATATATATTATACATTGTAGCATAATATATATCTGCAATGTTGAAAAAGAAATTACTATTATAAACTGTAAAAAGACTTACGTGCAAAGAAAATTTATTGCATGTAACTTATTTTTAAATCCATAAATTGTTGCATAAAGTAAGAAAAAGAGCTATATTCAATTTATAATGAAATGTAGCTTTAAGTTGGTTGGTTGGGTTTTATGGCGCAAGGTCCAAAATTGGACATGCTGCGCCAAGAGTATGTTTTTTGTAGCCTTATTTTTATTTTAATTATATTTATTTATTTTAAAAAAAAACCCAAGCAACATTAAAAATTTTTAAAAACAAAATCTATTTATACATTATTTTAAAATCAATTTATAAAATATAAAAAGAAATTATCAAATATATATACAATTTAAAAATTTAGCATACAAATTAAATAAAATGTATGAAACCTATTGCCCTCAAGAAAGCGAATAGGTTTTTATGGAGTGGATCCCCTATTATATCGAATAATGTTATAAAATCACTATTAAAAAAGTGTAAACGTTGTTCGTTAAAATTATGACATGAAATTAAAATTTGATAAACAGTGAATGGCTAGTTAAATAGTTGGCATAAAAACTATGTGTGAAACGTATGTGTCCGATACGAAGGCGAGTTAATCTAACATCAGCACTTCGTAAAGGTAAAACTGATAATGAGGTGAGGGATGAAAATATGGTATGCAACTTGTTGCCAACCTGCAACTTCCATGATTCCTGCCAAAGACCATACATAAAACTTTTATAACCTTTCTCACATCTGAGAGAGGAACCGATGGTAAAATTGGATCTGATGCAGTCTTTGCCATGGCATCTGCTCTCTCATTTCCTTCAAGACCCATGTGGCTTGGTATCCAACAAAATACAATTTCTTTTCTCTTGCCATCAAGGGAATCCAATGCTTTGAAAATTCTCGACACAACAGGATGACAGGTAACGCTACTGTTTTTCAAGGCTTCAATAATACTCATGCTGTCAGTATATATACAAAATTCATTACAGTCATCTGTATTCACATGCTGAAGCGCATACTAAATGGTGGTTGCTTCAGCAGTAAAGATGGAGCAGGAGGGATGTAGGCTGTAATTAAAATCTGTATTATTAATAAAAACTCCTCAGCCCACATCTTCTACAGTTTTGGATCCATCTGTGAATACAGGTTTATATGCAGATCATTTCCTATTGTTAAACTTAACAATGGCAGAAGAGATGAACAAATGGCCAGATCGAGAGAATGAAACGTTCTTGTGGGTACATGGAAATATGTCTTCTCGTCGGTATTAAGCAGACAGAGACACAGTTATCAGAAATAAACTGTTCTATCTGCCGACCGCGAGAATTGATATTATCACTTCCCAACAAAGAATTATGTCCGTTAAAATCACCGAGTAACAAAAATGGTGCAGGTAGCTGATCGACTAATGCATGGAGTTCCTCTTGGCGGATGACATCATGTGGTGGTAAATATAAACTACAGACTGTAGTCATACATGTAGTGTGAATTTTAACAGTTAATTTTAACAATTTTTACAGCCTGTAGAGTAGTATTTAATGGATGGACAGTGCTGGGGAAATTATTTGATGTGAAAATACAAACTCCACCAGACACTGCACCATCATTACCACAGTCTTTTCTAAAGCATTTAAACCCTCGCACAGAAATAATGTTGGAAGTCTTCAGGAATGTCTCCTGAAGTGCAACACATGCGGGGTTATAAGTTGTTATGAGAGACTTGATGTCATCAAAATGTGATCGCAAACCATGGTAGTTCCAAGAAATAAAGGAAGTTATTTTTTTAAATTGTAAAGTTCTTTTCACGGAGCTGGAAGGCGGATCTTCTGTCATATCCTCGAGTGATATATCATCGTCCGAGGGAAGTTAAGAAGCCGCTTCAGTCTCTAAGCAAGAGAAAGTATTATGGGTGGAGATAGCTTTAAAATTAAAAAAAGCTAAAAAAACCTTTCTCTGCTTTTGATCTTGCAAAAGGAGCTTTTCTAGTAAATGTAGGTGTTTTTTTTTTAATTTTGGCTTTTCCGATATTTGGGGTAATCTTACTGGAGAAACAGAAAAGATTTCGGTTTGTGTGCTGCTCGATTTAGTGACTTTTCTGGCAGCAGTGGCATAACTGACTCCTGGCTGTGGAGTATGTGAAGTGACCAATCGTCTTGCCTCAGGATAGGAACATTTGTTGTTAACCTTAATTGTAGCTATCTTTTTCCATATACTGAGGACAACTTCGAAAATAGGAGGGGTGGTCACCATGACAGTTGACACATGCCTCCTTTGCCGTACAGTTCGAACTATCGTGGCCAACCACCGTGCAACGAGCGCAGGTGAGTTTGCCTCTGCAGGCGTTTCTCGAGTGTCCACAGCGCTGACATTGGAAACATCGCAAGGGATTTGGTATATAAGGCCTGACGGGTAAATTCATATACGCCGCTTTTACATACTGCGGAAGGTCTGGCGTAGCAAAAGTCAGAACTAGGTGCTTAGTATCAATTACTTTGCCATCCCGTCTGACTGTGATGTGTGTTACGCCACAGACTTTCTGATTCTATAAATTATCCAGAATCTCCTCTGTCGGCGAGTATAATAAATCCCTTGCTGAGATGACACCACAAGAGAAATTAAGGTTGCCATGAGGCGAGACAGTCACTGCCATGTTAGCCAATGATTTCATGCTAGCTGCTTGAGAGTCTGATGCAGCCTCTACAAGCAAGTCACCCGAGCGCATCTTTTGAACTTTTTCACTTCCACAACGATTCCCGATATTCCTTTTTAAATCAGGAAAGGAGACAGTTGTAAAATTGCCCTCCTTTCTTTTTATTTAAAAAAACTTTGGCTTTAGGTTTTCTAATTGATGCTCCCATGGGAGAAAAGTGATATTTTTATATTCTCCATATTATATAGACATAAAATTTCGGGACGTGACCGCATCACCCACCACCGAGTTCAACAAGGGGATGCAGACCAGCTGCACCAGTTCTAGTCAGGTCCTATACGCTCACAGTACATCCCTGAAGTGGCCTCCACCCTTAACGAGTCACCCAGTCGATGTACCGATCGCTTGATCCATAAAGCCGATTGATGTGCTGAAGACCACAACACACACCCCGTTACCTGAAGCAGAGGCCAAAGTAATGTGTTGGTCTCTGGGGGCCTCAATCACTAGGACCCTTCTTTCCAGGGGCACGGGTCTCCACGCACGGCAAACACGTGGGTGATTTAATCCTCAAGAGTAGCTAATAGCAACAGAGCGGCGAAAGCTACCCAAGGGGAGCCCTCAACCTCTTTCGATGCAACCACAACGAGGGAGAAAAGGAAGAAAAAGCAGAATAGGAGAGGAGAGAGGAAAAGAAAGGAGAGGACAGATCACAGGGGTACCTTGGGATTGTGACACCCGTGTTTACTTAAAGAAGGTAAACCCCCTGAGAGCAATGTAGCTTTAAGAGGTCAATTATTTTGAAAATACTTACCATAATAGCTCTGAATACTGTAGCGGATATGCCTTCAGCAACTTCATATTCACCTCTTTCATTAGGTCGGGTAATATTATTCTCTAAAGATGATCCAAACATTCTAAATAAAATTTAAACAAAACTTTATAAATAGTAGCATATACACACAATAAATGCTATGAGAAAAGACTTCATAATGTTCCAAAAACATAGAAATAAAAAGAAAAATATTCCATTTTAAAATGAAAATCATAATCTAATGTGGATTAGATAAAAAAAAAAAGTAAGTGGAATAAATTAATTTAAATTATTTTAACAAAAAATGTTTTATTCAAGATCAATGCAAATAGTTTTTCAATAAAAAATTTGATTGAAATTTCAAAGGGCTTATTTTTACTTAATATAAGTGGTAGTAAATATTTTTTTATTTGGTAACAAAAATAATTTTACATTATTAAAGGACAAAATGTTTAAGGAAGTATAAGAAATATTTCATTCTATATTTCAATGGAAATTTTTATAATATGCTAAAATAATGCTACTATATTAAGTTAAAAGGTAAACAATTATTATTAGTGATATACAGTAATGAATCAAGAAGTTCATATAAAAAATTGAAAAGAAATGTCAAGAAAAATACAGTCATTGTAAAATTTTGAAATTATATTAATACAGACACATATATCTACCCAGAAACTAGAAGAATTAATTTTTTTAAGAAAAGATAGTAGTATTAACTTTATCTCATTGATTTTTTCAAACTATCTGAAAGTAATATTTTCATAATAAAATCTGCATGTATGAAGTACATTGTTACATAAAGTAATTTAATGCACTAATTAAAAATTGCTTTACTTACATTAGATATTATATTCAGAGTATTTTAAAACTACCTTAAAACTAGATTTGATTGAGAGTTTTATTGTAAGCTTTAACTATTTAAAAGTAAACATACATTTCACACAGTTAAGATTTACAATAACAAAATTAATTTAAAAAATTGGTATTTTTCATTAAAAATGAAACACTGAAAAAAAAAAGAGAAAAGGGCTCAACCTTCAGAAGGTCTCCAAAAATTAGTTAATATAGATGGCAGGCCATAGAAATCACTACATCAAGTAGGTAATATGCAACACATGTAAAATTTGTTTAACTATGAGAAGATACTGTGATATGCAAATGAATAACTTTTTATTTATGTAAAATAGGTGTTGCTAACATTGACAACATATTCAAATGGAGAAATTTTATAGCAGGTTTCTCACAGAAGAATTGCATTAAACATAGGTGAAAATTTGTGATATATTTCATAAAAAATACTTATTGACTTACACACGTCAATTTATAACCAAACAGAGTTGAAATGTATCAGATCACAGTATTCTTGTGGTATTGGTTGAGATTTCATGATTACCTGCAAACCAGGTGGTGTATGACAGCCAAAAACAAATTGATTAAAAATTTTAAAACAAATTGATTGAAAATCATTAAAATATTAATTTAATAAAGATAAAAGTAATTTGTGTAATGTTAATTATAATACAAACTTGTAATAGTTTCACAAAAATATGCAGTATTTTTGATCAAAAATTTGTAATGATGAATCATTACTAATCAAGAGTATCAAGTAAATCATTACTACTAAAGAGTGTCAAGTAAATCATTACTACTCAATTACCAAGTAAATCATTACTATTCTCAAGTGTTATATTTTAATTTAAATTTGTAGTAATAAAACTTTTTACAGCACATCTATTTAAAATCTGAAACTATGAGACCTACCTCCCAAGCATTGTATCAGGATGAGCTGCAAATAAAGCTGGATCAACTATAATACGAGTATTTTCAACAACAAGGGTAATTCGATCATCACTTGCAGATGGTGGTGCTACACTTTGATTAGCTGCAGGTGAAACACTTGAACTCACTGTTTGAGTTGAACATCCAGCTCCATTTGAATATGATGAGGAACACATTATCTCTCGAATATGATTGCGAACTGGTACCAAAACTTGGACATTTTGATGAGATCTTGTTCTATATGAAAATAAATTGTCAAGCAATTAGCTCTATAAGCTACAATTATTATTTTAACTTTTAAATACAATTCAGTAATATATAATATCAGACAGAAAGTAAGTCATAAATTGACATCTAATGTTATATTATCCATCAGTTTTTTTAAAAAAACCTAAACAGCACATTACAAAATATAAAGTAAATTATTACTACTTAAAGTTAAATGCTAAGGTTTATAAAATAAGCATGTCATTTGGCTTTAAATTATAATTCAATTTATAAATTAAAAAGAGGTTATATAATATAAATATGACAATTCACTCCATTAATTTAGATGGATGTAAAAAAAAAAAAAAAACTGGAAAACTTGCTACTTTTAACAGCTATTCTTAAATTTTGTTTTCACATTAATCAATATAAAGTATCCTCTATCAAAAAAGGAATTTATCTTTATGTTTAGGGCAAAAATAGATTGTAATGAACAGAAAATTTGTTATTAATGGTGCAGAATTATTTAATTGTATTGTGAAGAAGTTTTGGAGCTCATGTACTGATAGTGTAAGAGCTAGTTGTTATATGCGACATTTGTAAAATAAATGTTTTCTAAAAAGCCTGAAAATTCTCAAATTTCATAAAAATATGATTAAAAATTACATTGAATTCCTTTTTACTACATTAAATTTAAGTAACTTAATTAGGATACAAATAAAATGCAAAATTGTGACATTAGAGACAAAGCCAATTAATTAAATATTTACACCATGAAAAATAGAAAAGTCTATACTAATAAAAAAGAAATGAATGGAAATAAATTACACAAATTAATTAGTTAAGATTTAAAAATCTGGAGTTTGTTCTTGATTTTTCATCAAGATTTGTTCTTATTTTTTTGCAAAGTTCCAAATAATGTTAAATACTTTAATAATTTATTTTATTAATTTAAAGTTAGCTTCACATAAAATCAGTTACTTTCTGCAAATTTGCAAAGTTTTTATTTGCGTTATATCAAATAGTCAAGAAAAAGTTCTTTATAGAATCATCATATTTTTATAAAATTAAACTAGAAAGATCGTACTTCAATATGAATAATATGCACAAATATTAGCATATAATGAATAGCTAATGCTATTCATTGTAACATTGAAGAAAATGAAAAAGTTCTCCAGAAAGTGTGTGTGCTTTAAAATTTAAAAAAAAAATTACAATTTTACACAGAAAGATAACAGGAATTTAAAAAATAAGAATACATTACTTTTCAGTGTTCAAAAACTTGATGATAAATCATTATTAATCATTTATTTTTGGTATGTTCCTAATCATTTTGTATGACAAATTTATCCAAAAGACACTAAGAAATTTTATTTTGTTATATTTTGTTAAAAATTTATCTGACTTCTAGGCATTGTGTTTTTATAAATATACAATTTAGCATAAAATATATGTATTTTTTTCAATACTGAAAATATTTTTCTTAGTCCTGAAGACTGCACAAATATCAAGTGCCATTCAAATTTATAGCGATATAAATTTTAATTTTATTTAATCATAGCAGAAAAGCCATTTTGATTAAAAATAATGTTCCCATAATGATATCATAACTGAGCCCCCATTTGTATTATATACTAACTTTTAAAAAGTGTTATAAACAGGTTAATGAGAAAAAAATATTTTACAATTTAAGATTAAAAATTACAAGCCATAACTATGTGAAATTTTTATTCAAGATATCTCACTTGTTCTTCGGTCCAGAAGTTGAAACAAATTTTTGTACAGCATCATTTGTAAGAGGGGGAGAGTCTCTAGAGCTTCCACTACTAGAAGGAGATGATAAAGATTCTATGTGATCACCCATTCGACTCACAAGACATGGTTTTAGTTTTGGTGAAGAGCTGTACCTAAAATATAATAAATCAGTTATTATATTGTAAATGAAAAGCAATAACAGTACAAAAATAAATATAAAATAAGCATTATTGTGTGATTACAAAATTAAATATATAGGTTATAATATCTTATGATCTTAACTAATATTATGATTTTTCTTGCATTATGGATAAATGTGCAAGAAAAAATATAAATACGTGTTTAGAATTTTAGTATAAGGATAGATCCATAGATGAATCAGAAGTATGAATTCAAAAGCTAAATAATTACAAAAATATGGCATGAACATTTTAAAGTTTGTTAAACACAGAAAAGAATTTATAGAAATCTTTTTAATTTTTTCTTTAATTATAACAATGTAAGAGTTAACTTTATATGAAAGCTCATAACCTTTGATATTTTTTTAACTTTGACTCTGCTTAAAAAAGGATTTTCTAATTTTTGTTGAATTTTTTTCTTTTTTATCATAATACAGTTGTGAATCTAGACTTACATATACATGTGAATAAATTTTTATTGAATATATACAATAAATGCAAATGTTTATTATTCAAAAATAAAATAGAAAAATAAATTCATTTCAAAGAACAGTATCTACTTCATTCCAAAAAAAAAAAAAAAAATAAGCACTTTTAGAGAATGAAACATTAGCAATTTCAATTTAAAATCTTTTAAGTATAGTTTATTCTTTCATAAACATAAAAATAGAATATTTATTAAATTTTTTTTCAATATAATTATTTCACAAAAAGGCTATAGCAAAAAAACAATTTATTTTATTGCCATGAAAAAAAATGAATTTTTTTAAAGGAATATTTTTTAGTTAAAATTTAATTAATGCTTAAAAAAAAGTAAGCAGCAGTTTGAGGGAACTGCAAAATCTATTTTTAAAATTCTGATATTTTTCTAAAAAAATTGTAACTGAAATAAAAATATAAAAAATAAAAGATTTGAAGTCTTAATTTTTTAGATAAATTTACTATCAGGCTTGCCCATTTAAAATTAAATCTTTATCTTGGTTAGATTTAATAGTCCATCTCTGAAAGATTTGGCGAAATATTTTCTTCATTAAATGTCACATTATTTAACATGGTATTGTTATGTTAGATAGCGAATCATAGTACAGTCAATGCTTTGGGTTACTATTTCTTATGAACAAACTCAAAACTTTCAGAATAATAAATGATGAATCTTCAAATTTTTAGAAAAGATAAAGCTAATGCATTTATCTTTGAATATCTAAATTTTAAATTGATTTGTTTCTGATGTTGTCACAAGGAATAATAATCTAGTATCATTAATTTTGAAATGAAATTGTGTGCAATGACTTTAAAATTGTTCGCAGAAAATACTCACAAAAATCTAAAACATATGATCGTAAAAAATTTTGAGAAAAGTTTTAATTATATTAAAATTGCAACTATTAAATTCGAATAGCAAAAGTTAGCTGTCAAAAAACTCTTTTCTCAAGCTAATTATCACTAAGAAAACAGTTCCGAAACTCTTAAATCACATAATTAGAAGAAAACTATACGAAACATGTAAAACTATACGTAAAGAAAACTATACGAAACTTGTAACATCGAAAACAATCTAAGGATTATAATTATGATTAAAAAAGAAATAATTTGCATGCTAATGTGGACACTAATTATTTTAGACAAAGCGAAATTTATGATGCTAAAGAAACTAGTTAAAATTTGTTACAACTTTCCTCAAGCCAAGCACATGGCTCAAAATAAATTATTAAATATAGAAAAAAATTATAGAAATATCAGATGCTTCTGCTAATTTTTAATTAAATATAATAAATAAGATATTTACTAAACGTAAATACTATGAAAATTTTATATTGAAAATAGTTGAATTAAACCACTTCGTTGCGTTCTTTTTAAATTTATTTTTAAATCTGGTTCAATAAATTGATAATTTACACCTGACTTAGTTTAGCTTTTATCGCGGGAAAATCTGTCTAGATCTATATCTAGATTTCAGAAACCAACCTAGTTGTAAATTGAAAAGATATATAATGATACAGCGAAAACAACAGCAGAATATAGCTAAGATAAGTTATTGTATACGGAATAACAAAATAAATAAAACTCAAGTAACTAAAAAAAATCCTAATCGAAGTTTCAGCATAAACATGAAATCCTACATTATGTATATTTTAAATTCTAAAATTGTAATGAATTAAAGGGCAAATATAAAATAAAAGCACTTGAAATAAAAACGGAACTCATACTACATAATTTTTGTGTATGTAGCATACTGAAATAAACAAAAACCCAAATAATTAAAAAAAATTACGTCAGACGGAAGTTTCAGTTTAAATGAAAAAATTTGAAGCTAAACTGTATAACACACATGAAAGTGTATCAATTACAAAATAATTAACAGCGACTGAATACGATGTTTTGCAACATGAAATGAAGTCCCAAGTGCAGAATAGCGAAAAACAAATCGAATTAGGTGTATAACGAATGAAATCTCTTTCCTTACGAAGTTATTAAATATTGAAATCAGTACTCTTCATCCGCATTCTTTTGCATTTCCGACGCAACGTACTGAGAAGGATGAAAATGTACCAGAGGTAAAAAACGTTGCCTCAAAATTGTATAAAAAAATAAATATCGTTATTTTTTTATGAAAAAATTATTTGACAATATAGTAAAATGGTGGGGGGGGGAATGATGCCGCAAATATTTTTTTCTTTATTCCCAGTGATAACGCATATATTTTAAAAAGGAAAAGAATCACGTGCTTCTTTTTCTAAGTGAGAATTCCGGATCAGAATGTTACATGGCTTAAATTAATTACATGGAGGCCTAAATTTTATAGGGTATTCATATCAGCGTTAATTGTTGTTAGAAACGCTGCAGTCCAAATTTCAAAATTAAAGTCATTATTTCAAATTAGCTAGAACCGAGTTATATTTCATTCCGTGCAGCCGATCTAATTCATCCACGGGCAAAAGTTCGGTGGGCAAACAGAATAAGGATTTTATTTATAAAGATAATCACATAATTTTTTTATTTTCCTAAAAATAAATATTTTTACGAATAATAAAATGAATGAATAAATAAATTCGTAAACTAATGTATTTAAGCTGTAAGAATAAGTTAAAATCTCATGAAAAACACTTAAAACAGTAAGTCATTATAGATTATGAAGAATTCATTCTTACACTTGCATACCAAAATCTAAAATAAATTACGTGCAACACAGCATTACACTTCAATTTTTTCATATATTGAAGAGCCAAAAATATACCTTAAAATGCAACAACGTAAAAATTACATATTCTTTAGAAAAATACTTTATCAGAGCTCTTGCAAGAATTGATACTTAGTAAATATTTATTTTCACGTCACCATGACTGTCCGATGATAAGGAATCATTTTTTTGCAAGAAAAGCATGATGCGCTGTTCGAGATAGCTGCTATATAAATATATATAGACTCTTAAATACATTCTGCATCTATGAGAACAGATTTCATCAAAAGCAGCGTAAAAAAACTGATTCCTCAAATTAGCAAAAGGCTGTCAAATATTGCATTATTTCACTTGAATTATTTCAAAAAATAACATTTTTCTGGCATAATATGTTTGTATTGTTACTCATAAGATGTACAAATATGACGATTTATGATATAAAATGGCGGATTTTTTTTTATCGTAAATAAAATTTTTAGCGAAGAAATAGCAATTATTTTAAATTAATCATATAACTGCATTGAATATTTTTTATTATGAAATAATAACTATTTGTTCTTTACATATATTCATATTTATGAAAATTAATACAATCTGCTAGCAAAATTATTCTATATAAAAATTTATCCCTCCCTTCGTGACTCAACAAAGATTCAGTACGTTATAATTTTGCCGTAATCTCAATTTTAGAGGCACAATACATAAGTGAATTAAACAAGACTTGCACATCCTTTATATTAATGATTTTTTTTTTTGAAAGAATCAATGAGCAAAACGGATAAATGAAATTAAAAATGAAATATAAAACCCATACAGAAACAGCTAACCGATATTTCAATAGTAAAAGTAATTTATTTAATTCAAATAAAACATTGATAAACACAATGCAATGGAATTACTAATTTCAGTTCTTCGAAATTTTTTACGATAAAAATAATTCAAAGAAAATTTGTAACTAACAATATCTGAATTTTTTTGCATTGCACTCATTAAATAACAGAAAGGTCGTAAAAGCATATATATATATATATAACATCACTCTCTCTCTTTCATATTTCTCACATAAAATATACAGCAGACATATATCGATTTAAAGCAATGCTCTTGTGTGCTCGTGACATTTACGCTTCATCTATCATCACTGCTATTCTGGAAGATGAATTGATAATTCGGACACTGGAGTGGTGAACCCCAGATAAGATTTTTTTTTCTCCCAATAATAAGAATTTGGCACAGTTGCCAGCAGTTACAAATTGTCAGTTAACATTAAAGCTGTGAAATTTTTCTACTTGAAATTTTAAAATTATATTCAATATAAAAATGTTCAATCCATAGAAAATATAAATTTTCCTGAAATAGAGAATATATATCACTTACACAATTATTGCAATATATTTTTAGTATAATTATTGAATATTATGTAGCACTTCCTTCTTCACATTAAAATATAGACAGGAATTGAAAAATGAGAAATACAAATACACTTTTTGATAATTTTTTTTCTTTATTAAATTACATATAGATACTAAATATTATAAATATTATATTATCTATATCAGTTTATATATATATATATATATATATATATATATATATATATATATATATATATATATATATATATAACATTTCGAAATATATCATCGTTTATATAAACGAACGAAAAAAAGGAATTTTGAATAAATGACTATCAATCATCATATCCATCATAATTTTAAATTCACAAGAATTCTACAAGATAACACGAGATTACATTCTACAGTTAATTCTTAAAATGATTTGGAAAAAGTAGCTATAAAAGTGAATAGATCTAATTCTGATACAAGGAAACTTCAACATTTGTAGAGGAAAGGAATGAAAAAGTTCAAAGACTGAATAATTAAGAGACAAGTGCAACCTGATTAAGCATAACATCTTATAAGTGAAAATATATTCCGATTATATACTTTAAATTCATTTAAATTTTTTCAGTTGTATTTACTTCCTTTTTAAAAAAAACAATCTACTGAATAGAAACAATGATTTGGTTACCTGAAAACTTATTACTGATTTTTCAATGTTTAGAATAATCATTTCATTGATAAGAAAATTAGTATTTAGCAGCTTTACAGAAATTTGAATAGTTATAAAAAATTATATAATCAAAAGTTATTTATATCTTTTAACAATGAAGTTATGTATGAAAAAATTTAAAAATGAAATAATTCTTTTACAGGTAAGTACTTTTGAGAAAAACAGAATTATAAAAAAGTAATATAAAAATACTCTCAAATAATAATTCCTAAAAACAGAACTTTTACTAAATAGGTATTCGGAATTGGAAAAGAGAGTGAAATTATATAATTTAAGATGCATAAATATATCAACTTGGGAAAAGGTTAATATGACCTAAGTTCTCTTATGAACACGGATCATAGAAACAATTGATTGTAATACATATATTTTGTTAAAAATTCACTGTTGAAAAGTAAATAAGAATATTTATACAACGCAAAAAATGAAATTCATTAAAATGAATTAATAAGTACAAAACATTAAAATAGATAGTTAAAAAATGAGATCCAATTTGACTGAAAAATAGCCATGAAAATTCGAAAACGATTGAGAAAAAATATTATAACTTACAATGGCATAAGAAAATAATATAAAAAATAATTCACAAGAATAACTTTAAAATATAAATTAACATAACTAGTAATATTTGATATCATGAATGACGCATATTTTAACAAACAATGCTCATAATAGTAATATTATGATAATTATAATATACAAAATCTAAAAGTAAATAAAACTTTTAGATTTTGTATATTATAATTTACTTGAAAAGTTAAGAAAAAAACACAGCATAATCAAAACTTAAAATACAATAATATATTTAAAATAATATTGAAAAAAACGCAAGTATGAAATAAATTAATAGGACTTTGTTATTGGTGATATTTGTTATACATTTATGATTAAAGCATTGTTCTTATTTTCAGATAAAAATAAGAGTAATAAAAATTCATTTTATTCAGTTGTTTTTTCATGTGATGTTAACTACTACAGAAATTACTAAATATAATATAAAAACAAATACTATTTTTTAAGAGAATTCTAAGAGAAAATTATGTTCTGCAAAAATGACTAATTTCATGCATAAAAAATATAAATACTTTTTAAATATCTGTTTATTAAATAAAAGAAGAAAAAGTATATTTCATTTAAAAACTCTTCATGAAATTTTACATAAACTATAATCCTTTGAAATAAGGAAAGGGTGACAACAAAACATTTCTTTATAAGCCTTTTACATAATGCATATATTGAGCAGAAATAAAATGTAATCAGTTGAAATAATAAAACATATGAATATTTTTCGCAGATAAAAATACAGCCCTTATAGTTACATCGACAATAGATATAATATATGCTTAAATTATATATTAAGAAATAAAACGCGGTCTTTGAAAATGTGAGAATCTGAATAAAACATTTAGTAAAGATTTCTGAATTTTTTCATTTTCCACATAAAATATATCAATATACAAGATAGTTATGCTCACCAAGCTCATAACTTCGCACTGAAATATCGATTGGAAATAAACTCTTTCCTTCCTTTCCCAGATAGCCAACTATTTCGCTATCGCTTTAGAAGGGGGAAAAAACTTAGAAAGTAATCATTAATAACTGCTACTGGCAATTACGGTAGCATGCATCCTAGTTTGAAAACAGTGTAATTTAATAGGATTCATGGAAGTTTGCGCAGTATGTTTTAGAACAATTTAAGTTTATAACATCAGTAAGCAATTTAAGAATTGCAACGAAAAATTTTCATAAATATTAAAAATAGCTTGAAGACAGATTTGTAAGGAAATTCAATTCATTCAGTCCTATCCAAATATAGATAAAAAATGACAAAAAAAAAAAAAAAAAAAAAAAATCTGGCGAAAATTAGGTGTCTATTAAATTTTATCCTTACCCGCAGTTCCCTTTGATATAAATATCTGTTTTTGGTTTTTTACAACAAAAACAGCAGTTAAAATTACTACATACATTTTGATCAAGGAAGAATTTAATGACGAAAAAACAATTCACGCATAAACGACTATGAACCAATAAAAATAATTAACAATAACAATTAAATATTTGTGTCAAAAAAGCAATTACAAAATTAAATTAGTAATGTATGACTAAAGAGCATTTCAAATAAGAAAACGATAATTCAAGTTTGCAAAAATAGTTTTTCAGTTAACGAGATAAAATGCCACATTGGTATATTACTGAAATTTTTAAGCATTCATTTGCATTTTGGTAAGAATTAAACAAAAACTAGTTATAAATCAGAAATTTTTAACAATAACTTACAGACGTACGTAAGAACCTCACGAATTAGAGAACTTAAATGTTATAAATTATTAATTCATCTTTTAAAAGTACATAAAAAATACAAGTTTGGTTGGACAGGTTGATTTTTATGGCACAAGGTTCAAAATAGGACAAGCTGCGCCGTACAGAATTACAATGATCAACTACTGTCAAATTAAGGTGAAAAAAACGTAGATTAAGATAGCAAATAATTAAGAATTTCCGTTACAAAGACATACGCAACAAAAATTAAAGTGAGAAAAAATGAAA
The DNA here is from genome assembly GCA_037975125.1 of Latrodectus hesperus. Classification (NCBI taxonomy): domain Eukaryota; kingdom Metazoa; phylum Arthropoda; class Arachnida; order Araneae; family Theridiidae; genus Latrodectus; species Latrodectus hesperus. The sequence goes on from CM075854.1 coordinate 77,152,476, forward strand.
TGCATTCAGTCAGAATAATAAAATTTTTAAATTAGAGACAAAAAGACAACGTGATTTTAAATGGCAAGATAACACGAACTATAAAGTGAAATCACCTAGCAGCTGGAAAAAAAAAGTTAGAAACGACAAGTTAAAGAATAAAAAATGATAAGAAAAAGATAATAGGTACTCGCTGAGGGTATGTAATGGTTTCTTCATTAATTTAAACGAAACTTGATACATTGACTAAATTGAAAAGACTAAAGAAATTGAGATAAATGGCAGATATTAATAAGCTAACTGGTACTGATTTGCAAAAGAATGACTAGAGCAAACTGTCTTACGAAGAAAGTTAAATTAATTTCAGACGTTTAGAGCGAAATCTGATACCTTCAGATTGCATTTGGAAACATTTAGTCATAAATTTTAATGAATAAGATAATCGTGTTTAAAAAATCTCACAAAATAAATGAAAAGTAACAGAAATTAGTGACCGAAAATGTGCATATAAAAATTCTTAAAAACATACGAACTTAATGTCACATTACAGAGATAGCCAAACAAAGGCTCTTGACAAATAATTTTGTCTTAGGCATTCTAGTCACTTTTTACGCAAGAAAACAGATTAGCCTAAAGGGAGAAAAATCCACAGATCTTTAATTAATCAAAAAATCTCAAAAACAACTAATGAAGTTATTTCTGAAAATTTATAAAACAGGACATGTTAAAATATATACAATATTCAGTGCCTACAAATTCATTTGCTATATATAATTGCTATTCAAAGAATAAACCAAATAATAGATTTTCAAAATAAATTATTTGAAAATTCAAAAACCTCACAATAAAAAAATGAAATGCAGAAATATAAATCAAGCAGTTCGATCCAGGAAGAATCATATCGAGGTTTTGGGGGACTCAAAACTTTTAATAGATTTATATAAATGTACAAATATTTATATTAGGTTAAAATTTATTTCAGTGATAGAAATACAGTAAGTACATAGAGACCAATTGTAAATTTTATTCAAAAATCGCATGCAAGGGTAAATTCAAGGGTATCATTGTAAGCAGTTATGGTTAAATAGCTGTATAAAATATCATGTAAAAAATAATAATCGCATTTAACTGAAATCCATTAAGTAATTTAAACACTTATTTCAAATTAAATACTACAATCCAATTTTATGTAATTTTAACGTAAAAGAATACATATCTTTCATTTAATATAGACTGTGTGTGTGTGATTTAAATGTTATAATACTTTTCTCCTTACATCAATAATATACTCATATGATAAATTTAGTATACGTTGATAACTGCTTCTTAATTGGTTTAATATATAATCCACACACACACATACCAAATTATTATATTCTTCTATAAAGAATTTAGATTTTATTCTAACATTCAAAATATAATAGGGCTAAAATGAAATCTCATTAATTCATGACAATACGTTGACTTTATAGAAACATAATCTAACAAGTGAATCGTACAAAATTTAATATTAATTATTCATTAAGGAAAGATTTGAATTTATAGATAATGGCGTTACCAATAAGATCATTTTTCAAAAGAAAACGCAATCGAAGAATTCTCTCCATTTACTTTACATGAGCCATATATTTTATCCGACTTTACATAATATAAATATTAGATGGTTAAGAATGAGAGGAACTGAAACGATTACCATCACTCTGTAAGGCAGAATGAAATGGCAAATTTCCCAACCTAGGACAGAAAGTTTATTTTTAGAACCATCCTGTTTAAACTCTCGTATTACAATCAGCATGCTCTTAAATACTTTATACGAGATACCTTTAACCAAGCAGTCAGAAAACACTCTAAAGTATAACTATTAAAGTATAAATACTTGTAAATGCACATTTTAAACAAAATTCCATTATAAATAAATGTCCTGAAAACCAAACCTATATTTAAATTATATTATCCGTTATTTTTAAAAATATATATATAATTATAAAAAACTCCTATTAAATTACATATACAAAAAATAATATTTTTAAAGATAAATATTTTTGTTATCTTGATTTAGTTTTTATTTGGGTTTAGTTTATCAAAATTTTTATGATACAATAAGGATTAAATATCAAATCAGTAAAGATCAAATACCAAATTAATTTGATTTAAATGAGCATAGAAAGGTTTAAAATATTTTCATACATTTAAAAATTAAACAGTAAATTTTTATCTTATTAATAATGGTTAAATTGTACTTAAACTTCAAAATTTCTGAAAATATTTATAACTGAAATACATGTACATGATAATCAGCACAAAATTCATTTTCAAACGTAAAAGAAAATTTTCAAAAGAAAATTAGACCGTCAAATAACTGATGAAGCATATCGAACACATTAGAAAACAAAGGTTTTATTAAAATATAATAAATATACTCTAATTTTAACTTTTGATAATTTATACATGATGTTATAATTTATAAATTAAGCATCTACAAGAAACCAACATTAACTGAGATAAAAAAATATTAATATAATATTAGTGATTATAATTGATTTCTCTTCAAAAAAATGAAGGTATTTAAATCAAGCAACATATTAATAAATTTAATATTTTATAGATATATTTCGTATTTTATATAATACTGTAAATAAAGATACTATGCAACTTATAATTTAAATAATCTTTCAAAAATATTTGTCGTTTTATTCAACGATTTTTTTATAAGATAATTTTTTTTACCATTTAACTAGTAAAAAATACTTTTATCATTCATTATTTAAAGAAAAAACTTTATTATTTATATCACTCTTTATGAATTAAAAAAAAGCATGAAATTTAAGATTTATAGAAAGCAAAACCAGTAAATTTGAAGGATTGTAAAATCACATCTTTTTAATATTATCTCTCAGAAAATACATAACAATCCTTATCACCAGAAAACTAGATGAATAACCTGTTGTGATTTGATGACTGTTGGTGATTTCAAAAATCAATATACATTATTACGTAAAAATATGTAAGTACAAAAATTCTTAAAATATCAAATTCTAAATTTTAGGAGATAAGTTATGAAATTTTATTTAAATTACATCGAAAGACTGAAAAATTTTCGAATTTCCAAAGTAGTGCACAAAAGAAGTTAAAGCGAATTTATGCGGCAAAATAGTTAGAAATTCTGAAGCTAACTGAAAATTTTAAAACTAAAAACTAAGCTAAATCTAAAAAAAGTGTTGATTAATTTCAAAATTGATTTTACGTTTTCTGGCATGAAGGAAAATGCATCGTTGTTACTCAAATACGTTTACGAAAGAGACAACAATTTTCTTTTTCTTAGGACGAAAAAACACACATTAAATTGAAAACCGTTAAATATCAAATTTCTATGAGTGCAAGAAAAATCTCTTGCACTCATATTAATAATGAATATTGAATAATATCAAGAAATACCGAAAAGTTCATCAATATCCTCCACAGAAGTAAGACGTACAATACAATACATTTGCATAAGATTATTCATAAATCGATACACTAAGCGATAGCGCAATTAAGGTAAACAACTGCAGAAATTTCACTCAAGCAATCTTTAATTTTAGTCACCTGGCGTAAATCCCACGCGTAAGACATTAGTTTGATTGATTCCGCAAATCCAACGAGCGGTAGATGGCGAAACTCATTAATTCAGATTGAGAATCCTGAAAATTTTCCCATTCAAAAATTTCATCTACATTTCAACAATTTTAAATGTTATTTAACATTTCACGTATTTTGCTTGAAATAAAATAACTTTTTAGTGGTTATAATTTACGTAAATATGAAACATTTAACATTTCTTTTTTTCTTTAATTCAAATTTATAACACAGACTGGAAAAAAGAAAAAGAAAAAAACTAGCATTTTAGTTCATATCACAATTTTTTACATTACTTCAGTAAGTAAAAACCCATTACCATTTAGTAAAAATAAATTTTGTTATGTGAAGTAATCACTTTCTAATGTACTCTATGACAAAAATCCATCAACTTAATTTATATAAACAATTTAAAATTCCGTAATTTTTTAATTAAAATCAGCACTAATCTGTAAACATTTCACAATATCATGAGAACTATAATCAAATTATATACAAAACATGTTGAAAAACAAGAGCAATGGAATTCTGTTAAGATTCAGATCCGCCTGAAGCTACACGATCACGCGTCAGTGAACCTAACGAAATACGTCAAACTTGCTAAGTGTTGTCAACACCGGATATGCAATCAAAACGTTTGGAAATAGGATTTCGCTGGTTAACCACATTACAACACTCAACGTCAGAGGAATTTTTTTTTTCGCACTCAAGAAATTCGGAAAAAATACATTTAAATGAAAAAAAAAATTAAGTCATAATTTTCCAACATAGATTATACACACACAAAATCTATATAACCTAACAAGATTTTAGCGGCAAAATCAATATTGCTGTTTCAATTTTGACAAGGAGAAAATAAAACACATAACAGCTTTATAAGTTTATTCTAGGAAAAATAACTTCCAATCGAATCCTGGAAAATAAGAAATCTTCCATCTGATGTAAGTTTTTCCGCATAAATAAATAATGGCTGGTAAAATAAGCACTTTTAAATATTTATGGAAAAATAAGAGAAAGGAACGCATAACAATAATAATCATTTTATAATCATTGATTTATTTTTTATAGAAATAAATTTAAAGCCGAACAGAGGAATTAGGTTTCATAGTTATCATGAAGAATTTATAAGTTACAATTTATATAAATCATTAACATATTAATTGCCTTTAGAGATTCTTCTAAAATCCGAAACTCAAAATTTAACTTATGAAAAAATTATATTTGAGCGCTTAGAAATATACATTTTAATATACGACATTTAGATCAAAGACATTTATTTTCGTTAGCAATTAAATTTTACTCAACGTATGATGATAAAAATTAAAAATATTGTCAAATTTTTAACATGTCAAGTAATTTTTCAGAAATTTAGTCAATCATTCACGCATTTAAGTAACATCAACTTTCATGCTTTTCACGAAAACAAACAAACAAAAAATGCTGGGAACTATTTCATTTTAAATCATTTAAATAAAACTTTTTCAAAAACCTGAAAAATGTAAGCCAAATGCAAAATTATATTCTTTTCATACGTTTTTACAGAAAGCATTAGCAGTTTACAAATTATTTTTATTTCTTATATAATTACCACACATTATAAAAAGACAATATATGTATAAATCATGCAGATGAAAAATTTATAAAACATTTATATTTCATATTACATTTGTCTCCAAAATAATTTATTTGCTATGTAATAATTTGTTGTGTTTGTGTAGTAAATGTTCGTGGACATTATATTGAAACAAACATAATGATTTGTTATTTAACAATGCGTATTTACACGCCGTTTAAGACATTGTTTAAAAAAATCCTCTTAGGTACAATAAGTTTGATAACAGGGAGTGAAAAACGACCAAAAATATGCACAGACCTAAGTAATAATCATTAAAGGTATAATCGTCTACCTATACTGTTATATTTCATAACTCTTAGCAAATTTAACAAGGTTGACGGAATAAGCAATGGTTATATGTATTCGTATAATTCGCTCGTGCTCAATGCTCTTATGTTCTCTCGAAAATATATACGCTAAATACTTCAATTTAAATACTTTTCATAAATTGTAAGTAAATATAAAAGTTATAAACAAAAAACCTGTCCAATTTTCACGAAAATACTAAATTAAAGAAAAAAATACATGCATAACAAAAGAAAGGCGATTAGTTGGACACAATCCAAAACCAGCTAATTTACTTAGACAGGGCACATAAGAAAAGAAATATTAAAAGAATTCGATTTATACTTGAGTGTGCAAAACCAACATTATAATAAAAATGTCAGAAATTATTTTTATCGAATATTTGTGGTTAAAAAAAAAAGAGTAAATCTAAGCAATTTCTTGGGGATAAGAGAGACAATCGACAAATTATTTAGTGGTGATTAAGGAGACTAAATTGGCACGGAAGAAGTAAAAATAGAGTTAGTTCAAGGTTAGAGAATAATTTAGTCACATAACTGTACAGGCACACACAAATCACAGAACAGCGTTAAAGTACATTTTAACATAGATTATCCCAACAAACAACTTTGAGCAACTAGTGAATATCATATAGAGTAGTATTATTAGTGCATACAAATGAATTCAAAATAATTTTTTTATTGGATAGTCCTCACAACTAGTTATAAAGTCAAGTACATTTTAATATTAGTCTATTAATATGCTGCTTTATAAGCAAAATAAATAAATGCTATTCAAATAAAGAAACTTTGTGTTTAACTCACGAGAGCTTTTAAGTCTTTTAGTTATTCTATGGATGGTTACTTTAAATTCTATTAATGAAGTATTTTTATAGTTAAAAGAATTCAGAAAGTTAAGTTTCTTTAACACAAAATAGTTGCAGTCACCTTATAATTTGGAAAGAAATCAACAGAAGCAAAAATAATAGTACTTTTGAAAAATATACACAACAGGTATATTTTGCAAATAATTTTTCATTAAATTTCAAAGGAAATAATTCAGATTAATTTCAGACAGGATTCAGTTTAATTTAACTATAAGCACGTATAAACTTTTCAGAAATTTTCCCAATGTGTGAAATTTTTATATATGACGTGAGAATGGAACAAAACAGTAATAAAAAAATGTAGAGCAGTTTAATAGAAACCATCATAATCAATATAAGGACAAGTAGTGAAAGCAACTGAACCATATGAAGAAAAAGCAATTTATTTAAGTAGACATTTTTCAATTTAACAACTTTTTAAGTATCTGAAAAGCTAAAAGCAATCCATAATACCTCATGATATACATTTATATTCTACTCGAGAACACAGCGAGAAAAATGATTAATTTAAAATACTTAATCAAAATGAAAGCACGGTACAGCAAACGGGAAATCGAACAGATCGGAGTAATAATTTAAAGTGTGAAACGTTGATTCAAACTTTTTAACTATTTTACAGTATCATAGAGAAAAATAGATAAATACATGAACGTTCCAAAAAGTGTACACATTTTCATAAAAATCTAAAAAACACGACATAAAGAACAGTTGTTCCAGCAAGTTAACTTCTTTAAGTAAACGTGCAATGAAGATTGTTTACCACTATTTTAAAAAATTGATACAGAGAAATGTTACTCATTTTAATAAATATCCAAGTTATTCTCTCATGTAGACAACTTTAAGCAACTCTGTTGTCAAATAATAGAAGTTTTATACTAAATTATATCCACAAAATAGTATTAAGAATATGCTAGATATGAGAACAAAATAAATAATATATATATATAACAAGAATTATAACACATTATGAGTGATTATTTACACACGCTTGTTTAATGACCACTCAAAAAATATTTAAAATGCTCCTGATAAGCCCATATTATAGCAAGTAATTTCTTTTCTTATTTTTAAATACAGATAAATAACCTAAAATTCAACAGATGTAAATAATTCATAATATTAAATAAATTAATTTATATATATATATATATATATATATATATATATATATATATATATATATATATATATATATATATATATATATAATATAATGTTGTATACCCTGAATAGATCTCACATGTTTTTGAGTAAAGTTAGTCGTAATTAAAATTATAAAAGCTAAGTATTTTTAAGAAAAAAATATACCATTTAAATATATAAACAGAGAATTATGATCTATGCATATTTTACACTCGTTTTCCTTCAGTATATATTAAATTAATTCATAATTATTCATTAAAAATATATTCTTTCACTTATTACAATTTCAGTTATATACCCCACTTTTCACTTATATATATTTCCACCACAAAATTATAATAAATTTTGAAAACATTTTAAAATTTAGAACTTAAAGTAGTCGTCAAAGTTATTTTTCCAGTTATAAAACATTTGCCAATTTACTTCACAAAAGTAAATAAAAGTTATTACATCACTGTTTATCACACCGTTACAAATTCACAACATTTCATGAATTGAAAAGAATTTTTGCTCAAGATGTTAAATTTACTTCAAAAATAAATAACACAGACAAAAGTATTGTTTTTAAATAAGTCTGATTCATTTATATTTTCAAATATGATCTTCAAAAAAATCAAACTTTCTTTAATTTCAGATTGTGACATTTTCGAATTTCCTTTGAAAAAAGCGGCACACACACACTTTATTGTAAACATTAACAAAAAATTTGTTAAAATTTAACAAAGAAAAAAATTCAGCCATAACAATGAATTTTTATTTTAAAAGAAATAAATGTTCCTTTTAAGCCATAAATCACTTTTAGTATAAATCTATAAATCTTGAAAATATGACAAGAAATTAAACTAAATCTTTATACATGAAATGATATATTAAAATCTGCAACAATTTATAATATTTTCCACATTGGAATCGCATTTAAATCCAGTAAAAACAATTGTTTCCTAACGAAAATTTTTTTCTGTTTTCTTCTTTTTCAGCATTTATCATTTATGCAAACACAATAGACCTTATCTTATTACCTCGAAACCCAAAGCCACGTTTTTAACACATAATAGACCAACTTATTTTCTGTTTGCTTGCATATATTAGAGGTATTTTGAATAATGTATGACACTGAAGGCACTGCACCTTTCAAATATGGTCACGCACGCTTTTACGTGCGTTCATCATTTTGAATGCAAATGCTGATCTCTCTTAAGATTGCAAATTACATTCGTAGATGTAAAATGCGAAAAATAAATTGCAGAGTTAAAAATACTCGAATTTCATACAAATAAATGTAAATGAATAAAGCAAAATATGTTTTATTCATTACAAAAACCGATTAAAATAGGACTTCTAAAACATCTTCATGTCTCTAACGTAGTTTAATTACAATTAACAAAGATTTCGCAGATTAAAATAGCAACGCAATTTTTAATCAACTGGGGGAAAAAGTTCATGAAAAGATTATAACAAAAGTATTATCAATATAAGAAAGTGTTTTAAAGAAAAGGAATGGATGCATAGTTAAATATATTTAAAAAAACTTAATTAGTGAGTAATTTATAAATAAGAATATTGTACCAGTTTTTACATTTTTAAAGCTTAAATTTTTTTAATATGAACGTAGCAAAACTAGTATCACATTTCCATTTTACTTTGAAATAAAGTGTCAAATTATTGTTAGGATTTTCCGCAAATTAAGCAAATAAATTTACATCTTTCATTTCCTGCAAATAAGTGCAAATTTTTCACATAATTTACACGCATATATATTACAGCTATCATATTCTAACAAAAACTAAATATGAATAATAACATACAATTAATATATTATAAATTTTAAATTATAAGATATACGAAATTATAAAGAACGTAAATGACAGATAGGTGTTTATAATTTTAAGGATTGATATTTAAAGCTTAAAATTATAACATTATAATATTATCAAATTTATTATTTCTTATTAAAATATTATAATATTTCAAAATTATAATTTTTCGAAATATTAAAGAATATATATTAAAGAATTTTCAAACAACAAGTTTTTTCGCGTTTTAATATTTTATTCGACGAATTTTAGCTAAAATACGGTGCAATTGTGAAGTACACATAAATTTGTCTCTTGGTTATATTTTTGAAAAATACAAGCTTATAGGATATAGATTTCAATAGAGACTTTTGAAAAAGATGTTTTACAATGAAGGTATGTTTCATACTTTCTCTTCGGAGTAGGTTGGTAGGTTTCTTCATCGTTCTAGGCATACATTTATTTTGCACACGAGCTTATTTTTCGATTGAGACTGACGGTTTGAAATGTATTCTATCAACTGATATAAGCATCAACACCTGAGATCAAATTCAGTGGCCTTTGATATACAAGACTTCAGAGAATGTCTCGCGCCAACCTTCTTGATATTATGGCGAGATTGATTCTGTCCTCAGTCTGAAAGTTGTTTTTTTTTTTTCGCAGTTAGTTTTCACTTAATAATCATAAATAAATAATTCGCTTTTTAATAAACAACTTTTATATAGTTTTTAAAATTTAACAGTGCTGCCAATATTTCAAAATATTCCAGGAGGTTTGCAAGCAAAAAATAAAAAAATTGAGAAACATTATTCTAATTGAAAGATAAAAAGGAAATCGTCTGCTCAGAAACAGAAGCCAATAGAGCGAAATTATATAGAATAATTACACGAAGAAAACCACATTTTTGAACCTGTTGAATTGAATATCAGTCTTTTCTGAAGAATTAATAAGTTTTAAAATGTACATACATTTGCGTTAATAACTTAACATTCATCTCACAAATATGCTTTTACAGAAAAGAATCACATTATAAAAGTTTTAAAAAATAAAGATAAACTGAGAATGAAGCCTTCAGATGATCACATTAAGATTTGGTTTTTCGTTCTATAATAACATTATGTATAGTTCTAGAGAGCTTATTCAATTGATATCAAAGATTTAAATTGGATTGTAAACCACTATAAGTAAGACACCCAAAAGATTAGAGTCGAAATCACGCTGTAGAACTGAAAGCTTCCCAGCCAGATCGATTGGTAATATCAAGAACATAGCTAATAAGCAATTGCATGTTTTCATAATTTACTTAATTTCAAAACTCTAATGAAAAAGAATATTTAAATAATTTTACTGAATTATTTTTTTGCTAATAATTTGATAAACTTCTCGAAATGACAGTAGTTTTAGTCAAATTAGCGATTATGCTCAAAAACTAACTGTACAGCGACAGGCAAACTAAAATAGTTCTGAACTGTTTGTTTTTGCAAGATTCATTAGCAATCGAATTTTACATTTCAATTTTATGGTCAAAATGAACATAAGATTGAGAAAGTAGATAATTTGTAAAACAATGCTAGTCTTGCTTTTTTTAAAGAAAAAAACTAGAAAGAACGCGTACCGGAATTGTACTTAATGCAAGAACGGAAATGAAAAGTTTTTCCTTTCCTTTTAAAATTACCTATGCTTTGGTAGAGAAAAAATATGTACTACAGTATTAGACCCCCTTCTTTGTGCATTCCAGAACATTTTTTTTTTCAAAAATAATAATTACTTTTTCTCGATTTTTGAAAAATCCTTTTATCGGCTGCAAGAACTGGCAGGTTTGACTTCTGCAGTAGCACAATCTTTATTTTTAAAATCAAACTAAATTGTAAATTACTTGATTAATTTAAGCAAAAACATTCTCAATTGATATGAAGATATAAAACGTGGCTAGGAATTCACTGATATATATCGGTAAAACAGATTAAAAGTAAGTGGAGATAGAGTAAAAGTTTTTAACTATTCGATGAAGTTTAAAGTCAGAAATTTTATCTAGCCACCGTTAAACGGGTAAAAATTTAAGAATTTTTTGTTTTCCTCATTGCCATTTGAAAAAATGGTAAACTGTGATATACTTAACTGCAGGTATATACGAGAATATCATAAAGTGTATGAATAATTTTATTAAACTGTTTATTATTTTTACTCATAAATTAGCTATGGTAATTAACATGTTAAATTTTCCAAATGGGATAGACAAAAATAATGCAATAAATTAATGTATTATTAAAAATAATTATATTGCATCTTCCTGAAAACATTTTTATAAAACACAAAAATACAATAAATATAAAACATTACAATCTCTGTTCATAACATTTTACATAAATTCCTAAAGAAAAAATTTCAGAGAGGTTTTGTTCTGTTAAAACATTTACCATAAAACTAAAAAGATTATATATATATATATATATATATATATATATATATATATATATATATATATATATATAAGCTTTGAAACACTTGCTCACTTGCACATCATTAAGAAACTTGTATGGTGGAAAATCCATATAATACTCGTTTCATTTATTAACCAATACATATATTATGGTTTTTGGAATATATATATATGTGTGAGTGAGTGAGTGAGAGCCTATAGTTTAAAATAAATTCCCCGAACAACTATAAACATTCAAGTCTTAAGTGTAAAACTAAAGGCCTGAATGTTAGTCACATTCGACTGCCAGCCCGGCAATCAATGAATGTGGATAAATTTTTATGTATGCACACTCTCTAATTATACTAGTTTTGAAAAATGTGTTATATAGATACAAGATAATCTACAGTTTATACATCTTGAGCAACTACATAAAGAACTTAGTTTCAAAACATTCTAATGCGATCGTAATATTTCCGTGGCTAAAAATAGAAACGTCTTGCGTGATTGCGGGAAAATGAGATTTCCTCTCAAACATATAAGCACTCCAAAACCATTACAAGAATTCAAAATGGAGACTTGAAATATTTAAGATAAATTCTTACGACAGAAGAAAAAGAAATCCTTATTTTATTCGTTATCACTCAAATAAACAGACTGTTTTTTTCAATCGATTAGAAAACCAGAAATCTTCCAATGACAGATTTACGGTTTAGTTTATTGATAAGCACACATGCTACCTTAAAAATAAAAAGAAAAAAAGCAAGTTACAAGACGGGATGATAAATCGTGTGTCATATCACACAACGAAAGAGAACCACCCCCTTTATTCCACCACAATTTCTAAAAATAATTTCTTCCGTTTCCAAAAAAATAAATACGTTTATTTTTCAGCTGAGTAAAATTTGTAAACAAAGTGTCAAACGATAAAGGATTTCTTTGTAACCCCTGCTCGAGATATTATTAACAACATCTCTAACACATTTCAGTATCTTATGCTGCATGAAAACTACCGATTATTCTTGACATATTTATGTTGGTGTAAATTTCTGAGATAATAGAAATAGGTTTTGTGTTTCTGAAAAGAAAAACCAAATATATTAATGCAAAAATCTCTTTTTTATTAATTTATTTAAGCTTCATTTGCGACAATACTAAATCTTAAAGATCAAATTCAATTAAATCGCGTTCCATGAAGATAAACTCATTTTTCTGAAACCACAAACATAATAAGTTTTACAAATAATTAAAATTGCTTTTATATTACAAAATCTAAAATTTAATCAACATAACAACATAATTTTAAGAATAGAAAATTTATACTGTATGTAGTTATGTAGTTAATTACCGTTATCATATAGTGTTTACAAAAAATATTTTGAATTTAAATGTATGGTTTTTTAACATTGCCTGAGTATTTACTTTTTCCTCCCCAGATTCAAAGCTGAAAATAGATGCAGAAACTGACTTTGTTTTTGTAATTGAAAACTGCTTTTAATTTAAACATGAAATTACTAATCCATTTACATACACACAAAGTTTATTTTACATATGTTATTTCAAACATTTAAGCATTACTAATAGCATGTTTAAACAATTTTTTAAAATTTACTTCAACATAAAAAATTACATATAAATCTTGGTCATTTGATATATTTTTCCGCTGCACTTAAACGAAAACGATTTGTTTCCCCTCCACCCTTGACACTGTAGGACGTAGAACTAATAAAATACTCAATTTTAAATAAAATAATTTATTTTTTAAAACTGAAAAGGAACTAATAATAAAGCTTTGCTAAATGCATACACCAATAAATAGAAATGATTTTAAAATATTAAAGTAGAATAATTAAAGCTTAAGCATTTAGAAAAATGAGCATATAAAAACGCCGAAAGCATGTGCATAATCAAGTATTTGATGAATAGTAGCAAATGAACATTTTTTTTGTTCCTCTCATTCTGATATTAGGAAAAAAATATAGCTTACAAAATAAAATCGTAATTTGTTTGAGAAAAACACACATATTAAAATATTAATCATTTATTTCCATTTCCCCTAAGTTTGTAAGAAAATTTAATAAAAACATTAAAAATCGGTTAAAGTATTTAATTAAATCTTAATGTCACGCAAAAAACTGCAGCAAATAATTAGATTGTTTACTTTTACTACAATACTATATATATATGACACATTAGTTCATTCAATTGCAAATAGTAGACTACATATGACGTATAACTCTATTGAAGCTTTTATTTTATTTTTAATGATATCAGGAATTAATATTCTAAAATTAAGCAGAGCTGCTCTTCAAAATTAAATAATAAAAATTTGACTTCATGAGTAAACAATAAAATGTAATTTTTTATTAAATAAAGTAACAGTTTTCGAAAAAGAATTTAAAAAGTAATTTACTAAATTTATTTCCTGAAATTCATTTACTAAATATATTTTCGATTTTCTTGATGATTAAGAAAATATCATGCAGTGTCAGCAATAATAATGGAAAGCAGCTCCAAAATTGCAATCACGAAATATTTTCTAAGAATATTTGATAGTATATTCTGAGTTTTGATAATGCGCGCGTTTACTTTATTCGCAATATGCTAATAAGAATCAAATTATATATATATTATCACATCATCGAATAAAATTTATATTTTCACATTTTCTTAATATTGCAATAGAATAGCATTAAAAAACTGTATTATAAAACATTCATCATACGAGATTTCGCACTTCAGTAAAACTCAATTAAAGTTAAAAAAAAAAATTGCACTTTATAAAGGAGCTGTCTCTAATAAGCTTTAGAAATTTATTCAAATTTTAAAGAAATAATTTTTATTACTTTTTATATTATTAAGAAAATTTTAATTTGTTTTACACATAACAGGGATTTAGGAAGCTGTTAAATTATTTCAATTAAACGAAAAACTATTTAAATTAAATATAATGGAAAATAAAAGAAAAAGCTTTCCTATACAGTATGTGAATAATTCATTTGCATCTTATGAGATAATTAAAAAAATTGAGGACTATTATACTTAAATAATAAAAGAACAAAAAGTGATTAGCTATTTTTTCATTAACAAAAAAACTAGCTTCTTTTTATCTGATAAATTTCTAACCAGTCCGTCACTCAAATTGGCAGCTGTTTGATTTATTCAGATAAAAAGGTTCATAAAATATTCAAATGCAGAAAAAGTGGTGCATTGTTTTTAAAAAAAAGAGTATAAAATTTTTTTATGATAGATTAATGGATGAATAACAGAAGAATTCTATATGGTAGAAAAAAAGATACCAGCATTTAAAATTTAATATCATGAATATATTCAGAAAAAAATGCAAAATATATTATATTAAAATACCTCATGTAAATTAAAGTATGTTCTACACATTCTTACATTAAGTTTGTTTTTAATTACACAGATATTCTTCTAGTACTCAATATAATTAAACTCTTACAAATTTCTTTACTTCAGAAGAGTTTGTGTGTGTGTGCAGTAATTTTATTTTATGATTATATATATCTACAAAAAACTACATTTTTAAATCTGAATTTACAAAACTCAAAGCATTTGTGAAAGTAGCACAGTTTGCATGCTTTACTGTGAGAAATTAAAAGAAAAACTTGTTTTATTTTATTTCTAAACTAATATTCCTTTTATTTCTAACTTTACTGAGGTATTTTATTTCTGAATTTTTGTTAGTAATGAACAGTTGCATGCACAGATAATAACAAAAATTTGGAATACGCTCCGTTTATTCCAAGAGCATGCTTTTTCCATTAACAAGGACGAACTTATACTAATGACTACCGCATAGAATAGGAGTACAACCCACTGCGAGCTGTGCATGTGGAGAAGAAGGTACTCCAATTCATTACGCTACAACATGCCCCATCACGAGTTCCTGGCACTTTACTAAGCCCAGTGACAATCTGAAAAGTGTCTGGCTCAAAAACATCACCATCCACAAGGCTGCAAAGCTAAAAATTATTAACCTTATAGATTTTCTCCTTGAATATAGGGACTTAATAATTCCAGAGGAATAGGAGGATAATGATGCCCGTGATGGTGGTAGATTTTACCTGGAAGAAGATGAGCCGTAAAATCCGCATATTCCATCTCTCTCATGTTCTACATTTAGACATTTCCCCTCTCTACCTGTAATATTTCGCCTGTTTTTCATCTCCTTGTATATAGCTCATTTTTATTTGTTTGCTTTTTTCTCACCATCATTCCACCGCTCTCACTTAATTACTTAATCACAATTATTGTCATCATGTTGTAGTGACCTATTTTAATGCATTATGTATAACCTATCTAAAATTTTTGTATATATAGCTGAGAATTTCATATGACCTAACTTACTTTGAGCCGATACACTCAACTATCAAATCCATACTAAATGCATTAATTATTCATTAATTATTACTATCTCATTAATTTGCAGTAAGTGCAGGTATATGTATTCAATTCTGTTTTATCATTTTTAATTTGCTTTTGTTTTCCATTTATTTTCTTTATTTCTTATGAATGCAATTTGATATGTATTTCATATGCCTGTCTTACCACATCCTGCCATGTATTTTGTCTGATACCTATTTTGAATGCTTCTTACGTGTCCAAGTGTTAACTCTCAATTGCAACCCAATTTGTGTTAAATAGTATACTTTACAAACCCTCTTTACTGTGTAAAAGTAACAATTTCTAGTGTCTCCATATGATTGCAAGCATAATTGTATTGTCTTGTATGTACTGTGTTCCGTTTTCTTGTCTCTCCAGCGGGTCCATCAAATCTGGTAAAACCCTTTCAGGGTTAGGTACAGGGACCTCTGCTGGTGTTTACTTTACTAATGACTACCGATCAACGACTGCCTGATCCACATTGGTTGTTTGGGGAGTCTTTACGCGAACATTTCACGCCTTTGCTTGCGGTGAAATATATCAGAACAAAAATAAATAACCAGTCTTCAATTTTTTGAGTAGCATAAACATTATGAACTCAGTTAATGCATCATTACAAAAAAATAAGTTCTGAAGCTATCCAATATATTGTTAAGAAAAATTTTGGATAGCTTCAGAACTTATTTTACTTTACATAATTAAGTATTTAATGAAATAATAAAGAAAACAAGTAATGTTGAATATTTTATAAAACGATTGTTGTTGCTGTCGTGTGACAAATGAAAAAAGAGTAAAAAAAAGGAGTAAAAAAAGAGTAAAAAAAAAAAAAAGGACAAGTCATATGGGACCAAAGGCATTGAGCACTGCCCTGGCCACTTCAGTTTTTTCCGTATAAAGGGTGTCATAGCAGCAGTTTATTATAAACCTATTAAATTTAAAATAAATATAATAAGTTAGCGCTCAAATTTGTTGATAGGAATATTTTAAGAAGCGGTAAATTTATATATATACAAGCTTCTCTCAAAAATTTGAACACAATTGCGATTAAATGCTAGCTTCTTACAAGTTAATATTTTATTATTATGAGTTATATTATCAAATTACGAGTTTATATTTTATGAAATATATATTAATAAAAATTATAACTACCTACTAAATAGATAATGTAATTAGAAGTTTTTGCGAAAATTTTAAGTATTCATTAGCTCATAATTATAACCAAACAAAAAAATTTATCCAAAAATACGAATCATGTACAGCAAATTACGTAAACATAAAAGTCCCATAAATATTTAATTTCCTTTTTAACCCAGGATTCCATAAGCCTTAGGTTCCGCAGCTGACAGCAAGCGAAGATATTGAAGTATGGCAGATGAAGAGGTGACATCAGAGATGATAAAATTGCGGTTAACTTTAAACTTAATAAAATTATTAAAATTCGAAAAGAAGCATCTTCAAGGTTATTCCTAGTATATTACATAAAGTTCAACCTGAGCATAAAACTTACGACTAAAGTTTGAGATTGCAAGCTCAACATTCAAATTCTTTAAAAGGATAGAATTTGCATCTGGTGTACAGATATTCTAAGTCATAAACCACGTGAAAATTTTATATTATCTTAACATATTTTTAGAAAATGGCTAAGATACCCATACTGAAATTCTTTCGTAAAAGAAGATCATTAAAATTGTCCAGTATATTTTCAAGTGATGAAAGTAGAAACTTAAGAAGTCTAATGATTGGTTTGTTTGTCGCTCAACGGTCATTTTTTGCACACGATGGCTAATTAGACCGGGACTTACGGTTTAAAGTGGATTCCGAACCACTACAAACATCCATGTCCAAGGTGGGATTCGAACCCACGAACTGTTGAACCGAAGGCAAGAGTGCTAACCATTCGGCTGCCAGCTCGGCAATAAGTCTAATGAATCATCTTATTATATATATATAAAATATATATATATATATATATATATATATATAAAATATATATATATTATATATATATATATATATATATATATATATATATATATATATATTTATATATATATATATATATATATATATGTATATATATATATATATATATATATATATATATATATATATATATATATATATATATATATATATATATATATATATATATATATATATATGGTCTGAGAAAAAATACGCAAAACTTATTAACAGACAAAAAAAAATGGTAAGTTAGTGATGACATGAAATACGTTTTATTTTTTACTGACAATTATTTTAAGCTATTTTTAAAAGAAAATAAATATTAGAATACAGGAAAATCTTAACAATTTGATATTATTCTGCGATCACATCGTAGTTTAACAAGATAGGCATTCGTTTACGCATTTAATTCTACAAAGAGACCTAGTTTTAATGAAAAATATAAAATTATAGACTCTTCCCTGAAATAAGATATCCTTTGAGCCTCACTAAAAATTTGAAGGAATAATTAGTTGCCAGAATAATTCAAAAGAAAAGTATCATCAATCCATCAAAGAGTTCAAACATCCGTAAAGAAATTAAAGTGCTGAAAAAGAGAAAACGGAGAAAAAGAACATATAATTTTTTAAAACCTTCATTCTACAGAAATTTGAACTCTTTCGATGGAAAGATAATACAAAGTGTGCCAATTCTTATTTTATATAGAATTAACAAAGCTCAACATTTTTTAGACAAAATTTATAAATTTATACTGTAATTTATGGTGTACTGAAAAAATCCAATTTTGATTAATATTCTTTAATTTATTAATCAAAAGAATTTAAAATATATACTTGTATGAAATTGAATATTTGAGCTCACAAATTTAATTTTTTTCAGTGTTTAAATTTGATTGTATTTATGTATTATGCAATAAACTTTTATTTATTTTCAAGCAAAAATAAATTTTATTATAGTAAATATACGGAATGGAAAAAATTAATTTAGTTGAAAAGTGTTTACATTTAAATTATTATTAAAAAAATTCCTGAGCGTTTACATAATAAAATCTATAAAAAAGTAAGCTAATTTGGTTGTCCGCTGCGTTACTTCTTACGCAGGAAGACTAAAATTAATTAAGACGAAAAAAATTAATTAACTAGACTAGCGACGAATTTTATGCACTAGACTCGGACCTACAATTTAAAGTGGAATCCAAAGTATTACAAACAAACGAAATGGGAACTAAACCCCATAAACTGTTGAATTGATGGCCAGAGCACTAGCAATTCAGCAACCAGTTGGCTAAACAAGTTAAAGAATCGTCTCTGCTTAGTAAACATAATTTTTTGTAGTATTTACCGAATTTTAATAGACTGAAATATGTGCTGATGTATAGTTTTGTTTTGAATTACAATCAATCAATTCATGAGTCTGTGATGGACACCTTTAACATTTAAATATTAAAATTATTAAATAAAATTTATATTTGATTAAGAGAAAAACTGCTACAATCTACTAAAAAATACTGCATGTAACAATTACGAAGCGCTTAAAAGAACAGAATTTTTCTTCGTTCCAAAAGAAAATAGAGTTATCAAAATTATAGAATAGATAGATGGAATGGAAAAATAGTACATTTGTATAATACATACAAAAACAATCAATACTACATTAAATAGAATTTAATATAGAAACTCCAATACTTCACTAAATAGAATTTAAAAAACTTATTTTTAAATAAACAGAGTTATTAAAATACAAATCTCCACAAAATCCATTACAAAATATGTGTGGAAGCAATTAGTTTCGACAAGTGAAGCCTCCAATCATGCGCGAAAATAATTTTTATTTGAAAAAGAAAATATTGAGTACAATAAATAAAAATACATTTAAAATATAAAAACAGCAGTTTCCGGGTTAAAATATAAAACTTATTCAAAGCTTTAAATAACTATAATTCACTAAGTGCAAAACCGTCTGAACTTATTTCACTTAAATATTATCGAAAAGTGGCAAGGTATGAAAAAAATTTTCAATATTTTAAAAACGATGAAAATTTTTTTCGTGCATCCTGCATAGCAAATCAGAATGAAATTTTAAAGCTATTGAAGATTAAGTATATACAATGAGTCCGTTAAAATATTTTTCTTCGCGGAAAAAAGGTCCCTAAAAAGTTTCGCAAAACCTATTAGCATAGTTTAATATGTAAATTATGTAACTCGCAACATGAGTTTTACAGCAATGAATAAAATAATTCATAGCAAAAAAATCTAGTAAAATAACACCACATCAGAAATATTACAAATTATATGCATCATTATTTGATTAAACTTAAAATTAAATTTCGACCAAAAATCTCCAGTATAACAAATATCTAAGCTTTAAAATGTAATATTAAATGTATATTTTCTTTGAAATTCTATTGCTTCATTAATTAATTGTATAAAAGCTCTTTTCATGTGGTAAAATCAAAAGCAAAGTTATAATATTGTGTGTGTGTTGGGATTAAATCAGCACAAAAGTAAGTGAAAACTTTTTAATTATTGTAAAAGGCATAAAATAATTTTTCTTGAATTAACGTTCAAAACTACAACTATCGAAAAAGTTATATTTAATGTACAATCATACATACATAAAACTCCAAGAATATAGAACGTTATTAGCCTTATGTAATTTTCCTCTGTTTTCGAAAAATGTACCTGAAGTTGTGTAAAAATAGACTGCGCAGCAAATGCGCAGTACATGAAAGATAAACAATTATATAACGATTCCCAATCAAATATAATGAGTATCATACAAAAAATCGCCAAAAATATTTTTCCTAATTGAATAAAATACACACTAAAAAAGTTGCATATTAAATTACACGCAATTTGTTTGATTTAAGATTAAGTTATACAATTAATATACGAATAAAAAGATATGGAAACCCATATTTTTACTGTTTTTTACCAGTCATAAAAAGGAAAAAAACGGAACTACAAAGAGTTGTAAATTAAAATTTAACTAAATTCTATTTTATCAAAATTTAAACATGAAATTTTATTGAAATATTTTTAATATAAATAAACTTCGTGTTTGTATTAAATCATGCAAAAATAACTTAAAATATGTGTGTGTTCAATTTACATATATCACAATGAAATCACACAAATATCAATTATAAAATAATTTTTAAATCAACGTTATTACGTTTTTTTTCTTCTTTGTAACAAGTTTAAAAGCTACATGCTACCTCACCAAAAAATATATTAAAAGACGAAATTATGCTAAAATAATAAAAAGGGTTTAGTATTAATAACAAATGTATCTTACCTAGGTGTCAAAGCGATGGTCAAACATGTGTCATCAGTCATCAGATTTACAAGAAATAATGCAATAATGGAGAAAGAACAATGAAACCAATGATAAAAACTGCAATGAGGAACAACATTGTAGACTTTACCGAAATGAAAGATTTGTTTTCCATTGGTGGAGTTGGAATTTGAATTCTTCCTGAATGCAAATAGCACTCTTCCACACTAACTTCGTAAGCAGCTGGTGGTGGAAGGATGTTGATGATATTATCTTCTATAAAGCTGTGCTCTTGGATCGCAGCAATCGGACGCTGTGGGCGGTCCATGCAGAGACCTAAGCCACTGGACTTACTACACAAACTAATAGAAGCTCTACCTGGAAACGCAGAATTACAATCATGTCCAGGTTTCATAAAATATGTGAGAAATGGACCCGAAGTGAAATGTTGAAGCACTGTATATCAGATGATATCTGCTTGATGGACGTTAAAAGTAATCACATCATTTTTAAAAAATTACACTAACCGATAGCTGTCTACTTTGCGCAAAAGCTCAGTTTCTTGATAATCGACTAAGACACTGCAATTGCAACCATATTATCGTGGACTTTATGGAGCTTATGCATTAAACCTTTTTGTCAAGACCATGTGCATTAAAAATAAGTCTCTTCAAAGCAGTTTTAACTGTTGCCTTGATACAAAACGCTGCTCGGGAAAAAGTAAGCTTTTCTATAGGCTTTTGCAAGCAAAGAAAACGAACGATACCCGTTTCGAAAAAGGAGGAAACAAATGGCCACTGCTATAAAACAGAACTACAAAGAAAAGGGCATGAACTATGCTGGTAGGGAATCTACAATGCAAAGGGCGCTCAAGGAAGCAAAATCCAGACGGATTAGAAGGGTGGAGATCCAGGGGAAGTCTTCGCCAGGGAAGGATTTCCTCCGAAATGATGTCAGGAGAGAGTTTCGGCAGGGAGAATTTAAGCAGGAGAGAGGGAGCAACCGACAGCAGCGCCTTGCTATTTTCAGGATCGGACGATGAAAGCAATTGAACGGAATACAAAGAAGCATTTGATTTAGTAGCCATGGGCTACGCAAAATCTGAGGCTATACATCCCAGTGTTTATTTTCATTTCGTTTATTTATTTCATGAAACTAAGAAAAATTCACTAGAATCTTTAAGAACTGAAAATATTTTATTAAATATGCAGAATCGGAATCAGTATAATTTTAAAATAAAATTGACTTATACAATACTTATATAATGTCAATATTATAATATAAACACAGCATTGCGGTAAATATTTGAAATTTCAATTAAATATTAAACATTACAGTTCAAAAGTATATTTCAAACAAAAAAACTTGTTCTGTCACGCAAATTTAACGAAAAAGCGAAATGAAACATGATAAAAAAGAGAGAATTGCATTTATTATAAAGCTAAAATTCTTAGTTACCCACAATTCAAGACGTTTATCATATTGCTACACATTATTCTCCAATTAAAATAACGCACTTCAAAACAGAAAAATTGCACTTTTAACTCATTTAAGGTAGATAAGACATCAAACAATTATGGGAAATTTGTATAAATAGATATCATTTTTCATGAATTTAAATACCGATTTTCTTTTGTTAGAATCCAATAAAAACTAAGGAAAAATATAGAACGCGTACACTTTCCTTGTTACAAAAAAAGGAAAAACACAAGATATTATATAAAAAAGGTAACTCCAATTCCTTTAAAGATCATATATTCTGAAATATGTAACCCATTCGGCAGCCAGCTCGGAATTCACACAAGATTAAATATTAAACATTACAGAAAAATACCCTTTCCTTATTTTAAGTTAGTTCAACAAATAATTTTATAAAAAGAGTGTTTTCTAAAACAATAAAAATCCCAAAAATTGAAAAAGGGTTTAATTTAAGAGATTAAAAAATATTTTTTTAGAAATTTTTCTACTCAGCTCTAGTAAAGAGTGACTTTAGTATGGATGAATCTATGTTCTTTGATTCTATGGTCGTTTTTTCACATGCAGGGGATAATTTAACCGCAATCTACGTTTAAAAGATACTTCAAACCACTACAAGCAGTAACCTATAAATAGGAAGCACGCTGTCTATTTAACTATTAGATCGGCAAAAGTAACACCATTCCTAAATTGTGAAGTGGTTACTCCAAGGGTAAAAGTTCTGGCATCGCTTAAAAAAATACACTTTTAATGGAGTTCGACACATTTTGAAATTTTTATTAAACGAACAAACTAATTATTGAAGATACTACAATCAGATTAAAAGAAACATACTCTAGGGGCTCACAGACATCTAAACTTGATCATCGAAGTATTTATCACTGTAGTCACCTTTTGAACATTAAGAGCTCGTGTTGTTTATTGATGAACAGTCATTTTTTGCACAAGTGAGCTAATTTGTAAAAACATACAATTTAAAGGAGATTCCGAATCTCTTTACCTTCTCGGTTAGGACAAATAAACATCCAAATCCAAGGTGGGAATCAAACCTACGAACTGTTGTGTGCAAAGGGTATTTAATTGGGTTTAATTGTTGCTCTATATGGCTACTTTTTATGCATACTAGGAACAATTCGACCAAGATCTACATTTTTAAGTGAATACCAAATAACTATGCCTAAGAAAAGAAATCGAATTCACAACTGTTCATTTGAAGATCAAGAGGCTAATAATCCAGCATCAACTTCGGCCTAAATAAGTACGAATAATTAAAAACATTCATTAAGTCTTAAAACATTAAATCTTTATCAGAACGAGACGCAGACTTTTCTTCCATTCTGCATAAAAGATCTGCGGAAATTATGAAAGAATTTTAAAAATATAAGCACTCTAATATAATCTGGGAAGATAATATAGCATCTATTATATAATCTAAGTAGAATAATTCAACGAAATCCACAATGGCCTTTATGTAATAATTTAACGGGTGAAAAAGAAGTCGAAATATTAACTTTTCATTTTGAATCAAGAACATGTGAAAAAAAGGGCACAAGTTCAAAATTCAAGAAAAACAGATTATACCTACCAAGGATTGCAACTAAGATGGAATATTGACTAAACATAAATTAAAAGTGCAATTTATATCATAGAAAATCGAATTTCTAGAACTGGGGTTAAAGCATTGTTTCGTGTCCTTATAGAAATGAAATTTAAACTACAATAAAATTATCATAATCTGATAAACTATGTTACCAATGTTTCTCTTATTTATATATAATTTTGAATTCAACTGTGAGATTCGTGCATAAATTTTAGATTAGATTTAAGCCTAATGTGGAAAATACGTATTCTGTTTTGAGTAGACATTTTAGGAAAACAAATTTACAATACACAAAATCTATTAAACATCATTAGCAAAAATATCATTTCTAATCAGCTAATCTTGTTCCATGCAGTATATTTTTCAACATACAATAAAAAAATACTATCAGAATAGTTATTATCTTAAAAATCAATATCTTTTATTTTGAAACATGCATAAGCACATTCATTTTTTACTTAAAATTTATGAGAATAAAAACGCGACTTTTAGAAAAGTTTATTATAAGAATCATAACATTGATTTTTTTAAAAAGATCAAGCACATCTTGGAAATCTCCTGATGAAATATTTCCGTTTACAGAGTTTATATTACATGAATATTACATACAGTAATTTTCTGGAAAAAATGCGAATTTTTTAAAAATAATTTTAAGATATCCAAGAATAACAAATTTAAAGTTCTTTAGAATACATATTACTATTATTTGTGATTAATTTTCTTCTTATAAATACCTTTTGATAAATTAATTTCTTGGATTAATTATTGTGCATATTTGCAGAGCACTTTTACAATTATTTTTCATTAACTCTACGGGACATTTTTATATTTTTTATATATTCTCAAATAAACAAACAGAAAAAAATTAAATACATAAATAACTATGCTAAAAAAAGGAATTATTAAAACTTGAATTAAATTCAGTTCAACTTTGAACTGAAGAAAATTAAAAACAGAAATTAAAAAAATAATCTAATTTGAAATTAAGACCCTCATTTCAGTACTTTTTTTCAAGATTTTTTATTAGCATATGGAACTTAAATATGGATTGATTTACACAAATAGAAGAAAAGAATTCGGCTAACGCAGATAGCAAATTTAATTTATTATCAATATTTTCTGTTGCAATTTTGTGACAAAAAACTTTCAAACTTTACATTTTACACTGAATAACATAAAACCACTGGAAAAATTAGGTTTTAAAGTATTTAAAGTATTAATTTTTTTAAGCAATTTTGTATATAACTTCTTATTTTTATTATTATTTTTAAACATTTTAAAAAATGTTTAAAAACATTTGAAGCAGTTTTGCTGTTTTTTATAATTTTATTTTTTAAGAAATGCATAAAAATAATTAAGAAATTTTGCTACAGTTAATAATTATAAAGCCATATTCTGTACATTTACTTACATATTGCGTTGTATTCACATATACATAAAGCGATTCGAATTTTTACAAGTTTTCACAAATTAATCTACGATTTCCATGTAAGTAGTTTAAAATTTGAACAAAAATTACATGTAAATTACAGTTAAAACTCCTTTTTAAAAAATAACTCTTTTAATAGCATTCTTTAAAATTATTCTAAATTAAATTCTCAGTAAGAGTGAATAAAATTCTCTGTAAGAGTGTTAATTCAATTAAATAAATGCGACCGAAGTGAGAAGCTTTTCATATGAGAAACACTAGTTTTTGGACAATTATATACAATAAATGCTATGTCATTTTTTATTCATGTTACACAATTTAATTTTGGAGTTCTAAATTCGTAATTAGTATACTGGACCGTAAAATCACATTCTAACATAAAACCTTTAAAAGAACTTTTAAATGTCACGCGAATTCTTATGAACTACATAACACTAAAAAAATTATGTGGACAATTTAAAACAGTTTTTAGATTTTACTTATCAGAACTTTATTATATTAATATACAAGAAAGTATATCGCCAACTTTAGTTTCAGAAAAATTCTTAAATTCATATAAACTCATAATTTGAAGGAAAAATAATCTAAATAAAAGTTTCATAAACTATATTTATTCATAGAAATTTTCTTTGGATTTTTTGAAAGCACAATACATATATTTTCAATAAATTAATATTTTAATTAGTTAATATAAGATAAAGTTCCACAAAAATTATGCTAAAAAATAACCTTTTTCAATAGTCAAAAAACAAATGTACTTTCAGTTGAGATTTCTTTTTGTTTAATATATTAAAAAAGAAAAGACAAAAAATGTGACCTTAGTATTCGAATAACAGAAGTGTGTCCAGAATATTTAATCTACCCTACACATAAACTCAGTCATACAATTTACACGAGGCCAAAAATCATTTTTCTATTTGTACGTGCTTCGAAAAATGTCGTTTCAACGAATCCATGATTACATTTTTCAAATGGATGAACCTTATCAGAAGTCGGGCAGTTATTAACAAAGCAGATATTTAAAATGGTTTCGATGTTTATAATTCTGTTGTAGATTTAATATTTTTAAAGGACAAATATCCAAAAATAATTAACACTTGCAATGAAAGAAAGATAAAAAAAATAAAATAAAGCAATAAAATGAGCAAGATTAAATTTTATTACAGAAATAATAGTATATAAACTATTTGATAACTACAAAATTCTTAGTAAAAAAATTAAAAATAAAGAATACTCAATCTTCTTCAAGAATACTTCACAAGCTATTCAATTCTTGAATTGTTCTATAATATAAAACTTCAAAGCATTTGATATAGACAATAAAATTTTGGTTACATAACACAATGAAAAAAACAGCAATAAAAATTTCAATTTTTGAGGTTATGGGCTAAATTAACAATAAAAAGAAATTAATACATTTATAATATTATTTTAAAAATACGCAACACATTCAAAATATTCTAAATTAATGAATTATAAAAGTCACGTTAGAATAATCATTTTCACATTTATTGAAAAGAGATTGTTACTTAGATTTCTGAGTTTGATTTTTTTAACTAAAATCTCCTGAATTTATTCATAACGCACAAATTTAAACAACAAATACATATAAACTTCAAAATAATCTGAAAATAACAGACAACAATGAGATTGCAAGAATTTCGCCATATAATTTAGAGTTAGTACACTTGAAGGTTTAAATATTTTTAATAAATTGGTTTTGACTGAAATGTAGAAACAAATACTATAGCAAGTTATCGTTATTTATAGCTCATTGTTTATGGAAGTTTTATAGAATATATTTCTTTAGGGAACAATGCAACGAAATTTTTTAGACTATTTCCACAAAGAAAATTTCCTAAATGAAATTATAACTTTATCGCTTTACTTTTTAATTATAACTATTTAGAAAACTGTTAGAGTGCTACAAAAATGCTAAAGCATTTTTGTTGTACTCCGGTAAAGCGGTACTGTGAGATAATAGAATATCGAATTATCGTCTGAATTTATTTAATGAAATCTTTCTAAATACAGTACATAAAAAATATTTCCAACTCATTCAACTAAGATGATAAAAATTCGAATTGATTGCATATTTTTTTATGCTTTTAAAGCACAAGACAATAAAGATATAATTCACAAAAGAGCCCTGGGGGAATAGATAAGCAAAAATAGGATAAATACACAATAGCGTTCATTTCACGCATATTTTAATGAGAAACGTTTATATAGGCATGAAAAAAATATTCTTCATATCACATTTATAAAAGGAAATCAAAATGGAATGGACTCCTAACTTAAATTAACAAAAACTGTAACTGCGCTTCCATTCATTCGTTCAACGATTTGGAAATAGCGCTGCAAGAGGAGCCGCGATCCAGAAAGAAATCAAGGCCGTTTCTATTGTCCTGCAAGGATAGTTGCTACGGTATCCGCGAAAGTTGAATTTCGTTCACACATTTCCTTAACACTGAATGCCAAAATCAACAGTAGGGGTTCCAAATAAGTTAAGCTTATACTAAACAGTTAGCAACATAAAAAAAAAAATTTAATCCATATTGTATTTAATCCGTCTTGAGGTTGTAAAATTATTGACCTCAAAAGCTTACTTCATTTAATTATTTTGAACCGAATCAAAATGAATACGATACATAAATATGAATGACTATCAATGAAATGTTTAATCAGAAAGAAATATGCAGCGGATATTCAAATGCTTTCAATAGCCTTCCCCCGTTAAACTATAGGTTACGTGATGTCACAAATTATTCAACTTTGAAGTAATTTTTACTTTTGACTGTACTTTCATATTTGTTGACTATTTTCTATATTAAAACAAGTCAATAAAATTAAATATAAAAATTGTTTATTGTATCGAAAATTCCTTTAAATAAAAGAATTATTTTTAAAAATACTAAGAATTTCGTCACAATTTTAGAATTTTCGATGTAGACATTTTATTATTTGGTATTATTTTCTAAGTTTCAACTGTAAATATTTTAGACATAGCTGAATATTCATAGAAATTAAAAAAAAATCATATATAAAATTCTGGAATTCGATTTCTATTTTATTCTACATGTTCGGTGAGCAGAATTGATATTTCACAAATAGGTATTTTATTATAGCATCATCTGCAACCTAAAACATCTATTGCATGCGAATGTAATGATAAAAAATTTTATGTTATATTTATCGTATTACGTTCGCATACAATAGATCCTTTCAGAATACAGTCCTATAGTTAAATCCCTATTTGACATTTCAACAACTTTGCCTGCCGAACATGTAGGATATCGGAAAATGTAGATATATTTTAGAAACATTTCAAGAATTAGAACGTAAAAGAATTTAATTTTAGACCCAAAAGTAATGCAATCTCAATAATACAAGAAAGGCATAATATCACAAACGTTACAAAACTTTTAAAAAAAAAAAAAAAAAAAAAAAAAAAACGATTTAAGCTAATCGGAGATTGTTTATATCTTAAAGTTTCAAGAACATGACAAAGAAAACGAAAATAAGCCTCAAAGAAAAAAATAAAGCACACAGAAAAACAAAAATATTTTTGTTTACTTCATCTTGTTTATTTTTAACTTCAAAATTACGAAGTGATCATATGCAAAATTTAGTAAATCTACATTTTTATCAAATGCTATTCCTATTCATTTTTTTTCGCCAATAATTACATTCGAAATAACAATCACTTTCGTCAGTGTTAATATGTCAATCTTTCATTCTGTATCAGATCTCTTCCAGCCGTTTTCCAACGACACAGAGGAAAGACCGATTGTCGTCTAGATTCCTTACTTAACATCGCCTTGCTTGCCATGGTTAACTCTTTGTGAAGGCTTGCCAGGATTGTGTTTAGCTTGAGTGGCGCCATTAGATCAGATAAACTCTTATTGTCGATCATCATGCCACGTTTAATCTAATTCAATGTTATTCAGAGTTTATCACAGCAATACATAAAAAATTTAACGAATAATTGGCCTTTCCTAACAAAATTTTATATTTTTAACACTTCATTTTCTTGTAATTCTTATGTTTAATTTGTTTTCATATAATATATTTAAATATACTAATATTTTTTTCTTTTAAGATAATTAATTTATCCCTGATGTTTAGAACTTGACACAATTTAAATAATGTTAAGTCTGTTACACGCCACCCACATGGTTTGATATTATTAGCTGGAATAAATTCCAATTAAAGTACTTATATAAAAAAAAAATTTCTAGACTAAATAAATATTTCACTCCTATACCTTAATCAAAGAATTAAGCTATTTACAACCAAGTTAGCAAATTTATAAAAGTTAAATTCTTTCAAAGTATTCTGTTTAGGCGGTACAACAAGGAATATTGAATTATTTTATTTTTTTGATATTAAAAGAAAAGAAAATACAGACTAAAATTCAAATGTTTTTGCACAGATTATGGACACAACTTGGTTCAAAAGGAAAGACGCGTTTGCTAGTTCAGTTTCCTTTCAAGAAAATTCTTATTTCCGATCATTCTTTAAATTTGGGCTAAAAAGTGATAAATAAAAAATAAATGTTTATATAATTTTGGAGAAATCCAATAAAAATTCTATATTATAAGAATAAGGGAGAAAATTATCTTAAAAACTTAGGCACAATTTGTAATATTTTTCCTTGACATTCCTTTTTACTCTTTAATCGATTTAGAAAGACTTAAAAAAATACGCTCTTCAGGTACATTTTTAATCGTGATACCTCAGTAGAAAATTGATATCAATTAACAAAATTGTTAAAATGTAAAATATAAACTATAGAATTCTGCCTATTTAAATTGTTTATTGTGTTTCATATTTAGTAATGAAACAATTCAACTATTCTAATTGTTAATGTAAATAATAAATGTACAATGGGTAAAGTAAAAACAACGGAAACTATTCTTTGGAAAATTATTTCATTGAAATTATGCGAGTTACATTTGAACAAACTAAGTTGATTTGTTTTAAACTCAACGGTCTTTATTTTAATTTTTAATTTTTTTATTTTTCAACAAACTAGAGATTATCACTGACTTAGCGCTGCATATCATATAGAAAACGTCCATTAAAGAATATTTTAATTTTAAAACATATAACTAAAACTATCTAACTAGAAAAAGACAAGTCATTTTATGAAAACGAGGCTAAAATTGAAAAAATATTTAATCTAAAGTTACAGGTTAATAAATGAAAAATAAAAAAATTGCAATATTCATCCCTAAAAGAATGAAATACTGTTTTTATATCAGAAGTGTTGGAAAATTATTACCAACCATAGAAAGAATTGAAACCATCGCTAAAGAAATACTGAAAATGCGTTAAATATATTGAATTTTAAATTAACATTAATATAATTCCAATATCATGATAAAAAATAGTTTGTTGAAATTTTTATATTCTTTGCAATTGACAATAAATCACGTATACGATATTTTCACAACTGCTAGGTCAAAAAAATAACTTTTCTGAGCTATATAAAGTTAACTTAAGTAGGTGTAATCCTAATATGATACAGAATGAATTTTAATCCAATATCACACCGAATCCATCAAAACACTTTAGCAGGAATACACCAGTGACAAGTTTTTTAAATAATTGCTAATATTCCTTCAACGAAATATGAAATTAAATATTTTACAACAGGACATTCATTTGGTATTCATTTGCTGCTTCACAACACAAATGCAACAGATTCATACAAGAGCATTAACGCAATAAACTAGCTAGAGGCAAAGCAGGTTTACATGTTTTCAGAATAGATAAAAACAAGTAGCGCCAGACATTCTCTAATCTAATAAATAATTGTTTACAGGAAATTCATTGACTACACGAACGGATTTGATATTGATTGAATAAAAGGATCGTGCAGTATACACATTTTTAAGTTCGCATGCTTAAAAGATTATTAAAGGTAGTAACAGTGCAAATAATTTAGGAAAGTAATGAGAAAAATGAGAAAAAAATATGAGAGGAAATCTATTTAAATATAATTTTCACTTTCCACAGTATAATAAAAATGAGGCTGAGAGATGTTATTAAATTGTAAACATTTTAATGGTGCATGTGTTTTATATTTATTGTAAAAGACGTAAAATAAGAAATATTTCGGTTTAGGAATCAAAATAATAAATTATATTTCTCTTAATAATTTTCAGTTTCATCGGGTAAATAATTTCTTGATATCTTCTATTTTTGTACACAATTTTTGTTAACTTGTTTTATCTAAAATTTTTTAAAATGATTCCTTTAAAATAGGATCGTCAAATTTAATGAACATATAAGGATCATTTTCCCTCAGCACACCAGTTGAAATAAAGTCATTTCATTGTTTGTTTAAAAAGAAAGGAAAACGAGAATTCAATTTTTTATGAAACATAAAATAACACATTGAATTCGCGAAAAAATAGAATTTGTACGAGTACAAAACCAAGCAAACTACTGTAATATGGATCAAAATATGTTGGAAATCAGCTATAATATAGATATTTGATAAATATTACAATAAAATGCTTTAGTTTCATTGATTTTTTCGTAAGTTAGAGCACATTTTAAAATAATTAATTCTGGATATTAGTTTCAATTATTAATTTCTAACTTTAAATAAAAATTGTTAAAAAATTCACTTTAAAGATGACATAAAAACATTTAATATTAAAAAAGAAGAATCTGCACATACGTATTATGCTATTGAAAAAAAATTTAAAAGCTGAGCATTGTTAAATGTATACATGAATAAGATTTAAACGTGTTAGGAGTTGCATACGATTGGCTGTAATTATACGACTGAATCAGGTTCAAATTAAAAATTAAAAAAAAGTTTTTATAATAAAGCCCTTACTCAGAAAAAAATTCTAACATAATGAAAAATATTTGAATAAATTTTAAATTTTATAACTTTTTTAATAATAATAATGAATAAAGTATGTCTTTTGAAAAATGTTATATATAGAAATAAACCGTTTTACATTATAAATAGCAAATTTATATAAATATATAAACTAAAAAATTATAATGTTTCTGTTAAAAAAATAATCATTGTATGTTTTCTTGAGAAGAGTAATACTTTGATCAAAGATGGAAAATTTTCATCTACATTTTTAATAACTAGTGTTATGAAATGCGTCACAAAAAAGACCTATTTCATAATACAGGGTGACAACTTTATACTGTTGACAAAATTGTACTGCTTTTGATTGGTTAATTCTCCACTTTTTATAATAATTTCATTTGCTTAAAAGATCTTAATGTCAGTAAAACAAATAGGTAGTTTTTATTTCCTTGTTTGAAATAATATGCCAAACCAACGACGAAAAATAAATGCTTTATTTGAGGATGGATTAAAGCAAATTCAGATTGCTAGAAAACTGACTATCCGCAGACAAATGGTATCACGTACTATAAAATGATTCTTGTAACATGGTCATGACGGTGATAGACTCCGAAAACCAAAAAAAGAACTGTGAATATAAAGGAAATTCGCAAAACTATCAAGAAACTAATCAACCGAAATCCAAGAAACTCAATGACAAAAATAACTAAAGAAATAGGGGTTTAGAGAGAATTAGTTAAGACAAATTGCAAAAGAAGAATTTGGACTAAGGCCATATAAACTTCAAAAAAATACAGAAACTAACTGAGTAAAATAAGCGTACACGGTTGTAAAGATGTCGAGCTCTCCTTCAAAAGTCCGCAAATGGCGCAGGAAGAATTTCATCTCACGGACGAAAAACTTCACAATTGAACCATCCTATAATCGACAAAATGACCGTTACTGATCATTTAATCATCCTGGAACTTCTACAAGAGTAGAACGTCGGGAAAAACCAGTCAGTATGGTTTGCAGAGGCATTTGTGAATCTGGAAAAACTTCTTTGGTTTTCATAGAGCAACGCGTCAAAATGAACAAGACCATGTACTACAATGAGATTTTACAGTCGGTTTTACTTCCTTGGACCAAAAATCATTTTAAAAACAGCATCTGGACACTTCAAAAAGGTTCTGTCCCTTCTCATAGAGCAAAAACAACGCAAGACTGGTGTCAAACAAATCTTCCAGATTTCATAGCTATAGGAATGTGCCTCCCCCCTATTAACCTGACCTAAACCCAATGGACTAGTCTATTCTGCAATCAAGAGTATGCACTAAGACACATCGAAGTTTAGAATGCCTAAAGGCTACTCTTAAAAAGGAATGGGCTAAATTAACGCCAAATGAACAGCGGCCCGTCGCAGAAAATTTTACGTGACGTTTAAGGCTCTGTATCGATGCCCAAGGGGGCCATTTTGAAAATACTTAAATATGTTGTATCTAAATAACAAATTACTTAAGTTAGTTTTTTAAAATAAATTCCATGTTTTTAGTTTAAAACAATATTTTTTGTCAACAGGAGGGGGGGATAACCCTGATGTCCCCCTGTATACCTAAAAAATGAAAGACCAAATTTAAGGAAAGAAATTTTAAAATGAAAATTGTGTATTAAGTTTAAGCAAGGAATAATTTCTGACATTTTATCTAAAGCTCACAATTAACTGATAAAAGAAGGAAATTAAACTATTTTCTCTTCACTCTTCCATAAAATATTGTGAGATAAAACTTAATCTAAATTTAGCTAAAAATAAACAAATATTTACATTTTTCCAATTAAAGTAAAAGAAATTGAGAAAGCTTTGAACTACCCACCACATAAAATCTATATCAGCCAATTACTTTTATAACTAATTAATTACTTATAACTTTATTACCAATTACTTATAGCTAAATAAAACAAAACATCAGTTTTATGAGATCCCAATTAATTACGATGACTTTTATATTAAAAAATAACCCTTTCATCTTTAACATAGAAGCAGAGAATATTGCTATTTTTAAAGACTATTCGAGATTTCTTCATTCTTTTTTACTTTGATCTCATCAAAGCTTCTGAAAAATAATGATTGTCGAAAAAAATCTGTTCTTTTATTTTTGTACTTATAAGAAGTAATCAATTTTAAAAAATATAAATTTATTAATCCAAATATCAAGCAGTTTCTTTTAAAAAGTTTTAATGGAATTAACTCGAAACACAAAACTTATTGCGAGTAAACATCAATTTTTCCTTAAGTGTAACATGAAACTTTCCACATTGTATAACAAAAATAAAATTCTTTAAGTGCAGTAATTTCTATTGAATTTCAACTTTATTAAAAAGATAACTATGGGTATTTATTTAATAAGTACTCTGATTCTTGTTATGCTTGGACACTGGTCTCGTTAGTACTTAGAAAAGACGAGCAATATGAGAAAGGTCAAAAACTAACTTAAAAAGAATCAAAGTGAAATAAATATTTTTGAAGAAATTTAAAATCCATCATTAAATTTTATTTATTGATTTTTTCTAATAGATCTAAAGTTTCTTAATTTAAAATTTAAAAAAGAAAAATAACCCCTTACATAAAATAAATCAGTGAAATAAAATAATGGAACATATTTTTGTATGAAAACATATCTAAAAAATTTATCGCAATTCATAAAGTACATTAAAAACTTGGCATTAACATAAAACTAGTAAATCGCAATAAAACTATTTGCTATGCTAAACTATCATTTTTTTTATTTTTCTTTTTTGATGATATTTATTCTTACAATATAAATTTTTCTAATATTTTTTTTTATTTTTGAACCAGAACCATGTGCTTACAAAAAAGCTACAAGATATTTAAATGTACACAAAAATATATTAAATAATATACTAATACGACAAAACAAAAGTTTGATACATATTATAAAGAAAAGACAGAACTTTAAGAATTTGAATAAATTAAATGTGTGAATAAATACTGCAATATATTTTAAATTTGCAGTTAATATGAACGATTGCTAAAGAAAAATTTTTGGGAAAAATTAATTTCATACTATGAATATTTTCTAAACAGATCATAATCAGCATAAAACTGAATATTTGCTGATAGCTGTTTAAAAAAAACCGTGTAAAATTAGTTCTACAATAATTAATAAAAATTATATAAATTAGATATATATAACTATGTTGAATATTGCCATGATTTTTGTAAACATATTTCAATATAATAGAAACACACATTCTCTCTACTCACAATATACATTCTCTAGCTGTTATGTAAAAAAAAAAAATGCACGAATTATTGCAGGAGCAAGAAATAATGCTCAAATCGGTGGATAAAATATTACAAATTATAATGAGAAGTTTATTTAGCTAAGCTAAAAAGTAAGAATTTGATAAAAACTAATGTAACTTTGTATTTGTAGAAAAAGAATTAAGTTGCAAATCAACATTCATCCAGTTTTAAAGAGATTTGCATTGCCAACTACCTTGAAATTCTAATGTTAACAAAAATTGTACATTAATTAACAAAACAAAAATAATTAGTTTATTTAAAGCAGACACGTTAACCTATTTAAGGTACAATTAAGTACTTTCTGTATAAAACACTGCAGAAAATTATCACAATGCAACCTTTATAAAAAAAATAACATACATTAGCATTGTAATAACAATCACCATTATCCAAAAATTTATAACTTTTCGCTTTCCTCTCAAATAGATAATGATTCTCAAATAAAATTCTCTAAAATTAAATAACAATTCTTTAGAGTAAATAATTATGCCAATTTATGTTCTTACGAAAAAACAGTTTTTAAGTATGTATTTATAAATAAAATAAAAGGGAAAAAGTGAAAAATAAAAGAATACGGTAAACGCTAGTTTATTTAAAAAAGAAACGGCAAAATTTGGAAATCAAAATAACTGTTACGGTCACATTCCTGGGCTTAAAAAGAGAAAAAAACAGTAAAAGTTTACGAAAACTGGCAGGCTTAACACTAAATACTCAGTAGAACAGCTATTTTAACTGCTCATTAAATTCCTTCATTATTTTTTCTATGAAGTTACAGCTAATAACTATTTTTTATATTCGCGTTTCAAAGCCCCTCACAATTATTTTTATTTTTTATTCTTTATTACTACATTTCCTTTTTTCTTTTGAATATTTTACTTTCGTTATTGATTTACATAGCTCATTCAACAAAGTTACTTAAAATTAGATACGGTATTTTCTTTCATTAAATTTACTTCAGTGAAATAATTTTCTTATTCTTCGAGAGACCTAAACTTATCGAATTAAATCTTACATTTTTCTTTCCTGAGAAACAGAATAACCCAATACATGAAAAATGCATCACTAACAAAACAATTCTAAGCTAAATATAAAATAAAATGCGATGTAACAATATACATATAAATATACTAACATATATATGCATACATATGTATGTATGTATATTTATGTGTATATTGTCTAAAAACATATGCACATACATATAGATATACATAACATTCATTTCGTAAGAAACTACCAAAACTTCATGAATCGAGGCAACATATTTTTATATTTTGCCTCTGTCAAGGATGCAGTTTTTGCTTGGCAGGGGAAAATATCGTAGTCATCAACGTCAATTTTTAGCGTAAAAGTCAACGTTCAACAAAAATTCAACATAAATCTTTAAAAAAATGTTCTGTTGCAAAGTTGTATTAAATATTTAAGAACTCTGACATATCACTCACATAAAGAGAAAACCTTGATGACATAATGATGTAAGATATATTTTATATAATTCAATGAATGAGCATAATATCTATGCAATGAATTCTGTTTTACAGTTACAAGCTACATATAATTTATACATTACTAAAATAGAGCAATTATGTTCAGTGTAACATCTTCATAAAATGTTATAATACAATAGTGTCAGAGAAATTCAGAATTACTTTTTATTTTCCTGTGATATTTAAAATAAGAAAATCTTCTTACTTCTCTCTACACGTTTATTTATATACAATCATTTCTTATATATAACTTGAGCAAACAATGTTTGTTGGTGATATCATTAGGTAACCTCACAATTACAACCATATTATTTTATAAAAACTAATATTGCAAAATCGCATAATTTGTTTTGCAGAGTTCAAATAAATACTTCCATAACTCTCATTAAACGAAAAAACGCATGCGATTAATTTTTCAAGCATATTATAATCAAAGTAGGATAATCCGTAATAGATACACTTAGATCACAATATTAAATCCCATATTATAATTTTTTGAGCCCAATACAATCCAAAAGTTATCTTTACCAATTTATTCTAAATAGCTAACACAAATGTGTTCTCGTTTTTATAATATTTATAATTTCAAGAACCATATCAGACTTCGTATTTAACGCACACATTGGATACAACCAATATGAGAAAATCGATGTTAATAAATGCAAAAATAGTACTACTGGATATTAAAACTACTATACAAGGAATAAACACAAATAAGAAGCATATCTTAATGCTTTTACAAACACAAATATATTATACTGGACACACACAAGTGATTAAATTTTAAAGAAATTTGGAAGCATAGATCTTGAGAAATCAGTACCAAGAACAACCACCTCTGGCTTGTTTATTTGATGCTCAACGTTCATTTTTGCACACGAAGAGTGTGTCCAACAATTTAGTGTGTATTTCGAATCACTGTAAATATCCAAAACAAAAGTGAGACTCAAACCCACAAACCACTGAACCGAACACCGGAGCAACTACCTCTGGCAAAAATAATATTAATACGGATAGATATTGAGTCATACAAATTGGATAGAATGCCCAAGTACAGATATTCATGTAACTTTAACATGTCAAAATTTATCGACATAAGACAATCGCTTGGCAAACATTGAACAGATGGTTTCTATAGATATGAAATCTGAATTAAAGTTTATATTAAAAAATCCAACAAGAACATCCAATACCACACTGACAACATGCAGTCGTGCATTATCTTGCTGAAATGTAAGGATTCGCAAAGCCCGAATAGAGTGCCAGGGACACTAATACAAAATAAATGCAATTCAGAATGTCGTCATTGCGAACAAGATGTAATAGAGATGTACATCCAATGCCACTCCATATGATGGGATAGATGTCGAATGCCCGATGCCGGAAATCATAGATGCGACACTCGTGATGATATAAAAAGAATCAGTATTCTCTGAAAAAACGACGTTAAGCCAACCCTGCATCTAGGTTCATCATTATCCCACTTTCGAAGGCTCAGTAGTCTGTAATGCACCGTAAAGGGTCCATACAATGTTTACAGAACTGGCAGTTCTTGCGGCCGCAAAAATCATCTAACTATTCAGACTCTTGTCAAGCAAATGACTATTTTTTGCCTCAAGGCTTATGACATGATGTATCATCCATTAAGTCCATGCAGATAAAATGTTTCTCAGCAGTTAGTAAAAACGAACCGTTTGTGGTTTAGCATGGCATTTCGTATAACTGTCCTCAACCCATCAATTCTATGTAATGATTATGAGATTTTGACAAACCGAACAATAAAAACACCGCAATATGGTAAATCGCAATCCCTTTAATGTATGACTTGGTCACTAATGAAAGTCAGAAACGTGATGCTAAGTATTTCTTTTTACGAGAAATCACAACTTTCCATCAAGCAATAACATTCAAATATAATTTGTGTATGAGAAATCTGATGTACAATTTCTTTATTTATTATAATTATAGGTGCAACTACCGCGGCCTACTTTAAAAGAACACATTGAAAAGCTTATTTGCATATTATAGCAACTGCTTACGATCGTGTAAATTTCGGGCGTGTAGCATGTCGCCTTTTTAGTGTAGTAATTTTAATGGCCAGCAGTGTAGTACAGCAAATAAAAACAATCAAAGTGTGAACTCTAACTTTCTCTTAAACTAAATAAAAGCTTCGTAACTTCAACATTTAAAAATACAAGAAAAATAATAAATACAGTTATGCTTTGTTTTCTGAAATTATAATTTGTATTTCAATTCAAGTAAAGATGCGCTCCGAGTACTACTAAAAAATTATGAAAAATAATAATTCTCAATTGCATCTATGGTTGGTTTGGTTTGTTTGTCGCTCAACGAACATTTTTGGCCCACGAGAGCTAATTAGTCCGGAACCTAAGGTTTAAAGTAGATTCCGAATCACTACAAACATCCACGCCCAAGGTGGGGTTCGAACCCACAAACTGTTGAACCGAAGACAAGAGCACTAATCATTCGGCTACCAGGTCAGTGTATAAACTTCTAATATTTAACAACAGTGAATAAAAAACCATGGAATAGTTTTTCATAAAATAAGTTCAATAATGAATAATTGCACAAAAGATATTAGAATTATTTGGTTAATAAAGCCACAATAAACATAGAGCGTCGTTTTCAAAACAGATTTTTTTGTTTTATTTAATTTTTCAAAGAAATTTTTTGATCCCTCTCGAGAACATTTTTATGAAAAATAAAAAATTTTAAAAATGTGATCTAAAATATTAAAAATATTTATTTTGCAGTTTATTTTTGTTTGCAATTTAATTTCTTTAATCAGCGTAAATTTAAGAAATTTAAACCATAATAAAATGTTTAGACATAAATTAACCATAATAAAATGTTTAGACATTACAATACAATCAAATTATATTACAAATTTTCGATCCATCTAAATATTCCCTAAAATTCAAAAAATACTTCTTGTATATTTAAATGATGCAAGTTTCTATTCACAAATTTGAAAGAACATCAAATTATGCTTCATTATCTTTGGTTAAAATAACAGGGTGCTAAGAAATTTCACGTATTATGATTTGAATTTTAAAAAATTTTTCAAGCATTTGAGCGCAAACTAACTTCTAAAATTTAAGTGTGAGAAACGCGCAGCACAACATATAGCTAATATCACTCACATCACAGCCTGTCTAATTAAATGATTAACGCCTTGATTGAGACTCAATATTTATACAACTGAAGTTATAGTAATTCTGTTATTAAATTCCAGCGGTTAAATACAAGAACAAGTGCTAACATCTGTCTGCATCATTAATCAATCGCTTAATCGGATTATTAATATATACTCAGTTGTTAGTCGGACATTAATTCTAAGTTAAATGACCCCGATCCGAAATACCGCTACTAATTAGATTAACATCATAATTTAAATAATTTTCTGACTATGTAAATTGAAAACTTCATTTCACTTTAAGGAAACGCTAGGAATTCATATAATTCAAGTAAAGCTTCAATAGTTTCAGAGTAATAATAGCGACAAAACCTTTTTTAGGATTTTTCAGTCACATTGAAAATATTTGTAAATGCAGTCTCATAACCGTAGGCATATTAAGCGTTTTATGCAAGAAGCCAATCGCGGACCCGAGCCAAAATATCTGGCTAGTACATGAAACGATGAAAGAAGCTGCGAACATGTATATGGTTTTTAAACCATATACATGTAAGTATGTTTTGTATACGGGTACAAAATATACTACATGAAAAGTATGTTTTGTAAACGGATATAGAAAGTAACATTGAATAAAAATCTAAGCAATTTACAAAATCCCACCTTTCTATGTGTATATTATATTCAAGTCTATTCATACTGAATCAGAAGTGATATTTATTTTCAGTCAGTCATGAAAAAAAATTAATGCATTTGAGTTACTAAAAGAGATATTCCATTACAATAGCGTAAATTATTAAACTACAAATCAGCTTCAAATTTATTTTTAACAATACTTTCATAGGGAAAAATTAATACTGGTTAGATCCAATTATAATTACATGAAAAGCCATAGACTAAATGAAAAAATTA
The DNA here is from genome assembly GCA_037975125.1 of Latrodectus hesperus. Taxonomy (NCBI): domain Eukaryota; kingdom Metazoa; phylum Arthropoda; class Arachnida; order Araneae; family Theridiidae; genus Latrodectus; species Latrodectus hesperus. The sequence continues at coordinate 77,194,068 of CM075854.1, forward strand.
AATGTTGATTAAGAATAAATAAAATAACAGTTTCATGTTCAAACATAAGCAACATTGTGAAAAGATAGTCATTTTATAAATCAAATCATTAAACGGCAATTTACGATTATGTCATTCAATGACGTCAAAGAATAAAAAGGTAAGACTTATCAAGCAACTTATAAAAAAATTAGTTGACTCGAATGAAAATACAAATTTCCAATAAGACAAAAAAAGAAATTAAAGCTATTAAACTATTCTCAAAATCACTTTTCATACTTTTATTTCTCTCAACCAGTAAATACATTATTACAAAACCTTAAAAACACATTTACGGTAACGAATCCATATTTTATGAGCTCTAAATATTTTCAGCGATTGGAACACTAAAATCAGACAATCTTTGGCATTTTGTGCAGAAAAATTAAATATTTCGCTGTCGTTTCAAATAAATTAATGGCCAAAATTAATTTTAATTACTTAAAATAGTAATATTTAAATCTTAATAATTTCCAGAATTTAATTTTATTCATAATATTGTGTTCGTTTAAAACATTTAACAAGACAAATTCAATACTTTTCTCTTCAATAGCTGATTTTATTTACTGGCGTACAATTTGATTATGTCTGAACGCGATTGAAAGATTAGAATAACATTTTTTTCTGCTAATACACGTTTGCTATACCCTACAATCTTTTGCATCTTGTACCAAAACACTCTAGAATCATGTTGACACCATAACCTTCAATTCCAGAATACCTTCGCATGAAATAAATCACTTTTGAAATATTTATGGCCAGTATATTACCGGAGACGAAATTCAAAGGTGAGCTGCTTTCGCTAACAGTTCTACAAATAAAGCCGGAATACTGTGAACATTATTTTATTTATTGTCTTTTCGGCGATAGTCTTTTTGTTCATATTTGGGCGTATTGAAGATGATATGTGTCAGGTACTAATATTTAACTCTCGCCATTTATTTGCTTTTTTTTTACAGCTACATATTTGGTAGTTCTAATAAACCTTGTAACACTACAAACGAGTAGGAAGAATAGAAATTCACAACATATTTGTGACGTTAATTTAATAATAAATATTTTGCCGAAATGATACACGGAAATTAAACGGACTAATACTACATGATTTTGAAAACTGTTGCTTTGACATTTTTCTATAAAAAAGAGAATACAATATTATTTTTATCCTGTATAACATGAAAAATACATTTCATGAAATAATGGTTAGGTCATACAAAATATTTATACTAAGTATTTTGCAAGAATAGCAAATAATTAAATAAACATACAAACAAGCCAGAGATTGTGTATCGTATAAAATTATCAAAAATATTAAACAGTGCATGTGTGTGAGCGTGTACACCAGGGCAAGAATACCATGTAAATATAAACTTAAAGTAAATAAATTTGTATTTACATAAAATGTCAATAGTACTAAGTATATAGATTATGATATTTGATAAATTCACATAAGAGTCAGTAAATCAGTTTCTTCAATTTAGTACACATTTTCCAGTTTGAGCTTTTCTCAATATGAAATTCAATAATATTTCCCACTGATTCAATAACAAAAATAAAGCTTGATATTTATTAGAAACAACAATAGATAATGCAAAAATTTTGAATATTTATCGATTGTCAGCTAATTTGATTTGGAACTATCGAAACTTATTTGACTTTAAAAGAAGTGTTTGGAAATCATAATTGAAATAGAAAAAGAATTATTGCATTTACCTTAAAAGAGTATAACTAATGTTAAAACTTAAGCTTGTTAAATTTATTAACGACATAGCTAAAAAACCATAATGTCAGATTAATACTCGTGTACAAATGGTGACGAAAAATAAAACCAGCCAAAATAAACCTCAAACAGCACTCAATAAAAAAAGCACAAGCCAGAGTAATATTGCAATATAATATTTCAAACAGATTCTAGACTAGAAGCATATTTATCAGCAAAATACAATCCAATTTACCAACCTTTCTATAATTGAACCATTTTCACCATTCAAAAAAGTAAATCTTTTCAATAATTAAAGAACGCAATAAAATGATTTCTGGAAATATTATCAATTTCATATATCGATCCCCATAAGGTTTTCAATTTTACCAGCACACTTTGTTATAACAATTTTAGCAATTGAACATTTAATTTAAGAACAATTTCGAATACATTTTTTTACTTCCTAAGCATGTGATAAAATTTATGAACCTAATTGTGAAATATGTATATCTTTTAAAGAAGTAAAATTTTAATATTAAAGAAACATTAAAAATTTAAGAGCGAAAATTTTGTTTAAAAACCTATCCAATTATTGATTTCATAAATATATTTAAAAATGTGCATTTGTTAGCTCTTTACATACGTTTATAATCTAAATATAAATTTGCAGTGCAAAAGCGCTTCTGATCTGAAATTTATATACAGATTTTTCTTTGTAGAGATAAATTAAACACTTTTTGGTGATAATTAAATGTTTTCCTTTGTGGTTATAAAAATGACAGTACTACTTTAATGTATAACATTATAAAAAAAAATATTTGAATTTTCGGTGCGTTCATAAGCCTTGACTTTAAACTAATGCCAGTAATTAAAAAAAAATTCAACTAAGCGTTAATGCTTTATTTTCATTTTAAAATAGCTAAAGCGCTATTTTAAAATGAAATTAATTTCCTATTTTTAAAAAATATATGGAACTCAAATTTTATTAATTACACTGATTAATAATTTATACAATTAAGTATTCTTAAGGAAGGTTAGTTTATTTGTTGCTCTATGATCATTTCATAAAAAACCAAATATTATTCGGTTTGACATCACATATATGACAATGCAACAGTTGCGGTAAGAGAATAAAAATTCCGACTCGTCGTGCCTTCCGGATGGGTTTTTCCCACACAGTATGCAATATTCATATTTTACAAAGTAAAAACGCCGAAAAATGCCCGATAACCAACTTCGAAACACATGCATGCGGAAAATGAAAGCGTAATATATCCAGTTATACAACTGAATTGGTTAGAATCGAACCGGCGATCTTTCCTTCACAAATACACTCCTAGCAGTACGAAATACGTAGTTCAGAAAAACTATAGTTTAAAGTTCTTTCATAACCACTGCAAACATCCAGTTCCAAGAAGCCGGACACAAAAATTAATAAATAAAAAAAATCAGAGCACTAAAGAGCCTTCCCCGGCGTGAATGGCCACATGTATAAATGAATCGTAAAATCAGAAATAACTGCATTAGTCACTGTACATGAAAATATATATTCCAAAAAAAAAATTAAATTATAATTAAAAATATCAGAATTACGTCAAATTAGAATATATATTTTTCCAACAAATTCCTATTCGTATAAATTTAGGAAATTAACAGTACGTTGAAATTTAAAAATCCATGTATTATTTTCGGTTCGGTTTTTTTCTTGTAGCTTGAAAGTAATCTTTTACATTTTATGGCAAATTTAACTGAAAATTTCCAAAGTCCGAGGTGGAAATCAAACTACTGAACTAAAGGCCACAGCGCTAAATATTCAGTTGTCAAGTCAGTATATAGTTTCTAGTACCTCTCAAACAAGCTATAAGTAATTTTGATACTGTTATATATATATATGTATATATATATATATATATATATATATATATATATATATATATATATATATATATATAGTGAATTATCCATATAACACAATATTGTATAAACAAAATATTTCAGACTTATTTTTTATGCAACATTAAGGTATGATTCAAAAAGTCACTAACAAAGGAGCTTTAATATTAAAATGAAAACTTAATGTAAATGAAAAATATAATGAAACATGATTTCTCAATTAACAACCTTTTAACTCATTTAACAACTTTTTTTTTCTACATGGTTAGATAATTTTCTCACGAATCAGATAGAATCATACAGAACAGATCAGTACACAATTTAGATGAAATTAAGATTGAGAAACTAGGGAACTGTAAACCTTACCTTTTTGACATCATGCTCGTTAGTGTGATTTTAATTCCTGAGACAATGTTTTTAACAAATAAAATTGGTAAACAAATACAAGATATCTCCAGGGTCTTCTATTGTTCGTCTTTTTCAAAACAAAATTCTAGATGAAAATTGCGGCCGCATACACGTAAGTCACACGATAAGAAACAACGAGACTGCAACGTTTTCGAGACCTCAACCAATCAAATGAAAGTTCACAGGCACTAGAACAGAAACTCATCTAAACAAAACACAATCAATCAAACATCGCAGACCGTTCGCAATGAGCCAGCCCAAACACCGGAAATTCCCTCCTTGAGCATTCACGCAGGTAGAGAAAGGTTTTAGTCCCTCGATGAATCATCCATCGAGCGAGCAGGTAAATAAAACACGTTGATCGCACCAGCTACGAGAGGAGGTTTGGGTCCGCTAAGTCTCGGTTGAACCCACGAGGCAACCTCTGCTTACGACAGCTAAACACCTTTTTTTCCGTTCCGATTTTCACTATAAAGTCGGCGGTGTAAGTAGAAGTTCAAGTATAGCTATGATTCTACATCCATTTTCTTTTTTTCAATTCCGGAGAAAAGAATGCCGGTATCCCCACCAGCGGAATAACTGGGATGCCAAGTTCCAACACCGAAAGTTGAACCGCCCAACCCGTAGTTACGTCACTGTGGCAATCTGTAATAAAGAAAGAAAAAACTGAAAGAGAGGATACATCTCATTATTAGATGGAGAGCTTCCTTCTCTGTTGTACTCTTTCCAGGATGAAGATCGTTAGTGACGATGATCGACTTTCCATTTTAATCAGGAAAAACATCATTGCGGTAGCGGCAAAAAGAGGGTGACTCACTTCAAGTGTCAAAGTCACCGGACTTTGCACTAGCATTACTCACAATTAACGAACATATGGAGAGATCTGATTTGTAAACAAAACGAGGGGTCACGCGTACTTCGGCGAATTGACTAATAGTTGCTTGTGAAAAAAGTTTGAAATAACATTAAAGCTATTTAAACACAGCATAAAATACGTAGACAGAGATGAAAGATGGCAGAATATCAGAAGCCATTATCCGAATTGTGTGATAAAAGAAAAGTAATTATGAAACTCCTTTCATGCCCACTTCATAAAAAATTCGAAAATAAATTAAAAGAATCAACAGAATTTTTTTCTAATTAGCATTTGACTGAAAATGCTGTCATCATAAAAAGAGAATACATTAAAATAAATTATACACAAATTAAAATAAATGAAATAAACAAAATAAAACAAACACAACATATCATGCATAACTTTTAAACGTAGAACATTCACTCCACCAAATTAAAAAAACACGAACTCTTACAAGGAAAAGCTATTTAATATAAAACATTAAGTTTAAGCATTTATGTCCATTAAATATACATATATGATTGATTTATTTTAATTGAAATTTTATTTATTACAAAAATAAAATTCTCATTTAACGTGAGTAAAAAATTACACACTTTTTCATTTTACAGTAATGTAAGCATGGTAAAATTTAGCAATAGAAGAGAAGATGGTTGTTCTTTCTCACTGTACATGGCATTTCCATTAGATATGTTACATTTATTAAAACTTACACTTGAATTTTTTCAAAATAACTAAAAATTACAAGAGGTGTTCAGAATCCCAAAAAGTATCAAGAAAAATTCAAACCTCGAAGACATTAAATGTATTAAAAACAAATTACAATTGACCAAAAATTAGTAACTAATAAATTTTGATTTTCTATTTAGCTTATAGAAAATGTATGGTTATATTGGTTAGTCACTCGACAGTTATTTTCTGTACAAGTACACAGATCTGTTTTTACAATTAAAAGTGGATTGTTAAATTTTGTTTTCAAGACAATTCAGCTGGCCTTGCTGGTTTTATGAAGTTCCTGGGTCAAGTGACCCTTACCCTCGTCAGTAGTTGATCTGAAGTTGTTATCATAGCTGTTTTCTGTCTCGCTTATCATTGGTTGGATTTTGCATATGGGGGAGGAGCTTAAGAATACTTATCCAGATATTTTTCTCTGTGTTAGTTTTCACATATTAATAAAAATTTTTATATTTCAGTTAAAGTTAAAATCTAAATTGCATTCAATAAAAAAGTTTCTATATTATGGATATAAATAATTCCATACAAGTCCGCTTAAATTAAGTTAGTAAAAAAGAGTACACAAAATCATAAAAAAGTGTTAGTAATCTTTAATCTGATTGGCTGTTGCCAATTCTAGATACTTTTTGAATTTTTCCAACTCTTGGCGAGTGGGAAATTTTTTATTATTAGTTGAATTTTTTAGTAAAAAATGTTAAAATATTAGTTTCTTAGTATTCGAATTACATCTTTGCTTTTTATTTTTATATATATATATATATATATATATATATATATATATATATATATATATATATATATATATATTAATTAGTTAAAAATTCAATTGCTAGTTCGGAAATAGAAATACAAATATAATTAAACATAAGTTTAGTTATATTTCATTCACGTCATAAAATTATCATCCTATGTTAGAATCATTTATGTCTGAAATAAACTTCTTCACAAGTTATAACCAGAAGCACCTTTTAACTATTTTAGAAAGGAAAAACTTTAATCTTATAAGTGCAGTTTCTAATTTTTGCTTCAAAATACTTTTTTTTTGATTAAAATTAAAAACCAGTTACTTTTGTAGCAACTGATGTTGTAAACATTCGATTAAAATTATTGATTTTAGAATTAAACTTTTTCTTTTTAAAATTTAGTATGGCCCTCAAAAAGGTAAGTTCATTTAAAAGAAAGCGAGAGCATTTTTTAAACAAAATACTCAGCCCTTTTAGGTTGAGTTGATTGTCGCTCAATAGTCACTTTTTGCACACGAGGGCCAATTAGGCTGTAGCTATGGTTTAAAGTAGATTCCGAACCTCTACAAACATCCAAGAACAAGGGTGGATTTGAACCCATGAACAGTTGAACCGAAAGCAAGAGCGCTCTAACTACTCGCTTGCCAGCTCGACTTAGCCCTTTAAAGGATATACTAAATTGCAAGGGGAAAAGTAGATGCAGTAGTAGATTTGCAGTAGAATATCATGTTAAGGCGAGAGAGAGAATAAAAACTACATGACATTAAAAGAAAGTAAATATTAATCTGTTTAAGAGAATCCTTAAAATGAAAAAGATTTTGGAGTTAAAGATCTCACACACAGATTGGTAATGTCTTAAAACAGATTGGTAAAGTAATGGAAAAGCTTCACTGAAAACAATTACTGCCGTATGTAATAATATATAAAGGAATAAATACGTAACTACCAGGTTTTTTGGGGGGTGGAGAGTTCTACATTGTTGCATATAATCACAAGGGTGTAAGTGCAGTATACAACATTGTTCTCTTAACTTCGTCTCTGGTGAAGCTAAAATGAGAGAACTGTCAGTTCCATAAGGGCAAATAGTGGAAGCCCGTCTGGTGGGTCATCGGTAACCAGTGTTATAGCTGTCAGAAATATCAATATGCACCGTAGTAGTTCAGCATATTAATAGGTACCGCAATAGTTTGGGTCCTCATCACGTGGTTTGGAATGGTTCCTTAATCACTTTATATGAACATATCACTCTTCAGGCCGATCTACTGCACTCTACGCCACAGACATTGCTTCCGTCTGGAGACTGCTCACCTATCCGGATAATTTCCTGATTCACAGAAGTCGAACTGTTCAATGGTGGTTTCGGGAACACTATTCAATTACATGCCTTTCGTGGTTTGTCCAACCACCGGACTTAAACATCATAGAGCCTCTATGGACTGATTTGGAAGAGTGAGACCTCGTTAGCCTCCTTCAGCGTCTCTCCAGGTTTAGTTTGTTTCTCGCTAAACGGTCGTTTTTTTCTTGCACACAAGAGGCTGTTAATTAGACCAGGACCTATAGTTTAAAGTGGAGCCACTATAAATATCAGGAACTCACGAACTGTTGAATCGAAGGCTAGAGAATTAACTATTCAGCTTCTATCCAGGATTAGAACAGCTTCTGAAAAGTAAGAGTACGAGATCCTAACAGAACTCGGATGTATCCATATCAAGGAGGATTCAAGTGGTTTTAACCACCATATTAGGTGCAAAATACTTCTTATGGTACAGGTTTCCATTATTTCAGACCAGTCCTGTGTATATATAGATTCATCCACATGAAAATAAAGATTTTGATAAAGTTTAATAGAATTGGAATTTTTATTTAAAAAATCAAAATGAATGAAATATTTTAGCATATATATGCTAAATTACTTTACGTTCAAACGAGCCTTCAAATTTTTTTCATTTGTGACAGAACAAATAAAAATAACTAAGTTTAGTAAAATTGATTTGTTCATGCTGCAATTTAATACTTTAAATAATTTAAGAAAAAATTTAATTAAGTTATTCTAAGAGCTGTTGAAAAATTTAACAAAATTCAAAGTATTTAAGACACATGCATGCAACAAAAAAGGAATAAAAAACAAAATATCGAAAAACTCAAATATCCTGAAAACATTTACTATAGAAATAAATTGACTCATTCAAAAATTCCTTCTATATAACTAGCATTTATTCTGATAATTACTTATCTGAATAATTATTAGTTCATTTACAATTTAGAGTTTAAACGCAAATTAAATAATTTTATAGAATCAAACAAGATATTTTCTCTTTGAAACAATAGTTTCCTAAAAAGTGATAGTAAGTCCGATAAACCGAACTAGTTTTTTGGTATTTAAGCAGATATTAACAGTAAAACTTTTGCAGATTCACACAAAAACTTAGCCACATTTTTTTAACAAGCATATTTTAGGTATGTGGAAATTCAGAAGTAAGATAGAGAAAAATAAAATTCAGGTAAAGAGAAGGATATAATATGGGAGTATTTAAGTATTAATGAAACATAAAACAAATTTAATGTATCACATTTAAATAATTATGCCTGTTTTACTAACATATAAAAAAAACTCCCAGAAAAAATTTACTGAATACTAAAAATGTTTTTCTATTGAGTATTTAGGATATTAAAAATCGAAGTTGTATAGGCGTATTAATTTTTGCAGTAATTTTGCAGAAAATATTAAAAATTGTATCAATTATATGGAATAAAAATTATTTTAAAATAATTTTTGTTTCAATATAGAATCCTTGTCTGATCAAAAATATTTAATAAAAATTTAGTCCGTGCACGTCAAAATTTGCAATGTATGATTACAAATTTTACTGGATGAATGGGTAGTTACATTATCAAAATTTAAAAGATTTATTGAGCGAATACAAATAATTATTTACTGTATGAATAACATACAATTATTTTAGTGTATATTTTTCAAATATAAGTGTTTCGAAAAGAGTAAATTATAATAATTACTTAAAAAGTATACAGTTCAATAAATAACATTATTTTAACAGCTTGAAAATTTATATATCTATTATAACTAAATATTAATTCAATTATTCAGTATATCTACAGTTTTAGGCACGAAGTAATTGCTACAATTCTTTTAATATGGTGAAGAATATCGCTGTATTCTTAAACAGCATTCTCCACTATTAAGTTCATTCTTCGTTACGTAATTTATACATACCCTTTAAAAAATGCAACTTGATTTTCTTTTCTTTTACACTTAACAAAAAAAGCAACAAGAGTAGACATAAGTAAACATTTAATATATTAAATACTTTATATTGTTTTATTTTTTATAAGGAAATTAAAATTAACGTATTATCAAAACAAAGTAATCAAAAATAAGGAATATGTAGTAAAATAGATATTTGATTTCCTTTCCAATGGCAAATTTAAGTAAAATTGAAATATTTTATAATGCATTGATAAATATACTTTAATTACATATCTAGTCAGGTTTACTGAGTTTCTCTGAGCAAAAGCTATATACCGGTCATGTACGTAGTTCGACTCTGATTTGACACATTTTATAGGACGTGCAAGTGAGCCTTGTTGTATTTTAATTATAATGACACAAATTAAATCTCTATTTCTATAGTTTAGAATAGATCATCAGCGAGGATTGCCTCTGAAATTCTAAGAGGCTCTAGGCAGAAGATACGTTTAATCGTAGGCTTCATAATTGGGCACTACTATTTCAGAAAACACCTCCATAAAATGGGACTGTTTCAGCAAGACCCTATCTGCAGGAAATGTCATACGCAAGAGGAAACGGCCAAGCATATCATTTACGAATGCGAGGCTCTTGCCCTCCCTAGATTAACTTCTTTAGGCATCATCCATACTAGAGAGTTACACCTAGACTCCATTAAAGGGTTATCGGACTTTATTAATAAAGTGGGTGACCCGAGCAACTGGAACTAGGAAACATTAGGTTTGGAGTTATTGGTACAAAATGCTAATAAAAGCAGAGGTGCCCAATGACATACAAACCCAAATCTAAGAAAAGAAGAATAGTTTAGAATACTTCAATCAGCATATGAACTTTAACCTATAACTATGCATGTGACAAAAATTAATAAGAGAGTGGTTTTAAAAATTAACAAATGAGAGTGCAATTTTAAAATTGATACGAATATTAATGTCATTTTCTTCTTCTAATAAAAAAAATGTTGATCTGAAAAAAAACTTAAACAAAATGTATAAAAAAGTTATCCACTTCTTAAAGCTACACATTCATTTTATATTGTATAATTAATCATGAGCAGAAGAGAAAATTTGTCACTCTACGGTCATTTAACGCACACGAGGTTTAATTTGATTGGGACTGGTTGGAATGAATTCCGATTACTGCAATACATAGAATACTAATACTAGGCTTAAGATGAAATAAGAATTCCATATTTTAAATTGGTATTTATTAGGGGTGAACGTAGTACATGGAATCAATTCCAACTACACTGCATAAAAGGTGTCAAGGAAAATGATATTTAGGAAATTGAAGTGTAGCAACTCTACGTGGAGTAAACAAGTCATCAGAAGTTACTTAAATATATTTTTATCTTGAATGCGTCTATAATTGCATATCCATCTAAAACTGCGAATGTTTTGCTCGAACAGGATTTTGTGCACGAATTGACTATCCGATTAAATTGCACGAGTTTCCATAAAGATTCTTCTTTGAATCATTATGTGCACAAACTAAGCGTTGGAACTGTTAATATTCTTCAGGTCAATGGGGAATAATTCTCGACTGATGACAAAATATTCATTTTAAAATTTTTCATTCATTGTTTGAATCTATGACCAGAAAATTAAGTCTATGACTTTTAAAAATAACTAACATCAGCTTAAACAGCGCCTTTCAAATAATTTGAGTCGATAAATTTGTAATATCTGCTTATCAAACTTCTCGAACCTTACCATTAACTCTAACAAACTAGAATCGAGGCTGTTCTTATCATTTGGAAAACTGGCAAAGCAACAAGCATCTAGAGTTTAACTTATATGCTCATGAACCAAGCAAAAGCAAGGCATCCAGTTGTGTAATCAATAGAAGTAGTCCATTCCCTACTGATGTGATATTTCATCGGTAACAAATTTGACTTCAAAATATTTATGAACAAGTCTTCTGAACGTTAAATTCTTTGTGGTTATTATTAACAGTTGATATCGACTGAATAATCATGGTAATAATATCAACACACATTCATTATTGATAAAAACACTGATATTTATATTTATTATAGGTATCAAATTACACGTGAGAACTGCGAAGAATATTCAAGTAAAGAGTGAGTAATTTTGAGCCGATTGCAAGACAAAATTTTCATCATTCTTGTAACTTCTGCCTCGCATTTCAGTCATTTTTATCAGTTAATTTCTTGGATTACAGTCAAAAAATAAAATTATACAAGTGCAGCAGATTATTATCTAAAATATTCATGAAATACTTAGCTAAATCAAAGTTATATTCAACGAATTTATTATGCTATAACACACATAATTTATCCCTTTCCTAATAATAATAATGCGACGTTATTCGAAGAAATAAAGAATGCTTCCAAGAAATTTTCTAATATGCCAATGACAAAATTTAATTCAATTTATTATCAAGTGATATTAAAGGTTTTACATAATGCCGGTAAGATGTTTGATCTTCCACAAATATAATTAAACGTAAACTTGCATAGTAATAGAAATCATGAAAATAATTTTGCAAAGAATGTTGCTTCTAAAAATACGGGAAACTGCAAGAGAAAATGTTTCTTAAGAGAACATTTTGAAGAATCCTATAAACAGTGTTTTACAACCAATGATATTTAAAAAAAAGTTTTAACATATTAGAATTATACACTTAAACACTCATTTAAATTTGAATTCAAGTTAGCATTTATCTTTATCAAGTGATGAAACAAAATAAAATAATCAACCTTTAAAAATTCATAACTAAAAGAACACATCTATTTTTATTTTTAAGCACATTTACATGATTATTAAAGACAGTCCTCAAACCACATGAATAACTTTCCCAGAATAAATTTAAATGTAACCTACGTAATCAAAATATTAAAATACGAACAACAGGAAATTTTCCCTTTTTGTGAACTTACACGTAGAATGAAACACAAAATACGAATAGTCAGTGAAAGCAATAACTAAAAATTTTCCTCGAGTTGACTACTTTCTGCTTTTTTGTAACTAAATTATATATATATATGTGTGTGTGTGTGTGTGTGCGTATGCGTGTGTGCAAACTAATATAACGTGAAGAATTTCGTTATTCACAGAAGTTCTGTCGAGTTAACGCTCCTTGATTTTTGGTTTATTTATCACTCAACGTTCATTTTTTGCACACAAGAGTTAACGGTCCTAACTCCCCACTTAAGTTTATATTCAAGTGAATAACAACTTTCAACAGGAAAAATTATGAAATTCTATATTGAATGAAAAAAAAATCAACTTATTCTCAAAATCAGTTAAACTATTTGACGTCAAACATCGTGCTATAATGAATCTAAAATTGTGTCAAGTATCTGAATCTTCAAAACGATAAGAAATAGATATGAGCCACTCCATATCGTTATGATTTTGAGCTGCGTAACGAACAGTTTAACTATACAAGGATATTTAAAACAATTAGTGAAGTCCAGTGTCATATCAACAATTTTTATTTTTCATAGTGTTTTCCCAGGAGATAAAAGTAAATTACATTATAAAATTTTAATTATAAATAATGCTGTGTAGGTACACATAACATCTCACTATCATGCATAATGAAATTTAAAATTTAGTTTTCATTAAAATATAAACTTCAGTAAATGAAGTTTATTAATTAAAATTCAATGCTCATTAGTATAAAAAGTAGTTAAATAAAAGTATGAAATATTTAACACTCAAGTGCACAGGAGCCTTTTGCATCAATAACAACCTTGAGTCTATTTCAAAACTTTTTTTTGCATAATCGGATGTTATAATCTCATGAATCTCGAATATATTTTAATTCTACTTTAGTTTTTTACTGACTGAATTTGGTCGAATGTTTTCATTATTATCAATTATTAGAGGAAAATAAACCATATATATAACATAAAATTAAAATCTTGTTTACGGGTATTTGAAAATATGATTAATGCATACAAATTATAAAACCTAATAATAAGAAATAAAACTCGAGTTATATATATATAACATATATAACATATTTGTTATATACATATATATAACAAATGAGGACAGAAGATAGTTCTTTCTTCAAATTTTAATACTTAGCATGAAGTTATAATTTGAACTTATCATTTGAAACTACAGGTTTAAAGCTCATTCAGGCTATTTTAGAAATTCTATCCTTTAGCACTCCATTCGTACACTCATGCTATTAAAGCCCATACTTCGATAAAAAAAAAAAGCATCTTATGACCTCAAAAAATCTACAATGGCCCTCCCATATTAATTATGTTTGAACTTGAACCATAAAAGTATCGCGAATGTCCTTGTTCATCTCTTCAACTCTAGAAAACTAGATTCGACCCTAGTTCGGAAAAATTATTTTAATCCAGCTTCGTGCCGCTTTAACATGTTGATTTACAACTTAATTCATTCATAAAACATTCAGTTGCGCGAATTCTGAGAACTTTAGTTGATGTGTAGGAGAATATTTTTAACATTAATCTTCACAAATGGCGAAAATATAATTCAGCAGCTAAAATAATTAGAAGATTCATTTTTTTTTCTTTTTACATTATTAAGCACAAAGTTACTAGTTCCATTTGTAATCATCATAACACTATCCTTACAATGTAATAATAGTTGTATATTTCTAAATAGTCGTACAATTTCTATTTTTAGGGGTATTTTTTGTATACTTTGGGATGTAATTTTAGCTTTCCCCCATACAAATCGGCGATCATATAAAAATATTAAATATACCATTAAATATATATATATATATACGTATATATAGATATATATATATATATATATATATATATATATATATATATATATATATATATATATATACATATAATATATATATGTATAATATATAACAATAACTGCATCTTCAGTTATTTTAACAATATCAACCACTCTAGTTTGGTAGCGACTTTTGTATATCTGCTCATCAACTCTCTCGCCAAAAGTTACCGGATAATTATCTTTAAACAACGAAGTCATGAACATCATTGCAGGCAGAACTTTCTCTAGCTTTGCTATATACTCTTTCTCTGTCATATGCAGGTCATTTAGCGTTTCATGGAATTTATTTTTGTCAAATTCGCCTTTATCATTTTGAAAGTATTTGGTATTTTTAATATGGTTTTTTATAGACTCTTCTCCAACTGTCAACCCAGCTCACTAATTAGGTTAAACAATAGTTTTTGCTACATAAGTGCGTTAAGCAAATCATATTTCAGCTTTTTTACTTGTTCTCTACTCGCATCAGATCCAGAAATTTGCTGTTCATAATTTTGATATAGTGATTTATACTCATCTGACGTTATAACTTCTTTTCCAACCCTAGCTACCTCTTCTTTTTCATCATCACCTGATAAAAGGTTGCCAATTCCCATGAAGACTAATAAGCAAGCTAAAAGGACAACGGTTACTTTAGTGAAAAAATTTTTAACATTCATTTTAAACTCAGTTAATTAATGGTTAATTATAGAATAGTGATAATTTAATTATTGTAAACCTGTTGCTTTATTAGCCAATATATATAATATTACAATATATTAACTTAAAATTTAACTCTTTTCTTAAATAGAAACATATGTTTGACTGAGTTATACTATACCTAAGAAGGGAAAATATTTTTTTGAATCGCTTTAAATATGCTTAAAGGTAAGCGCATTTAATCAACATAAGAGGTGAGAAGTTAAAAATGAAAAAGCTATTGAACGACAAAATTAATGCTTTTTTAGTTTTAATAGCTTATATTTTAACTCTGTACAACAGTAAGGAATGTTTTTAATGGAAGATGCTTTTTTGATGTTAACGGAATCTTTTAAGAGCAATAACGATAGAAATAAACAGTTTCTAATGCAAATAGCTGCTTGGTTAGTAGACAACACTGGTTTAACTTTTAATCAAATAGCACAATGTTGCAGGTTAGCCCTTGAAGAAGTACAAGATATAGCTGATGAGGTAATAGAAGTTGAAAAATATAACCCTATTATTTCTGGGGTCATTACCGAAAAAGAAATCGATGATTGCAAAAAAAATTCAAACCGTGTACCAAATTTGATTATAAAAAATATAAAAAAAAGGAGTAAAGCGAATGGTAGTATTCTTGGCTTTGCCTCTACGGCAAGGCGTAGAGATAAACCTGATGCGATTTATTATTTAGTAAAAAAATTTCCTATCTTGGATAATAACGTTATAGCTAAATTAATTAGTACAACAAATTACACAGTTGAGCAGGTAAGAGATGGATCTCATCATAACATGCAAAATATAAAACCCCAAGATACTGTACTACTTGGCTTATGTAGTCAAGAAAATTTAGAAGCAGAAGTGGAAAAAGCAAAAGTAGAAGAAGAGAAGCAAGAAAGGTTAAAAAATATAAAGAATAGCTATTGAGAATCCTCAAATTTTTGTGCTTTGTTAACATTAAATTAACTTGACTTGCTAGTATTTATTAGTATAATGTAAGTAAAGTACGGGGTTTAATAATAATTAAGCTTAATACGCACTAAAACTAGCTCAGCCTAATTTATTATCTTAAAGTCACATTTTAGGTTAGTAAGCATCAATTAAAATTTTTGGAGGATTATGACAACAATCAATGAAGATGTTTTGGCAAAAGGAAAGGTTACAGCTCAACCTGAAAAAAGTGAGCAAATTCACAATAACGATACAGTAAAACAGATGGTCAATGAAGGTACTGAGAAAAACAGAAAAACATTAGATCTGAGCGAATTAAAAGAGAAAACAGCAGAAGAATTGTTGGAACTAGCTGAAGAAAGAAAAATTTCAGCTAACGGTAAAAACAATGGTAGGATGCTAAAGCAGGAAATAATATTCAGTTTAATGAAGAAAATAAGCGAAGAAGGAGGCATAACCACAGGGAGTGGAATAGTGGAAATATTGCCTGATGGTTTCGGTTTCTTACGTTCAGCAAGTGCAAATTATGCTCCAAGTACCGATGATGTTTATATTTCTAACGGGCAAATAAAGAAGTTTAATTTACGTACAGGAGATATGGCATGTGGAGAAATAAGGCCACCTGGTGATAAAGAAAGATATTTTACTTTAACTAAGGTTCAAAGTATAAACTCTACTGAAGTCAGTGAATTAAGAAAGTACGTCTATTTTGATAATTTGCTTCCTCTTTATCCTGAGGAAAGCATAGTACTTGAGTGTAATAGTGGTGATGATAAAAAAGGCTTAAGCATGCGTGCTATAGATATAGTAGCTCCTCTTGGAAAAGGGCAAAGAGCGTTAGTAGTTGCTCCACTTCGCACAGGAAAAACTGCATTGCTTCAGTAAATGGCTAACTCTATAGCTATAAATCACCCTGAAATAGAATTAATAGTGTTACTTATAGATGAAAGGCCTGAAGAAGTAACAGATATGATACGTTCTGTAAAAGGTGAGGTAGTAAGTTCTACGTTTGATGAGCCTGCTTACCGTCACGTACAGCTTGCTGAAATAGTAATAGAGAAAGCTAAAAGAATGGTTGAGCATAAAAAAGATGTGGTAATTCTACTTGACAATATTACTAGACTTGCACGTGCTTATAATGCAGTTATTCCTTCGTCTGGGAAAGTTCTAACTGTTGGTGTAGATTCAAACGCATTGCAGAGACCAAAACGCTTTTTTGGAGCAGCTCGTAATATTGAGAATGGGGGTTCTTTAACTATAATCGCCACATCTCTTATAGAGACTGGCTCAAAAATGGATGAAGTTATTTTTGAAGAGTTTAAAGGTACAGGAAATGCTGAGATCATACTTGATAGAAAACTTTCTGATAAACGTATATTTCCAGCTATTGATATTACAAAATCCGGAACAAGGAAGGAAGAGCTATTAGTTGATAAGGCTATACTAAATAAAATATGGGTGTTGCGTAGAATACTTAATCCTATGGGACCTGTTGAAGCAATGGAATTTTTACGTGACAAACTACTTTTAACAAAGAGCAATGCTGACTTTTTTAACTCCATGAATCACTAAAAGTAAGCCAGTTATGATGGATATGCTGAGCAAAAAGCAAAACGCTTTTATAGTTAAAATAATTGTATCCGTTCAGGCAATGGCGAACTTAGGGAGCGTTAAATAAACTATACGCGTCAAGTTAAGAAGCAAAGGTAAGAAAGTTCAACGAAATTAAGGTGGATACTCTAGTCTTTCTATATCTGTCTTTCACAGAAAATTGTGACCAGTTTGTGGTAAGTTTTTTCAGGAAAATTCTCAAATTATTAATTTTGCTGTTTAACGCTAAAAACAAGTAACCGTTCACGGATTGTGAAAATGAATAAAGAACTAAGCAGTCGTAACTTTTGGAAGGGATTTTGGCCATTGAGACGTGATGTCAAAAATATCGACAACATTCTTCCACGAACCTTTCCCCACGTTCTGACCAGGTAAAAACTTCCACACCATATCCTCAGCCTTAACATCTTAATGGCCATTCTCAAACCATTTACAAGCCTCGTCATTTCATGAAAAAACCCTTCTTTCGCATTAGTTGTGTAGCATCTTTTAATATTAACAAGGCCTATAATAGTGCAGCACTGCCTTACGTATTGCCAATCCAAATTCTACTTGCTGTAAAATAACACAATCTGCTACATCGCTGCTAATCTCAATCTCTCTATTTATTGGCCCTGGGTGCATAACAATCGCATCTGGTTTTGCGAATGATAGCTTTTGTGAATCAAGTCCATACAAATGAAAATATTCTTTCTCTGAAGGAACAAAACAACTATTATTCATGCGCTCTTTCTGCAGTCTTAAAAGCATGATTACATCAGCATCCTTTATACCTTCAATTAATGAATAATGGACTGAATCTACTTCAGGAAAATGCTTACAAATCAAAGTTGGTGGTGCGACCAAGCTTATCTCTGCTCCAAACATTTTTAGCAACCTTATATTTGACCTTGCAACTCTGCTGTGCAGAATATCTCCACATATCACAACTTTGAGATCCTTTATTTGCTTTTTATGACTGCTGATTACAAGATAATCTGCAAGAGCTTGAGTTGGGTGTTCACTGCTTCCATCGCCTGCGTTGATTAGCGAGCAGCTAACATTCTTAGCCAGCATATTAACAATACCGTTATTTTTTTGCCTGATTATTATATAGTCAGGATTCATTGCATTTAATGTTTTTATCATATCTTTTAGATCTTCTCCTTTGTTAATAGAAGAAGATCTTATTGGCAAAGTTACAACATTTGCTCCAAGGCTTTTTGCTGCTATTTCAAAAGACGCAAGCGTACGTGTTGAATCTTCAAAGAACAAATTTATTACTGTCTTATTTTCCAAGATATGACCATTTGCAACTTCTTTTTTAAGGTACTGGTTGGCCAACTTAGTTATATTTTCTACATCATCGATTGTGAGGTCTGAGATGTTGAAGAAATTTCTTCTATTATGTTTGGTAGAAGTCATAGCCCTATTCCTCTTGATTGAGTTTCATTTCTATGACTCCCCCATAAGAACCGTGCTTGCAGCTTTCCTGCACACGGCTCCGCAATAGTAGCGTTCACGATATACTCCTATGTATATAAAGAAAAACATATTTTTGGCTTTGGTAGTGGATTGACTTGTGTATAGTGTATAAATTGTTCCCAATTCATGCTCTTTTTCTGACTACGCCGGTTTATCCACTTAAACGTTAGCTTCTTTACTGACCAAAAGAATTGATTTAGCCATCGATAATTTCTGCTAATCCCGAAGTAGTTATAGTGTCCTATTAGTTTAGCTTTGAGTACTTGCCACCAGTCTTTGAGACAAATGTAGTTACGGACCATTTTCAGCCATTCTTTGATTCCTTTAAGCTTCCTAGCTTGGCTTAATTTTGAGGTTTTATGCCCCATAATCAGTCTGCCATGTCGACTTCTTGCTCTATAATGCGTGAATCCTAGAAAGTTGAAACTTTCCGTCTTTCGTTTTTCTTTTACTGACTGTTGCCATTCCTTCTTTCCAAACTTTACTATCCTTGTCTTATTTTCAGATATTTCCAATCCAAATTTTCTTAACCGTTGTTTTAGCAACTCTAGAAGTTCCCTCGCATCTTCATTTTCGCAGCAAATCAAAAGGTCATCTGCATACCTAATCAGCTCCATATATCCCCTAGATCTTGGTTTACATTTCTTTTCAAACCATAGATCTAGCACATAGTGTAAATATATATTTGCCAATACCGGGCTTGCTACTCCCCCTGAGGTGCTCCTTGTTCGGTTGCTTTATATTGTCCAGCTTCAACTATTCCTGCCTTGAGAAATCGTTTTACTAACCACAACAAGTTTCGGTCAGTTATCCTCTCTCTCAAACATCTCATTAGCCATTTATGCTGAATATTATCATAGAACTTCTTGATATCAACTTCTACAATATGGTTAATTGGTTTGTACATAACTGCTTTATTTAGTGCATTTATTGCTTGGTGACAACTTCTGCCAGGTCGAAAACCATATGAGCTGTCTAGAAAATTTTCCTCATAAATATTTTCTAATATCTTCTTTAGCATTATCTGTACCAACTTATCTTCTGTTGACGGTATTCCGAGTCCGCGTTTTTCCTCCCTTCCAGCCTTGGGTATGTGTACCCTTCTCACTGGCTGCGGTTGGTACTGCTTTCTCTTCATACTATCTACTAGCGTTTTAAGTTTCTCTTCTAGGTTTTCTCCATATACCTCCACTTTCACCTGGTCTATACCGCAAGCTCTGTTACGTTTTAGTTCCCTATAACACTCAGCAAGATTTTCTGCATTGATCAGATGTATTAGCGATGTAAATTTTAACCGCTTATCTTGCTTTGCTCTTACCCCTATCTGGTTTAGTTTTCCTTGCATATTCCTCCAATCTCTGTTGTATTGGTATTACAATCCCTATACCAGTTACTATATTGCTGACCGCTTCCCCTTGTATGTAGCTTTCCCACACTCTGAGTACTATCAATCAGTCCGACTTCCTTTGTATCTTCCATTAGTCCTTGCCTTTGCTGGCTTGTTCCAACGTACCTTAGCAGGAATACAAAGGATCTCCCAAGTTCATTTAGAATCCATTTCAATACATGACGCGGCCTCCGATCCCGATAGAGTGAGTGATAACTTGCCTTATCGTTACCCTTCATGCTGTCTTCCATTATATGAAAAATGTCGACCTCTATGACATCAGGCATTTCGGGACTCAATACCTTCACTTTCGTTGCACCCTGTATTGTCCATTCCATTAGCTTTACTACGCTCGTTACCTTACGCAGCATAATAGTCTGTTCTAGGTTGTTGGCTAAACTTTGCCTAGGTTGGACTTTCACCAACTGCATTCTAAACGCTTTTCTTGGCGCACTCATAAAGATGCTCCTTAAGTTGCTGATGCAAACGATAGTAATATTTCTTAACTGTAGCATTCTTTAAAGTTTTATTCATACGTTCAACTTGTCCATTTGTCCAAGAATGGCTAACTTTTGTCAGACGATGTTCAATGTTATTTTCTTTACAAACTCTATCAAATATGTGTTGGAAGGCGTATTTATGGCGCTTCTGATTTGTAAATTGTATGCCATTATCTGTCAAAATAGTGTGGATTTTATACGGTAAAATAAAAATCAGATTACCTAAAAACTCAGCAGCTATGGGTTTTGTAGCACTTTTGTGCAACTCAACATACGTAAATTTGATCTATTGCAACAAACAAATATAACTTTCCTTCTTCTGTTCTGACTTCCGCGATATCAATATGGAAATAGCCTATAGGATATTGTTTGAATTTCTTTCTTGGTTTAACTTCACCATTGACATCTGGTAGTCTGCTAATGTTGTGCCTTCATAAACAACGATGTAAGCTGGGGCGACTCAAATGTGGGATTGAGGTTTGCAAAGCGTAGATCTAATGGCAATAGAGTATGCTTACGAAATGCAACACTCCTCTTCTAAAGTTAAAACAGTTGATCTTGGATGCTTTGGACCCATACCAGCATCTTTGGTAAATGAGCGTTTTCTCCACTTAATAATAGTTTTTGGTTTAAGGTTTGGAAAGCTTTGCTATGCTCTCTTTATTATTTTGTATTGCTCTACGCTGTTGTTCTGGCGCGCCCATGTAACCATAATTCCTCCCTTGATGATATTTTTTTCTCACATTTTATCATACCATCACACTCTGCAACTGTGCATCTAATACAATTATAGAACAAGTTTAAAACTACTTTACCAGAACTTTTATCGGGAACACTACAGTGAATCAACTGGTCAGCAAAATAATACCTGTGTGTGGCACCATACTTTTCATGTACACCATGAACGGAAGAATCTTTAAGGTAAGACATAATTATCTTTCCTGCAAAACAAATAACGAGATTGTATTCAGGATCTGCAAATATACGAGCAGCAAAAGTAGACAAATAAAGTAATATTTTTGGAGGACTGGATGTAACTTCTTTTTGATATGTAACTACACCTTCACAACTAGTTACATTTTTGGGGTATTCTCGTAAAGACCACTCCTTTACTTCTTGAGTCAATGTTACACGGCCTTCTCTCTCTCTCTTTCTTAATTGTCTTTTCTACAATATCTTTGTCAAGCGGGCCGCAGATAACCTTGGAATCCGCAACAGTATGGGTGATTATTCCAGAAATATCACTACTAATATGTGAGATAGGTAGCTCAACATTTAATAACATATCATGTTTCTCTTTGACAGATAAGGATGTTTTAGAGCGAGAAGGTGCAGTTACTGTACGCATAAAAATTTTCTCTTCTATAACCAGTATACTAGGTAATGAAATCGTTATTCTATCATAATGACCGTATTGACCTATAACTCTTGATATATATTGCTCATAAATCTCATTCGCTTTTTTATCAGCTTCTATTCTTCTAGGCTCTGTGGACAAAATTTTAGAGAAGCCATACAAGAGCCCCGACAAAATTTAGAAAACCCATAAAAACCTCAGCCGTTTTATCGAATCTGGAAAAAATACGCCTAAAGTTCTTAATTTTACCGAAAAAACACTCAATTAAATGACGCTCTTTATAAATGTGTTTATCGTAACCCCTCTGCACTTTTCGATTACGCTTCGGAGGAATAACTGCTGTACATCCCTTGCTTTCAAGACTCGTAACAAAAGCATTGCTGTCATAGCCTTTATCAGCCACTACAGTGGTATTACTTTCAGACACTTTCAGTTAATGTTGCTGCTTGTGTAATCTCATTTCTTTGACCAGGGGTCAGAGTAAATTTAAGTGGATTTCCAAGTGCATCGACAAGCGCATGTATTTTAGTTGTAAAGCCACCTTTGCTCCTCCCTAAAGCTTCTTGATCCTTGGAGTTTTTTGTATATCCAGATGAACATGGATGGGCTCGGATGATCGTACCGTCGATTATAGCAACTTCTAAATCAGGCTCTTGTTTAGTATATTCAAGCAATTTTTCCCAGACATCTCTTTCACACCATCTTTTAAATCGCTTATGTATACTCCTGTAATTACCATAAGTTTTTGGTAAAAGTCTCCATTGGCAACCACTTCGCACTATGTACCACACTGCCTCTATGAATACTCTTAAACGTTTTTCATCTTTGCTGTGCATTCCTTTTACGCTTTTTTATGAACTCTAAAATTTGTTTCCAATTTTCCTCTTTGATGTAATATTGCATATGGTAGTTTCTCCATTTTTTACTTATTAGGCTAAACTACCATCTTTTCCTCTCTTTTCATATCTTTTGTCCACAGAGCCTAAGTCTATAGAGCAATTTATTGCTTTACTATTAACTTAATATACAAATATTAGAAAGATCTTGTATAGTTTGCAACTATTTATAACTATAGAATAGAGCTTTTTGGGCTTTTATTTGTTTATTATAACTTAATATGCAAGTTATACAAAGATCTTGTATACTTCACAACTTTTGTTATGTCTTTTTCCAAATCTCAGCTATGGAAATATGCTTTCCTTAAAGCACTTATATTCATATTTCGTATTGTTTACCACTAGCAGTAAACTTCCCAAACCTTAAAAACTTAGCATCCATCTTTATAACAGCTCTCTTTCCTTAAAACTGCAGTATCCTTTGTCTGTCATAATAATGTGATTCTCTAACTCAATTCCCACTCCTTGACACGCTGACACTAATTCTCTAGTCATTACTTTATCATCTTCTAATGGTTCTAAACTCCCTCCTGGATGGTTATGAGCTAATATTATTGACGCTGCTTCCATTGATAACGCCTTTTTTACCACTTTCCTTTCAGATAGGTATACTTCATCTATTGTACCAAAATACACTTCATCTCTTATCAGACGGTGCTGTTTATCCAAATATATTATCTGGACAGCTTCTTTTGCTGAAAAGACTATACTTACCCTTACATATTCTATAAGCTTTTCTTGGCTATCCATTACAGGGCCTCTCTTTAACCCTTCTCTTAGTGCCCTCTTGTAAACTTCTTTAACACATTCAATTGCTGCGGCTGCATGTTCAGTCATTCCATCTATCATTTTCAGGTCATCCATTTCTCGTCCCAAAATTTCTCCTATTCCTGGGCAATTATCCATTAAAGTTTTAGTAATATCTTGTGCTTGCTTTCTGTCATGAACTGCTCCTAGAAGCACTGCCACTATTTCGCGATCAAATAAAGCACTTCCTCCTCCACTTTGTAGTACTCTCTCTATTTCTTCTGTAAGTTTTTTACTATTATTCATAAAATATACTCCTCGTTAATAACAAATTGTTTTTAATTATTTACTGCTGTTTTTTATCAGCATTGGCATAAAGCCATAGCTTCCGAGTGAAGTCAAATCAATTCTTCAATCTTTTTTACTTATTTTTTCATCAAAAAATTAAGATATTAACAGATGCTTATTTTATCTAATTGAAAACTAATTCTTTATGTAAAAGAAGTTGTTACTATTTTAGAAATAACATCAGTAGAAAAACCTAACTCGAGTAAATTATTTGCAACTTTCATTCCCTCTATTTTATCAATCTTCTCTTTGTAAATTTGCTTTCTTTGCAATAAAAATTCTACCCATATATTCAGTTCATCTAGTGATTCTTGATTGTCAATTTTTCTATATTCTCTTACCCAACTTAATAATTCATTTTCTGTTTCACCATCTTCGCAATCATTTTCTTTGTATTCCTTTATCAGATCTTCAACATCTACTGATAATTCTTTTGCTATTTCCCACAACCTTTCACTGAAAATTGTGACACTCCCTTGTTCATAGTGATGCATCTGTGAGGGCCCTACATTAAGCTTTTTTGCTAATTCTTCTTGCGTATATCCTCTTATTATCCTCCACTTCTTGATCTCTTGTCCTCCGTTTTGGCTTGTACAACCGATACTCTCTCTCTATCAGCATATTCTTCAATTGATAAGCCCGTTGCTCGATAGATAATGTTAGTATCAAACCCCGCCTTAATTAGATTCCTTGCAATTCTTATTCTTGCTGCTTTTATATTACTTTCTTCTTCAGCTCGAACAGATTTGGCTAATGCATAAATTGCTTTGTTTCCCCCATTTTTTTTGTATTTTCCTATGAAATTATACATTTCCTGAACCTTAGCTTTGTCGAAACAACTACTTTCTTTTAGTACTTTTCGTCTTGGAAAGAGATTTTCAACAGGAATTGATAATGCCCCTGCTAATATTTTTAACTTTTCAATTGGAATGCCACATGTTCCTTGTTCATATCTTAGCAGTGTATGATAGTTTATGTTTGCTTTGCCTGATAAATCTTTCAGAGCATATTTTCTTTTTAACCTCCAGCTCCTTACTTTTTGTGCTATCTGGTACCTTATCGAGATGGTTGTCATAAATATTATACAGGTTAACATAAATCAACTACGTTTAATTGTTGAATATTTCTTCACAATTGTGTATAATTATAAATGCTTTTTAGGTTAATTTTATGGCTCTCTCGAAGTTTCTGGATCCCAAGAATGATATATCGTTCAAGCGCATCTTTGGTACTGAAAAGAATAAAGACATCCTCATTCACTTCCTTAATGATATCCTCGGCTTCACTGGCAAAAGTACAATAAAGGATATAGAGTTCTTAAGTACTATTCAAGACCCTGATATTGCCTCTAAAAAACAAAGCATTGTCGATGTTCTATGTAGAGATGAAAATGGGCTGCAAGTGATAGTCGAAATGCAGGTCGCTAAAACCAAAGGCTTCGAAAAACGTGCTCAATACTATGCTGCTAAAGCGTATTCAAGACAAGCTGATAAGGGTGATCAATACCATGATCTTAAGGAAATTATCTTTATTGCCATAGCAGACTGTATTTTATTTCCAGATAAGTCTGAGTATAAATCAAAGCACACTATTCGAGATGAAGATACTAATGAGCACGATCTAAAAGATTTTTACTTCATATTTATTGAATTGCCAAAATTTCCAAAAACGAAGGAAGACCAATTAGAGAGTATAGTCGAGAAATGGGTTTACTTCTTCAAATATGCAGACGAAACCAGTGAAGAAGAGCTAGAAAAGATAATAGGAAGTGATTTAATAATCAAAAAAGCATATGAAGAGCTAAATAGATTCAAATGGTCAGAGAAAGAATTTATTGCCTACGAACAAGAAATAAAACGTATTCTTGATGAACAGGCTGTCCTCGCTCAAAAATGATGCTACTGAAAAAGGCATCCAAATCGGTCATGAAAAAGGCAGAGAGGAAGGCAGAGAAGAGGGCGAAAAACAGGCTAAAATAGCAGTGGCTAAAAATTCACTTAAGGCCGGTGTCTCTATAGATGTTATCGCTCAAATTACCGATCTTTCCCTTGATGAAATCAAACAACTTCAGGAAGAAATCGTATGACATGATCCTTTTAACTGCTTGTCTATTGTTGGGTCATTTAAATAAGTTTTAGGATTATCAGTTATAAAATTAGCACTGCTACATAATTCCTGCTTACGTATTTGTTTTGCTTCTTCAATTCTAAGTTTTTGACCTATAGAAGAAAGTTCTTTCCTATCTAAAAATCCTTCTATACAGGTCTCCAAACGACCCAGAAATGTCTTGGTTTGCTTACACTCTGGGCACGCTTGTTTTGCAGACGAATACAAGATTTTCGATATTTCTGAAAATTTCCCATTTCTTAGTTGTCCAACTATAGCTGATTGTGGTTTCATAGGATCAAAATTCAAATTTGTTACTGATATTTCTGTTTTAACTGCTGTTTCCTTCAATACTTTTTCAAATCCATTTATAATATCTGATGCATAGCGCTCCGCTTCTTGTAAAGATATTGTAGGCTGATCTGCTGTAGAAATGTACTTTTGTCCTGTAATTTTCCTTATGAATACATCCAACAAAAGGAGTGTACCATTTACATCAACACCTTGAGTTGTCATAGCTTTAGAAGGTTGAAAATGCTCGATACCTACGGCTGGCTTGAAGGAAGAAAAGATAAACCGAGAAACACCTTTAACAGCATCTACAATACTATTAGCGAAAACATTTATCCATGAAGATGATCTTGCAGCACTACTTGTAACTTCTTTAATAGGTAAGCGATGGTTACGATGTCTTCTATGATTATGCTCATGTCTTATATGATGACGCATATGTCTTCGTGTACTCTCTTTATTTCTTCTTTCTTCTGGATAAAAAATACCTGTCAATGAGTTATCTGCTTTTAAAGGCGCATTACCACGAGAGTTCTC
Organism: Latrodectus hesperus; assembly: GCA_037975125.1. NCBI lineage: Eukaryota > Metazoa > Arthropoda > Arachnida > Araneae > Theridiidae > Latrodectus > Latrodectus hesperus. Next base: position 77,221,324 of record CM075854.1, read on the forward strand.
AGCACTAACATCGGCACTATTTTTATTTACAAGCTTTGCCTTCTCTTTTTTAAATTCTTCTACGATATCTTTTGGATCACAATTGGAAACTATACACTTTGCGTTATAAACTACCGTGTTATTAAAAGCAAACATCATTTCTCTCGCAGGTTGGTAAATGTTCCAATTCTTAACTTCTACAATGGACCTCTTTCCTAATGATAAAATTAAATGCTCACCAATAATTTCTACATTCCAATCTAATATAGACCTATTCTTTAGATCAATTAAACCAACTTGATGTTTATTGGTAGGTTGATTGTAATAAATCTGTAATCCTTCTTCATCTGGCTGATAATATTTAAAAGAACTAGGATTATCAGCTCTTTTTCTAAACTCCTCTGGTTTTATAATTCTATTACTTAACTTTATTGACAAATCTAGATTGTCAGCAAATTTTCCCACTCTATCAGGTTTATAATAATCTAATATTGATAATGCCTCTTTATCTGATGCCAATAGCAAATCATTACCTAATCTCAAAAAGAATACTTTATCTGTATCAAATATTAAACAGTTATAATTCAACAAGTCAGTACCATTAACCCTAAACTTTCCACCTATTTTTAAGCTATGCGAGCAATGCTCTCTCTCTAATCCTCCATTTTCAAGAAGTTTATAGTACTCTTTTTGATCAAATGTAACCGTAATATTTTTATAATTCATTGGTAACACTGCACTTACATTACCCTTAACAACGAATACTGCATCTTCTTCAACTTCTACTGTGTATTATTTTTTTACTTTTCACCATACTAAAGTCTAGCAATCCATTTCCTTTGTTAATTATCACAATAACGTTTTTATCATCAAAGAGATAAAGATTAGGTACATTTTCAGCTCCTTCCCAGTAAAAAAATGAGACTGTCTGTCAGCGTAAAAGACATGATGACCGTAATCACCTATAACAACATCAAGCTTCTTGCTAAACATTTGTCTTGTAGTTTTAAAGTTTGGATTACTTAGAAACTTACCTTTTAAAGCCGACATAATAATAAAAGGGATGTTATCCACAAAGACAGAACCAGAAGCATTTTTATGCAAATGTGTACCGTTGAACAATTTACGCATAAAGTGAAAACCTTCCTCTTCAAAACTTTTTCCAAAGATAGATTTTCTATACCAAGAATCACTAGCCATTCATCACATGAAACACTATCAGGACGTGCTTCTAACATTTTCGTTGCTTCAGTTCCATTATAATTTACTAAATGAAGATTTGTAACCATTTTAGTTCTGTTGTCTGTTTTAGTCGCAGTAACAAAAAAATCATCTCTTGTTTTCATTAATATTTCTTTTCCATGTATTGTTAATTCACCATCCTCGCTATAAATAGATTTTTATCACCTTCATGAATCATTTTACTAATATCACGCAAAGCCATTGGCAATAATACCACGCCTCCGCCGTAAATATTGTCACCAAAATTACCACCTACTATGGTAGAGTTTTTTGCTGTTATTGTATCATTTCCACCTTTACCATCTACGTACCCTGCGTGAGAAACTTCAATAAAATTAGTTGTATTACTTCCAATGATAGCATGTATATTTTTATTGCCTGAATCCGTAAAGTGTCCTTGTACCATAACTATATTCTTTTGTCCTTCTTCTCCTAGATTGCAAGAAAAGTTATCTCCCTTTATGTAGAAGAAATTATTACCAGGTTTATCAACTTTACAGCTCTTTAATGGTTGTAAAAAATAATACATATTTCCTCCTGTACTGAAGAAGTTACTACCAGATTTATGAACTTCCCCAATTTCTGGAGTGAAGATATTACCACTAAATATATGATTTTCTCGTTTCCTTAGTGGCTGTGAAAAATTGCACCTATTTTCTGTACTATAGATTACATCTCCCTTTCGCTTAGTGGAAATTACAGATATATCATCCCCATCAAAAATAACAGTTATATTACTATTTTCACTTTGTATCAGGGCACTTCGAGATTTCATGTAATACACACTTCTATGCTTATCGGAACCTTCGTCATTGTACACAACTGTATTATTACAACTCAGTGGATATTGATGTAAAGACAACCTTTCTAACGTTCTGTTTAGTAACACACTACTATGGCTACATAAATTATCACATCCTGAACCAATTCCATTGACAACAGTCAGTACAAACATGATCATCGATTTGTCCTTTAACATTACTATCCTGAGGCCCACAAACAATATTATAACTTTCAATGCTTTCAGGAATCACTCTAGAATTAGTATAGCTATGAAATGGATACGCAACATTTGCACTGAATCCGAAATCATACTTAATATCAGGTATTGTTGTGTTAATAAGACAATGACCCATTCCTTCTCCAGTGCCGCGCTTTTCCCTTGTAAGTGATATATAAGGCAATGTCATAACTATTGTACTAAAGTTATCTTTCAATTTATCTATGATTTCTGAGATATAATTCTTGTATATTTCTTTTGCTTCCATATCGCGTTCTATATATTCAGGTGCCTTCATTCCTGAGAGAAATCTCAAATAAAGTTGATTTCTTTCCTCGTCTGTAAGCTTGATTGACTCTTCTACTTTTTCTACTTTCAATTCTGCTCCTATAAACACCGATGCAATGATTGCAACAACTGCAACAGCAGTGCCAGCTGGTCCTGCAAGCTCTCCCACTACTCCAACCGATACTCCCATAGAAGACATTATCTCTGTTGCGAAAGCAGGCACTTCTGTTACTATAAAGATGGAATTAGTTGCTATGTTTAGTTCAGCAAATTTTCTATCTATAGGATCTTTTGCATCTCGCAGGGCTTTTAGTGAATCTACTAATCCTAGATATGCTAGAAAATTTCCTACAGCACTTCCTGCAATTGGAGCAAATCCTTTCAGCATTTGAGAATCATATTTTACTCCTAACTCAAGCAATTTCCCAGATACCGCTTGACCAATTTTTGGCAATATCACAAAATTTAATGCATCATAACCAAGCCCTTCTATATCTCCATTTACCACATGCTGAGCAACAAAATATATTGCAAGTGCATGACCTGCTCTTTCTGCTACTTTTCCTACCTTTTCTGTCACCCCAGGTCTTGTCAAAATATTTCTGATTTCTTCCTTCTTCCCACTTATTTTTTCTTTAATCTCTCCCACAATCTCTTTAATCTCTGGATCTATCGAATTTAGGTCTATATCTTTAATCTTCTCCATCAATGCTTTTCTGGCATCTTCATTGATGGTTCCTCCTTTGGAAATCTCATCAGAAACCTTAAAAAGCTGATCATAAAGTTCTATGTTCTCTATTCTTTTCTTAATCTCATCAGTATCAAATAGTTCTTTAACCAGTTCTTCTTTCCTTTTTTCTCTCCAGGAGTTTCCTCATCATATGAGTCTACACATGATTTTCTTATACTCCTTTTCTTCCTTTCTTCAGAACATCTTGCTTTTTTGTTAGGAGGCCCATTGTCTTCCTGTGATGAGTGAATAACAGCTATCTCTTCTTCCTCTGTTTCAGTTAAGAGATTCTCGCTATTTTTTGCATCAGAATTAAAGAGTATAACGTGTTCTTCAACTTGGTTTAGATCAGTCAAAATCTTAAGATTAAATACGTAATTCACAATTTGAGTTGCACCTTCAGTGCCTTTTGTCTCAGCATCTCGTTGGGATTCAGCATACTTGAGTTCTATCAGCCTGACCTTTTCTTCGTGATACTGACCATCATCATCCTTCTTTAAAATCGAGAACACTAAGTCTGCTTTCCCGTTACCAGAATGGTTAGACTCTTTAAATACTCTTACAATTTTACCTTCCGCTTTTGCTTTTTCATCAAATGGTTGCGCTGTCAATAAACCTTGTATTACTGCTTGAAAATCACTTTCTGTTATAATTAACCTTCTCAAGGGAAATAAAGCCTCTGCCAGATTTTGTTTTTGAAATTTACTTACTTTCACCGTCTAGTATATTTACATGCTGAATCTCTTCGTACTCACCTTCATATTTACCCGAAAAGTCTTTAGGAGGATTTATTATTTCTATACCACGAAAATAAGATTTCTTTGTATCATCTTCTACTTTAAATCCACCTTTTGCTTCTGGATTTACTATGATGTCAACTTGTATGCACTGATTATATTTAACACCTTCTGGCAAGGGGATGCTCTTCTCTATCCTAAAATCTTCACCTTCTATTATATTTAAAATAACATATTTATCATCTTTCACTTTTAACACAAATGTACTTATCATTTTATTCATTGGAATAGTAACACCTTCAGGCACTTGCCTACTTCTCGTATCATGCTCTGCACTTCCATGTTTTATATGATTTCCTTTATAGATAAAAACCTGTTTTTCTGGTGTATTGTCAGCAAACAGCTCACCCAAAATTAATCTACTTAAATAATTAGTATTTACACCCCCACCGTTTGATTGAACAATTGTGTAATATAAATCACTGAACTTTCTTTCTATTTCTCCTGTAGATGTAGAACTTTTTTGAAATAATTCCTTAAAACTCTTGGGTTCAATGAATTCTTGTGCATCCTCTACTAATACTCCACCACGACCTGGGTCAAGACCATAATTAAAACCTGCTCTTACTCGTCCTTTAGCTGCTCCTCCTTGAGCAATGATAGTTCTCATAGGTGGTTGAACTCGATCGTAACCTTGTTCCTCTATTTGTTCCGTTGCGCGTTCAGCTGTTTCCTTTTCTCCACGTTTTCCTTCAAAAGTACACAGAGGAGAATCCCACCTTTTATTTTTACGTCCATCATACCGTGAAATAACCATCAAATCCGCATATCCTTTCCCTGCTATGGGTTCAATACGAATATCAAGTGCATATTTATATTTAAAATTCATTGCCAGCACACCGTGCGTAAATCCATGATACGCTGCCACTGAATCAGCTAGTTTCATCCTTATATCAATCTCTTTCTGTTTTAACTTTGGCAGTACCATTTCTGGTCTATATATCTGCGCTAAGTTTTTTAAAAATTCTTCTATACCTTGTCTTGCATTTTTGGTGTTAGAAAATTTTTTCAATGCATCATCAAAATTACTTACCACTATATTCTCTTTCACCTTTTTGAATTTTGCTTTGTCTTCGCTGATCCTGAGCAATGGACTACCAGCTATTTTCCCAAGTGTTGCACCTAAGCTTTTTCCTCCTCTTCCTTCTACTACCTTCAATTCTTCTATATTTAGCTTCCCATCTTTAATATGGACTATTTCTCCTTTGACTTCCCAGTCACTCAATTCCTCTTGAGTTAAACCCAAACTTCCTAACGCTTCTTTAAATTCACCTATAGTAAGGTGCTGCCTATCTCTAAGATCGTCAACAACAGTAATAGTCTTAAACGCTAATTTTCTCTTCCCACCCTCTTCAATTCTAAAAATTAGCTTTATTGTTCTCGGACTGATTATTTTTACAGATGAGCCTTTAATACCAATCTTATTCTTTAATTCGGTATACTGAACTGTTAAAGCTCCCCCAAGAAAGAAATAAGGAAAAAACTCTGGTTTAAGGGGTGAATGGATTTTTGTACCGTCCTCACTAATTTTGAAAATTTCGCTTTAAAATCTTCTCTACCTGTTCCTACACCATTGGTTAAAAATAACTCTATCAGTTTCTTTGGTTCATTTGCCATATTCTGCTCTTCTATTTTCAAGCTTTAAATTACAAAGCCTTTTGTTACCTTTTGTTACAAAGCCTTTTAAAAGTTTCAGATTTTCTTTTTACTCCCCTTTGTTCTTCATCTAAATCATTCAAACGTTGTTCTATCATCAAATCAAAATTTTCAAACACAGCTTTGCGTTTCTCAGTTATTTCTCCATAATACTGACGCTTGAATTCATCTTTAAACTCAAGAACTGTTTCTTTATCTATTAAGTACCACCTTAAAAGTAGTTCAATTGCTTCTTGTTTACTCCCGTAATCAACAAATTCTTCATCACCTTCTTTACTATACATCAGTTCACTGAACATCTCACTAGCTGCATCATAATTAAAAAGAGTCTCTTTCTTCAGTTCTTTTACTTCCTCAGGGGACAAACCAAGCCAAGCAAAAAATGTTTCAGCTTCTTTCCATTGATTGGATTTAATCAAGTTGAAATGAATTTCTTTACCAGACTCTTTGAGTAATACATTTTTCTTAAAATCACTTATTTCCCCCTCAGATGAAAAACAGCAAGTTAAAAATTTTTCAACTTCTTCCCACTTACCTCCATTGAATTTAGTTGTGCGACCAATCGTGTAATAACCTTGCTCATCGTAAATATCTTCTTCTGAGTAATCTGATACTAACCTTTCACAAACTGAACTCCCTGTTCTATAAGCCACCTTTTTCTTTAACTCTTTAATCTCTTTCTCAGAAGAAAGGCCGAAATTGATAAATTCATTAACAAGCTCTAATTGCTCTTCTGTTACCAAATCTACACACTTACAAATTCCCTCATAACTGAAAACCAACTCTTTCTTAAATGCCTTTACCCCTTCTTCAGAAGGAAAACACCACCTAATAAACTGATCAGCAGCTTTTACTTTTTTATCAGGTGAAATTAGATCTACACATGCATCCCTTCCATCCTCAGAGTAAATCATTTCTTTCTTCAGTTTATCTATTTCCTCTTCAGATGAAGAACTCCACTTTGTAAGCGATTCAGCTACATTCCATTTATCATTTTTTACAAAATCTATGCAGATACGCTGTACTTCTTTTGTAAAGCTCAACTCCCTCTTAAACTTATTCGCCTCTTCCTTGGATGAAAAACAGTTTAGTACAAACCGATCTAGTATTCCCCATTTCTCTTCTTTTATTAATCCAATACAGAAGTTTCTCCACTCTTTAGAAGAGATAATATTTCCTTTCTCTTTATCCGCTGCACTAGCTAAAATTATCCCAATGTTTTGTCCATCTTCATAAGTAAAATTCTTTAAGGTAAGTAACTTAATAACCCCACACCAGTTTTAGTTTCAAATGGTTCATTAGTTCTATAAGTTACTTCCTGATTACTAAGAACATACCTCTTGTAACATTCAGGACTTTGATACCAAAATTCCTTTAAAAGTCCTCTGTAATCGTAGCTTTTCTCTTCACCATACTTTAAATTCTTCTCTTTTTCAGGTTCAATCTTATCGCAAATCTTTAGTAACAGAACAGCGTAATTCCTTTCTGGTAGAAACTCCCACATCAGTCCTGCCGTCTCCATAAAGTAATCCTGATATGGCCAATTTAAAAAATATTCCAGTACTCTGGATCGCCTATGATCTTCAAAGGATTCCCTTTTATATTTGACACCTTCAATATCTTTTTTTAGAAATTCTATCTGCTGACCCTCTCTCATTTTTAACAGCAGAAAGCACAAGATATCCATATAGTAATCACTTGGCACCCATGATTCCTCACTATCTTTATATTTCTGATTTTGAAAAACAACCCACTCTTATTCGGTATATGGTCCTGCATTAACTCTGCATCTAACTGCTTCCACCGCAGCATCTACTACAGCATCTTTCTTCCTCCTTAAATTTGTTTTCTCTAAGCAATATTCAACCGCTGCTTTATTTCCACTCTCTACGGCTTTTTCCAGTCTATATTGGTCTAGAGATTTTTCTCCTTTTATTTTATCCACTTCACCCATTAGATAATAAGACCAAAACCTTACTAACTCCGGCTGCTTGATCCATTGAGGTCTAGTACTATAGAACTTTTCCTTATCTTCTTTCGTCATTTGTCTGTATAAAGCAGGAATATGATCCGTGAAACAATAAAGGCAAGCTAACTTATACTTTTGCTCAACGCTTAGATTTTCGTCACTCATTAATTTCTCTGCCGCTTTTTTACTGTCGATGATTCCTTGTTGTGTGAAAAAAGAACTATTTAAAAAACCGATACTGTACTCACGTGAAAACCCAAGAGTTCCCTCATGATACTCTGCCCAAGTTAGCATTCTCATCCCAACTGAGAACACAATGCCCATTACTTTTTCCTGCAACTTTTCTGGCAAGCCTAGATTTTTTAGTATTACTGTTGCTTTCTTCTCTACTATTTCATTCCACTGTTTCTTGCTACCATACTCGTAACTTCCTTTATTTATGTCATCAGGTGCACAAAGTATTTCCCTCTTTAGCTCAGGATTATTACATATTTCAATAGCAATTTTTACTGCTGCAATATCTTCAACTGATAACATACCACACTCCCTAAAATATTTAATACCCCTAGCTTATCATAATTTTTCACTTAAAAACAGGATTAAGACACAAGAAACCTTCTTAAATAGATTGATATTAATTTAATATAAGATATTGCTAAAAGCTTAAATAATATAACCATTTACAACGCCCATAACCAGCAAGCGTGAGAACTAGTTTTCTTGGAATCAGTTGGTCTACCGCTCGTTCCCTGCGAACTTTTCTATATAATAATTCTACTATATCATAAAACTAGCTATATTAGCCTATTTTTGCTACATCTATATACGAAATAGTTTGCCTAACTTTGTTGTAACGATTTTACGTTTTTGTTTTTGAAACACCCCTTTTACGCAACGTGTTCTTGCAAATATGCGTACTATTTTATGTTTTTAGAAAAGTAAATGAATAAATTTTTTGTAACTCTGAAGATAAGGTATTTTTTCTTGAAAGTTTGACTATAAAATTCACTGTATTTCCGAAAGGTCAGGTTCTATTTTGATTGTTTGTAGAGTGAAATTAGATGTTTTGGCTGTTATTTTTCACCTTCTATAAAGTTTTTGCTTCATTTTAAAAATTATTTTAAGTATACCAAATTTAGGTGTTGACTTATAGTCATAATTGAGTTATGTATCTATTTTGCATATTATTTTAAGATAATTTAATTGGGGGTGTTTATGGATACAGAGGAAAATATGGCTAAGGGTGCTGCTCAGGCTAGTCAAGACAAACAAGACATGAGGGTATGCAGACAAACAGCTAGATAATTAGCTTACAAGAAAGAAGCGGTCAAAGATGTTACTGAATTTGCTAAAAGCAAAAAAGATGAAATGCAGAAATTGAAAGACAATTTTGATGCAAAGTCGCCAATAGGGTTAAGATGGGATTCCAGAGTACCTGAGAAGGATAAATGGCTTTTCCATTTTTTTCTCTTAAAGCTTCAAACGAGAAAGAAGTTACTGAGGAAATACAAAAATATCTGAATCTTTATAAAAGCATACATAATGATATTGAGAGCCTGAAAGATGATAATGATGAAGAAAGCATTAACAACGCTTATGAGAGAATCCAAAACTTGTACGAAGAGTTATCGAGTATGGTTAAAAGAGCTGAAGTGGAAAAAAAGACTACAAGTAGCAGTACTGTTCACTACCTACATAGGGATATTATAGCAAGGGAGCCACAGATTATCAATCAATTAGAAAAAGTTGAACTCTCTATTTCAAGACAACAGATACGAGGCTTAACAAATGAATCAGAAAGTGCTCTGAAGATATGTAAAGAAAGTAAAGAACAAATAAATACTCTGCAAAAAGAGAATGAAAAGGTTACAGAAAAATATGATAGGGTTATAGAAGAAAATAAGAAGCTTGGGGAAAAATACGATGGGGTTGTAGAAGAAAATAAGAAGCTTGGGGAAAAATGTGATAGGGTTGTAGAAGAGATGAAGGACATGATGAATCTTATCCAAGAAACGTTTATGAGCCAAGGAAGAACAGCCCAAAATGAAGCTATTAATCAAGGAGCAAAGCAGCAAGGGGCTCAGGCTCAATTTGATCAGCAACAAAAACCAAACACTCAAGCTACCAGTACTCAACAAGCTGCTAATGTGTCACCAATGTCGCATAGTAAGTCATCAAGCCCGTCAAGTTCTAGTGGTGAAGATGGTAATCAGACTGGTCCAAGTAGCAAGTTAAGTGGAGTGCAGCCAATTTCGCGCAGCCAGTCACTGGACTCTTTACATTCTAACGATAGTGATGTTGAAATAATCAGCAGATCACAATGTCGTTAATGTGGCAAGAAGTTATTAATTTTCTTTCTGAGCAGAGGAAGTAATAAGTATTGTGGTGGGGTTTTGGCTCCACCCTGCTTGAAACTTTATGTAAAAAGAAAGGCTTTAGTGCTAAAGAACTCTTAGAAAATAAGTCTTCTGAAGGCATAAAAGAACAGTGTGTAACATTGCTTGAGGCTTTTGGTGAAGAAAAGTTGTACTGGTGGTGGCCGTGGAGTGGTAAGGTAAAAGATGCTCAAATAGATGAGAAACAATGTCAGAGGGCAAGAGAATATGGGAACTATTCTTGGTTTTGGAAGATAGTTTTGGGTCTATTTACTTCAGTTTTGATTCATTGCCGGGTTCTACAATGGAACAGTTTAGTTACAAATTATTATGGGGGTTGTATGTTTAAAAAGGGAAGTTCTGAAGAAACAAGAAATAGAAGTCAAGAAGTACCAACAACATCGACTAATATTTCTGATAATTTGGGAGATTGTATGAACAGAGGAGAAAAGGAGTCTGAAAGTGTAAATCAAACAAAAAATATAAATCAAACAACATCAACTAATACTCCTGATAATTTAAATGAAGGACCTGATTTGATGACTCTGGGTGATGTGCTAAAATTGTTTGGTTTACCTAAGCTGCTACAAGAACTTGACGTTAGTCTTGAAGAGGTAAGAAGGCATATAAAGGGTAAAAAAGAACATGAACAACGTGTTAAGGATGCTGATAAGGAAATCAGGAATTTGTATTTAAAGTATCACCCTGATAGAGTTCAAAATAGAGGTGGCTCTAATGAAGAAGTAGCACAAGCTAAAGAGATGCAAACCGCACTGGTGGCAACAAGAACGGTATTAAATAGTCTTACTAAAGCATTTTTAGAGGATCTCGATATTGATTATAAATATGCATTTTATGCCAAAATAGAAATTAGCTCATTAGGAAATGAAGATGAAGTAAATAAGCTAAATTCGGGAGTGTTACATAAATTAGTTATGTTATCAGAAATAAAGCAAGAGAAAATAATCGCAAGGATAAAGAAGTTTTTGAAAGCAAGCCAGTGCAGTGTAAAAAGCTTTACTGAAGGCAATGTGGGTGACTTTGAAAAGAATCGACGTAATGCTCTACTTTATTTGAGTATGTGTATTGACGGATACAAAAAATTAGTTGCGGAGTTTGATGAAGTAGAAAAAGAGTGTAAAGAAGATGAAAAGTTAGAGAGTATGGGTTCTTTAATACGTAGAATGGCAAGGGAAAGCTCAAGGCAGTTAAACACACTAAGAGAGTTAGAGAGATTTGCTGAAGGTTCACTTAAGGGAAGGTTTCAAAATTTTCCTACCCCTGAGAATGTGGATGAGTATTTCGTGTTACCTTTTGTTAAGTATATTAATGTTTTATTAATGTGTAGCAAGGTATGCAGTAGAGAGAAAAATGAAAGTAAAGAATCATGGCAGTTTCTTGGATTATGGAAATTATCGAGAACACAACAAGGGGAAATTCCTGAGCAAGAGCCAGATTTAGAACAAGAAGGAGTATTGTACGGTTATGCATATTATTTGGCATCATATTTTAATGACAATAGTAAGTATGGAAAAGAGGTGAGAAAGGCTCTTGGAATAACAGAAGACAAAAAAAAATTAGTATTGAGAAAGTCATAAATAGGTTTAATGAAGTCATAGGAATGATCAAGGATAACTTAGAAAAGGAATTCAAACCTGACACCTATATCGAGGGAGGTACTAAGAAATATATCATGAAAGAATATGCTAAGTGGATGAAGATTATGGATGATTTTCTAGAGAAAGAAGAAAAGCGTATAAAGGATACTTGGATTGATATAAGAAATTTCCAAATAAAGAATAAGAGACTTGGGGAAGAATGCAAAAGAGTTGTAGAAGAGAATAAGAGGCGTGGAGAAAAATATGACGGAGTTGTAGAAGAGAATGAGAAACGTGGAGAAAAGTATGACGGAGTTGTAGAAGAGAATAAGAGGCGTGGAGAAAAGTATGACGGAGTTGCAGAAGAGATGAGGGAATTCAGGCAAAAAATGTTTAGCTATATAAGCCATGGAAGAACAGTTCAGAATGAAGTTGATAATCAAGAGGCAAGTACTAGCCAACAACAATCCTATGATCAAGGTGCTAATAATCAACAACAAGAATCAGGTGCTCAGGCTTCTTGTGCTCAATCTAGCCAGCAGCAGGAACCAAATGCTCATGATCAGCCAGGTCCAAGCAGCAGTTTAAGTGAAGTACCGCCAATATCGCGTAGTCAGTCACTGGACTCATTACATTCTAGCGATAGTGATATCAGCAGACTATAAATCTGGCAGGCATTGCTAATTAACAAGATAGCGGGTTCAGAGGTGTGCACATCAATATCAGTGAAGTTTATGAAGTTAAAATGAGTATAGAAGGAAAGAAAATATAAATTCTCTAAAAAATACAAAAATTAGGAAAATTGTGCTTGCATTAGTTTTTATTCGTGCTATGTGTATTATACATAATATCTTTATCGAGGGGGGTGTATGACTGAAGGTCTTTCTGAACCTGAGCAGGTTTCTAATGCAAAAACGCCTCTATAAAAGACCATAACTGCATAAGTGCTGGACTTCGTGCACAAACTATTCTTTCAATTACGTTCCATAAATGTTCAGTAAGATTCATATCAGGTTATATTGATAGTAAAATAATTCGCTGGAAATATTTGAAATGTTCGTGAAACCTACGCGCACAGTTATGGCTCAATAACACGTCGCATTGTCGTTCATGAAATATCAATCGTTGTTTGTTTACATGAAATCCATGAATGGCTGCAAGTGGTCACCAAGTAGCTGAGCATAGCCATGTCTAGTCAACGATCAGTTCAATCAGGCTAAAAAATTCCAGTCCATTTCATATAAGAAAAGCACACACTATTATGGAACTACCGCCAGTTTTCTCAGCGCCTAGCTGGCGGTTGAGATCTATGGCTGCCTAGGGTCTGCGCTACCTATTTACAATTATTACGAGCTAACAGTGATCCGAATCTCCCCATCCATTCGTATCAACTGAAAACATGACTCTTTTCAAGTTATGGTTTTCCAATCTCTCGTCTAGGATCCAAGTGATATGATCACAAGCCCAGGAGAAGATCAGCAGGCGATATTGGGCATTTAATATAGATACTCGAATCGGTCTTCCATTGTCGTAGTCTATTAAAGCCAAATTTCATCGTACTGCCCTAATGGACATATCCATCGTACTTCATACATTGATTTTTGCTATTATTTCACGCAGTGTTGCTTGTATAATCAAACTGACATTCCTGCTGGCATTAGTTACAAGTATCGGTTATTCAATGTCTATAATCAGTCAGTACTTAATGCGTAGTAGGAGGTTATGGAAGAAATTAGGGATTCAAGACATACTCTTGAAACTAAATCTCGAAATGTTAAATTTCCTAACGATTTCCTAAATAATATTACCCATTTGTTTAGCTTCCACCACTATTCTGTGTTCAAAATTTGTTAATTCTCATGTGCTCACCATCATGTCAGAAGTATTTACCCATTAAGAATTTGAATACAAATGCAAACTCCAGCAACGCACTGCTTTTTTATATATTTACGGTATACATAACATTGTTATCTATATATTTTCATATTGCCATCCCATTTTTTTATCTTCAGCGTTAATGGTGTGTGTGTATATATATATATACATACATAAAACATTCACAAGAAAATTATACCTACATTAAAGCGATTGAATAATTAACGAAAAGATCGAAGTAAATAACTAATGGAGAAGTACCAAATTTTGTATAAGAAATGATATAACAAATAATAATTAATAAGTCAGATATAAAAAATTTAGTTTCGATTCAACTCATGTAGTTATCTTTCCGTACGAAATTTTATGATATTGGCAAATAAAAGAGAAGTACCCAAAAAACATATCTTTCACAAATTTTTGAAATTAAAATTTCAAATAAGATAAATATTTTTATTAATTTCTTCCTAACAAAATTAATAGCATGACTTTTTGGTTTGTTGCTCAACGGTCATTTTTGCACACGATCATTTGTCCAAGACCAATGGTTTAAAAAATCACAGCATGAGATACGTAAAATATGAAGTATATAATGGAAGATTATATGATAAAATTATGCACTATCTTTCAAAAATCCATCTTCGTGAAACTATAGTTACTGCCTTCTTATCAGTTTTAAAGATAGTAAGTGTATAGCACATCCATGCAAAGGACATAGCAGAAATTATGTGAGTATTTATTTTCTCTAAAACTCATTAATTAGTACATTCAGAATAATTTTCAAGTAAACTAATACAAATCAATAACAAAATTAGGAAGTCATTTATTTACAATTTGATTATGAAAAAATTAATGAAATGCATAATATTTGTTTCATAAAAATAATTTTTAACTGTTAATTATGATGACTTTTGCACTACCTTAATTCTGCGGAAAGTTTCTCATCAAATTTCAATTATTACAGCTGAATAGTGCAACACAGATGTTTTTCAGAGCAATGTATCTTGATGACAAAGAAAAGGAGTAAAAAGCATCAAATTACTAAATAAAAGGCATTTTACTCTCTAATTAGTAAAACAAATATAAAATATTTATTCCAAAAGGAAAACATTTGATAAAAATCAACTTCTAAGCAACACGAAGTATAATATCGATTAATGACAAAAAATGTGGTTAAAGTAATGAAAAAGTATGAGAAAATTTTATAATATATACATGCAAAAGTACTTTTGAGAGTACATTTGAAAAGTACATTAAGGTATATGTCCATGGTATGTAATTAGAACAGTCATATCGCAGGCTAATCTAAGTATCAATAATGCGTATATAAATTTCTCAATATAAAAATGTTAAGCTACAGGCAAGAGTAATATATAATAAATGATGATAATTAGCTGACACAAAAAACGAATACAAGATGCAGTTTTAAAAGAGTGGAAAATAGAAAAGCGTAGGAATGCTCTAAAAAGAAATGATAGTAGGAAAATTAAGAATGATAATGACATTGTAGTATGTTGAGTGCCTTTTTATGAATATATATATATATATATATATATATATATATATATATATATGTATATATATAGTATATATATTGCCGATTAAAACGTTTTGCTGCCGTGGTCGTCGTAATTCAGTGGTCTAGGCAACGGATTTCGATCGAATCAGCCTAGCGTTTCGATTCTAGCACGAATGGTGTGGAAATTTTTTGAGTTTAATATCGAGTGCGACTATTTTTGAAAATTATTTGGTTTACTGGAACCGTGTTCCAGAACTTTCTGACACCATACTCTATAAAAAGAATTTCGATCCATCTGTTAAAAAGTGGATTCCTGTGATTCCTAAGCATCTACGTCGACATTCTGCAGCAATTCCATGATGCACCTACAGCCGGACATTTAGGATGTGTCAAAATATACGATCAGATAAGGAAGCGATTTTATTGGCCAGGTCTTTACCGAAGTGTGCGACGACATTTACGCACTGCCGGGAATGCCATCCAGCGTAGGAAATCTGTTCCACAAAAGGCACCAGGAAATCTCATGCCTGTACTACCTGCTGTAGCACCGTTCCATTGTATTGGGATAGATCTCCTTGGGCGATTTCCAAGTTCGGTCGCTGGAAACAAGTGGATCCTAGTATGCACCGATTATTTAGGTCGCTATGCGGTTACGAAAGCTCTGAAAACTGCAGAAGTTCCTCGTCGAACACATACTGCTGAAACATGGAGCGCTGAGAGTTATCATCACTGATAGAAGACAAGTTTTCCAATCAAAACTTTTTTCGGAGATCATTCGACAGTGCAGCATTAGTCATCGCATAACGACAGCCTACCATCCTAAGATGAATGGCCATACCGAGAGATTCAACAAGACACTCGGCGACATGTCATCCATGTACGTAGACGTAGAACAGAAAAACTGGGACGAGATTCTACCGTTCGTGTGTGTGACCTAAGCTTATAACACTGCTAAGCAAGATATAACCGTATTCACACCATTTTATTTGCTGCATGGTCGAGAAGCTGAAACCACTCTCGACAGTCTTTTTTCCTTTTGTTCTGACATTGAAAACTACTATACTAAGCATCTTGTAGTAAAAACTGAAGAGGCCAGACAGTTAGCAAGATTGCGTACGTAAGAAGCACAAGAAACGGACCGCCAGCGTTATGACTCCAAGCATCGAGTGGTATCCTATTCACAGGGAAATTTGGTGTGGGTTTTCACACCTGTTCGGAAAGTAGGTCTGTCCGAGAAGATGCTTAAAAAATACTTCGGAACATACAAGGTGTTGCGACGATTATACGATGTCACTTATGAGGTACAAGATAATAATCTCACATCGAGACGCCGGAAACAGAGAGGCACCGTCCATGTGCTCAGAAAGAAGCCTTATTTCGACCCCGAACAACAAGCACCTGGTGCAGAGAGTGATTCTACAACATCGGAGAACAGAATAGGCGCGGAGACACAATTTTTTCTGAAAAGATCCAGTACACTGGCCCACAGACTCGTTCTAGATCAAGAAAAATGATTGGGTAAATATTAGAACACCAGGACGCTGTCTTTCAAAGGAGGGGGCAATGCCGATTAAAACGTTTTGCTGCCGTGGTCGTCGTAAATCAGTGGTCAAGACAATAGATTTCCATCGAATCATCCAGCGCTCGAATCCCGCACGAGTGGTGAGGAAATTTTTTGGGTTTAATTTCGAGTGCGACTATTCTAAAAAATTCTTTGGTTTACTAGAACGGTGTTCCAAAACTTTCTGTTATCGTATAAAAGAGCAAATAGCTCAGTATGTAACTTAGTTCTCACCTTTGTGAAAGAATACTGTGAAATAAAAAGCTTTGCCTTACGAGTTTCCCAATTATTCTACGCGACAATATATACGTATATATATTTTTGATATTTCAGTATTGTAGTGGAACAGTTTATATATATATATATATATATATATATATATATATATATATATATATATATATATATATATATATATATATATATATATATATATATATAACTGTTCCACTACAATACTGAAATATCAAAAATATCCATTGTCAAAGATTGGTGACAAACTCATTCAATAATCACAAAAATATTTTATTGAAACTAAACTACATAGACATTTTTATCACATATTCAACACACATTGTAGCATTATTATATTTATCAAAGTAACTTTTACTTCTAGTCAATTTTCAAAGTGCTATGAAAGAAGTTTCCTTGCATAACTCAATACTCATAGTTCTAACACATTAGAGAAACAGTAATGTTAGAGATCATGACAATTTAATTTAGTAAAGCAATATATTGATGACAAAATTTAATCCTAAATAGAAAAATATTTTAGATTCCCTTATTCCATTTCTGCCACATTCAAATATGTTGCTTTATAACAAATGCTGCAGCCTTGAAGGAAACTAAATTTTAGATTGCAAATATGTACTGAGTTTCTCTACTGTGTCTCTCGCTGTATTTACATAAGTAGAATTGTTGATCAAAACATACTGAGTTTACAAGTTATGTGCTGACCCAAATATATTATGATGGGTCAGTAAATATCTTGTAACATATCAGTGGATCCAATATGAATTGGCATTTAATTAACGCTGCAAAGACTATTTTTTTTTCAAATCTAACTTATTTTAACAAGTGAAGAAAGTTTGGTATAATTTCTTCATACCCCCGAAATCGAATATCGAAGTTGGTTGAGTTTTCAGGCGCAAAGAGGACAAGCTGCGCTCGAACATCGAAGCGATTGCTTAAGCAGTTTCCGTTAAAATATAAACTTTGACATTTCAATAAGTTTTGTCAATAAATGATAATTATTTAGTTTATAAAATGTAAATAAAATGCTTATGCTCTTTTAATAGTTTCTAAAAATATAATCATTTTAAAACAATACAGGACGCAAATATTTAAGACAGTAACTGCGACTTTTTCTTTCCAGTTGCGAGGATTATCGGTCAGAGATATAATGGAATTGTACGAAAACTCCAATATAGAATAAAAGAGCAAATGTGATTAAGCTTTTAATACTGTCATTTGGCGTAACTGTGAAGATTAACGGGTGATAGAATTTTCTTATCACATTCCTCTTGTTTTCCATGAAGCGGAGTCAATAGTTGCAGTAAAAGCTCGTTTTTACGAATATTCATGATTTTATGAACTAGTGGCTGATCCCTAATGTGGCGCTATAGATGCATAATTTTAACTCCCATTTACGAATTAAAATTTTGAAATCATTTTAGCGAATTCATTTTAAGGTTTCTTTCATTCGCCTTTGTTCTTTAATTGTTTTATGATTGTGAAACTTGGATCAAGATTTTTATTAGATAATCGCGAATCCTTTGAAGAATTGTAAATAAATAACTCTTGGGCTGATATCCCCGATTTTTTTTATTTTTTTAAAGTAATTTATGTAAAATTTCTCCCACTTATTAATTTCTTGTCTTAATGTCCCTGATGCATAAGATAAGTGTATAATCAATTGCTTCAAGTGCAAATATAGTAAAGTATTATCACATTCTAGGTGCAATAGACTTGTAAATTTATAATTGGAATGATGTTGCAAAAAAGACTAAATTATTTCAATGCCATGCTTTATTAAAAAAACTAAAATTGAAGAACATTTATCTAACGACAGAAAACAGAGGTATATTTTTGAGAAAAAAAAGAAAAAGAAATTCTTTGCTATATTGAAAAAAATAAGAATGTATTTTTAAAATTGTTTTGAAAAAAAAATATGCTTTATTTTAAATAAATAAAATGAGAATGAGAATAAGAATTGTTCGCATGAATTTTATTTTGCATGTTTCTCATATATACTAAACAATTTTCTAATATTAATTTATAAAAAAAACAGTGTTAATAGAAAAATTATTCTAAGACCTAACACTTATTTTTCTAATTTATGAACTTTCACAATTTTCACTAATTTACTGATCATTACAAGTTCGTTAAAACAAGATTCTACTGAAAATAATGATACAATTCTTATAAAAATTTATATGCAAAAAAAATTACATAAAAGACTTTTTTAAAATAATTAAAGATACTTTGATAAAAAAGGGGAGGGGGTAAGACAAAATACAAATAAATCAGAAGTATATAAAATATTTTACTATGTTTTAACTAAAAAAAAAGCAATATATCAAAATTGCTCAAAGTATATATATGAGTGAAGTTATAAGTTTTATTAAAATATAGGTTTTGCTTAACAAAATTTCTAAATTCATAATTTTTATTTCCAACAGAGTACTAATCAATGTAAACTCAAACATAATTTAAAGAAATTGCTTCTTATATAATACAAGTAATAAAATGCAAATTAAGTAGTAATTCACTATATAAAATATGATTTTAATTCATCCAAGTCATTAAGGGGGAATAAAAAAATTCAGAACTATAAGGAAAAATTTTGGATGAAATAATGAAAAATAGCAAGTATTTCCTGTGTGGTGAGTAAAGTTATCTTGATATTTAAATAAGATGAATTGTTTTATCTACATATTGGTGTTTCTACTTCATTGTGGAGTTGTGGTTTGCATAGGTTGCTCATCCTGAAAAACATGCGAGCAAGAGTTTTAGCTCTTGGCAGGGTAAATAAGTTATACATGTTAAGGGAAGGAAGATACCAGATCTTCTTTCAGATTAAGAGTTGGATATGGGATGATGATCTCATTCTGTCAAAATAGCAATGTTGCAAAATCACAAACTAGAAAGACTGCCATTCCCAGAAAATATTTTAAACAGATAAACAGAAAACAAAATATTTGAATATGGTAGCATAGAATATGAGAACAATGAAAATCCTTGGAAGAAGGAGAGTAATAGCTGATGAGTGTTTAATAAAACCTAAAATTGCACTATAGAAAATCGAATGAAAAAAGGGCAAAGTAGAACTAATAAAGCTCATTTCACACTGACACACACATATATATAATAAAGTTCAAATACACATTATTGTAACTGCTAAAAAGAAAGTGAAAGAATAAAAATAACACAAGAATTATTTTATAACAAGGAAACTGTATAAATGCTGTTAAAGACAAAAATGAAGCTAAAAAAAAGTAGGCTAAAGCCATATAGCTTCGAAATTTACAATGAAAAGTATGGAATAGCAAATAAAATTTAAAAAATAAATAATAAATAATCAAAGAAATTCAAGAAATTGACTAATTACAAAGACAATTAGAAGAAAATTGTACAAAGTAATGAGTTTTAAAATCGAAACTTACTGGATATAAGACAGAAGGTGAGAAGTTAATAACACATGAAAACTTCTATTAACACTCCAACAGTTAGCAAAAGAATTTAAGAAAGATGGACAGAATATTTTGGAGAGTTATTAAATAAAAAGGGAAAAAATGTAGGTACAGAAACAAATATTGAACAGAAGCTATAGACGTAGATTTAATATTGACAAGAAATATTATTGTATAGAAAGAATGAAATATTATAAAGCACCAAAAACTTGTATCATTGTCAAATTTATATAATATGAAGGAAATATTGTGGTAGAATTATATCTTCAATTTTTAAAAACAGTTTGTGATTTTGATTCTAAAAATAAGAGGGATGAATTTGATTCTAAAAATAAGAGGGATAACTTCACTAAATAAAACATATATAATTTTTTCAAGTATTATTACACAAACAAAATTAAAAAATGTATGGAAAATTTTCTTGAGTACAATACAGATTTAGAAATAATTTGTGGCTCTATTTTAGATTTTTTACTTATGAATGCTAATTAGACCAGAATCTACAATTGAAAATGTATTTTGAACCAATATAACTATCCATAACCAGGTGGAGAAATAAATCCTTTGAACTGTTGAATCAAAGACCAGAACACTAACCTTCCAATCACAAGCTCGGCTGCTTGCACACATAATAGGAAAAATGTGGATCAGATTTATGAAGCTTGATACACTACAGAAGAATTTTATAAATATGATTCTGATTTATCCATGCATTTTATACTTTAAACAAACATCCAATATTATTAATAGAAGAAAATTGTTTGCAGCATTGCGCAAATTTGAATGTAAACAAATCTTACAAAAGCATCAAAACTGAAAACATGTTTGAAATCAAAGGTATTAGGGGAAATGACCCATTTCAGCTGTGCTGTTCAATATTGCCTTATATCATGCAATTTTATCAGATAATTAAAGAGGAACTATATTTACAAAATAAATGCAAATCTATGCATATGTAAATGGAACTATTTACAAGAATAAAAATAATTTAATACAATTAAAAACAGAACTTACAACAAAAGAAATGGAGAACTTAATAAAGATAAAACAAAATGCATAATTTATAGTCAAAATCTAAGTAAAAAAAACACACAAGATTTAATTTCATAAAATCATGTAACTTGATATAAATGTTAAAAACACAAGTACTTTTTCTTATTTAAAAAATGAGATGAATAATAAATGCCGAATTCATCACTGCAAAAATAATTAGATACAAAATGAAATCTTAAAATAAACTATATATAAATGGTAGAATATAAAAAAACAAATCTCAAGAAATTGTAAAATGCAAATAAACAAGACTATATTGCGATTAAAATTACTTTTGGTTCTAAAACCAGGCTGTTGTCAAATAAAGATGAAAATATATAAATTAAACTTTAACTGAGAATCTAAACTAAAACTAAATCTGTGGCATGACAGCCCATTTTAAGGCAAGGTCTACAGTGCCTACATCTGTTTTCCTGACAGGTCCTGTATTGAAAATTATATGTCCTGATTAGGTGGTAGTTCCCAAGCATGATTGGTACTCAGTTTATTAACTTACTGAAGGGATGAAAGGCTGAGTCAAAATTGCTCAGCCTGAGGATCAAAGCTGATCTGTCCTGGAAGCACAAAGCACTACTACTAAGCCACCAGGTTTCTTAACATAGAACCAAACAAATTTATAAAACCATTGAAGAAAATATCATAGAAAACAAAGATACAAACATGACCTAAAACATTAACTATGAGAAAAGATTTTATAAAATTTATCAAAGCTAAAAGAAAATGGATAAAACATAGAAAAAGGAAGCAAATGAGCCAATAAAAATCATGAAAATTATAATAAAAAGTTTTG
This sequence comes from Latrodectus hesperus, assembly GCA_037975125.1. Lineage (NCBI taxonomy): Eukaryota > Metazoa > Arthropoda > Arachnida > Araneae > Theridiidae > Latrodectus > Latrodectus hesperus. The sequence goes on from CM075854.1 coordinate 77,243,448, forward strand.
TTTGCAATTCAAAGGTCATTTTTTTCACCCAAGGACTAATTAGACTGTGACCTACAGCTTAAGCTAATAAAAAAAACAGGAAGGCCAAAGTTGAGATGGCTAGTCTAAGTTGAGACAGAATTGAAAAAATATTAAAATAATGAATAAGAAAAAGAAATCTGTGGAGAAAGAAAAGTGGGGAGCTTTATAATAGAAAAAGTCAAGATTTACCAAAAATTTTAAAGTTGAGTAAGAGCTTTTAAATATACTTTTTTGTTCACATGTATTAAAATTAGATGGTAATAAAAACAATATATTCAAATAATAAATTTAATATTATGCAGTAGTTGTATTTAAAAAGTTTTAAAAACCAGCACAGTTAATTAATGATAAATTATCGTAAGAAATAATATACTATTAAATTTATCAAATAAGGATGAGTTTCAGCTGTCTACATTCGCATCTCTTTAGAAGATTTTTAAGATTTTCATTCTTAGCAAAAAAATTAAATATGGATAGTTATTTTTATGAAAAATCTTCCTGGAAGACAAATATGCAACAGATGCTGAAATGCCTTACATATTTCTATCTATTAGGCTAACTATGTGAAGTAATAGTAACATGTAATAGTGAAGTAATAGCACTACAGACAACATTCTTCCAAGTAGGTGCTATCACTTGATTAATTGAAAACAAATTTATATATATATATATATATATATATATATATATATATATATATATATATATATATATATATATATATATAATTAGGAAGTCAATCATTTTATTCAGGAGCAGTATTATTTATTTTTTTATATTCTAATATATATCATACTTTGATGATTGTCTAAAATTTCCCTCTTAGCACTATTTCAGTAAGCCTTTTTCTGATTGGAAAATTCCAATGAATTATTCAAAATGCTTAATCAACAGTAGAGCAGAAAATTGAAAATTCTAAGTTCACACCAGAGGGCGAGAATTTTAAGAGTTTAAATATGACAATGAAAAGATAACAAAATTATATTTCTTACTTTTAACTAGAGTCATGCATTATTTCAGCCAATAAATACTAATAAGATATCACCTACCCACTACTTCCTTTATATCCTCGTCCACGTCTTTCATCCATATTTTCTGATTCTTCCGCATCGCTACTGCTGTTTTCATAAGAATTATTTGACACAGGAACTCTATCCTTTCGTCCTGACATACTAAACTATAAAAATATAACAATGAATATCAATAAATATAAATGCTTTATGATTTTAAAGCATATTAGCCAGAAATAAAAATTAGAGCATTTTATTGAATAATTTACTTAAAACAATCTTTATAATATATTTATATTACTTAAAATATAATCAGGCATTTTAATATTCATGCAACCAAAAGAGTACTACTAGTGTATAAAAATTTCAGCACAAAATCACTTCAAAAGAAATATTACTGTTGCAAACAGAAATACATTAAAAATTAAATACAATATAAAAGAGCAGGGTATTTTAAATAAACAAGGTAATAAAACAGAAAATTTTAAGACTGTGCAATTGTGACAGTAAATAATGTACAAATCATTTATTGGCATTTAATTATACAATTTTACAATTATGTGATAAATAGTAAATTATTTTGACTATATTTTAGTGATACTATATTACAAACTTCCCTTGTTAAACTTAGTCAATTTCCCAATTTTTTTCAAAAATAATTTTCTTAGGAAAAAACTAAACTTAAAAAAAATTATTTTTAGTTTTGACATATTTTCAATATTCTGATATACAACCTGTTCATATTTGCTAGATAATTAAGAATATTTAGAATACCAATTTATTTACTGTCAAAATATAATCTTTATGATCAACTACTAAATAAAAATTCAAACTGTTTAGTAATCAGTTAAATTAATCAAAAATGATAAAACATAGGTATTATCTCAGAACATTTTTATTCAGAGAAATTAAGTCTGTTTTGTACTTAATATATTTTTAATTAATATTAAACTTCACGCTGCAAACATTCTCAGAATTTTAAAATTTGATTTTAAAGAGAAATTTAATATTCTTGCAAGTTTATAAATATTTTGACAGAAATACTATACTATTTATGCTGAAGAACTTTTTTTACATTTACAAGAAATTTCTTCAAAAAAAGTACTCATGAAGAGAAAGATTATCTAGCTTATCTTCTTTTCATTAACTATTGAATTTGTTTTATTATACAACTAGCAAAGTGCTAAAAAAAGAAATCACAAATGAATTTATTAATCAACATTAAGAATATTTTGATTTTTTTAAATATTTGTTTCTTACTGTGTTATAATAAATTTGAATTTAAGATATACTTAAATTCAAATAATATTAGTAATATCATTATAAGATATACTTATAATGATATTGCTAATGTTGTTATGTATAATAATACTAATGTATAGGATTGATAACATCTAATATTGAATACAATATTAGATGTCATCATTCCTATATATTAAAACTTATAATCATTATTCTCGAACTGATAGTTTTTTAAAAATATATTCGATATAAAATTAATAATAGCTCATTTGGACTAATAATAGCGTATTAGAAGTCCAAATAATTAACAAATATTCTGAAACAAGATTTTGCATGTACTAAAACTAGTTATGCATTTGAGGATAAAAGATACAACTTTAGATGAACTATGTAAAAATTAAGGTGGTATTTATTAGTTCATATGTTTAAAAAAACCACATTTTAACAATAAGCACTCATTACGAAATAAATATGAAAATATAAAGTTTTATTTTTAATAAAAAAACATAAGTTAATCATAAAAAATATATTGTTAATAAACAGGAATATATAGTTTACAAATTTTGAAGAATATTATTATATATACACACTATAAGTAAATAATATACTATAAGTAAAGTAGTATATTTTAATAATTTGTACCTTTATTAATTTTGTAAACAGAAACAAAACTTTCATTTAGTAGGTTGGCATAACACGGTAAAATTCTACAATGCAAATTATTCAACAGCACTAGCATACCTTGACACAAGCAAAAAATTAATGATTTATTAAGTCTTGAGACGTACTAAATACGAACAGACAATCAATAATTACGACGATGTTGACGAAAATTTGACTTCGAAACCATTGACATCAAAACATAATCAAAAGCTGTTGCCAAATTTAAAAACCTTTATAAGAAGATAAAAGCAACAATGCGTAGGAACACAAAATATATTAAATAATAAATTTTATTTGAAACTTATTTCCACAAACTATAAAAATCACGAAAACAAAAATAACTCATATTGGCTTCTTAAAAACATGTTCAATGAAAACCTCAAAATCAAACACTTCAGAGTATAGCGTAAATAGCAATCCAAAAAATAGCTGAATCTATCTTGTTTGATCTTCCTCATACACAATCAGGATTTGCCACATTTGCAGGAACTATCGTGTCAGTTGGAGCTGGGTATGATCCATCTCAGGTGTTCATCCCGTCATTTAAGTCATTTCAATGATTCAGTATAAATTGTCAGTTAAATGTATTGACGAGATTACAAAAAATTACACACGTTCATTTTGATACAATTTTGCCACAACATATGATAAGGAGTAAAATAATACAGAAAAATTTACCACAGAATCAGGATTATTTAGAAATCAAACTTTAAAAAAATAAATAAATAAAATGTATAAAAAAAACTGGATCCATCTCTGTTTGATACAGGAAAATTATCTCAATTTGGAATATTATGTATATAGTAGCATGATGTAATTCAGATTCTTATAAAGTTGAACTTACTAACGGGAGTTTTAAAAATGTACATGGGAATAAAATCAGGAAATTTGCATCTAGGATATCAGCAGTAAGAGTTATATTCGAAAATGAAGAAGAGTTAGAAGTCCATTCCACTCCAGGTGTGAGGAATGAATCAAATAATTTTAGTTAAAAGCCATTGGATTTCAATCATTTGGAAGATATCGAAGGAGCAAGATTTTGAATTTGTTGGCAAAATATAAAGAACTGCTTACGAATAAATTCAAAATATCGAAAGTAGGTGTACGATTACGTTAAATGAATCAGGAAGAAAGAAACCCAACATATATCAAATACCGGATAAATTAAAATCGGAGTATAATAAGCAAATTGGAGAATTATTGTCATTGAGATTAAAAAAGAGAAACGAAGCAGAGATTGCATGTTAAGAAGTCTGTGTATTGAAAAAGAATGGTGCGTTAAGATTATGTGTTGACTTTAGGGAGTTAAATGCAGCTATGAAAAGTGATGATTTTCCCATGTACAATCCCACCAAACTTTTATTCCGCATAGGGTAATTATCATTGCAATTGATTTAGTTAAATGATATTGGTCAATACCAATAGAGAAACAGCCAGAATTTGGCTTGTTTCAAAACACATAAAACAAAATACAAATTTAAGGTCATGATTCTTCTTATGAGCAATGCAGCAGCTACTTTTCAAAGGGTGAGGAGCAAAACTCTCGCTAAGCATCAGGATTTTTCTTGCACTTACTTGGATGACATTGCAATGTATATCAAAACAGGGGATAAACATTAATCTCATCATGACACTATCTTTTCAAAACTACGAAATTTAAATTTTCCAGTGAATCTAAAAAAATGTGTTTTCGCAAAATAGCATATTAAATATTTGGAACACGTTATTGAATCCGGCAGTCATAGGACTGATCCAGACAAAGTTGAGGCTATTAGAAGGTTAGCTAGGCCTCAAACCAAGAAACAGCTGAAGATTGTGCTAGGACTAGTGTAGTAAAGGAGAGAAAAAACTGGGTTTATTTCCGGGAATAGATCCGGTTTATTCCCATGATAATTTTATAAATTCCCGGGAATTTTGAAAGAGCCCGAGAGTTTTGAAATTTTTCAACTGAAAGTTTTTTTCTCAGATATTTTTAAAGTAAATAAAAAAGCTAACTTATTTTATGATTTCTTCTACTAATTACAGTAATAGAAAGTTTTCATGGAAAGAAAAAATAATTTTACGTTTATTACCAATTTAGAATAACTTCAAACATTAATGTTGAGAAAATTTTTTTTTCTTTCTTTCTCTGATCAAATAATTTTAGAATGTATATGAGTGTATATTGTGTATGAATTTAGGAATTTGTAACAACAGAATCATGGAAATGTCAATATTTATTCTGAGTCCTGAAAAATTTTTCTTGATATTTTTTATTAAATATTTGTTCAGCATTTTTATCCTTTTTACAAGTAGTTTTGTTTTTCAAATACAAAATTAATTAACTTCTTTACTAGAAGACAGAAGAGACATTTTTTGCATATTTTCGTTGTTTTCTTCATTTATATAAGACAAGACAATCCATTAACCGAAAGATGATTGGTTTAGTTTATTCCCTCAACATTCCCAATATTCTCGAAAATTCCCGCTTTATTCGCAAAATTCCCTAGTAAATTCCCGTGTTTAAAAATTCCCGAAAATTTCACATCGCTAATTAGGACTCTGTAATTATTATCGTGACTACAAAGCTAATTATAAGGAAAGTGCGCATCCTCTTACCGAACTTAAAAGAAGGAAGAGTCCTGAAGAGTCATGTTGGTTGACAGAACATAACTGAGCATTCAACGAATTAAGAAGATAATTAGTTGAAGTACCCGACCTCAATATTCCGGTGCTTGTGTTGCCTTTCATAGTACAGTGTGGTGCATCTTCGAGAGGCATCGGAGAATGTCGGTCTCAACGAAAGGACAACCATATCTTTCCAATCTGCTATGCAAATCAGAACTGACCAAATCTCAACAATCCTGGCCAACTATTGAAATAAAAGCATTTGGAGTTTGAAAAAGTTTGAAACGGGGGTCTTCGGATCACCAGTGGAATTGATTACAGATCACAATCAAATGACTTTCATCACGAAGAACGCTCCACATTCATAGAATCTTCAGAGATGGGCATTAACTTTGCAGAAATATGATCTATTCATTTCTCACTGCCCAGGCTCAGAACTGATAAATGCCATGCATTGTCAAAGCTAGAGACAAGAGTGACTTAAAAAACTGTTAAAAAAATTATTTTTATTCTTTTAGTGAATTTTATTTTATTTTTACTATGATGTTATGGATACAAATTTAATCCAATGCTCGCGTTCTCTTTTTCATCTACCTCAACGAGCAATACTTTTGGCTCTTTGAAAAGCTATTTGATTAGCCAAAGTGGGATATCCTTGGAAAGCATTCCAAACTTTAATTTGGTTACAATGAGTATCAATGCAATGCTCATTCCGTCATGTTTTCCTAATTTTCAGAAAGTTTAGCACCGATTTGGGAATGGTAGCATCTGTAGCTGCAATGATGGTTTTCGTAATTAAGTTAATTACTTCCTTAAGATTTTCTCCATCATATCACTAGGAATTATTGCTCGTAATGTGAGTTTTGTCCAGTTGGTTTTGTGAAACAAGTATCGAGATGGATGTTGAATATCATTAGAATCTACATTTACATGATCAAGAAAAAGTAGGGAAATGGTTGTTATCACGTAAGTCAACTCTAACTCTAAAATTAAAGTCAGAAGCAAGAGACTATGAACACAGTTTGAGGTCCAATGAGTGGAAAGCTCGACTTATTCTCGACTCGTTGATGAAATGTTTCCTCTCTAATATTAAACAGACAGAGATTATGACTATAAATGAACTCCTCAATTTGTCGGCCTCGAGGATTTACATTCTTAATGTCTCACAATAGACTATAATCATTAAAGTCTCCAATAATGAAAAAAGAAGCAGGTACTTCTTATACTAGTTTATCAAGGTTTTTATCTTCTTAATAGCGTTTGGTGGCAAGTATAGTGTAGAAATATGGTGATCAAATTGGTTGCCATGATTCTAATTGGCATAGCCTGCAAATTGTAATGAAGAGGGATTACAGACGAGGGAACATTAGGAAAAACCAAGAGAGCAACACCTTCAGATGCTTGGTCAGATCCATTTTCATTATCTTTTCTAACAAGACTTTAGAGTTTAAATTTTAATGTATCGTGAGCTTTACAATAAGTTTCTTGCAGTGCAATGGAAATCAGATGCACTTTTTAGATCAAGTCTTTTATTTGTCAAATTTTACTACGAGAACGACGACAGGGTTCCATGAAATTAATAATGTAATCCAAAACAACTTTCATTTTATTGCTTTTTGTGCTTTTCCTTTCTACCTTTTGAAGTGGTCTGAGAAGAAAAGGCTGAATCTATTTATATATCTTATTCAGAAAATGATATATCATTTGATCTTTTGCAGCTTTTTTCTTGAAGTTTTGACTTTTTGTTTTTTTAATTTTTGCATCGTCTGTCTTCTATTTGTTAAAAGTTGATGCAAATTTCTTCGTGCTATTGGTAGTTGAAAGTATAGTAGTGGATTTAGATAGCAAAATTAGTAAACTACGTTTCTTTGTTGGAAGTTTGTTTATTTTAAGTTCTGATTGTAAAGTAGAGGAGTAGGAGACGTCAACTGCTCGTTTTCTATATTTAACCGTTGATCTTGCCTCCAACAAAGTAAAATTTCGTGTTTTATATAGACTGAAATTACTTCTTTTTCTTGGATTCATATTTCACACTTTCCACATATAGAATCAATATTCCTATATACCTGTTGAGGATGACCATATCTCTGGCATTTAAAACATCTTTGGGTGGGAATATGTCTACCGTTACGTCGAACGTTTATACAACGCACAGCACATACTCCTTGATTACGATGTTCTTATAAAAGTTACCGAGTAACAGCTTCAGTAACATTTATGGAATCCGGGTTTCAAAGAACACCACGAGATTCATTTAAAGTTTCGTAAAATGATGTTTCGACTAGAAATGTGAATACAATTTTTTAAAAAATACTGACTACCAAAGCTTGTTTGGAGTCAACTTGAACAAGAAGATCTCCAGGTTGTTATTTTTCAACATTTTGTATATTTTCAATACACTGCGTGAGAAGTTTTTGTACTAGAAAAGGCGATAGTGCAGGAAAAGTATTAGGAATGATTATCATCGTATAACGAGTAGAGATGTAAAATTCCCGGGAATTTCGAAGCTTGGGAATTTACTCGGGAATTTTGGGAAAAAAACGGGAATTTTTGGGAATATTGGGAATTTTGAGGGAATAAACTTAGCCAATCATATTTCGTTTAAGAGATTTTTTCCCCTCTTCGCTTGAAGCGAAGTGAAGTAAAATTTGGAATCTGTAAATAATTTTTTAACAAAGTGAAATTTTATTTTCTACAATAGGCATTCATAAAAGCAGTGAAAAGCATAAAATATGAACATTAAATTTGTAAAACATATAGAATTGAAAATTTTCATCCCTAGGGGATATTTTTATTTCGGTGTATGGTGAGATCTGTCGCTAAAATTGTTGGGAAACCAATGTTTCTCACAAATATATATTTAATGAAAATAAACTGAAAATTGTTATTTGATCAAAAATAATATTGTTTCACTGTAACAAATAGTGATTCTTTCCTTCATTTCTATTTTTACATTTTTAGTTCTTTTAGGTTGTAAAAAATTTATTATTTTTTGCGATCATTCTTTATTTGGTAGATTTAAGTTTCTTATGTATTCGAAATTGCTTTATTTTTTAAAAAAATAATTTCCCTTTAATTTTAATGTATTATATTTCTTAAAAACAGATTATTTGAAAAAGTAAGGTAATACTTGATTTTTTCAGACTTTGTAATAAACTGAAAATTGATGATTTAAAAATAAATAATGCCAAGCAAATTGCTTTCACTTTTGACTTCTAACTGACAAATTTTTAATTTACCAATGATAGAAAAAGATACTGTTTCATGTACTACTTATCAACTGAATATATGTTAATGGTGCACAAATTAAACCAATATGTAAATGAAAGTATGTGGGGAGGCAACATGTAAGTTGGGAACAAAAAAGCTCTTCCAGCGAGTCATCATTTAAATCAAATCTTCTAGGAATTAATGCGACAAAAATCCTATGAAATAAGCTTGCATCAAAACAATATTACAATTTGCATGTAATTTTGAGTTGCTTTGAAACTCCAAATGTTATTCCAATCCACTTATAAATATCTTTATGTGAAGAGAGAAATTATCATTAATATATTCTAGCATTATTAGCAGTTTCTTAATAGTAACTTATAACTATTTCAATTGACAAACTCCATATTTAAATTATTAACAATTAACTAAAAAGTTACATTTGTAGCTACTTAAATTTGCAAAATCTATTTAATATTTATGACACAAAAATAATAAATTTATAAAAAAAAATTTATCCACAAATGTAATCACGAATAATACATTTTCTTTTATTATAGTTAAAATATTTAAAATAATTTTCTTTTATATTTTAAGATAACAATATATAATGCAGATTTTAAATAAAACTATTTTTATTTCTTTTGCAAGGATCTGATACATTAATTTACACAATTACAATATATCTACAATTGATTGAGTTTGAATATAAAAATTGATATATCTACAAATTTATATATATATATATATATATATATATATATATATATATATATATATATATATATATATATATATATATATATATATATATATATATATATACAATATTGATATGTCTACAATTCATTGAATTTTTTAAAACAATTATTTACAACATTAAAAATGATTTCAAAACAGTAAGGTAGAATCAAATTTTTTTATACTATTGTTCATCATTTCTAAATAATACGACAGAAAATGTGGGTGAATTAAAAAATTGATAATCTGTGTCATTGAAAATATTTCCATTTTTCAGACTTTAGTACTAGAAATAGAAATAATTTTATGATATTATGAAAAGAATTTATGAAAAACAAGCAAATGAATTCTGAAAAAAAAGTGTTCTTTCTTTTTTAACATGCACTCACGTAATCTTGTTGAAAATTAAAAATTTTCAATTCAATGCATCTTGCTTTTCATAAAAAAAAAGCTGAAATGTTTTGAGAAATTCCTATTGCCAAAAATAAAAGTAGATATCATTAACATGTATCTTCTTAAATAAATTACGTGGTTTTAATAGTTAAAAAATTTTTTTATATTTTTAAGAAAATTCAAAATTTTCAACAATTTTGAGGATTTGAGAATTTTCCAAATTCCCGGGAGATTTCAAAATTTCCATGGAAAAAAACCCGGTTTATTCCCGGGAATAAACCGGTTTTTTTCCCATCCTTGCAACACTAATAACGAGTAGATGAATTGACTTCAACGAGGAAAGACATAGGATATTTAAAATGGTTCAGGTTCTCTCTCTCAATGGCACAGCTCACCCTACAAGAGATCACCCTACAACGGGAGCCCTACAAAAGATAGCAATCATCAGCTCTGGACTTTTCCAGCCTCGGCGCTTACCATAATGCTAGCTAACACCCATACGCTAGGAGTCAGCCCCAGAAACAGTAAGCAACCTTAACGCCAAGCCCAAGGATGTTTCTTTGTGACTCTCCTTCGCTTGGCCGATTGATACACTGATGACCACAATATGCCGCTAGTCCAAAGAGTCGCCTCGCTCGTGGGGATTATGACTGCCCATGAGAAGCAATAAGCGAACTGAGGGGCTACATCTATTCATAGAGAGCTCTTTCGCTTGTCATCGAGGGATGGAGAAAATATTAGGAGAGGAAAAAACAGAAATAGAAAATATATATCAGGTGATCTCAGGATTGGGACACCCATACGTACCTTGATGCTATGCTATGAGGGATGGAAGGATTAGGAAAATATTAGGAGAGGAAAAAACAGAAATAGAAAATATATATCAGGTGATCTCAGGATTGGGACACCCGTACGTACCTAAAGAAGGTGATCCCTATGAGGGTATTTGCTTATAAGGAATTATAATATGGAGTATGAAACCTTGTAGAGGAGTCTAAAATTTACTTTTTTGGTTGAAAAGGTATTTTTTTTTTCCAGTTTTAAATCAATATAGCTGTATTTGAGAAAATTTATGATTGTTATTAAACTATTTTATCAACAATAATTTTTTTTAATTGTCGATGATATTTTGTTATGTCATGCTTTTCATTTCTTATAATAATATTTCAAAAAGTAATACTAAATTGAAAGTTCTGTTGAAAAGTAATTTTTGACAAAGTAAAACACGATGTTTCATTTTTGGTTAATCAAACTGTTTTTAATATCATGATTTTTTAAAAGATGTCGATAAATTGAAAATTAATATTGTTTTCGATATTTAAGTCACTATGAAGAAAGGAATGCATCATTTTTGAAGGTTATTAGCTTAGGTGAGTTAAATATCTGTGATTTAGCTCATTTTGTATCTGGACATTGGCAAAAATTATTATTAAAAAGATTTTTGTGAAAAAAGAAGAAAATTTCCTGAAATATATTCTAAATTACTATTAATGAATTTATTATTTAAATTTTAGAAACAAAAAACCAATGGTAATAGTATCCCTAAATCCAACACAATACAATATTTAGGAATTAAAATTGACAACAAACTCTTTTTCCTGCCACATCTTCAACAGATCAAGAACAAGGTTATCCCTATTGCAACCAAGTATAAGTGAATGACTGGCAATAATTGGAGACTTAAGCCAAAAATATTAAAAATCCTTTACAGCACAATCTTTGAAAAAACTATAAACTATGGTGCCTCTGCCTGGGTACTGCCTATGACTGCTCGCAAGATTAGGCACCTCAAGAGCATTCAGCGACAATTCACATTCCCCATCATTAGAGCCTTCTGAACTAACTCGTCGCAAGCCCTCTGCGATATTTCCGGCATTCTACCATTACGCATCGCTTCGGAAATGGAAGCAGCCAAAACACGCATCTTAAGACTCCATCAGAATTGCATATTTAATCACCAACATATACAACAGATAGATTACAACATGGAGAATACCACCATCTCTCATCCTAGCAATGTTTGCAAAAAAAAAAAAACCTACTTTACTCCCAACAAACCAACTACTCCAGTAAATAATGATGAAATTAAGCACAGATGGGTCCAAACTAAATGGAAACGTTGGCAATGCCTTCGTCTGCTTCAAGAGCGAAGAAGTGATGGCGAACTGGTCTCAAAGACTCCACCCCAACAATAGCGTCTTCCAAGCAGAATCATTTGCGATCCTTAAGGCCACCGACCACGCACTTTATAACTTTATAATCAATTCAGTAGCTTTACGATTTTCACAGACAGCGAATCATCAAAAGCGGCAATCCTCAACATCGAACATCGACACAATCCAACAGATTCAAACCAGCCTCTCTGATACTACAGCTAAATGCTTCATCCAATGGATTAAAGCCCATAACAATAACCTTGGAAATGATATGGCCGATAACCTTGCCAAAGCTACAACCTCGCAAACAGAGTATTCCAACAAGATTAAATGGCCAAAATCCCACCTCACCCAAACACTTCGCAAACTTGCTTTTGACCAGTGGACAGAATTATGGAACACCATCACTGAAGGTAGAAGAACTTTTGACTTCTATCCAGAGGTTTCAACCGATACAGAATTGTCGACAACCCTCTTACCACACAATACCTTACGGGCCACACTGCCACTTCGCAATATTTTAATAAATTCGGAAGACATCTTCGAACAATTGCGTCTGCAACAGCTTCGAGGACTGGACTATTAAATCTTCCACTGCACATTAACTTCAAAATGGCATGTCAGGAAACCAGAATCAATGATCAGCACTGTACCACTCCATCGCTATATCATCAGTTCACCTAACTTAATGCTCAAAATAATTTGCATTATTAACTTCCTGTATCATAATGGCTTGGATCTTTGCAAGGCCTTACCTCCGGCACAATAACATCCAACTTCCTGAAAATACTCCACACCTCGTAGAACTGGATACTGTTCTTTTCCTGCTTCGTCTCTAACTCTGGAATTCTTCGATTCATACAGACTTTGATAGACTCTTTTATCCAATACACTTTAATGAACTATTCAAGTTGTTATTTAGTACTTTTACAGACTTTTTTTAATTTTTGTGAAACGCCCCACTATTTGTACATCTATTTTGTCAAGTATTTCATTTATTTTTCCTTACTTCGTTTGTAAATATCACCACTGTCTGCACATTACTTTGTAAATTCATCTTGTTACTTTTTCTTCGGTTTTTTATTAAGTTCTCTGTGCTGCGGTGAACGAGCAACTTTTGTAAGGTGCTGTCTTGGCTTTGCAGGACTTATACGAAGGAAGGTGATACCTGTTAAACAATGAACGGATCAGGTGCCTTCCTTAGTATCTCCTTGTTCTTGTTATTTTTTCGTAATTTAATTCAGAATTCCAATTCTTTATGATTATTATATGCGATATTCTGCCGCGTTATGCGATATTAAGTAATGATGTATAAGTAAGATATTAAATAATTACCTGCACTGTATACCAGCAACAATGAATTCGTCGCACTTTAGAATGTGCTATTATATAGTTTTTCCAATTTTCACCATTTTTGAATATTCATGCCCATTATTTCTTCAGAGACGGCACTGTCCAAAGCATGGTCCGCGGGTCGCTTGCGTCCCGCGTTCCATTTTTGTGCGGCCCGCGGTTGGGTTTTTAATTTTATATCGGAAGAATAAAATTTTATATTTTTTTGAAATTTGTTGGCAGAAATGATTTTATTTTTTATATGGTATTATAAATAATTAATTAAAATATGGACTTGTATTTGTACTTACGTATTTGTGAGTCCCATCCCGACTCGTGTCTAGCGCCTTATTCACGGCGCGCAGTTGTCCGTCTCCACTCAAGGGCACTGCGCAGAGTAACAGAAGTTGCACTGCTTTGATTTTTTCAAGACAGAGAAGGACGTCGTTTATTTATTGGTTGTCATTTGACGCGACGAGTGTTGTGTATTATTTATTTAGTAATCGTAGTGGTTGTATGTAGTTCCAGCCTTTTTTTTGTCAATTTAAACTTGTGATTAAATTAAAGAGTAAACTTTATTGTGCTTAATAATAAGCCTCGTTATGTCTGTGAAGAAGCGAAAAATAAGTGATGGAAATCGTGCATTTAATAAAAAATGGGAATGAAACTATCTGATCTGCAACAATAACAATAAAATTCATTTTATGATTTGTATGCAAGTTTTGTCGGTGAATAAGGAATACAATGTGAAACGGCATTATACTACTTTACGTGAAGGAAAGCATAAAATACATATCGGTAAAGCAAGAAAAATTATTGTAGCAGAGTATAAAAAAAAACTAATGCATCAAAGAAGTATGTTTTCAAAAGTAAGTACAGATAATGAATAAAGTTTGGCTGTGTCTTATGAAGTTTCTTCACTATTAGCCAAAGCAAAAAAAAAAAAAAAAACCATTCAATGATGGGATTTTAATGAAAAAATGCGAGTTTCAATGGCTCAACGCTTCATGCACCCAAAGTTTACGGAAAAGTTTGAATCTGTAGCATGATCTTACCAAACAGTGGCGCGACGAGTAGATGATACGAGCGAATATGTTTCGAAAAAGTTATGTGATTGCATTTTGGATTGTGAATATTACTCAATATGTTTGGAAGAAAGCACCGACCAGACAGATATCAGACAATTATTAATATTTATTCGTTGCATTTTAAAAGATTTTACTACACTGGAGGAAATGTTAAATTTGATACCGTTAGCCGGAACAACTAAAGGCGCAGATATCTATCTAGCTGTCAATAAAACTGTCATAGACTACGTAAGATTTCAAAAATGTTCTTGCATTGTAACTGATGGAGCAAAAGCTATGACGGGAACAGTGACAGAATTCACGGGACTTCTGAAAGAAAATGGCATTAATTGCCCGTTGTTTCACTGTATCATACACCAGGAAGCTTTATGGGGAAAATTTTTGCGCCAAACGAATGCCATGAAAATTGTTGAATAACTAATCTCATTAGTGGCGGAAATAAAGTTTTCACTTATAGAAAATTTCGAGAATTTTTAAGTGAAATTGATGCGACCTATGGAGATTTGTTATTACACTCCGAAATAAAATGGTTCAGTGCTGGCCGGTGCCTTGAAATTTTTTTTTTTTACTTTACGAAAAGAAATACCTTTATTTCTAAAAAGTGAAATAAAATCAGACACTTCTGAGCTGCAAAATCGTATGCAAGATACTTTATTTCTGGCTGATCTTGCATTTTTTAACTGATATGATACAACACTTGAATGAATTAAATTTGAAGTTACAAGGCAAAGGACACAATATTGCCAACTTGTGTGGATATGTGAATAGTTTTAGAGAAGTAAACTAGAACTGCTCAAAACGTCACAAGAGCAGAATGATTTTTCTTTTTTTTCCAAGTTGCAAAGAACATTACACAGAGATAGAAAATTTTAAAGGATGTACCTTTAAGGAACACCTGAAGTACATTGATCATGTAATGATGGAGTTTGAGAAGCTATTTGCAGATCTTAAAGAATTACAGAGTGATATATCAATTTTTACTCATCCATTAACAATTGCAATTGAAAGTGTAAATATAAATTATCAATTGGAATTATGTGACCTACAATCAGACCCCTTTTACTAGAGTAGGACAGAGTCTGGAATAGATTTTTCTTACGCTCCTTGACAAGAATTCCTCAAATTAACCAATTTTGGATCAAAAATGGGTTTGATGTGATGGTCAGTACCTATCTTTGTGAAAGTGCGTATTCACAACAATGAATTTTATAAAATCTAAATATTGATCTTCACTGTCAGATAACTCACTTACTCACGCACTGCGTCTGGGAACAACTAATATTAATGTTGATATTGAAAGGATTGTACAAGAAATTAATGAAGCACTAATACACACACACAATTTAATGTAACAGTTACATAGTAACTATATTAAACCTTTCCTTAAAGAAATGTGTGTTTTGTGCGACCCTACAATCCGTTTAGTAATTTGTATTGGCCCGGGATCAAATTTGGTCTGAACAGTCCTGTTCTGAGAAATTCGAATGTTATTGAAATCTATAATAAAAAAGTAACATCAGCGTAAATATGAAAATGTGAATTAATCACTATCGACAAGAATTAGTTTATATGCTATTATTTTAATGAAATTTTGTTCTATCTTTAGGTTTTGGGAGAATGAATACATAGTAAATTTTACCGATGCAATTCGATTCCATGTACTATTAAGAGATAATAAAGTCAATTTTTTGTTAAAAATCTGTGATTTAATATTTATAATTACACTTGTATCCATAAATTAAGGATAATGCAAGTTCAGGCAAAGAATAAGACAAGCAAAACAAATGCGACTTATTTGTAAAGTCTATTAAACAAAAGGTAAAGAGCAAAAAAGATGTTATATGTTTAACATCATTAATGAAAATTGCGATTTTTACTCCCTGGAGCAAATTTCAAAAAAGAACCTATTTACAAAAACCAATATAACATGGTTGGTATGATGGTTAATACATAGTATGCCCCCAGACGACGCAATACAGGCCGTACAATGCCTAGGCAGGCTGAGTATCAAATTGTCGATCTGATCTTGGGGAATATTACACCACTCATCAAGCAGTGCTCTCCGAAGTTCTGGTAGACATGTTTGAGGGAGCTCACGGGCTGCAATTCGTCGGCCAAGCATGTCCCCCACTTGCTCTATTTGATTCAAGTCCGGTGAGTATGCTGGCTAGTCCATACGGGTGATAACCTCCGATTGAAGGCATTCGTCTACAATGTTTGCACGGTGAACAGAAATTCTGCATCCATGGCACCCCGAAATAAACGCACATGTTGTTCCAGAATGACAATCCGATAGATGTGGCTCGCATTGGTTATATTCTGAACATGCAGGCTAGTTCTTGAATCCAGAATAATTCCTCCCCAAACGAGCAATCCTGCACCACCGTAACGGTGTTGTTCAATGGTGTTTTCTTGGTGGTAACGGGTACCTGGCCATCTCCATATGAAAGTGCGGCGAGAATGAGACTGAAAGCTAAACCTGGACTCGTCGGAAAACATCACACAAGACCACTGTTGCGGCGTCCACAATGCATTCTCTTTACTCCAAGCTAACCGCAGAGGACGGTGAGTTGCGGTAAAAGAAACACATCTGACAGGCCTAAGAGCATACAGACCAATGTGCCCTAAGCGCCTGTACGGTCTGCTTTGAAACTGTCGTACCGGTAGCTGAAGAGACAGGTATGATGCTGTGTTCCGTCAGTTTCTTTTGGCAGTGGCTGTCAAATACTGTTCCTCATTCAGCGTTGTAACTCGGGGGCGACCTGTGATGTAACGTCTACTCACATTATCATCTTGGAACTGTTGCCGAAGCCTGGAGATGACACTCTGGGCGATTCCAAGTTTCTCGGATACTTTCAGCTGGGTACGTCCACATTCCAGACGGCCGATAATTCTACCACGTAAAACATCATCCAAAAGCTTCCTTTGTGCCATAACTGCGGTTATTGTATTGAAAGGCTTTTAAAGCGCTTGTTGTTTTACTTCTTTGCAACCATTCCATATATACCCCTCTCTTACTCTCGTCATTGTAACGTACTATGGGCGCAATCTGGGGGTTTCTTGTAATTTGCATATTATTCTTCAAGATATGTGTGATAATTCTACATGTGAAATTTTTATTTTAGAGTTCAATTTCTGTGTGATTCTGAATTATCCTCAATTTATGGGCATGAGTGTATTTTAAAAAGGTATGCAAAAACATTTTTACTTCTATATACATTTTCGTAACAAATAAAGTTTTCGCTGTTGTTCTAAGGAAACAATTATACATTTCTCAAGTAAAGTAATAGCTCTTTTGTTTTAAACTTTTACAATGCCATTTCAAATCAAGAAATTAAAATAAATTCCTTAAATATTTTTACTAAGATTTTAAAAACAGTTAATAAAATTAATGTAAATGACTAAACAAAATATATTACTGTTTATAGATAGAAAAGCATATTTTTTACATTTTTAAAACTCTTTTCATATTTTACAAAATAAATGGGATTAAAAATGATTTTATTATGATGAAATAATTTGACATTTTTAAGCTTAAAATTTATGAAATTCTTTTTGAAAAATGATGCAATCTATTTGTCAATCAGTGATAAAATTTATCAAAGAAATCTAATGAAACATTAAAATGAAACATTTTATAATTAAAGTTCAAATAATTTTAAAATTTAATACTTAGTCATTGAATACGTTCAATTCAGTTGAGAAAGAAACAATTTTTGAAACGTAAATTATTTTTAATTTAAATGTAAATTTTGAGAGTAAAAAAGAAATGTAAATTTTGTAAATGAATTTTCGTACTAGTGCTTATTTTTTCAATAAACACCGCTGAGAGTGATTGGAAGTTCATATACTCCTTTTTTACACGCCATTTTATTATGAATGATGTCACGTTTGATAGTCCTAGATGGATATCTATACGACATAATATAGATTTTTTTCTGGGAAGTCAAAGATAATCAATTGGATTTGGAATAGACATTATGTAGTCGTCCACATTATCGCAGAAGAGCATTGCAAAGACAATGTAATTACTGTAGATGTAATTACATTATCAAGAGTTTGACTAAGAATTCTTTATACACGAATGATAACATTTTTATGTAATTAAATCAAAAGTTGAATTACTGTTACTGTTTTATAAAATTAGTTTACCAGTTTCCTTAGATACTACCTAATTAATACGCTTATTTCCCTTAATATAAGTAAGTTGTCAAATTTGTATGTGTAATATTAGGTATTTTACTATTAGAAAGTCATATAATGCATTTACAATTGATAATATGAATATTTTGTCTTGGCAATTTATCAAAGAAATATTCAAATCTCCTCTCCAAGATAAGACAAATTTAACTGCTATTTATTGTTTATTCAAGTAAAAGCTTCGATATTATTAAAATTAGATATATTATGATCCATTATAATATATCTAGGTTTAATGAAATTGAAGCATTTACCTTTATGAATTATGATTCAATAAGATACAATACATATGATTACTTCATCTATAACTATTTTGATAAAGAAAATTTCAATGTCATAACAAAAATTAAAAATATTTTTAAAAGAAACAACTTTTATTTACATCAAGCACAACAACTTTAAATTATTAGTACAGTTAGCAGATGATTTTTTTTCATAGAAAAAAATGTGTTATCCGTTAATAATTGTAACAATGTGGTAAAAGCACAAATGGACTATAAATGGCAATAATAAGCTTTCACATTTTCAGTAAAATATATTAAGTACAACATTATATTCTATTCACAGAGACTAGTCTACTTGAAAAGAAACATTTTACTGTATCATTTCATAAATATAATTCATACTTGCATCATTCTTCAGTAATATATCAGACACTTGATATTACAAAAATAATTTTAAACTAGTTTTGCCCATGATTATAAATTAGTTCTGTTTAATAAAAAATAGCAAGTCAGAGGAGTACAATAATACTATTATGCCATTATATACCATGTTTAATGTGTTGAGTATCTTGAATACACTTTATTGAGTACAATAGACGTATTTAAATAAATATGTAATATAAGCAAGAAAATTTTATTTAAAAATAAGCTTATCATAGTATTGTTTTAATACACAATCTATGTAATAAGTTTACAGTGTTTAAAAAATAAAGTATGTACAAAATTTCAAAAAGAATACTGAAATATTTAAAGCAAGTTTCACAATAAATCCAGATTTTTTTCATAAAGATATTAATGCGCTATTTTGCTTAGTAAAATTTTAATAATAAAACACACTTCACATATAACTTCAAATTTAAAATATTTATAATGAATTTTTTAGATCAAAATTTCTCAGTATTAAAATATCCGAATTTCTAAGGTATAAGAAATGAAAATAATTTACGTATTTACATTAAGCTGCAATGTGTATAGTACATGCATGTTAGTATTTCTTTGAGTTTTCCCACTCTAATAAATTACACATGTAAATACAAGGCCCCTTTCTTGAAAAGATGTTAATAAATTTTCACATCATTTTTTTAATTACACAACTGAAATTATTTCAATGCACAATATCTGAAGGCAGTCTTATTCTAGTTTTGCATTTCAGTATCATTTATCTGTAGCTAATCATCACAATCGAAATTGCACTAAAATTATTTCTCGCCATCTATTTAACCAATCTAGTGGAATCTATTACATTCGTGATATAGACATTAGTAAAGATAAGTGCAATTGATGTTATTGGAAGTCTTCTTAGCATTATATTTTCTAGTCCATAAATAAAAGAAGTAAAATATATTTCAATAAAATAGTCAAGACCCAAATGAGCTATTCTAAATTTATTAGTGAGGCCTTTTAGAAGGAAGACTTATGGCACAGGCAAAGTAATTCTCATTTTCTATTTTTCAATAATTCTAATCTTGAAAAGTTATATTTTACATCTACTTGCAAATCTATTTTTGTGCTTTCATATAGTGAAGCATTTTAAACTGTTATCGAATCAATTTAATATTAACAGTAAAGTTGTGGAATGTCAGCACAAAACACTAAATATTAGGAACAGCAACTATAGCCTGAGAGCTCAATTGAAGACAAAACTGACTATGTGCCAGAGCTCAGAATGTTTGGAATGTAAGTTAACATTTGATGATTGAATTATAACAAACATCAACATCAGTAGGTTATTTTATTTCAGGCACTACATATGTATGCGTGTCTGTTCCAACTTGCAGAATCTTTGATTTATTCCAAAGAGTCGCAACGATACTGGTGTCACAAAATGACTAGTCCTAACATCAACACAACAAAATAACAGTCCCAAACCCTGTTTAGGTGATGTCAGATGTTTATGCACAAACAAAGAAAAATATATTCAAGAGTCCAGCTCTTGATTTTGTAGGGTGAAGGGGTTTCAACACCTGGAAAAATTATGATAGCCTGAGAAGCACAATTTGGACTAGGTCCCTGTACATAACAAACTGTGAAAAATCAATAGTATTGTCACAGCATATCATATCACTTGACATATTTATATATATGTATATATATTTATATTATGTTACAATTAAATTACATAAATAAATTAAGGACATAACAAATTGGATGAGGCAAAACAATCAACATTTATGTACATATGATCAATCAATAATAAAAGTCCGTATAATAGTAATAAACATGTAAAAACTCCATGAAATAAATCATACATCAGCAAAAGTATCAAATATGACTGTGTAACATTGAAAGAAAAAAACTGAAGCATGATGAATGACTATTTTCTTTCTGAAAACAATTTGTGAGTTAACCTTCAAATGATTTAAATATAGCAACAAATGCGATTTTCTAAACATCTGCACTGCAGGTTCTGTTTCAGAAAAAATTGAAATGTCTTCTTAGTTGAAATATATGGCACTCAATTGATACAACCTTGCCATACTCTTTTTTGGAGTGTCATGGACTATCATGGTCCATGTCGATTTTCGTTGCTTGATGGAACATTAATTCCTAAGCTCACTTTTAGGAGACAGGCTTTTCTTTTACTCTTTCAACAGATGAAGAGATTGAAACTCGAGCACCTTTCCTCTCTGAGGTCAAATGCGTTTTACTGAACATAGGTTTAGAGGTTTTGTTTATACGATGCCAGTTTCCCTGAATACCATTTTCCGTATGTTCAGTATTAGTAAAGTTCTTAGGCTTTGGAAAAAGGAGTGATAAGAGTTTTCTAGTAGCTTGGTAAGGATTAGGTGAAAAAGCCTCGGAATTGATGGAATGATTTGACAATGGATGTATATCCTTTTCAGAGTTCCTTTCATTGAAATCATTATATTTAAAAGGATTATTGGCAGTATCATTAGTTCGTAGCAATGATTCCTCATCAATGAAATTGCTATTATCATTACAAGTAGCATTGAATTTGCAACACAGGAATCCATCCTAATAAAAGAAAAACATTATTGTAAAAAATGCAAGATAATTAAAGGAAAATTTGTACGCAAGTCACATTAGATGGCAAAAGCATAAAAACTAAAAGTGCAGTGCAAAGCATAAAAAGCAAAAAAATATAATAAATGCAGCCTTAAATGTTTGGGGGAACATTATTTGTAAATGTGCTTTTTGTGAAAAAAGTAAAAAATACAATTCTTACAAGTATCTTAGTTATTAAAACGTGAATTATAACTATGCAAATGAAATTAGTTTTACAAAAATTAAATATAAATTCCATAGGAAGTTAAATCTATATAATTTATATAGCAATGTGAACAGTAAATTTTTTTTTAATTAAATAAAAAATTTATCCCTCTACAAAAACATTTTTGCATCAAAGTTTGTAGAAATAGTGCTGTATTTGTTTTTAAAAAAATAAGTTAATGTGAATTTTGGGATTAATTTTTATTATAGGAAGTACATATGAAAAGTGAATCGTAAAAGAAATCATTCTATTTCTTTTTTGCATAGACAAAATAAAAGTTTGTGCAGCGATGCAGACATATATATTAAAATTATTTACCGATGGAAACTATAACCCATATTGCTGACTGAATGTTGGCAGAACGGTACCTGTAAACAGGATTGTTAGGATTATAGGTGTCAGTAAAATAAACATGCTTACACACAGTTAGTATTAGTTATTTGTTAACACACACAATCTCCTCCTCATTAAAATGCTACAAAATTATCAAGCTATTATATTTAATTAATAAATGCAAGTCAAGGATTATTAAATAGTGATGCAATTTAAAATTATTTCAAAAGTAATTAAGTTAAAAATAAATAAGTTATATAAATATAGTATAAAAAAAATCTTTGCGATTTAGATTTTAGATGCTAATCATATTTGAAATATTGCTTGTAGCACATTATACAAATTTTAAATGTATCATTTGGTATAAAGCAAAAATAAGTTTGTATGTTAACACAATCTGTAACTTAACACTAAAATTGAATGTAGATCTAATTTATCATAATTAGACTTTATATTACTCTTATAGTTTCTCATTATCATAAATATTAAAATTTAAGGATTGAGAACAGCACCATTTCTATATAATGTGATATGTAAAGCACATTCACATGTTAATAATTATTTTTGGTTGTATTTATAAAAATATGTTTCTCTCAAAGATATTTTTAATGTAAAAATCAAATGTATGCATAAATTTTAAACATTATTTCTAAGGAACTTGGTTGATTATTACAGGAAATCTACAGCTTAAAAGCTGACTATATACTGTCTCATCAAATAGTTAATAACAAAAGTGATAGCATTTTACAAGATTGCAATTACTATTTTTATGATATATCTTGTAAATGTATAGTCGCATTTACATTTAAAGAAGACTTGAAGATTCAGTAAAAATTTTATGAACTCAAAATATTTTCTGAATGACAAATTTGTTAGCATGCTATTTGCCATTCAGAACATATTGATGACGAAATATTTTCTTTATTTTATGATTAATCCTGTATGTAATTATTACTCTTCTGTCCAACTTAAAATGCTTGCATGATTGACAAATAATGTTATCAGCAATTTCTTTGAGATTACTGATTTCATAAATGACCTTATTTTATTGCAAATTAGGAGATGTAATTACAACATTGTCTGGATTAAATAAGGTTACAGCTAAAATAACTGAAAAAAAATATAATTCACATGCAAGTTAAGAGTATAACTACAATTTCCTATTTTATATCATAAGTGCTCCAAAGCAAAATTAAAGGATTAGCTTTAAAAATTATTCAGTTTGTTTTTGATCAGGAGGTAATTAATATGAGTCATAGTTTAAAAAAAACTAGCATCAATTAAAGTAAGCAATTAAAGCTAAGTAAATAAGTTTAATTTTCAAAAGTATTAATTTCACTTGCAAACTTAAGAATGCTACTCCAGCAATAATTATTAAGGACCTGCCATTTTAGAAGAAAGTTAAAGAATAATATGAAAATAAAGTTTTTCTTTAATAAGAATTTCATCATCAACAAACTTGATAAACATAATTAATTATAAACCTTATCATATATCTTAAATTTTTTTGACTGTAAATAGAAGTTACAGATTGAAGAGGAGATTGAAATACATTCTCACAAAATTTGCACCAAAAGATGATTAATTTTATACTTAGTTTATTTAAATGAACACAATGAATGAGATATAAAAAAGAAATGGATGTTCACAAATTAAAATTTTAAGAAAAAATTTAAATCCTAGAGATATTATCATTCTAGTAATGCAAAATTGAATTTAAAGTATTTTATTTTGGTGCAAATTTGTTTAAAAATATGTACATGCAATTTTAAAACATTTTAAAATTATTGCTTAAGAAAATTAGCAAAAGGATTCAGAACAGAGAAAAACAATAGATAATTAATAGTAAATTCAATAAAAATGTTCATATTATGTATCAAATTAAATGCACATTCCACTTATTTAATTTGATGCTTTTCAAAATTTATAATGCAAGTGTATAGTTCATTTGTTATTTTGAGTATAATTTTTACAGTAAATTAAAAAAAACTATTACAATGCTTTTTTCAAATTTAAAAATTACTTAATGTTCCTTAATATTAATTAATTTCAGTATTATTTGGCATGTCATAAAAGTTATACAGATTTGGGTTTTTCTACAAAACATAAAATTTATTCTGAGCTACAAGACATTCAAGTTCAAGGTGAGAGAACAGAAAAAATACAGATCTAAAAACCCAGAGTGCTGACAGTGGTCAGTTCAGCAATATTTCTAATTAAGATACAAAATAATGTGAAATTATACTAAAAAAGTGGGTAAATAAAGCAATGCATTCTACATACAGGTATAATTATGTTTGATATTTTTAACAACTGATATATTCCAACTTTAAAACAATATTCATGAGAAAGCATTCTTAATTTCTTTTAAAAAAAATGAAACACTTTTAATATCTTTCTTTATTTTTAATGATATAACACACATTTATATAGAAGTGTTTAACAGGCTTACACAGATCATATTAACTTGCCCATTCTAAGAATATATCAAATTAAAAAAATTCTTACTTGGCAATGACATGAAGAACAGGGATCATGAATAAGAGGGATTTTTTCACCAGGTCTGTAAACTACACCATTGTATGCACAACCCCTAATCTGGTTATGTGTTTCATTATAGGCAAGAGAACAAGGATCACTCTCACATCTGGGACAACAATCTCCAGGTTTCTGAATAGGGTTTTCACAAGTAACAGGTGGGCATTCCATATCCCAACAGTCAATTTCTCCATGCTGAAAATATTTTGCAGTTTTATAAATTTTGTAAATTTAATGTTAGATATACGTATTTTTGCTAAATATATTCATATTAAAAATACAGTTAGTAAAACTCCTGTAATCATAAATTTTTATAACAATTCTTACCAAACATTCACAAGTTTGGCACTGATAAATCCATTGATCACCATTATGAAACGATTTTGATGCATCCTGATGCTGGCAAACTGATGTATGATCACAATGTGGGCAGCATTCATAATTTATATTACGTTTTGTACAGTCGCACTCAACAGGTTGGCAAGAGACAACTCCATTTGTGCAATGACATCTAGTACATGAATCGCTAGACCATGTTTCTCCCTTTAAGCGTTCTTCACCATAATATAAACAGTCTAAAATATAAATCATAAAAATTATGATCCATACATTTGAAATATACGGTACAGAATAATTTACATATTATAGGGTTTATTGCTTATAATTACATAGTGTTTGCTCACTTACAAAAAGTAAAAATATTTCTACAGATTTCTTTACAATTTTGCATAAAAATTTCTCTGAAGGAATGATAGCGAGAAAAACTGATACATTTTTCTGCTTTCAAAGTGAATTTCATAGCACATACAATCTAGTTAATTTGTATACACTTGTCTCTAAAAGTTAAGGAGCAACATGTTTTTTGAAGCTTTCAATAAAAAAATGACACTAATAATAAAATTTGTAGAGAATATAGATTATAAAAAAGAACTTATATGAATTAAGGCAAAAGCACTATCCCTTTCTTATAAAAAAGGACAGGTATATATGAGCGAGAGAAAAATATGCAAACATCAGGCTTTCGTAATTATGGATGTAACTTCTACTGATCTTTTAACTTTTGTTAGCATATTTGTTGACAATCGTCAGTGGGGGACCGCAATGTCTGCAGGAGCCATTTTCCCAATTCGTTAAGGCAGTCAGATGAAAATGGGGATGTCACAAGTCGATGCTACTAGGCACCTCAATATGTCTTGCAGCATAGTTCACCACATCTGGAATCAATATCAAACCAAAATTTTTGTCTCCAAAAGATGTTTCAGACTGACCATGATCTACAACACCCGCAGAAAGCTGTTTTATAGCTCGTTTCCCTGAGGGAGAAAAATCATTTCTGTGCCACAACTTAATGCAGAAAACTCTATAGCATTAGGGAGAAGAATAGCCACTAGTACAGAGCAAAGGCATCTTTACTATGCAAGCTTGTATGTAAGGTGTGTGTCCTCCTTACTGGACAACAAAGAAGGGCCTGCTTATCTTGTGGAATGGAAGATTTTTCCAGGAAAAGACAGCAACGAGCTTGTTCTTTTTACAGAAGAGTCCAAATTCACACGGAGAGTGATTCAAGATCTGTGCTGATCTGAAGGGAACAAAGTACCAGATATCATCAATCCAACACTGTGGAAAGACACAGTTACAATAGTGGTGGGTTTGAGCAGGGATCCCACTTGGTCACACTTACCTCCATGTTCCAGGGAGGAAAAGTGACTATGTAGAGATATTGGGATTAGATC
Organism: Latrodectus hesperus; assembly: GCA_037975125.1. NCBI lineage: Eukaryota > Metazoa > Arthropoda > Arachnida > Araneae > Theridiidae > Latrodectus > Latrodectus hesperus. Next base: position 77,270,171 of record CM075854.1, read on the forward strand.
CTTGATCCATATGTCTGTCCATATATGCTGGAGCAGATGGCAATGATTTCATTCTGACGGATAATGAACAACCTCATCAAGCTATAGTTAAGGAATATTTTGTGGGTCTAGGTTTGGAGCAAATGGAATTAACAGCTTGATTTCCAGACCTGAATCCCTTAGAGCATCTGTTGGACTATCTTGGTAGACGGGTTGCTACTTTGAGTCCTCCTACAAGGTCTGTAGGTGAGCTGGAAAACCACTTATCCCATGCCTTGTTTTCACTTTCGATTTCTAACCAACAACTAAATTCACAGCATGGAAACTTGATGTTGCAAATACATTCAGTCTAGAGGAGGGTAAATCTTTTAATAAAACTACTTTTTATAATGTTTCTATGACATTTTACAGCATAAAGCTGCAATTCTTTTGTTTGCTCCTCCAATTTTGGTATTTCAGCATTCATTCATTTGCAAGCTTTTCCACCTAAAACCTATTGTTTCTTAACTTTTGAAAACCAGTGTATTAATGAAATAAGAATTTTTAAGTTTTGCAGTCATTAAGACATTGTATTCATGTTATGAAGTTAGAAGTGAATGGTCTGTTTTGGTTTGTAATTCAAATGTCTTTTTTCCACACGAGGACTACTTAAACCAAAATTAGTTTTACGAGTATTATAAAATGGAATGAGCATTAAAAGTTCAGAGAAAAACTGAAAACTTTGTAAAAAGTGAATAAAATTAAATCAAATTTCGAATGAAATTATATATTTGATAATATTAAATATTAATGAACCAAATTAAACAGAAAAAAATTCAACAGATGATATTTATACTCCAAATAAAATCATAAAATTGAATAATTCATTCCATACATAAATTTTAATTTTCAAATTCTACAGATCATAATGGCAGTGAAACTTAATACAAAATATCTTTTATATCAGATTTTATCACCATTATGATCTTTAGAATTAATTATCTTTAGAAAATTAAAATTAATATTTAGCAAAATGAAAATTCATGTTTAAAATAGATATACAAACTATTGATAAAAACTTAAAAGATATATCTTAAATTTTTAATCACAATTTTCAAAAAATTTTATATAAGTGTAAGCTTTTGAAATGTTTTAATTTATAAAATTATTTTAATTTATAGGTAAAAGCTTCTGAAATATTTCAAATTATAGAAAAATATTTTTTCTTACTTAAGGAACAGGAAGTATTTTCCAAGCATTCACAATGATAACCACCTTCATCATTTACACACAAAGAAGATAAATCACAAGTGTGGCTCCCCATTAAACATTCATCTATATCTGTAATTGAATCAATAAAAGACACACTGAATAAATTTTCAAAATTAAGAAAGATCATGTGTATTCATTACATCTACTAATTACTTTAATATAAAAGCAGAGCAAAAAATTAATGTACTTATATAAATTTATTATTAATTTACATATTTGAATACACTTTGGTAAAGGAAGTCTTTAGTCATAATCATCTCTTTCACTGTTAAATTAAGCGATGTGATAAACATATAAGTTAATACTATATCGAAAAACATTTCAACTTGTAACATTTAAATAAGTAAGGCTAAAATCTTAACAGAAATGAGAATTTTTTTCACAACAATTATACAATTATTAATTCAAAGCTAATTTTAAGGAATTTCAAAATAGATTACAAAAGTGCCTTACCTTGACATACTGAGCCAAAATTATCATCAGAATAACTTTCATATCCTGGTCTACATTGGCAATAATACCATCCTGGCATATTTATACACTGAGAGTTAGTCTGACATGCATGAAGGCCGAGAGAACATTCATCTACATCTATAATATATATATTGATTTAACATATTAAAATTAATATTTCTGTTTTAAATTATATCTCATAGAACTTATTTTAGTATGTTAAAAGCAAAACTATAGAATATATGGAACAGCAATGCAGACACTTTCTTAGAAAAAGAGTATTTTTAGAGAGAAATATTTGAGAATACATTGAAAATATACCTGTTTCACATGTTAAACCTGTGTAACCAGGTAGACAAGAACAAGTATCTGGCGCAACACAATGTCCACCATTTAGACAGGGGCTTGAACACACAGCTATGAATATATATGAAGAACAATTATAAAATATGTTAAATTAATAAAACAGAAAACATATGTTCTCTATGTTTCTATAACATACACAGAATAAATATTTGTGTTATTTAATATTAATGCATCAAATTAGTAAGGCGCTTTTTTATCTTTCTAATAAATATGATAAAATATTGTTGAAAATATTTTATCCTTGATTTTCTTTGGTAAAATGGCATTGATTGGCATGACATGATATTCTTAAAATTATGCAAAATACAACAATAACTGATAGAATGACCAGTTTTTAAAATTATGCAGAAATAAATGTAATTTTTAGAATAAATATGATTACAAGTACCTAAAGTAAATCACTAACCTGCAGTATTGAATATAACAAATAAGGCATTTCCATTTTCTAAATATACATACAAATGCTTTATGCATATTATATTCAGCAATGTATTTAAGAGTTACTTTATAAAAATGGAACTTCTATGCACAATAATTTTAAAAATGTTAATACAGCTTATTAAGCAACTGCATTACTTTACATTAAATAAGTTCTGCTAATATACAAAGTATTAACTAATTTTGATAATTTATTTATTTTATAATTAGATTCAAACATTCTCTGAAGGTAATGAACATTTTTAACTATCTTAAAAATAATTTTTTGAAAGTGACTTATAATTCATGGTACTGTAAGGAATATATTATACTGGCTAAAAGGATGAGATTAAAATCATCATAAGTAAATAGTTTTTAGAAACATGTTTTCTAATTATTTTCATAGTTTCAAATAGCACTCTCCAAAAAAGACAAATGTAGGAATGTTAATAAATTTATATTTTGTTTACATTTTTCAGTAGGAAAGACAACGAGCAAAATTAGATAAAAGAAGCTATTTTATTAGCCTAATTAAATCCCTAGTTCTAAAATGTTTCGGTGTTTATTACTGAAAATATAAACATACAAAATAACATTATGTTCTATTTTAGATGGATAAATTAAATGAAAATTGTTTGATTATTTCAAAATAAATAAATACATAATACAGTGAATTTAGCATGTTCACTGCATTATGCACTTATTTATTTAATATTTGAATAAAAATTGTCATTTATCTTAAAATTCAATAAATTAAAGAATTATAAATTGCAAAAATTACGTTTACAAGTGCGACCATCGCCTGAATAGCCCTCTTCGCATTGGCAAATATAGCTACCAGGTGTATTTATACATATGGCATTTTCATGACAATCATGATCACCAGTGCTGCACTCATCAATCTCTAATAAAAATAAATGAATCAAGAATCAGTGTAAATATCATAATTTCAAACCTAAAATTATATTTTACAACATAATTTATGCAGTCTGTTTAAGAAAAAAATTTTTATTATTCATATTTTTATTCTATGTAAAATCCTAATAATAGAGCATCAATATTTTGTAGAACTGCTTACACAGATAACATACTTAACAAAGTTAAAATTTCTATTTTATTTATTCTAAAAGATCAAGAGAAAAAATTTTCTTGCTATATCAAAAAATTATGCAAGAAAATTTCATTGATTAGTAAATGGAAGGATTACTTATTTTTGTTTTAGTATTGTTTTTAAGGGATAGAAATATTATAATTTGAATTTAAGGTAAAATTTATTAAAATAACAATTTTTAGATTTCAAAATTCTTTCATTTTTATACAATACTTTAGGTAAAAAAATTAAAAGTGTTATTCAAAGCACATTTTTTTGGATTCTATCCTTTAGCACAGAAATGTTTAGTATTTTCTGGTACAATTAACGATTTTAATTTCAATGCTTTAATGATAAATGTTATTTAAGAATTGTTTCCTAAATTTTAATTCAAAATATTTTAAAATGTAGATTGAACACTTTTAAATAAGAACCAACACTTAAAAAAATTAGGAAGTGAATCAATGATTTACTATTTATAGTCAACCACTTTTGTTATGAAGTTGATTTTTATAAAAGAAATAAATATTAAAATACTTGATATAAATCTGTATATATAAACATATGTAAATTTCTACAATGCAACATCATACTGGAGTAATTGAAATAATGATGTGCAAGGTAAATTGTGATCTTTTGGCTATGTTATTAGAATCTTTGCAGTAGCATTTGAGAATTTTTTTCATGTAGTTCATTAATAAAAAATAATTTTATTAATTTTTAAAACATAACAAGTTTATTAATACATAAAATGTTTGTATGAAAAATGTCACTAATGTGCTAATAGGGGACTAATATGTATCAACAAGTGTTATACAATATGCATCAACAACTAAATTTAAAGGTGCATTCATAATACTCATTTCAAAAGTACTGATAATCATGAATTTCACATAATTAGAGAAACATAATAGGTACTTTAAGGACAAAAAAACAATTAAAAATGAGATGTTCACCATCAAAACTAAATCTCTGCATAAAAATTAATTTTCATAAGATCATTTGTACCTACCAGCACAGTTAAATCTATCAACTCTTTTATAACCTGGAAGACACCCACAAACATAGTCACCCATAATATTAATACACTTTGTGTTTTCCCGACAATGATGACCGTCATGTCCACCTTCTCTTTGGCACTCGTCAATATCTAAAAAAGAATAACATTAAAATAAACTCATAATCTTCAAATAAATAATATTTAAAGTATTATCATTACTACAATTCGAAGAACATACACTTTTTAATGTAAACTCAGAAAAAACTAACTTTTAATGTAAACTCATAAAAAACTTGAGAATTTAAAATACATTATAAAATATCAAATAAATTTTTCAAGAAAATAAATATATAAGACATTAATTTCACATTAATTTCTGAATAGTAAAATTTTGTATTAAGTTTTAAAAAAATCCACTTCATTAGGAAAATACATGCTAATTTTTATTATCAGATCAGAAAATAAATACAAGTCCTTTTTTAAAGCCCTCAATAAATTCTAAAGTTTACCTCATTGAAATTCATAAATTCCAATCAAAATCTCCAAATTGAATTTGGGCTAAGAAATATGCTTAATGATTTTCAATAATTGACTAAGAACTCGAAATTTATCTTTTCTTAAGACAAAAGATAGATAATTAAACTTCAATTTTTACAAAATGAAAACAAAAAAAGTGTCCTAATTTACTAATATTTTAAATTTCTCAAAAGGTTTAATTTTTTAATATATTATTCTTTAACTGATTTTACTCATAACTTTGGGGAACAATGATATTTTTCACAAGTAAACAGTTTTCTGTAGTAATCAGTTTATTTAGAAATAGCAATACCTAAATAAATTATTAAATTTGGTAACAAAATTTAATGATAAATATATTAAAATATAGTTTCAAAACTGTAAAATTGTTTGAATTAAAAGTAGTAAAAATTTATTAATTTATCAACCAGAATTTCCAGATTCTTTTGACAAAGTATGCTGTAGTTTGAAAAAGGAAAAAAAATCGCTCTAACATATACTAATCTTCAAAAATTTTATATCGACCTTTAGAAGTAAAATAAAGAGTTACCTGTGCATTCTCTGCCATCTCCTTCATATCCTTTATTGCACTGGCATTTGTAGTGTGTATTTAAATTGACACACGAAGCATTTCTATGACAATCATGGCCTTTTGCACAATAGTCAACTCCTACAAGCAAATATAGAGTCAAATATCAAGTGCATAAAAGTTTAATTTCAAAAACAGACAATTTTTTTTAAATTAACCTGGGCAAAATCGACAGCATTCATCTGGAGCACTGAATTGTTCTTCTTCAGGACATGTAAGAACTGGACAGCTTGTCTTAGGATCAATCCGACGACAATGCATACTCCCATTCTAAAAAATGGTACACTAGCGTCTAAAATTTTGTAGGTAAGTTGTATAAAAAAGAAATTTATACTTAAATATACTAAAATAAGCTTGATTTCAACATGAGCACAAACAAATGTTTTATTTAGTTTCTGTTTTTATGAATAAATTTATTTCAGAAGGAAAATAATTTTAATAATTTTCCAACTTTTCTGGATATTTTAATTTTAGATCTCGTTTTGAGTCCTTAAGAAGTAAGAAATAAAGGAGATGGTAAACTCAAGTTAGTAATGCAATCACCTGGGTAAAATAATGTACAACACATAAATAAGAGAAAGGATTAGTATTTCAAGACATAATTAATTCTGTTTTAAGAAAAAACTTTTAATCTTAAAAAAAACTTAGATTTCAATTGAAGGAATATGTTAATTAGGTTGAATAAAATGAAAAACTTCAGAGTTCCAGTTAAGGTAATAATTTCAACATTAAGTTTTTTTAGAATCTAAAGGTAATTACACTTTACAGGAATGATATATTTGTTAGATAACTATAAAATAGATTTTATGAACTGTTTTAAATTTTTAAAGCTATTTTAACTAGAATAAATTAAAATTACAATAAATTATTTCATAAATAAACTAAATGTAAATATGTAGATGTGTAAATCTATTTTTTAAATATAAACGACATAATATAATTTTATATAAAAGATATATTTATATAGGAGATTATAGAAAAATGATATAATAATTTTACATAAAACATATCTATAATCAGTTATTGAATTTTATGATTAATTAATTGTGAATAAAAATTATATAGAGAGTGTTTCTTATAATACTTTATTTAGGCAGATCACTGATTTGTCTAACAGATTTTATGCATTATTTTTTCATGATTATCACATTCAAATGTATGCCTTATCTTATATGAAAACATTTAGTAACTAAGATGATAATACAACTTTACAGATATTAAAGTTTTTATCACTTTAGCTTAGTACCCAGAATTTTGAAAATGTATTGAAAAACATGTCAAATATATTACAAATAGCATGCTAAAATCACTAAAACTAATTATTTGAAGTCTTACTTTTTTAGTAATAAATAATTTTTTTAATTAGTTCAAATAAGACAATTAAGTTATTAGTCTGTAATTTTTCTGATTCATTAATTAAAGAATTAGAATTACTCAAAAGAATGCCTTTATTTAAGAGAATTTACAATTACTTTTAAAAGAAAAATATGTAAGCTTATATAAAAATAACTTTAGGTGAGGATGTCTTGTTTAACTGTATTTAAATTTGTTATGTTAATATGCATTTTAAACTAAAATTATAATTATTTAATTTTGACAAATTTTTAAAAATTATATTTCATAATTACTAGTATTTAATTTTGTATTATTTGTATAAGTTAATAAAAGATTTAGTCATTTAAATGAAATCTTTACTTACTATGCATACGCAGGTTGAGCATTTCAGTGGACTAGTTTTTTCTCCATGATCATATAAAGTATTTTCAAACAGGCACTTTTCTGAGGAACATAAGTACATTAACTTAGCTTTATATATAGATATTAAACCAAAAATTTAGAATATGGACATTGACATTTTTATAATTCAGATAGTTACTTAGCAAACAATTTTAAATATAAAAATAGACAATTTTTGTCTTTTACAAGATATATTATAAAGCCTGAATTAAAATTTGCATGATTATTGAAAAGTGTAAAGCAAATCTGTTAACATTATAAATATACTTACTAAGACAAACTGGACAGCATTCCCCTGGGACATGCACAGGATTCTTACATTGTACTAATGCACATGAAACAGGTAAGCATTTTACTTCTCCATGCTTTAAAGAAATATATTGTAATAAATATAGACTTAAAAACGCAGTAGAATGAAAATCTCAATGTATTAATTTTATTATATTTTAATATATGAAGTATTGGTCAGCCTTTTAATATCAGTTTTAGAAAATATTCAAATAATTTGACAATTTCGTATACTATCAAATAAAGATTTTAAAATCAAAATTGAAGTTTTGTCTTTATGCAAACTATGGCGAAGTACTATTTAGACAAATATTTTAACATTAAATTTGATTTTTGCTATAAAGCTAAAATGAAAATTGAACATTTTTCAAACATAATGTTTCATTAACTTTAAAATAATTTCATTAGAAGTTAAAGCAAACACATAATTTTTTTTAACAAATTCATATGTATACTAAATAAAACTCAAAGTTGGTAAAATTTCAAACTATTTTTTAAATAAAATTATATATTTTAATTTGCTTAGTAAACAATATTTACCTTAAGTCTAAATTTAAAGTATGTTTATATTTGAGTTAAGTTTATATTTGTTATAAACTTAACTCAAACTAGTTTATTAACAACAAACTAGTTTATGTTTGTTTCAATATAAACTTTATATATAAAGTTTATATTTGAAAACGAAATTTAACAGTAAAATATTTAAAACTTGTTCAAAATGGAACTTTTGCAGCTTTTTCGAATTTCAACGGTAAATTCAAAATATCTTTAATTGTATTTTAAATAATATTCGTTTAATATAGAGCAAGAAACAAGCACTCCTATTCATTATTTAAAATGCTGATAAATCTCTAAAAATAAGAAATTTTTTTAACAATTGTATATAAAGTGTTATATTATTAAATTAAATTTATTAACATGTAAGTTCAGAATACTGCATGATATATATTAAAATACATACCATACAGGAACATATATCACATCCATGTTTCCACGTTGAACCATCAGGATGTATAGAACCATTTACCACACAACTTTTTTGACATTCACATTGTTGTAAAGCTGTGATATGATGTTCAGCATTAGCAAGCTAGAAATAAATTGTGTTAAATTATTTCATTAAAACTTTACCATTAAAATGTTAGCACAAAACAAACCAATTGATTTGTAACTGAATCCATTGAGCATTTAACACACACAATGGATTAAGTTCATTGAAATTAGTATTTGCATGTCCCTCCAAAAATTATTTAAGAAATATTATACATTTTTTAAGCAATTCTTGGAGTAAATTTTCTATTCACATAAGGCCCTATCAGTGTACTCTGAAGAGCTTTGTGGATTTTTTGTACATTTTTTATAACATGAAAGTCTATAAAAAATAATCAAGCTTCCAAATTTTAAATTACACCATACTTGAATTTATTAATAAAAGAGACATTTCAAATAATTAAATAAAAATTATCAGTAGCATAATTTCTGAAAGGACAGAATTCTTTGATAATACATATAGTTTGTGGTAACACAATATAATTCAACCTCATATAGCAGAATTGTTGGTTTGCAAAACCACTCATAATTTAAAACTTATTTGTCTTAACTTGATGTAGCTTCATTAAATGTCTCAAAATAATTTCCAGTTTTCTAAATCCGTTTTTAGAGAAATAGATGATTAGAAAACCAAGACAAGTTCATGGTATGAAATAAAAATTAGAACTGCTATTTGTAGAAGCTAAAAGAATTGGTCCTAAATATAGCTTTAAAGTAGTCATTAGCACTAATCCAACTAAAATTGCTTAAGATGACTACATAATGCTGATGTGCATATATACACTACTTTAGTTTATATGGATATAACAGTAATCTATCATTGTTTCAAATGGAAGTTAAATAAAAAGAATTTTTTTAAGCAAAATATGTCAGCAAACTTTTTTACTAATAATTATTTGGTTATCACAAACATAGGTTTCAGAACCTACGTTATGAATGAAAAATTGAATTAAACTTGATATAAAATTGATTTAAAGTAAGCATTGTTGAAATACTTTTTTTGTACAGAAGAAATAAAGTTAACAATAACAAGAAGAAAACTGTGATCTTTAAAGACTTTGTTCCCAATTCTGCATCAGCTGGAAATGATATTGTCATCATAGGTAATAAATATATTAGATAATTTGAATAGATTGATTTTATTCTCATTTTACAAAATTTTTGATTGAATTGGACAATATTTCTGAAATATTATTTAGGTCAAAGATGGAAAATATTCTGGTATATTTGGTTATATATACTGACACTTATTTCTCTCATATTGTTCTGCAAATGGAAATATTTTTCAGAAGAATTATACAATATTTTTAGGATATATATATAGGCTCAAAGTCAAACTCAGATATGTAGTGCTACTTTATGATAACATAAATTGAATACTAATCAAAATGTCTTATTTAAGCAGCAACATAACTTTTTTTATGACATTTACAAAAGGTGTATTTGTTTTATGACATAAAAGTATACACATGTATATAATCTTTCTCTTTATTATTTCAAATATAAATTTTATTATCATAGTTTACAATACCTATGTAAACCATATGGGCTAAAAATCTGATTTATTCATAGTAAGCACACTAAATTGGAATATCTTTCAACTATTTTGATCAGCTTATACTTAATTTTACACTCACTCTTTCTGTTAATAATTTGATGTGGTTTTCAAGCTGAAGAACAGACTTCTGCAATTGCTGGAACTGCCCACATGTTGGACAATCTAAAATTGAATGAAACCAATGAATTAATATCAAATACATATTTTTTTTATCAAAATATGACATTTTTAATCTCTTCTAATAACCAGAACACTCACATATATCAACATAACAAATCAATAAGACTTTGGAATGAGAATCAATAATTTAAACTCTTTTGAACACCTAATTAAGTACCTGTATCTAAATTTGGACACTGTAGTAGGTAACCATGTGCTTCTGCAGCTATTTTTACATCTTGTAAGTATCCCTATAGAAGAAAGGCAAATGTTGAGGATTAATATTTATAAAGATTTTGTGCTGCTGAAGAACGTTTTGAAAATCAGAAACATTACCTTGTACATAAAATGGCGAGCATTTCTCTGTCCCAGCCATAAAGATATATTTCTGCCTTTAAAATTATAGTCAATACCTTGAATTAATCTTCTATAAATTCGGTTGCAGTCAACATATAAGTTAATAGTGTTACCACTAACACTTATAGCAACTTGATGCCAATTTCTGTCAGTTAAATGATAGATGAATGTTTCAACAAAAGTAGAATTTTTATGGGTATAATGAAGGCGAACCTCATCCTTTCGACCACTGCTCTGAAGTTCAAGAAACCTGCAAATTTTTTTTAAATCAATAAGTATACACATAAAGTTATTAAAAAAAATTCTGAAGCTTTATATCATTTTCTTTAATAACAAATACATTGCCAAGAATCCAAATAGATTTAGTAGCAATTTACAATTGAAAATCTTCTAATCAAAGATGTTTAACGTTATCTTTAAAAATTTAGATTTCACAGCAAATGAAATGTTTCTTCTTGGAAAATGCAGTTAATAAAACTTAAAATTGATAAAATATATGTGTCTCTGTAATAACCACAAATATCTAAATATATACAAATATGAGGAAAAAAAGAAGCATATTAAGCACTGAGTATGGCATCAAATTTGTGTATATGTAAAAACAAAGTATTTTCAGTATATGTCCTAACATCATCATTGTGAATAGATTTTATTCTTTATTATTTAATACGATATTTTGATGCACCAATCAGTTTGGTTTAAAATACACATTAAGTATTTGTGTAAAAAATGTTTAACATTGAATTTTATTTTAAAAATACAGATTATTCCTGAATAAACTTTTTTCAGAGGTATTTACTTTTGCTACTTGCTGCCGCGTTAGATCCCAGTCTGCACTGTACAACAGGAGATGGAGGTTGCATTTCTGCCTTTAGTAAGCATGTCTGTTATTGTGGGTGTTAAGAAGTTTTCCGAATTTCCTTCTTTGTAACACATGAGTATGGCTCATTATTTATAAAATGAGCTCCCAGAAGGTAATTCACATATTGGACATTAAACTGCCTCTCAATAGCTCCAAGCTGTTAGGTGAATACGTGATGTCAAAATGATACAACCAATTAGGAGTGGAAGGTAAAGTTCTCAATATAAGCATAAGTATTGAACCAGCTACTTTTGATAAATAGAAGATATATGATGTGCTTTAAAGTTTTTCTAGCATATCTGCTTGTTCTTGAGACTTGGGAGATTTTTAGGTTTCTTATTTTGTGAAAAATGAATGTGTACTACTGCAAAAAAGGACCTCTGGTAAAACAAAGATGTGACAAATCCTCAAAAAGACTTTCAGATGAAGGCTGTAAGTCTGCTATTCATTGTCAAATGATACAATTAAATCAGATTAAAATGTTTAAAAATATTATCTTTTAATGCTATTTTGAAAATCTTTTAAAAAATCCAATAAGAAAAAGTAATAATTCTTATAACATTTAAATATGAACATTGTAGCTATTAAATTATACATTGTAAACATATTTATTTTCACAAGCTTGAAACTTAATTCAATTTACTAGATGAAAAAAAAAATACTAATACATATAATTTTAAAATAAGCTTTCAATTGAAACCAAAAGCTTGTGCATACTTATACGTAAAAGTAATTGATATTTAAACACAGACTTACAAAAGAAATAAATTTAGTCAATAAAATTTTAATCTTTATAGAACAAACCTAACAAATAAGTTTCAGCTAACATTTGGAATAGTTGTTACATTCAATGACAAACAAGGGACTGTGGTAGTGATTTAAACATTATTGAAAGAATGTTTTATTAAAATTAGTAGTCAGATTTCAAGTAAATTAATGCAATGAATATTTGTAAATATTGAACATAGTAAATGAAACAGGAATTCATGATTTTGTTTCAATAAAAATATTACATTTAAAAAATAAGGCTTAATTTTACTTTTTGCAAGCTATGTTTATGGAATTGTAATAACAGATAGGCACTGTAACTCATTATTTAAAATTCATTTTCTTAAAATTAAGAAATATAGTAAATTTTTATTATACTTTTCTGATGCAATATATTATATATATATATATATATATATATATATATATATATATATATATATATATATATATGTATATATTTATTTATTTGAATAAATAATTTTAAAAAACGATTACAAACTTATAAAATGTGAAACTAATTTTGTTTTTAAGACCTAAGCAACATTGCATTTTATGTAGTAATTATGAAATAGGAGATGATAGCAAAAAATTTTCTTAAATTTATTAAAGAGCATATTTTGTAATACCTGTCATTTCCTTCTGAGAATGAAATGATTGTTCCAGTATTCTTTTCTTCTTGTTTCAAAGTTGCGATAAAACTGAATTCGTTTGTTTCAGCCAAATGTTGAGATATTTTCTGCAACATCTCAGCAGGCAACTGTAAATGCCTAGAGTCACCTATGTGTACAAAGAAATCTTTATTGCCTCCATCAATTACTTATGTTAATTTTCAGTCTTCAAAACTTGACATGCTTAGAAACAGATTAAAAGTTCAAACAAAATTAATTTTTTTTTTTTTTTTTTTTTTTTACAAAATAAAATTACAAAAACAATTTAAATTAGTTTTACAAAAATAAAGCACACAAAAGCAATTTTTAATGTAAAAATATAAATTTTTTAAATTAAAAAATGTTTAAAGGGGATAAAAACTCCATTTATAAAATTTGACCATATTATTAATGTAAAGCTGCATTTCCTGCAAAATTGAGATGAGTACCTTCATGCATCAATATCTTTCCTTAATCAACATATGTTTCATCTTTCCAAAAATTCTAACAAAGCATGCGAAATTATACACGAAAGTAAATGAATCTCAGTTTGTGCCATCGAGTAAGATGTATAAATAAATATCGGCGATTCCAAATGCTATCCTTACCTTCTTCGGTATGCGATACGTTTTTAGAACGAATGAGCTGTAACTGTATTTTTCAAATTGATATAGACAAAAATGCATCAACAAGTCTTCAGGAAGCGCACTCACCCAGCATTATAGATTTTGTTGAAATTTAGTCGACATATATAATACAGTACATTAGAATGGATTATACTATGGAGAGACAGGACACTTAAGTAGTTCTGACAAATTATGTTATGGTATTTTGTATTTTATTAATTTCTTTTAATTAACGAAATATTTTAGTTCACAATTTAATTTAATTTCGTAATTTAGGGGTTGTAAAGATCTCTAGGTTCATTGGAATAAGATGTGTGTTGAATATGCCATGAAAAGTTTGAGGGTAATTCCCCCAAACATAAGTGTCATCCTACTTATTAAAATCCTTACTATCGAAAGAAATTTGACAGTTATTTTCTTTCAACAGTTAGGGATTTTATAACTTATCTATACTTTAATCGAAGTTTCATTTTTTAAATTTAAAGTATGAATATGGCACTCAAATTATTAGATTTAAATTTGAAATATTAATTGTTATAGTTTGTTTTCCTTACTTTTTAAATTAATTATTTTAATAGTTAGGATTTTTGTGAGAAAATTAATTATAATAAAGTAAGAAAAATGTCCTACGAAAAAATTCCATGCCATTAGTAATTTAGATTTTTTTTAATACAATGAAAACTGTTAAAGAATTTCAACCTTCAAAAATGATATAAGTAATGAATATATTATATATATATATACATCGATCTTAAACTATGTTATCAAAACGTAAACGATGATAATATAAAGAATACGAACGACGAATAAGTGTGTGATGAATGAAAACTAAAAAAAATAATAATAAATAAATAACCGTAGCTTTTTCCAGCGGGCAGCGCCATCTACTGAATTATTTCTGAGATATTCTCAGATTGTCTTGGATCACTCATTTCTGTACATCTCTTAAATTTTCAATGTTTTTAATATTATGAAAAATAATTCCACGCAGTCTACGCATATAAATTAACCATATTTAGTTTTGTTATATATTTAATTTTTACGGATAGTAAAAAATTAGTAAAAAACAATCTGTATATTCAAATAGGAAAAGCAAAAGTTGACAGAATTAAATACTTTCGTGACATTCAAAATTTTAGTTATACAACTTGCAAATTATGATAACCAAAAATAGTTTACATATAAAACGAATTTCAAATGAAGTTTAATGTAATTAAAATACCTACAATAATATTCAGAATTATTGTAGTATATATTTTTAATCGAAATATTCATAAAATATATGACGTAAAATAATTCGTTATCCTAATGGTAGCTTTTTGAAAAAGAAATTCAAGATTGAATTTAATGATATGAGAAAAATCTTAGAGATACTAAACCAAGCTTAAAAAATAAAATAAATAAAAAAAACCGTTTAGGCTATAAGCATAACGTTGACTATGAACATATTTTTTTTATTTACAATGGCTGCGAAAGGAAACAAATTCAAATAAAAATAACAAAAAACATCAAAAGAAGACAAAAAATAAAAGACCAAAGTCATGTCCCCAGAATCTCTCTCGAAGGCCAATATTTAGCAGTTTCACAGTCAAATCCATGGAGTAAATTATGACAATGGAGATAGTTACTATTCATTGGTTCTTTAGAACCACATAGCCGACAATCAGGGTGGTCATAGATTCGCAAGCGATAAGTGTTCACCCAGGCAGTCGTGACCTGTTAGGAGACGAAAGAGAGCTACAGCTTCTCGGCAAGGCTTGTCTGGTATTGCCTATCTGCCTCATTTCAGTTCATGTTTTTATCCTTTTGTAGCCTAGAAGAGATATTTTTATTATGTTTCATATATAGTTTTGTGGAGTAGTAGAGCAATCTAGAGAAAATTGGCTGAATCACATGAATGCCCTTACGAGCAAGGAAGTCAGTTCGTTGTCGAAAATGCCACAATGGCTGGGAATCCGCTGGATGGTAACAGTATTGTTCTTATGTACTAGAAGTCAGATGGTCTGGTTCGGTTTGTCGCTCAATGGTCATTTTTTGCACACGAGGGTTAGAAGTCTGATGAGCTTCCGGCCCTTTAGTATATTATCCAATATGATGTTTCGTTACGAACTAATTTCTTGGATTGCAGCCTCTGAATCAGAGAGTAAAATAACTTTTCAAACTTATAATGAATAGTTGTTTCAATGCAATAAATAAAGCTTGAACTCAAACGCTGTTCCGTATTTCTCGGCAGATGCATAGAATGAAAACAGAGCAGAAAAAAAATTCCAGAAGTTGCTGTCATGCGTGATTCAGATAAAGATGTAAAGTTTCCGAGAGTCTACTCGGGATTAAACCGGCAGTTTTGGGGAACAATGGGAGCTTTGAAGGAATAAACTCAATCATCTTTCGTTAAATGTATCATTTTGTGTTATATAAATGAAAAGTAAAATAAGCTACGAAAATATTAAAAAATGTCTTATGTCTTCTAGTAAAGTTAATTTCGTCCTGAGAAAAACAAAAAATATTTGTTAAAAAAATAAAAATAACGATATTAATATTTAATAAAAAATTTCAAGATTTTTCAGGACTGTCAGAATAAATATTGAAGCCCAGTTTCACGCTCCCATGACACAGGTCCGAAGTTCGATCCTCGGGCTGGGCAAGGTTGACTCAGCCTTTCATCCCTTCAGTGGGTCGATAAACTGAGTACTAAGTATGCTTGGGAACTTAACGCTGGGGGTATCACGTTGGGCTGACCACCTAACTGGGACATATGCTTCGCACCCCATGGCCCTCGGTCATGAAAACAGTTATGGGCACTGTAGACCTTGACCCACATGGGCTGTCGTGCCGTGGAGTTTAGTCAGAATAAATATTGATATTTCCATATCTCTGTCGTTATAAATTCCTAAATTCATACAGAGAAAGAAAGAAAAATATTTTCTGAAAATTAATCATTTAAGTTATTCTAAATTGGTCATTAACGCAAAATTATTTTCTTTTCTTGGAAAACTTTTTATTACCGTAATAAGTAGTAGAAATCATGAAATAAGTTGATATATATTTATTTTAAGAAATATGATTTAAAAAAAAAAACTCAAAAATTTTTAAATCAGGTGAAAAATTTCAAAACTCTCGAGATCTTTCAAAATTCGAGGGAATTAAAATTCTCAAGGGAATAAATTCGATTTTTCCCTCCTTTACCAAACTAGATTCAGAATAAAAGCCATCTGTATGAACATGTACCTGAAGTTCTTCTGGGTATTTAGTATGAATGGTTTCCAATGCAAGAAATTTAAGGACTTCAAGGAGCTGGCCGACTCTCAACGATGCCATTTTTAAGATTTGTTTCAACCCCTCCTGACTCAACAGGGTTTTGTTGTTTTAAATTTTCTTGACCCACATCTCTCGCAAACTTTTAAAATTTTCTCTTATATGCAGAACTTTTAGGAAAAAACAAGTAGTGTTTTAAAGTTACTTTTTTTTTTTCATTGTTGATCTAAAAAGCTTTCGTACTAGTTTTTTCAAACAGCAAAGCTCTTTTTTCAATGATGGCTAGAATAGGTCTGCTATTTGCTAATAACAATAGATATATAACATAAGTTTATAAAATATACTCTTTTCAGATGACCTGCCAAGAAATAAACATTTAAACTTCAAAATTGCTTAAAAAAATTATTTTGCTTGTTAAAATGAAAAATTGCGCTTGGAGAAGTAGTGATTGGTAGGGGACGACGAATAATTTTTTTTTATAACTGCTTGCAGTTTTTTTATACACAACTAATTTGACTGTCACTTAAGGTTCAAAGTAGATTTTTAACCAATATATTAAGGAGAGAGGGGAATCAGATCCATGAACTATTGAACTGAATGCCTAAGTTGCTTATTTAATGGAGAAACTATGCCTTTCTCAGAGTTAGTGTTTTTCATTTTCACAGAAATAGTTAATTTTTGTTTTTTTGTACAGACTTTAGTTAGGTGAAAATTTTTTTAAAAAGCTAGTGTCCAAAACATTTAATTTTAGTTAGCATTTCTAGACAAAATAATTAAAATACTAAGAAACTCTCAACAGTTCAACGATTTTAGATTAACTTCAGAGAGATTTGAATTAAAAAAAAAAAAAAACAATCGTTAAGGAAAAAAATCACATAAATAATAGTAAAAATTTTCAGTTGATGTAAAATTAAATTTTTAAAAGCACTTTCAAACATTTAATTACTATTGCTCAATACTAAATTTTAAATTGAAGGCCAAAGTTAAAATAAATATTTGATTTCTTAAATTTTGTATTCATTAATTGCACAACAGAGAAAACTGCAAGAAAGCTTATAGCTCAATCTATATGATAAAAACATAATTTTGTACGCATCTAAAAATTTTTAAATTTATTCAAATTGAAATTTTTTGAGACGTTATATTTTTTAAACTAGTATTGTACTCTATTTCGTTGTATAAATTTATAAGGGGGGTGGAAACAGCGTTCTGTAAGTTCCACCCATTTCATAGAATTTTTTATGATTTGATATTTAAGCAGGGAATTTAAAATGTTAGTCTAATTGAAAGAAAAAAAAATGGTGATATTTATTTTCAAGACAAACAAGAAACAAAATTCCTTTCAAGATTCCAGAGGTTCAAATCGACGTAAGAAATATTAATTTTTTCGAAGAATATTAAAATTAGAAAAAATTAAGTGTGGTATCTTTAGCGCTAACATCTAAAGCTCTTTTCCTCGGGGAAATTTTCAGTGAACAGCTATTTCATTCCTAGAATTTAAATTTGTATTCATTTATTAGTCAGAAATTATTTTGTACAATTTAGAGATTAAGGAATTTGACTGTAGTTATTTCTGAACATCATCTTGAACAAAATAATTGCTAATATGTATATTATCACAGGAAACAAGACATTACAGCCTTTACAAATGTAGTTGATACATTTGGGCTATCAATTTTTTTTATTATAAATTTTAGACCTCATATTTAGTTCATTTTTTTTAAAAAAATTAAAAGATAAAAATTTAGAAGCGTAGGGGAAGTGCTCTAAGTATTTTTTAATTCTCTGGTAGGAATTTAAAAAAAAACTTAATTATAAAAATACAAGTTACATATCGATATGACAAAATCCGTATGATGAAGGTTAGGCTTATTGCTCAACGTTCATTCATTGCACATGAGGTTCGATTAGAACACAAGAACTGCAATTTAAAATAGATTCTAACTACTACAAAATTCCAAGCCCGAGGTAGGAATTGAACCTACGAACGGTATAACGAAGGAAACTCAAAAAATATACAATGTTCAAGTTTTAAGTGTGAAACACAACCGAAATTCTACAACGAGAAACTTTAATTGAAGTTTAGAAAATGGCAAGCTCTGCAGAAGCAATGCTTTTCTCATGATTAATTTTAGCATTTAAGAAAATGGGAATACAGCAGAAGTATAACAAAGCCAATTAAAATAAATTTTTTAAATAAGGCAAAATTAAATATTGTGCTGCATCAGATGGATCACTTAAACAATTTATGAATAGTAAGCAACATTTTCATACAAGTTTGAGTCTCAGAATTCTCGTAATTAAAATTTAGTTACATTTCGTGAAAAACAAGTTTTTCGTTTATTTCTTTATTCTTTTGTCACCATCATTTCTACGAAATGCGCAAAGTCATAGAAACACTCCTTTCTCCTAAAAAAAGAATTGCAAGTCTTAGATTTTAATAATGAATCTTAAAATCTCATTCAAAGATTTAAGCAAAAAGGCCAGTAGATAACAATTTAGTATCCGGCTTATCATCAAACGTGCCTCATAAAAATGAAGTTTGTAGACATTTATCTTATAATTTGATGCATAGTTTTAATGATCCCTTAAGAATTTCCTAGTAGAGTCAGCTGTATTTTATTCTGGAGAAATTAAAAAAAATTTAAATACACTAAACATTAAAATCTTAAAAATGTACTTTTGAAATTGTCCCAAAAGTTTATTATCGTAAAAAATAGTGTGGATATTAACTATATATTTAAACAGATAATTGTGCTTGACAGTAAATTAAATAAGATTGCTTAGTAAAAATATTCATTATATCTGATATTTTTTTAAAAATTATAATGGCGTAAAATTTGTAATCATATTACTAAATGTTTTTTTTTTTTGACATCAAATTTTTAATTAGAGAAAAAACTACAACCGTGAAAAATTAAAGGTACGTAAAATCAAAGGCATACATATCCTCTGGCCATAAGAATTTGATTGTTTGTCACTCAGTGGTCACTTTCGCCCTTTACTTAGACGGGGACTTATTTTAAAGAGATGTAAGAAATAATTTTTTAAATTAGCTATTGTAATTGAATTTACATCGAAAAATATGAAAGTGTCCTGCAATTAATATACATGAAATATAAAATGCTTTATTTTTTAGAATGAATTTGAGAAAATATTAATTACCGTAGAATGAATATAGTAGGTTTGCTCATTTCTGTGTTTAGCACTCCGTAGAGCTAAAAATGTTTTTCTGGGTGTGAAAAATAGTGTTAATTTTTCAAGATTCAATTTAAAAGTTAAGCTGTGACACCAAATATGCATTATATATTTCATTTATTAATTATTTGTTAAATTTTTTTTTCAGATCATGATAAAACGTATTATTTATAAAACTTTTCTCGTCATTGTTACTAAAAAGAGCCGAAAGGATGACAAAAGACTGGATTTCCTAACGGTTCGGTTCTTTTGCAGCTCACCTGTCATCTTTTGAGCACGAATGCTAATTAGATAAGAACTTAGAGTTTAAAGTTGGTTCTGAACTACTACAAGTATTCATGGCCGATGGTTGTATCGAACCCACGAACTGTTGAACCGATGGCTAAAGCACTAACTCTATTTGGCTGCAACTCAGTGGATTTCCTAAAGGACTTTTTTGTAGAATAATGATGAAACATTCAACTACACAGTTTCAAATACAGATACTAAAGTGGATGATCCTATAAATATAAACTTATTTTTATAATATTAAAAGTCCATAAAAATATTATGGTACATTATAATAAAATTAAAAGTAAAATAACATCGTATGGAAATTAAAGCAATTTAAATTACATTTTGAAAGCAATTTATATCAAAAGCTTTTATGAAACATTAATTATACAAAATGTGTAAATATAAGAAAAATTATTTAAAACATATGAGGGATGTCAATTCTATTTACAATGATTTTTTAAAATCTTTACTTACTTTGCATGCGAGAACAATCAACAGTTATATCTGAAATTAAAGAGTCCCTTGATATATACATATATAATAAATTTGATTAACCTACCTTAGGCTCCATGAAGTAGAACATTTATAAATATTGTGGCATGCTTTCAATTCAAATTATAGAAAAAAATTAGAAAATAATACTTTACTTACTTTTTCAAGATTTAATTTGTCCATCATTCTTATCATGTGAAAATTTCATTTAGTACATATTTTACCGTTTCAAACTGAAAATTTGATTGGGAACTAACAAATTTTTTAAACTATTAGAATACAGAAGTCCAAATTAAAGGAGAATTTTTATGTAATTCATTTGAGGAAATATAAAAGCATTTATGTGAAAAAATAAACTATATGTATTTATATCAGCACACACAAAACTACATAATACTGTAGTTGAAACGAAAAAACGTGGCATTCTAGAAACTAGATTCATGGATTTTTATTTTCATTATTTTATTATAATTTTTTTTAATCCAACTCATGTACAGTATGTATCACTTAGTCACTGAATACTCGAGACCTGAGTATATTATCAAGGGAAAGAACGTAAGAAGTGCAATTTTTCAAAGGAGCTTATGCACGATCTGACATTCCAATACAATTTGCTCCCTGTCACCATCTCCTTCCATTAGTCGGACTTTCTTCATGTCATTTTGAACATACAAGATGCTCTGCATTCATAGTGCAAGGATTATAAAATTGGCATAAACCAAATGAAAGGAGATAAACCGTAGATTTATTATAATAATAAATCGTGCATCCAAATGTTAATTGCTGCAACGTTATCAATTGCAACAAATTTTAATATTTTAGATACAGTAACTTAACAAATTTAGAAAAATTTTAAATTTAGGACAAATAGAAATACAATTTTTTTAATAAATCAGAAAAAATTCATTCCGTTTTATGCTTTATTTTAATATATTTGGAATTTGCACTTAAACTTCAAGAAACATTTTACAAACTTCATAAGAATGCGAAAATCGTTATTCTAAGTTTTTACAATTTTTAATAAAGTGCAGATAAATTGTAAATTCTTTTAAAAATGAATTAAACATCTTTTACTGTGAATAGCTGAAATATTTGTCTTTAAATGAAGGTTTTTGCGTCCATATTCATAGGGAGCTTGATCGATAAACAAATTAATGGAGATACCGAGACATTTGCAAATGCCACATACACGTATGTCAATCATGATTTCAAGACTTATTTCTTATCGCTCCACTAAACACGTATTAAAAATTGTACGAAGTTAATTATTACATTGCTGACAAATGCACTTTTAATTATTTAAAATATATATTACCTTGTAGGAGAATAGCAGGAGAAAGTCTGTGAATGCCTTGAACTACAGTAAGACCAGGGTAGGTGTTGTTAAAAATCCCAAGTCCTTCAATGAGATCAAATTGGTGCTTGGTATCAACATGAAAACCCGAGGCTGTAAAAAAAGAAATTTATAAATTTTCTTTCAGTTGACATATGCTAGTTAAAAATACTCAATATAAATTCGTGTATTTTATCTGATTTCCAAATGTTTTCCAGTTTAACGATTTTAAAATCAAAATAAGTCTTTTTATATATTGATTACTAAAATTATAGAAGGAAATTCCTAAAGATTATTTATACATTTAAATATATCGGTCCAACACTTTTAATTCTTATTTAAATATGGTATTGTTTTCTTAAAGTTTTCTCTTTAATATTATTCGTATTAAAATATTATTTTCACAGTATATGTGAGTAAAAATAATTGATTTGTATACCAAAATAAAAATGAAGCAAGATAGTAATATAAACTTACAATAGATGTCGCCACCTTGGTAAAATTAAATACTTTCCTACTTATTTTAATTCTAAAAAATCGCTAGATCCTGAAAGTTAAGTTTTTATTGATACATTTCTTCCCCTCGTTTCAAATGAGAAGTAAAATCTCTGTTTAAAAATAAAGCAGAGTAAAAATTTAAAAATAAAAGTAAAGAAAAATTTTATTACACAAAAAAAAAATCTGTCGATTCACTCATTCAAAATAAGTTAAACAGAACATTATCTTTTCTAATCAGAAAAATATTAATTTTTAATAAAAAATAAGGAATTAAATTAACGGGAAAGAAAATTCAAACCAATGAAAACAAATCGGAGGACAGACACAAGCGAGTAATCTTCTTTTAGACGTACTTTTTGTAGTCTATATCAGCGAAAATAAAACATTGCATAAAAATAAGCTTAAATCACATTGTCGAAACCTTTTTCATGACAATTACATTCAAACAATTAGAGCTATTGAAAAGTACAAGAAATTAGCATCAAAGGAGTTCATCATATATTAAAGAAATACCTTTTACTACTACATAAGCCGACATAGTGTGAATAATCTCTTTAGAATTCGTCAGAATTTAACTATTTAATGAGTCACACACATCCTGAATATATAATACATTTATCATATTTTGAAATATCCGATGTATTGACACAAAGTTATATTTCACTTTAGCTGACATATTTTGGTTATAGAATTTGTGGATACTACAACAATGGAGCAAGAGTAACTTATATATTTTTTAAAAGAAAAATGATATTTACATTTGCTGATATGGTTTGATATTCTTTGGGTTAAATCAAATTGTTTTAGACACAAAAGGCACCAAGAAAATGATCATCCTTAAAATTTTATTTACATTATATAATAATGAAGTCATACAAATTTTTAGCAATTTCGGATTATTTTCTCCTCTTCATTTCCCTTCCATTATTATTAAAAAAACGTTTGGAATGATCAATATTTTTAACAATCACTAAGCACTTTGTATTCACAGACATTGGATAAAAAGTCGAAATTCAGGATAATTTCACTATACCAATTATTAATAAATAATTTATGTTAATATAAAACATGATTAATTTTGATAAATATTATTATATACTGTTTTTATGAAAAATTACAGCGACATTAATTACAGAATAGAATAAAAGTTTTAAAACTTTTTTTAAAAAATTCAGATTTTTTTTTTTAGCATAGAATTGTTTTAACTATCCTGAAAAATGTAGGAAAAATAATTTCAAGTTTAAAACTAATTTCTTAAAATTGCTTAGTAAATTACGATTTCCACAAAGTACATAGATAATTTTAAATTGAAGAAGTTTATTATAATGTCCCAGTTCTTTCAGTCACTAACACAGATTCCAATATTCATTCTTAATTTAAAAATTATGTAAATTAATAACACACAAATATGAAAATTTTATAAGAAATTTTATTTTATTTCACTAAATGAACAAACGAATAATTTAAAGCTAAATTTGTTGCACAAAAATAAAAACATCTCCAAATAAACTACTTCGAGAATTTTGCTCTTGTTTTTTTTCAAGTTAGATATTAATTGATTTAATTTCTGTCTTAACTCATCAAGTTCTAACAACAGTTTTCAAGGAAATTAAGGTTTATTTTTTTTTGTTGAGATTTCGTTTTGATTAAAGCTTAACTTGCTTTATTCATCATTGCTTAATTTTCTGTTGTTACTATAATGTAAATTTTTATTGCTTAACCTTTTGCTTTCCAATTACAATGTACTATGCAGCCCCCACTTGACTAGAGAAAATAATGCTTTTGTTATTTCCACAATAATTATTTCTTTCTGCAAAAGTTCTTCCAGAAATTCTTCAAAATATTAAGGTAAGAATCAAATGAGAATTAACAATTCAGCAAAAGGAATTTATATATTTCATTCTAAAGAAAATGTTATACAAGCTAGAAAAGTTTAACTTCATATAAATGAACAAATTCTTACAAAATAAGTATGCAGATCAGTTTTAAACTTGTTTTAAGATCATAATACTCCTGATGAATCATGGATTTTAATTAAATAACTGACATAAAATTTTTATCAATATATTTAACTGAAATAATATAATTAAAAATTGTTTTCTTTTAAAGTGGCTTCATTGCCGACCCTTTTCAAAAGCAATTTTGTGAATAAAAGCAAAAGCTGTTTATGACATACAATAATGATAATTCTGATATGTATGTATAAACTCAGAGGTCATATTGTATGAATAATCGAATATTTTTCTTAATAAAATATTGGAAAATATTTTCTCATGCTTTTCATTAGTTTATTCAAAGACCAATCGTATTTTGTTATGCTTGCATAAGTATAACTTATGCAAGCAAAACACATACTATACACAATTTTTTAAGACCTTATTTTGATTTTCCAATTTTCAATAGGTATTGTTAAGTCAATATTATAAAGGCAACGTAGCTTAAAATGAGTTTACCTGTCTATTGGTAAAGTGAAGATAATAATTTTAGTAATTATGAATGTACTACATTCAGTATTCTTTGTAACTGTAGTTAGTGATTCTGAGTTCATTTATTTCCTTTAAGAAAATGTTCTTATATTTAAACTGATTCGCACAAAACTATTACATTTCAGCTTTGCACATAATTGCATAGCATTATTATCCCAAAACATATTTCCTCATAAATATACTGTATTTATAAATTAAACAAATTTCTAGAATTTGTTCCCTTAAACTGAAGATTTATGTTTTATAATCATTGGAAAATCTCAAGTTACTTAGCACTTTTATTTTACAAAAAATTATTTCTATTTGTCTAGAAATTAAAATACATAAATTTTAATTATTAAAAATAAAATTGTAACGTGAAATAAATATGTTTAAAATTTATTTTCATGAAGATTGATTATGAGTTTGAAAAATTTATTTTTGCAGGCACTAACTCTTACAAGATGAGAATAAAAATATTACAAAATTGCAATACAAGAGGAACTTAAAGTTCATAAAAGTAGTGATATAGGAGGTAAACTAATTGAATTTACTAACAAAAACAGCTTTTATCACTCTGTCAACTATTCTACCTAATACAACCCTTCCATAAGATTGTTCACCTGGCTCTCAAATGATTTCAGCTTCAATTTCCACCTTATTGCAATATTAGAGTATGCCAGAAATTCAGTTCTTTTGCACGCATAAATCCCATCAGACATTTTATGGCGATGACGAGACGCACAATCGGAATATTAAGAGTGAAATCGTTTGGATATTTTGAGAGCATTAGTGGGCCAAACTTTAATCATACAAATGAATATGCTTAATAGTATGCAATCATAAATTTACTAAATTTTACAAATTGCAGCATTGATTATCGAGTATCACATCCAGATTTTCAGAAAGAGGTATTAGAATAAAATTTTTTAAAATAAACTTTAAGTGAAAATTGCTTGGAAGTTTGAAAATAAAATAAACATCTGATATGGACCATTTGTAAAAATGCTTTTTTTTTTTAAAAAAAATGATGCATATTTTTACGAGTTTATCCTTATTGATGTTGCTAATAAGCAAGGGGAAAAAAACTGAATTAAATCAGTTTTAATTGCTACTGAAATTTTGATTAAAAATTATATACAAACTTTTCTTTTTTTGAAATGTTTTCTTAAAAATCCGAATAAAAAGCACATTTCGTATAAAAATAAAAATTTGATTCATTAATTATTTATTTTCTAATACTCGTGTTTCAATAAACATGCCGATATTAATTGATAATCTTTTTTAAATATAAATTTTAGAAAATACATAAAAATATTTGATTTTTAAATGTGTAGAATATTCAAATAAATCTTCAAGGTAATAATTCTATTCAAGGTATTCTTACTATTAAATTGAATACTACACTTGTATAGTAAACTAGAACGAGAAAGAATTTTGATATTACTCATAACCTCTAAATAGATTAATGGAAAATAGGACAATTGTTACAAACTAATTATTTTTAAATTTAAAACTGAAATGGGAAGATTTAAACATAAACATTTATAAAAATTAAAAACAATCATATTGAATGAGAGAAATTTGGTTTCTGAATGTACTACCTGAATCAGATACATTTTCTTGAACGGTATCAACATAGGAAAATTTATTGAAAAGAATGAGTAAAACGAAGAAAAGTATTATTTTGAATATCTGAATCCCTCCTCCATGTAAAAGAAGCAATTTAAACTAATGTAACATCAAATAATTTTCACCGGCCTTAAGTATTCTGTAAATGCGTTTTCTCCTCAACAGGGGTAATCATAGGCGAAACAAAGATGAGGGAATAAGTGAATTTTGAGAATAAAAACTAATGTTTTTCTAGAACTAGTTTTTAATCTTGTCTTTTAAATACAATATTAAATTTATTCATAAACCCAAAGGCAAAATAATGAAAATATAAAGATATAAATTATTTGAAAACCAAAAGAAATGACAACATGAGATGTTCCTTGTAATCCATCCTAAAATAAAAATAAACGTTGAAAATTATTTTTGAGGCTTACAAGTTAGTTGTGTCCCAAATATAATTTTGCTTATTTTTTTTTAATCTCAGTTTCAATTCATAATTCGAAAAATATTTTAATAGTAAAAATCAGAACAGTCAAGAAATTGCAAAATTTTATTTGCAATAACAAAAAAAAAAAAAAAAAATTTATTCGCAATAACATTAAATTAATTTTAGTTTTAAATGGTTTTTGTCTTCAACATAAGATATCTTGTATATATATATTTTTTTGGTTATCACAGATCAAATATTCCAATGAACATATAAACTACTGATTGAATTATTTTAAAACCAGAATTGAATGGAGATCCTCTAGAAGCCTATATTTCAATACCCTTTCCATAAAGTCTTTCGTTTTCATACATTTTTAAATTCCTAATTTTAGAAGAGAGCTTAGAAATGCTTAAAACATGAGCGACTCCCCTTGTTATTAAATTTTTTACAAAAAATGATTATAGCACTGCAAAAACAAAACAATTCCTTTATATTTTTAATACAAAAATGAAAGTTGCTCATAAGAGTTTAGCATCAAATCTGTTTTAAAGAGGGCGCAATGCCAGCGCTTCCAGGAGACAAGAGTCTTTTTTCTTAAATTCTGTAGCAGTAAAAGAGGCATCATGCGAACTGGGATTGCAGCCAAAGAAAGGATTTTGGCTCCTATTGTTACTAGAACTTACGATTTTGAAAGTTATCTTTAGATTCTTAAAACACGCGTTTAAGACTAACATTGTTTTCTCTTAGGAAACAATTTTACATCTAATAATATATTCAAACCATAAAATATCCAGCTTGTTAAGAGATGATATTCTGACGTAACACTAGATTAAAAGATCCCAATATAAACCATTCACAATTGGAAAATTCCACAGTAATTGAAACTTATACTTTTGGTAAGAAAAGCCATGCATACTTTATATGCATTAAAACCCTCTCTCATTAATGCAATAATGATAATAAAAAAGAGAAACTTTAAAATTTTTAGATTAACTTCTGACTTTAAAATGTCTAAGATTACATTTAATATTCGATGAAATACCTTAAGATAAGTTCATACATACTTATGTAAATTAAGGTACTGAGGATGTTACTCTTATAATAGAATATATTTAAATTACATGATTATATTGAAATGAAATTAATATAAAAATGCATGCTGACATTGATAATTATGCAGAAAATAGCATTTTATAACATTATTAACAGATATAAATACTTTCTCTCATGCATAATTTAATTCAATGCTTAAAAATAAAAATAAAATGCATTTAATATAGGAGTATTGAAACAAAAACATTCCTAAAAAAATAGAGTTTATACATAATTAATATTCTACATATATCCATTTTCCTTAAATGCAATTTTTACCTATCTTGCAAAATTTTTAAATTTAAAATAAAATTCAATACATACCGATATACACACAGGAGGTTAATCCTAAAGAAATATAGAACTGTATCCAAAATAACAACCGGTACCGCAAAATTATATTTTGAGAATTACTTTCATTCATTTCACTTTGCATATCTAGAACATTATTCTCTACATTTGTGATCCCAATGTCCCATCATGTTTTAAATTCTTGCTGCACCCACCATATAAATATATCCATAACTTACGCTCCAGTAAAGAACAAATTTCTATTCAGGAGCGGTAACATTAATTGACTCACTCGAGCCGGCAAACGGTAAGCAAAGGAATGGGAGAGAGTCCCGTTACCTAACTGTGCTAGTTTTTCTCAGTACTGAACAGTCTGAATGCAGCACCATATGAGATGAAGGAATGGGTTGCCGCCGTATTGGATTTGCGACAGCCCTAGATCGCCAAACTCGTGCGTTTGGCGACGAAAAAAAAGTAGATCGTATTGATGAGGCTCGCTTGAATTTCGCGGTTTTGCTTCCGTGAAAGAACTAAATTTAAACGCGAGTGAATGAATGAATGAATTAAAAATAATTATCAATACACTGAGCAGAGCAATAACAACTATCAGAACAGGTGTTTGAATGAAGTACCAATAATTTATATAAAGCCCAATATAAAAGTTTTTTTTTTTAAAGTTTCGGTTATAAAATGATATAATTCGAAACTATTTAAAGAACTTAATTGATACCCATTTTTTTTAAAACCATAACATACATAAATAAAACAACATGAGGACATATTAATACCCATTTCAATTTAGTACTCATTTAAATGTGAATCTATATCTATAAAAACATCTTACAAAATTATATTTCTCATACCGTTTATCCAAAAAGGAGAAAACATGCAAAGAATTTTAATTAACAAAAAATATTAACAAAAATTATAAATTAACAAAATTTATTACTAACAAGAACTATTAGTATTAACTAAAATTGTGCTAAAATGCTCATTTTGTGGCAGTAAATTAATGTATTTATCCTGTAATCTGAAACATGTAATTTCATGTTCCACAATTAATATCAAAAATCTTCTACCTATCATCTATCCTTTGTATGCAAATTTTTAAGGTAAAGTTTTTCTTACATTGATATTAAAATAATTATTTTCATTTTGAGAAAGTTGAATTTTATCACCGTAGCACTGAATGTAAAAAAAAGTGATATTTCTTATAAAATATCAGATTCCTTTTAAAAAGTTTGTTTTCTACATCACTTTTAGCAGTGATTCAAGAAAACTTTGAGTGTAATTCGCATTATCATTTTGAAACTACTATGTTTAGAAGAATAAAACCAATAGTTTGCTACTCGAGACAAAATATAGGTAATTAATGATTCAAGAAAAAAACAGGCATCTAAGAAATAATTCTCGACTTAAGAATTTGATGTCACAAAATCATGAGCATTCTAGCTTACCAGTCAGAACAAGGTCACCCCTTACTTAGTTCAATATCAGGAGAAAACTGGATAACAACCACCCCTCCTGGATTTAATGAGTCACTAAATATACAGATGACCTGCCTATCATGCATATTTGATAGCCATTGATGTAATATAGGGGCCCAAACCTTTGTCCTGTCTTGGGTGATCAGAAAACACGCATTCCACGAATTTTATTTTAAATGTTTTCTTGCACACAAATACAATGCACTACTTTAGAATATGTAAACTTCTATTATTAATCAAATAATTCCCCGACAGGTAAGAAAAAACTTAAGGGGTAAAGGACAAATTATGATTTTTTTTAATAATTAAGATATCTTACTGTAGTTTTTTTAATTTATTCTATTAAGACATTTGATCTCAGTACAAAATAAAAGATTCTATTATATCAAATTTTTCTTCAATAGTTATTTATAACTTATGTGTTATACTTTCTCAGAATATCACTTTACATATTAATGCATAAAGAAAATCATCTCTACGATTTTTTAACGCAACTCGTGAGAAATGAAAAAAATTTGTAACCAATTTTTTTAATCTAAAATTTTAGACAAATATTTTTGTAGATCTTTAAGTTATACATATTTTCAATGTACTTTAAAAATGAAAACACGAAATATTAAGTACATATTTTTGCTGGAAACAAAGTTAAAGGAAACAAATTTTTAGAAACGTTAAAAAGAGTACATATTGAAACATTTTTAAAGAGAACGTAATGTTCAGATTTTTGTAACCGATAAAATACTTAAAGAAATATTCCCAGTTCTACTCAAGCCAAGTTAATTCATTTTAGTCAATACAAAATAAAATAATATCATTAAAATGGAAAAAAAAAAGATGACAATATTTTTCTCCAGCTATTTATAATATTTGAAGACTTTTCAAGAAAGATTTCTTTTTATAATAAATTTTAGAATTCGCAACAGAATTAATAAATGAATTTTTATATTTCTTAAAGGGTATAAAAATATGTTACAATCGTATTACATTGACAAATATGAATCATACTTGAAATACACGTATATAACTTGTTAAAAATAAAACACAAATTGCTAAAATTGAGTTTCCATTTAAGTAATGAAATGAGACTCTCTAATTCACTTTAGAAAATTAACGTTTCATTTTTAGTCCGTTAGTTTACACAAATCAAAATTTCGTTGATTTTTATAAACACTCTCTTAAATGTATCTTTCCGAGTTACCGAAATCTGAGCAAATGTTAAATTTCAAAAGATCCTACTAAATGTTTTGCACAGTACAAGTTTTACTTTTTCGGTGATAACAATATTTTATATCAAAATATATCAATTTTTAAAGAACGTGATTTAAAGACGAACGAATGAATATCCACACACACATACATTTTTATTCCAAATTTATATTATATTCGTTAGAAGATCGATGTGTCATACAATTTGCTTTAAATTTACCATATTTTATTGTTCCAACAAAATTTTATATTATGATCAGTTAAATAGAGAGTCCTCTATTTATGCTTTTTCAAAAATTTTCACAAATGTAAACCTTCCATAGGAAAAATATCACTATATACACAAATGAAACAAGATTTCATATTCATGATGTCTTAATTAAAGTTATCAAATTTCAATTTTTGCTAAATTATCATAGAAAAAATATAAAGTATGATTAGTAAATAAAGTAAAAAATAATATTTTAATATTGTTTTCAAAGGCTGCTTTTCGAAAGAACTTCGAGCTCAATTTCAAATTGTCAGTGCTATCTGGGAAATAACTTGCTTTTTTTTCAACCATTTTGTCGCCAAATTCGGCGAGCTTTTAGTAACAGATGCAATCCACCTTTAGAAGTAGAGATGGCTGCGTGAGTGCTGGAGTAATAGTAGAAAGAGTCACGTGGTTCGTATTCTTCACGTTGTGAGCATGGTGAAATTTCAAAGAATGAGACAGATGCCGAACACAAAGTGACAGAATATATGGAGCACTTATAATCTACCTCCAGCACGTGGCTTTCCTTTTGCCCCCTCTTCCTCGAAAAAGATCTTTTTTGAAATCATTTCAGTTCAATACCTTTCTTATGGATTCTCTCCCCCTACTGCCCCCATATCCTCCGGTACTCTTAAGAAATCCTAATCAATATATAGTTGTGTAACTTCTCCCCTTCAAAGAGAAGGTAGCCTTCGTTTCCCGCTCCAATGTATTTCAGATGACAAAAATTGGGAATTGTCCTATTTACACATTTGTTGTTATTTTCTTACGTCATAAATTAATCTGATTTTAATTCATTTAAATGAAAAAAACTAAGCAAATGTATTTGGATGTTTTTTAGTACAAAAAATTTCTAAAAGCAATAAAACTTGGAGGTATCCACCGTTTAATTGATCGATACATTTTGATACTTTTCCATCTAATAGGAAATTTTGTTCCTAAGCAATTTTCTGCACAATAATTTTAGGCTTACAACAAGAGTAAGATTTAGTGGGAATTTGCTCAGTAATAAAAATCATATCATTTCTACAACTTGAAAAGCAAAACGAACAGTGCTGTAAACTTGTACGGCATTTTATACGTTTATATATAATTTTATGTCATTCATTATGAAGATAAATCACTATTTTTTTTTACAGTACTTGTTAGATTTTTAGTTACGTAACTTTCGCATATTGCTCGTAGATGTCCATTTATATTAAATAAACGATTCAAGGATTCTGAGGTTGATTTTTATAGTTTTTTTATTTGCCATAAAGTATTTTGCGATAACAAAAATTAAAATTTTATTATGATGTGTCTTTGAAAATAAATAATAGATCACATGTGAATTCAGCTCATTTTTCACGAAATATGAGCTTT
The DNA here is from genome assembly GCA_037975125.1 of Latrodectus hesperus. Lineage (NCBI taxonomy): Eukaryota > Metazoa > Arthropoda > Arachnida > Araneae > Theridiidae > Latrodectus > Latrodectus hesperus. The sequence goes on from CM075854.1 coordinate 77,303,139, forward strand.
TAAATCTTTCATCATATTAGTCTCGCTCTGTATATATATAAACGAATTTTTACTATATGCAATCATTCCAAGATGATTTACTGTATAGTTTGTACTTTTTTCTACCAGTTAAAATCTTGCAAAATTTACCTACAGAATCTATAAACAGTGAAAAAAAGAGGAAGTTTTCAACATATTTATTTAAGTGATTCCAAGAATCGGACTTTGAGTAATGAGATCGAGTATGTAAGTAAAATACACATTGCCACCAGTTTTACTTGAATTTTTAAGCCAGGATCAAACAATTCATATAATTCAAGATTTTTGGAGGAATTTGAATTTGATAATTTATAAAACTTTGATCATAATCTCTGCCCTATTTTCTCAGTGGATATAGAAAATTTTAATATAAATCATTTTTTTTATTTACGTTAGCAAAATAATCATAATTCTAAGAAAATTTTATAAATGTGATATTGAGAAGAGAGGTTGCATATATTATAATCTTTGAAATTAATCATTATATGCTGAAAATTAATCATTACAGACGAAAGCCTCTTTTCCCTTTTTACTTTTCAAAATAAAACATTTTATGAATAGAAAAAAAGTAAAAATGTTGGTGGAGCAAACTCAAATTAATTTCAATTTCTTAACAAAACCAATAAAAAATTTTTTTTTAATTTTTAAAATTCTTTTTCCAGAAGAAATTTAGATAAAATTTGACAATGATAACATCTCCCACAAAAACATTTTTCTGAAATAAAATACTAAATATATTAATTTAACTGCATTTTGGAAAGGTTTACTTGTTTTTTAGCATTAGGATTTTTGTTACAATAGAATTCGTCATAACGAAATCTATTGCATGACAGGGTTTAGCACGACCATCTTATAAAATCACTTACTCTTAAAAACAAATTCGTTTAATATTGATTCAAATGAAGAAGCTAATCACTGGCAACCGTTACATTCTTATTTTTTTTCCATTTTGTTTGAGAAAATTATCTGAACATGTTATATCATTTTTTCTCTGGTGTGTTTTGGAGCTCAGCATATAATTTTCGGAAGCCTTTGAAATTTTCGGGACAGGAGCCACGCGTCAGGCTTTAATTAATCCGAGGGGGAGACGAGGGGTCCCCTCAGGTAGTCACAATGCCAGGACAACAGCGGAAGCCGTTTCGGTTTAGTTTTCTTTCATTGGAAAAAGGGAAAAGAAAAAAAAAAAAGAAAGAAGACGGGGGAAACACAAACTAAATCGGGTGATCGGTGAGTAGAGGAAGGTAACCGAGTAGTAATACCGTATTTGTGTAGTGTAGCATTGGCAGTGATACGCTCAAGTTGGTGTTCGCGTCGTAGCTGTACAGATACCATGCTACGGAAACAGCTGACAACGATGACAACACAGGTGTTAAGGACCGTATTCTTTATAATGCAGCATTCAATGCACTCAACAGATTGTGAAGTTGGTGGAAAAACTTCATCGCAACTTTTGCTGTCCACAAAAGTGATACTCAATTTAACATAAAACTATTTTTAAGATAAATATCTTCTATAATAAAAAGCTGCAAGCAGAAAATGTAATTTTAGTTTGAAAATTTAATATAAATTACAAAAAATCGATTTAAAAGCTAATTTCTTGCAGAATTGTTTATGATTACACTTAATATGTACAATTCTAAATTTTAACACATTTAGAGTAATAATTAAAGCTTAGTTTATAGAGTAATTATAAGAGCTCTGAATAATCGCATTTAAATACTTCAGAAATATTTTATATATTTAAATCTCCAGGCTGTTTCCTAAAATTTATGTCATTCGAATATATTTATAAAAGAGCAAATACTTAAAATAAAAAACAATTAAGGGAAACAGATTGATAATTAGAGGAAGGTCTCTGCCCCTTTTGCATGGGAAGGCGAATTAGGTCTGGACCTATGATTTAAATGTCAATTTGGAACAAACAACCACTGCTAAGATGGGACTTAAATTCACAAGTTTGTAAAGAAAGCTAGTAAGAATATAGAAATAATTCATCTTCATGAAATCCAAATAGAATCTTATTTCAATCTAAAACTTAATTGACAATCTGATTCCAGGCATAAATTTTTTGAATAAATAGCCACACTTATCTATGGTAAAGTTGTCATTCGAAACTAAATAGTGCATACAATAAAGATTGTCGTACATTTCAATATGAAATTATGAAGAATCGGCAAAAGAGGTCAATTTTTACCAATTTTGAAATTTAATACGAAGTATGTAAGATGAGAACCCAAGAGAAAATAAGTACAATTGACACGTATTAGGTAAAGGAAATATTCCAGAAAGCTCATCAAAACATTAACACTTCGAAAATATATGCGTGCAGACAATATAAATGTTGTATTCACACCTTCAGCGTTTACTAATTGTGCAACTTTAATTCTTTTGTTAAAAAAAGCTTGATAATACCATTGGGTCACAGTGTACATTATCACAAACTTAACAAAATAAAGATGTTTATTTGATGTATTATTAGTTTTGAGAGTTCAGCACATCGAATATCTGATATATAATAGGGGAGAAACAATTACTCGAGATATATATATATATATATATATATATATATATATATATATATATATATATATATATATATATATATATATATATATATATATATATATATATATATATATATATATATATATATATATATATATATATATATATATATATATATATATATATATATATATATATATATATATATATATATATATATATTGATACGAATTAATATTTTATGGTATTTTAATTATATTTGGTAAATATTACGTAAACACAATATAGTAATAATTCACAGGTATAACTAATAAAACAAAATACACTGTGCGTGAAATGAATTTGGCGCTAAACAGAGATTGTAGTAACCCAAAGATTCTATGAATGCTTGGGTAACGTCACCTGGAAAGTCGCGTGGCTCACGTGGAGTAGCTCCCAGAAGAACAGGGAACAGACGAGGGGTGGAAAACCGTGGGGGAGAGATCGCGTGCCCCATTCAAAACTCCCTTCAATTCCTGCTCGTCATTTGCATCCTTATCCCTCACTTCCCAAGCCATTCCCAGAGGAAATTTTTCTACTCAGTGTACAGGCATTTCGTTTGCTGATAAAAGCAAATCGTGCTTGTAGTTGGAACAGAAACCGGTGATTTATAGGAAGAAAAAAAAGCACTCTAGGCACAAGGCTCCGATTTTAATGACCTCCCTAAGGGTGGGAGACAACTTGCCCCTTTTTAAATAAAGTTGGCGAAGTATGATTTTCTGAAAACACCAGGGATGCCACTTTTGAAGATAAGGCGTTGTGGAGAAGTATCTTTCACGTTGTACACCATTTCGCCGAGAAGTTTTCAGTAAGCAGTCAAAGGGACATCTTTGCTTTCAAAGCGAAAGTTTTGTAAAAGTATTGAAGTAGTTTTATCATTTTAAAGTTTATATAACGGTATAGTTACTTTTTAAATTTATAAAGCTTTTTGCAAAATGTCATGCATATATATTAGAACGGATTGTTAAAGCATTTACTACGTAAGAATAACAGAAAATTTAAGATTTCTTGAAGAAAACATTTTTTGAACATTTTAGCAAGTGTTTTAAAATTAAAAAAACTAAAATTATAGTTATTGTAAGTTCTATGAATTTTCTTACATGTTTTAAATTCGAAGAAACGTTTGCTATTATTTATAGGCGTTACTGCTTTCTTCCATATTGTTAATTTGTAGATAATTTCTCTTACAGTTAATATTTTATGCATTCGATACTAAACATTGTGCAATCTGATTAATTTCTTATTTATGTTTGATGCTCAAATGCAAGAAAATATTATAGAAACATCTAAGATATATATATAAAACCTCAGTGCAAGACTGCAAAATATATTTCTGGTCCTTTTGAAAAAATCTTATACAGTCGAAACCATCTGCTTATTTGGGTATTCATTTTGTTCAAAATCTATTTTTATGGTATATTCGTTGTTACGAAGTCTCCACATTTTATTGTGAAATACTTCTATTTTTATATATTTATCCCAGAAATAAATCTGTAAGTACAGAACTAGATTCTTAAAAATATTTTACTGTTTGGTTCTTATTGTAAACATATTTAAAAAAAGCCTATTAAAAACTAAAATTTTTCTTAGAGATGCTACATTCTAATTCTTGTACAAATGTAGTTCTTTTATAGTGTCAATGCGCTTAAAATGTTTTTTAATTCTAAATTAAATTTAAGAACATTAAAGTAAGAATCGTATGAAACAAAAATAAGAATTATCTAGTTTTTTAATAGAATAGAAATTTGTAACATTTGCATACTGTATAAAATTCAGGTTTGAGGGATTTATGAGTATTAACTGTGTATAATCTGTAAAAAATTTAAATGTGCAACATTTATGAGCAATAATCTTATTTTGCGCAAATGTGCAGAAGTGATATGTAAAGATAAATGTTTAGTGTAATTTGATTCCAAAAATTCAACTACAACTTTTGTTATAAGGTAAACATTTTTATTTTTTAGTGATTACTCATAATTATTTAATAGTTTATTTTTGAGTTACTTTAGAATGAATTATAATAAGTAAATGAACTAATTTTTGAATTAAAATTATTGTAACTTAAATTGTAGTTAATATATTAAAAAAAAAAACTTCACGATTTAAAAACTTAACATGTTAGTTTAAATTTTTATTATTATATTATTCCAGTTAACATTAATTCCATACATGATAAACATGAGATCTTAATTCTCTTGACTTGTGGAAAATTTATTTGATATGCACATGACACATTTTAGGAAATATAGGAATTAATAAAGCAGAGAGAAATAATTTTTGATTAGTTCTGTAGAAGGCAAAATATAAGGAGGAATTTTTAACAAAGAAAATTGGTAAAATTTATGGAAATGGTATTCATCGCACAAAAGGCATCACAAATGTTGTTTGAAAAAATTTGTGATAACTTGTACGATATGATTGGGATGTTTATTTTCAAATATTAGGACTAATTTGATCAAAATCTTCGATTCGGGGATCCATCTTAAACTATAAGCATCCTCTACCAAGATAGGGATTGAATACTAAAACTGTTGATCCGAGAGACTAGACAATTAACCATTATGTACCTTGCCGGAATTCTGATGAACTTACCAACTAAAAATCAGATTTAAAACATTGATAAAAAGGCGCAATTAAAAGCCGCAATAAATTATTGCACTACACTTATGTAGAAAACTAAACAAGCTCAGAAAACTTCCTGTACTTGTTTTTTCCTTCCTTTATAACACATACGAAAGTCATAAGGAATTAGAGCATCCTCTGGGTAAAGTCTTCCAGGAGGATTTCTCAAAGTTTTTACCTTATGTTACAAAAGAGTAAACTCCAGAAAACTACAAGGAATTTACTTATACAAATGTTCCTTCAGAAAGCGGATGCTTAACATCCATATTCCATTCCTCTACAGACTGATTGGTATCGAACATGGAATCTTTAATTCCAAAGGGCTTGCTAATACTACTGGGTCAGTGGGCATTTTACTTGGTCTTTTAAAAACTGACACTTCTGTAATCGGCCTTCATATATGCTCACAGTTAATGTCAATAAAAGAAACCGTTTTGGCACGTAATTGCCAAACTTAAGCACTGAAGCCAGTCTTTTAAATCAAACACTGTGACTAATGATGGGATCGAGTATCAGACACTATTACAGAAATTATACATAGCTGATAAAAAATAAACTATGAAGTTGTACTTGCTTCAGTGCTTGAATAGAGGTCATGATCACTGAAGCCTGGAATAGCACTAAAATTATGTTTGAAGACATAGATACGAAGATTAAATATTTTGTAGGTACGATTCACAGAACTGTATTGTTAATATAGACTTGAGATGTACCTATATTATAGAAAGTTAACTAGCAATCTACAATATTAGTTTATTCTGGTTGCTTTAAATATCAAGTTATTTACAAAAATATTAATACAACTGTGATATAACAGAAGTGAAAGACAAAACTTAGCTTTAATTAATTTAAATTATTTTGAGGACAAAAATTACAAAGCTTTTGTGATTTCCAACTACAAATAGACAACAATGACTTTCATAATAATGTGCATAAAAGTATTTTGATTAGAGATAATCTACGGTTCAAATTATTTTGCTCTCCTACTTTTCAAAATGACACTGTCAATTTATATTAATTTTAACAGCATATATACTTCTGAGCATTTAACTTTATTCTTAATTTTTCCTCAGTAAATATAAAACTACATGTGGGGTCAGTTATTTTCAGAAAAAAGTGCTGAAGTAATCCTGTTAACCATTAACTCTCATTTGGATTATAGTTCATCCAGTGTTTTAAATTGGAAGTGCAAATTTTAAACTAAGCTTGTTCCATTTATATTGGTAGTTTTAGGGAAAAAACAGTTTTAATTTAGTTCAGTTATTATTTTCATTATCATTAAATTTTAATCTATATTTGTTCGATGCTATATTATAACAAAAAATTAAAAACTGCAACGAAATAATCACTTAAGATGAAATTACCTTTCCAACAAATATATATTTCTGAATAATGGAATTAATCTCCCGTTTCCCAGACATATCTATTATGCTGAAATTACACATCTGTAAATATTTTCCTTTTTATAGAACCTCAACAAAAAATTAGTATGATATCACGGCTATTTGGTGTTTTAAATTTTTACTACGCTTCTCTAACTCATTTCACTGAATTTTGAGGGCAATTACTAGGACACAGCGGGTATGATACAGTTAAAAGTAAAAAGCTTATTTTCGCCGACTATCATAATTTTCTCTGCAAATACATTAATTTTTTTAAAGAAAAACTGTAACAGAAATAATATATAACGGCAATTCTTTAATTTAGAGCCTCTTTTTAGGGGTCCTTTGCTTATTTGATAACACACAAAGAGTATTCAAATCTTTAATTTAAAACCATGCAAAATTTGTAATTAAGTCAGTTTCCCTTAACAGGCGATTTAAAGTTTTACTATTGTCACACAAAACATGGCCTCTGAAAATTCAAAATTTTTGATATTTCCCCGTAATTCAAAAGTTTTATTTCAGTTTAATTTAGAATATATGATTTGTAAATTAAACTAAAATGGAAAATTTATTTTTCATATTATAAAAACGATAACATTGAATGCACATATTTTTAATGATTAACAACTAAACTCGATTATCTAACTAAGAAATGTTAATAAATATTCAGCAGAATAAATTATCATAGCTTTGTTTTGATTCAGAATTTTATTCTTCTTATGAAAATTTATGACTTAATTTCTCAAAACTTCATTTTAATTCATTAAAGAAACATTTTCAATGGAGCAATTTACAATTCAGAATCTATAAGCCTCGTAAGCACTACTTCAAAAAATTACACATTTAAATTCTAATTTGTTTATAAATACATTTTATCAAACTTTGAACTAAAAGCAACAAAAATTTAAAAACTCTTAAGAAAATGAACAATCGAGTTAATTTATTAAAAAGTAACTTGAAATTAAAACATTATTGAACAGCTGGTGTTAATAAATGCTACATATGTTCAGACAAAAATTTCCAAGGGAACAAAAATTTCCAAGGGTACTACAGTGAGAGATTGGGATCAATTGGGAATACGAGGAATATCAGGATCTCAACAAGTGAACAAGTGCTGTTATGACCTTTACCAGTCATTGCGTGTTGCATGTGATCTATGGTAAAGTTTATGGGAATGTTTGGACACACAGGAAATACAGGACACATTCTTTCAAAGTAAAATCTCACGATTTATTTTGAAACAGATGGTTTGTGTTATGCTGAGTGATTTGACAAAATAACTTTAAAATTTCTCATCGTCTTTATTTCAAGCAGTAACAACATATGTTTATGTTGGGAATGCAATTAGAAAATTTTGATAAAAAGGATACTGACAGTAAAGGTATTAATTTACTATTACTTACATTTAATAAGTTTTAATTTACTTTACTAACATTTACATGCGATCATTAATAAAGAAATCACATTTTGAAAAAATTCGCTCTAAATAAAGAAAATGTAAATTATGCTTAAGAAAAAAACTAAAAACAGTATTTTTCTGCACAAGTTGTTGCATATTTTTTTAATTGATATTTTATTTATGGATATATATTTTACCGTATATTTTTAATTTACGATAGTAATTATTCGACGAAACTTAAGCAAATAGCTATAAAATATGAAATATAATTATTATTGAATTTCCATACACACTCTAAATTTTATCAATTACTCAGTTCTTATTTCGTATAAGTCTAAATATTCATACTAAAAGGTTGAAAATAAGAAAAAGATTAAGTAATTATTTCAGAAATTAAAGCAATTTTAAAATATATTTTAAAGTTTATTCCATTGTTTCAAATTTTGAACCTTCTGAAAATGTCAAAATATAAATTTTTCTTCCTCTCTTCAATAGGTCTCAGTTTAAAAACGTATACATTTTCAAAACATAATTTCTTTATTTTGTAATCTGTATACTAATTCAAAATACGTTATGTTTTAATAATTATTTTGAAAAAATTGCATACGATTAAAAAGTAATGATTTAAGAATTTCAACAAAAATTATTTGAAATAAATGAGGAAATAAATGAATCCTATAAATCTCCATATGTCTAATTATATTTTCACTGATATTTAAATTATTTTAGATTGAAAGTTTTGCTTTCAATGGCAACATTAATACAGCATTTCTACGTAATTTCTTTTTTTATTAAACTTATAAATAAGAACATAAAATGATTTAAATTCTAAGATTGATATTTCTAAATCTTGCTATATTAAAGCATTTTCATGTAGGAAGTTATTTTTGACTGATATATAAAGTGACTGATATAACATACATTATTTTAAATATATGTGTGTGATATATAAAGTAAATTTATGTCTGATATATAAAGAAAATTTAATATGTATTTATTATTTGCAAAATTTCTCCGTAATATATTAAAACAAATATATTTATTTTCATTGCACAAAATTCCTTTTAAAAACCAGCTATTTAGGAAAGGTAAATATTCCAAGTGTGGAATCTTTGTATTTTTACCATGAGAACAGTCACAAATAATATCTATAAAAAATCTCAACCTCAAGAATACAATAGAATACTTTTATTATATGATTACTCAGCAAATATGTATTTTTTATTTAGGAATCAAATATATATATATATATATATATATATATATATATATATATATATATATATATATATATATATGTTACACGTACAAGGATTTTAAAATTATTACAGATGAATAAAAATGCATGGTTAGTTTATTATTCAAATTAAATTTAAAGAAAATTTAATGAATTGAAAATTTTAATTTAAGACTAGAAAAGAAAACTGAACTCAAAGGTAAAATAAAGATAAAGGAATACTGAAAGAGGTAACAAGAAGCATATTCTTTTTCATCAGAAAAACTTGGTATAGAAAAGTGGGTATAATGAAATTATTTGCATTAAAAAAAATGATTGAATAAACTACAATTTACACTCAACGCTTTTGACCAAGTAGGAGTTAAAAACAAAAACAAAAAAAGTTATTCAAAATACATGGAATAAAATTATAGGGATATGACGATATTTAATAATTTTATTAGAATACAATCAAGTAAAAATAAGAACAAATTTAAACATTGAAAAAATTACAAGAAAATAAATGAGATACAGAAAAATTGTATGAAAATGAGCAATTAAGAACTAAAACCTATTAAATGGATAAAAATGTTATACTGCGCAAAGAAAAAAACCATTACAAATATATTATCAATAGATAAAAATTATGTAGGCCAAAATATTGGAAACAAAAGTATTTAGAAGTCAATAAAATACGTATCAAACATTGTTTATTATATTTTTTACCAGCTAAATGAATTTATTAGTTTGTTATTCAATTTGATTACAATTTTCTGCATGTATACCTGAAAATTTAGTAGCACATTACTTTTAACATTGTAAATAGTTTTCTTAAAACATAGTGTATATTAGTCTCAAATATAAGAAACAGAATACCATGAAGTTTTATTTTCGTCCTCAAAGAAATTTTAAAATTTAAATTTTAGAAAAAATATCGTAATTAATATTTAAAAACAACTTTATTTCTGTCATTATAAATCCTGTTATTTTGAAAAGTAATGAATGTAATTACAAGTTACCAAGAAGCAGTTTGGATACGTTGCTTTAAATTTAATACTTTGCAGTACAGTATAATTTTGAGTCGAAAAAACAATTCCCACTCATGATGTAAAATTATTAAATTTATGTGATTTGAGTTTTGATGCTATAAAAATTTTATAACAATTATTGCTTTGGGTACCACTCAGTGAGCAGCCTAGTAGCCGAAGACTGCTATAGCGCATTTTGATACGCGCACCATAAACTTCCTTCTGGGAAGACTTTTCCTTTATTAGGTTATATTCTGGTTTCAAAATGGAGAAAACCCGGAAAACTTTCAAGCAACCACCAAGACAGGTAACCATACATAAGACATAAGCTCAATATACATCAACCATTGTTCGAAAGTGGCTGGGATTGAACCTAATACCTTTCGTTGCGAAGAACAATGTCCAACAACAAGGCCACAATGAGCCATTAACTAAATTTTTTACAGATTGCACTTAAAACTAATATTTACTTAGACTCCCCTATAACACACAAAAAGTTTCGAATTAGGTATTTTATTGTGTGTGCGGGGGCCAAATAAAAATTTCGCACACTAGAACACAGAATATTCAAATAATGTGGCTAAAAGTAAACTGACGAAAGCGCAATTCCCATTGTAACCCACATTTGAAATATGACATTATCAAGTGTTATCATTTTATATTTGTTAATAAATATACTGACCCACAGAAATCGGCATCTGAAGCTGAGGGAAATTGTGAAAACAGCTGTGTTTCCAGGAAAAAGAAAGCTTCCAACACAACGTGTTTTAAGAGCTTTCATCTACAAACTCACTTTTTCTGCAGAAAAGAACTTCGGGAATGACAACCAAGATTGTCAAGAACAATAAAGTAAATCGTAATGAATCTAGGCTTATTAAAATATTCATAATTGCATCAAACGATTACATTTTGAAATTGAAAAAAGGAATATTGTATGTAATATATGAGCCTTCAGAGAAAGGTTTTCCTTTTTGAGGGACTTATTAGCTTAAATATATTGATGGTGAATATTTTTGAAATTTAATATAAAGAATTTAATGCACACACGTTTAAAAAACTTAGCTTTTTAATTGCTAACATCAACGTATGAGTTATTAGTAATAATGTGTATAAATTTTAATATTTTTCTTATTTTTGACATTTTAAATTTTACCTTAATATAGATGAAAATGTATACAATTACCTAGTAGGAAACGGAAGTACAATAACTATTTTATTCGTGAAACAAAGACAAAGCACACGAGGGATTTTTTTTTTAAATTAAAAAATACTAAGACTCTAGCTGAAGTCTAGATTCATTTTAGAAGATATTACTGAATTTCTTGGTATAAATTGTTATCGATAAGAGTTTCGAAAAACTTTTTTTATCTCAATTTACTAGAAATTAATCGATGAAATTTCTCAATAACAATATTGAAAAAAAGAAGACATTGGTTGTGCATTTTTCAGCACAATTGCTTGATAAATTATTGGAACCAAAGTAAAATAAACATTTCCTCATAAAACACAACAATTTGGATTTTAAACAAATCATTCAGATTTTTGTTTTATTTAGATGAATTAATTTATACAATAGAATTTTTTATGTTAGTACGCTGCAATTAGTTGTGTCACTTTAATGGAAGCCAAATTTATTTTCAGAATAGTTATTTTCTTAACTATATTATAAATACCCCATGCGAAAGCAAATTACAAATAAAACCGAAATAATAAAATAAATTACTACATTAGAGATTCAGTTTATTAAGTTATACACTCTTTCATTTGATTCAACTCCCCCTCACCACACACACGATCCAGTCTTGAAGCTTAGAAACCAGAAAGTAAATTTAGCTGCTAGAAGTATCCGATATTGAAGCAAATTAGAATGTCTAACAAAAAGATATGCTTACAAAATCTAGCTAAAGTTTCAAGCTTTTAAGAATAAGTTTCTATCTTAGAAACGTCAATTGGAAGATTCTTAATTCCTCTAGGAGAAACACGTTTATTTACGTTAATAACAAGATCTGAATCTCTCTTGACACTAGTTACAAAGGCACAAATACGTTCAATACACAGAAAAATAAGTTTATAGCATGGAGAAAATGTCTTTGGTTTGCCTAGGGATATTTCCCGTAAATTCATTTAATGAAAGTTTCAGAAAGATTACCGATTCATTTTTCTTGGCATGAGTTGCAAATAAACGAAGCTTTTCCAGGGATTGAATGGAAATTTAATGTATAATGAAAAATATATTTTTAATTGTTCCATATTTATTAAATATATATTATTAAATATTTTAAACTATATATTTTTTGACAAAATTTATATTTATAATCAAAATTTAAGTTAAACTGAGTAGGCAATTTTATAAATAATTAAAAAGAGTCGTAATAGTTCAATTATCGAAAGCTGTTTAAGACTTTTCTTTACATATATAAGAGACTAATTACCAAGATTTTTTTCTAGCTAATACGTCATATTTTAATATCATAAGGTATAATCTTAAGCATCCGCCTAACACACACAAAAATAAATAAATAAATAAATAAATAAATATATATATATATATATATATATATATATATATATATATATATATATATATATATATATATATATATATATATATATATATATAACGCAACATCCTTCTCCGGTGGTTTAACTGTAGCTAAGTTTGAATATAAAATTCCACTAAAAATATTGCGTTCTTATTATTCGAAAACCATGGAACAGAATTTTCTTGTTTAGTAGCAACGTGAAATGTTAGTAAACATTTTTCAAAAAAGCAATACTTCAAGCTTATGAAAATTAAGAACTTGAGTCAGCACTTAAAGTAAGTCTTAAGACACACATTTCAACTTTATTATTAAAGAATTTTTTAGGTAAAAATAATCACTCTCATACATAATTAAAAAATTTTAAAAATGATAATCCAGCTACAATTTTAGAAAAAAACAAAACAACTCGTGCATAAATTTAAATAAAGCATTTAGCACTAAAAAAAATTAAATTTTTCCTAGTAATTTTTCTCAAATTCAGTAAATAAAATTTTACGAGCACAAATCATAAAATAAAGATATCTATTTAAGTCGAATGAACTATTATTCCTTTGCTTTACAAGTTTCAGGACGATGCATCTTTCCTGGAATGAACTCAAGATAAGGGAGCACACGCACATCGTTTTTACTACAGGCTGTCTTTCTTTCTGCTGCGAACATCATTTCTTCAAGCTGGCCAATAAATTTGGAGGCAATCGATAAGATGGGAAAGGGTACTTTTAATGGCAAACAATTATGAGTCAGTCAAAGGCGACAATTCTAATATCGAAGTCAATGGCCCTTTCCTTGCCACCTGGCTACCTAGACAAACTATTCGGCACAGAATGAGGCCACGTGGATATCGAGAAAAGTACCCTCAAAAGAGCGGAAAACAACTATTCGCCAAATCCCAAAGTCTGGCTAGCTTTGTGTGTCCTTCGTGCATTTAGGCAGCCTGACTATGCCGTTCCGCTGGATTAACGGAAGTCCGTGAGCCTACCTATAAGAAATATTTCCTCCCACTCTCTTCTGCCCGATTGCGACATCACAATGTCCGGCAGATGGTGGGGCTGGCTCTTCATTTTTCTCTTTATGGCGTTTTGCTTTGCTGGATAGTGCCTCTTCATAGACCTGTGGGAGGTAATTTGGTAAAGAGTAGGGTAATGAATATAGGAATCAACCAAGCGCCAGAGCAATTATGCGCTTTTCTGTTTTGGTTCATCGACCAATGAAATAACATGGCACTAACAGGCTAATAACAAAGTAACTATAAGCCTGCCAAAAATAGTTTCCACACAAAACAATAGATTATATAACTAATTTATTTACGGGTTTCATTAAAGAATAATTTTATGATAATAGCAAAATATCAGATGTATTAAATTAATTTTAAAAATCAGTGCATTTTTTTTACTACTGCGATTATTTTCTTCAATGAACTTTTTTTATTAAATTAAGGTTATAGCACACGTAAAATATTAGTGTAATATATTCAATTTTGTGCTCGATTTATAAATTTAAGAAACATTAAATGTAATTTTAGTGGAGGTATAATTTCCTTTTTTTTAAATGAAGACCACATACCCTTAAGGAGATTTGCGATAACTTTAGAATGCATCAGAAATCTGCCTTGCAAAGCTTTCACAATGTATATCTAAATTGATCTTGGGTTGGTTTTTTTTCTCAAATCTTTTCAACTTGCACGAATAATTATAGCTATTGAGTATAAGGTTTATGCACAAGATTTTTTCCTTTGGGTCTCTAGGATTAAGTTATCTTTCAATTATAGTACATATTTTTAAAAATTAGAGTTGCAAGCACAAAATGCTGATTAAATTAATAAAATAATAAGCATTAACAAGACATTAGCTTGTGAATAAGTGATAAATACTTGTCAAAACAGTTCCTTATTTGGATTAAATTGTGTCACATTTACACTCATTGCATACATGCAACTTATTATACTTTCGCCAATAAACCGCATACAATTAACTTCATTTTTACATGCAATGTGCTAAGAAAAGTACAATAATCTTGAAATATTTAATAACGAATAATATTTTTCTGGATAATCTACGAGTTTAGCTTTTATTTTTGCAACAGGGAAGTTTGTGTGTGTATGGTAAAAATTGCTTCTCATTTTTAAAATTTATATTTTAAAAATGAATTGATTTCATAAACGCAAAATTACTTTTTTAGTTATTTCATGCGTATTCTTAAAATATTTTCACATATAAATTGTTTACTGACTATTTAAGGCTAAATTACATGAACAAGTATTGTTTCCAAAATTTTGTACTAAATTATTTGTCTATTTAAAAACTTAATTTTAAGCAATTTTGATATGAACAATTTTTTTAAATATTTTCAATAATTCAATTGTGCCTTAAAAACGTAAATTCTCTTCTCGGATGACGAATTATCAATGTTGAAAGATCTGTACTATGCAGGTGTATGGACAAACTGAAGCAGGTGGTCGCACAGGGGAATTGTGCGTGGTGAAGGTCACGGAAGTGGACTTTTTATTAAAGGGGATGTTTGATATTAGACTTTTGGAATCACATTCCACAATGAATTCTCTCACACGGTTTTCCATGTAACACCTGACACATATTTTCCTCGTAGCAAGACCATTCACGCAAGGATTTTCATGACCCACAATATGCTATATTTTTAGGCAGATTTCTACAAGAATTAATGGCAAAATAATTGATTCATCATAAGCTTTTAAAAGTTGAAATAAATTCCATTCAATTATGAAATTTATATTTCATTTTATATGCACATAAAAATTCCCATCAATTCATAGTTAACCTAAAACGAAGAAAAAATAGTATTATAATCGCGAATTTACGTAGAAATGAACCAGTTTAATACCATTCGATATACACTATATTTAATTCATTATGTTTCGTAAATTGATTCATTAGAAGGTTTCGTAAATCCTGTTGTGTGATCGGAGAACTTCTTTTAAATAAAAATAACCAAAGAATCTCGAAAACAAGTTAAGACTTACTTGATGAGAAGATAAAAAACCCGACTTAGGTTTTCGGATTGTTTTAGCTGTCAGTTTTCGCACCCTAGGGATAATTCTTTAAAGCTTATACTTTTAAATGGATTCTGAATTTCAACAAAACACTCATATTGAAGGAAGGAATTGAAAACCCCTATGATCTGAAGGCAGAGAGCTAACTGTTAAGTTGCCAGCTTGGCTTAGACTTCCAAAATTAGATCGCAGGGAAAGGAAGAAAAGTGTTTTTAAGATATGATTTTGAGAATCAAATTTTGTGGTAGATCTGAATGATAAACTACTAACATTGTTTTCTAGTATGAAGAATTTCATAAAATTAAGAAGTATAGAATCAAACTATCTAATTTCTTGACTATTAATGTTTTGAATGACTATTTTCGTAATCCTTTTGTTAAAATAAAGACAATGACTAAATTTAAAAGTTTTGAAACAAAAATTATGTATTTTCATAAAGATGTTCAAACTTTATATATAAAAAATAAGTTTTTAAATATATATAGTTGATTTACTTTATTTCCTACAGTGATTTACAGCCAGATAAAAATGGCAACTTTTTGCAATTAAAGTAAAATATCTATAACGAACTTAAAACTATATCCAAGTCTACCATTTGATGTTTCAGACACATAGTAACTAAGAATTATAGTGAACTCCGAACTCTTAGTAACATACTCTCAAGATTGGTATTGAATCCATGAATTGTTCAGTTGAGGACCAGGAACCTTACCATTTACTTAGCAATTCTTCGCTTGCGGATAAATAGCTCGCTTATAACTTACTAATGAATTTAAATTTTTGTTTAAGGAATCATTTTATTTTGGGATTTAGTTTAAAAATAGATATTGAAATAGAAATTTCAAAATAACATTTTAGTTTCCTTTTTTTATCTAAAAGAGCAATAATATGAACAACAAGTAATTATAATATTACGCATATTTCTTGATTATAAAAACGTAATATAATTTATTTATTGAAGCACCCTCATATATTTTCTGTTCTAATCTAAATAAACTGATTAAAAGTTATAATAAATTTATCGAATCAGTTTGAACTTGACCTTACAGCAAATGTCATAGCTTCCATCCCCCCCATCTCAATTTTTTTTACCTGCTATGGAAATAAATTACTTCATTAATTTTTTTTCTGGCTTCAAAATGGTCTCTCGATTAGATGAAGCGAGAAAACGACAAAACTTTTCCAGTGATGTAACACTTATGTTGTAGTTCTCCGAACTCTGAATTGTATACAGATGGTTCCTATGGAGACAGTCACGTGGTGTCGGCGACAACAAAGTCACGCCAGAGGCCTTTTGTAGCTGTCTTACCCCAAAGACTTATTCCTGTATCACACTTTACTTTTCAATCACACCTGATGCAACTAAAAAAGGGTCTGAAGTATTAATTTCGAAGCTCATTTTTAATCTATTTTAATGCTTTCAGTCTTCAAATTTCTTCCTAGCGGACACTCATTAAAATATCCATTTTAGGATCTTACACAAGATATTACATCGTGGTTTCATAAAATATGGAATATTTCATAACATTACTTTAGTACTTCGAGTAATCTTATTCTTCTGGTATTTTTATTTTGTGCAAATTAACACAAAAAATTATTAGTTAACTACTTTAGGTAAAAAAAAAAAAAAAAAGAAATGAACTTACTAATAATCAAGTACTTGAAAATTGTTAGAATATGAAATAAGCTTATATATGTTCTACAAAATATGAAGAAAATACTCTGAAATTATATCAAACGTAATACTAAAACACATGCAACTTTAATATGAAAGATTGGCAGAGCTTATCCAACAAGAAACTTTTTATTTTCAAAGTATGGATTTTACTGTAATATGTTGAATTATTACTTAAGATACAAAAATTCACATTATAAAGAAAGGTCGAATACTTCAATACTTTATATTAACGTATCTCTAAACAATAAAAAAATAGATTTGATAATGAAATGCTTTAAATATTTTTTTATACATTTCTGAACATATTATCAATATTACGATAAATTTTAGTATTTTTTTGTTTTCTCGATTTCATTTTTTTATAGATGAATATTAATTGTATTAAAAATTAGTCAAAATTCCAAGTTAAAAAACAAAAGGAAAATTTTCTCTTTATGAAGAAAAGTTTCACAATTTTCAATTTAATTTCAGTTGGTAACGAAAAGCTAATAAAATAATTTATTTTAAGCAATGGTTGAACATTTTAAAGTTAAAAATGTAACAGTATTAATATGCTTTGCGTAAACAGAACAAATTTTTATTTAATATTGCTGCTAATATAATGCAAAACTAAACAAAAGTGTACTAAATCAAATGGTTAATTTCATTAAGAATTTATGTAAAATTCTCTAAAAAATGTTTCTTAACATTTAAATAGAATTGCATTAAAATAAAAATATAAATATACACGTGATCCCAATTAGTAATAACGCGAGATGTGTGATATTCAACTTCTATCATATTTTTATAGTGGAAACTGTGTTTTTATTGTGCACATATTTTTATAATATGCTCCAATATATATTTTACACATCGCTTCCTTCATTTTTATAAATGAATGCATTAAATTTTATCTTTCAATTTAAGGTTATAATGTCAAATCTTTGTTATTAAAAATAAACTAAATTGTATTAATTCATTTGCAGAGATTTTCTTATATAATTTGGTGGATATATCTCTATGGTTTCAATAATCATGCTAGGCATTCCCATAGCGTCCAAAGGGAATATCTAGTCTTAGACGTACTTTTGACTGTTAGTTAACCATACGTGACGCGGCGCGTGCACCGTAATTGGCACCTGCTTCTGTGGCAAACCGAGTTTTACGGTCCACTAATAAATATAAAATAAAAGAGAAAGACCTCTCACTGTTAAATGAGACCAGCTGTAGGACCCGGCCTATAGAGCGTAACACCATCCCTATTGTTATATAGTTCACTTTCACCTTTCAGGGGTCGGCGAGTTCAATAAAGCTACATATTCTCCCCCCTAAATTATTCGCTACAAAACAGAAGGTTGGCATATTTACAGCAAATTGAAATACAAAGGCTCGTTGGAAGATTTTATGGGAGTATTATAATGAAGAATACGTTATATTGCTCTGTTGGCTTGTAAAAATTATACAAAAAACATGATTTCATTGAGTTATTATACACACACAGTTTATAGAGATATATATTCATAAAAATTGTAAATATTTTTTAAAATGCATAAAAATTTCTTCATTCATTAAAAGTAACTTATTTAAATATGCCCTAAACTATTAATATGTTTGAATAGTTATTGTAAAAGATGTGAAATAAATTCAAAATTTATGTGTAGTTAATATCAATTTATATTTTTTATACACATTCAAAAGGATTTCTTATTTAAGGTAAGCCCTTTAACTAAAGGCTTATAAATTGTAAAACTTTTTATGATGTATCATTTGTGTTGTTAGAAAGAAGTTTGAAAATAGTTTTTTCCCTAAGAAAAACAAAATTTGTTTTCTACTACTTAGTTTTATATCTGTTTCAAATCATGGAAGCTCTACTCTGAGCAACCTTTAATATTGTTTTTTTCTGAATAATTAAGACATCACATGTCACTTTTATATATATTTTCAATTAATTAGCGTCTTGAATATTTGAGTTTGAAGATGTAAGAGGTGGAATGTATAAATACTGTCAATTTCTGTGTTCCTTCTGTAGTCACAAATTTAAAAGAATAGATTAACAACGAAGATTATTTCAATTAATAATGAACCATTTCAAAATAAGCGTTTATTTTTTCTAAAATTTGCTTTAAACGGCAAATACCCAAAACTCAAATTGAATTTAAGTTTTTTTTAAAATTAAATATGGTTTTTCAAAAATAAGGATTTTCTGGTATAAGCAAACTTATACACAATCAAAAAAAATGAACAGTTTTTCTTAGAACTAATACATAAATGAGATAAGAAAATTTAGTCAAGGAATACTTTTTAAAAAAGATGGTACGTGCTGAAGCATTCTGGATGCTATTTTTTGAATTTGTATCTGTCTATAAAGATTCACAGATGAAAATGCTCAATACATACCAATCTATTTCCAGATGGTACTTCAAGCATTTACTTTTTCTAATACTTCAAGGTCTATTTTTCTTTTTTCATTCTACATTCCTTCTTTTATGCTTTGGAATAATCTATTGTAGGGGCAGTTTCTTTGCAGAACTGATTTCTTTTCTACTTTTGTGATTTTTGACATTTTTATGCAGAGTTAGAGGAATTCCTTACTTTGAGAAATATAAATTCTTTGAAAGCAATCTTATCTGGCATTTGACTTTCAGCTCTAAACTATTCTGAAATGTAAGTTACAAGAAATAGGCTTAAGACAAATTGTAAAATGTATGTTTGCTTATAAAAACGAAAGTAGCCTATGGAAAAAATGTCCTTTGCATTCCTTAAGTTGTGTTACTTTAATCGTTTAAGCAAATTAAGATTTTCTATTGGTTTTTATTGAAACCTTTTATAATACTAAGGAAAATCTTCAGTTAAATATGATTATTTATTGTAATTTTGCTTGTATGATTCTTATAAGATATGATCCAGGATAACAGTAATAATTAAAAGAGCATGCTGCTATCATTTACAGTTAAGCTGATAATGAAAGCAGGATTTATAACTCATTAAGAACTTAAATTAGAAAATTATATGAACAATGCAAAATAAAGTAGTTAAAAATTTTGAAATCAATACCAGACACCTTAAGTTTGAATTGTATCCATTTTAAAGGAGGAAGTTAATGTTAGACACTTAAGACATGTCTGTGTAATGAAGCTACGTGGATTTTGGGTCGCCAATTTTTCTGCTGAAAGAGGCGAATCTCTCTTTAACCATTATCATTAACTTGGTACATTTTAGTCTAGACGCTAGCTATTCATGCATCTAATTATCGTAAGAGGAACAGACAAATGAACGGAAATAACGATACATTAAATCTTGTCAGTTTTCGTTAACAGCAGCTCACGTGTAGATTCTATCTATAGAATAAGTTTATTAAATTATGTAAACTTAAGAGCTGTCTTTATGAAAAAAATTAGTAATGCATGTATGTATTTGTGTGTATTCCTTTTAGTTCATCATAAATATGAGTGTTCTAATAATTTATCGGTACAGGCAATAGCATGTAATGCAACATTTAACAGAAACTAAAAATATAGGCTGTGTATCTAGCTTGCCAAGAACTTTTTTTAAGCCCTTAACTTTATGCAATTTTTATTTGTCATCTGCAGATTATTCTTTATAATATTTAACTCAATCTGTTCGAATAACAGGGATCTCAAAATTAAAATGTAATATTCTAGTAATCATCATCCTTTTTACATTCTTAATTATAGCAAGTTTTTTTATTAGAAAAGATTTGTATGTTTATTGTAATGCTATATTCCTGTTTCCCCTATCTAAAGACCATTTTAATTTATGATTAATTTTTTTAAGGACAAAATATAATAATTAATAGGCAATTTATTTTTTGAGACTAACAATATAGTTTTATAGAGCTTAAGCAACAGAAAATAAATCTAGTCCAACAGTATTATTTCAGATACTATAATATCTGATCAGACACCACACTTGCATATAATTTTCACTGAACATCGCTAAAACGACACGATTAATGATTGAGAGGACAATTTTTTTCTTAGGATTAAGATTAGTATTTTTTGATATTTTGCTACTTCTTAAATGCTAATTTTTTAAAAAAAATAATTATTTAACACCAAAATTAAATTATTAGAAATAAATACTGTATACACCAGCCAACTCCCCTGTACCTAACCCAAGAAGGGTTCTACCAGTTTAGATGGGAGTTGCTAGAAAGAATAAAAGTGGCACCGCCCCCGCAACAGTTCCGAACTCCGTACGCAACAGCTCCAGACACATTTTGAGGGCACCCCTCTGCTGCCTCTGGCTGCCCCAATTGACAAGTTTATGGAACATCGAAACAAGATACATTGCAATAAAACATTGCCACAATGGAAATTACAAGATATACAATTTAACATAAGGGTATTCAATTTAGCTTAAGCAAACATGCAAGATAATAATAAGAAGTTAGTAAAGTTAAAAAAAAATAGAGAGAGGTTGTTGAATAGACTTGGTTCAGCAAGGTTGTTAGTTCTCCTTGATATTCCCTAGGTTAAATAAATATTGTTGGAAACTGATAAATATTAACAAAAATATTTAAAAAAACATTTCGAAATCAACAAAATATTTTTAAAGTATTTTAAAATGCATGCAATTAGATATAAATAATTTAAAAAGAAATTTCGTTTCTTTTACATGAAAGATATTGAGACATTTGAACTGTGAAAAATTTTAAATGTATTTGTATTTGAAAAATTAGAATTTTTTTAACTTTAGTGAATTTAGTAATTATTTAAATCTTCATTAGAAAAATTAATCAAAACAAGCTCAAAAAATTAACATTTTTGAAAAATGTTTAGTTTCGAATAATCCCATCTTAATGTGATACTTATAGAAAAAAGCATCACATTACAAATATTGATTTATTCATAATTTATTTAAGTAAATAAATTAATAGACATCAATGACATCATTTATTGCTTGTTGACAATGAATCTATTATGTTAGAGCTGATTAATTAAAAGCTAACTGCTTGATGGAATGTTATAAACTATTACAAATTGCTGATATAATACGTGGTGCATTAAGAAAACTTTATGAAACTCCTTCTTTATAATGATATCTGCATATTATGACTTACCATGTACCCATTTTACCCATAACGTGATGTACTTAAAAACCTTGGTTAAAATTAAATATTTTTTATATTTTATCTGAAATAGCTTTTTTGTAATAATTAGAAAAGCAATTAAAGTTTTGTGTCATTGAAAAAACATTCATTTGACATTAGAACTTTCTAACAAAATTTTTCAAAATTCTAATTACACATTTATAGAAGTATATTCAAGAAATTTTGAAAACTTATAATATGAATGAAGTCTTTTTCAAACCCGATCCATAAAATAGACAGAAGTTTTATTCCCGGTAAATCAAAGTAGTTAGAAAATTTTGCAGTCTCTCAAAAAAGCCATCGAGTTCGCATTCTTGCGTGCCACTTGGAAATAAATCCTGACCACGAGAAAATTTTTCTGTTGAAGTTCATTATTTCCCATAATATTGGAAGAGTAAGACCTACTACAAATTGTGTGCGCAATAAGCCTGGCAATGAGCAACCATTATTTTCTTTAGGGTGCAGTCATAACGTGCTGTGACCAACGCTCTAAGGTAGAAGATACAGCTCTTTTCAACATGCACCTGTATAAGAGTATAACCATAAATTTGAGTAGAATCCACCTGAAGTCCTTGCGGTCATGTAAGTTTCAATGCTTGGAATAAAAGCTGAGGTAGCACTTCGCACAAATTGTTTCCTTTCTACAAGATGCGGATTCTTTAAAACATGGGAGGGACCAGCATTCAAACTACACAATGGCAATGAATTACTTACCACAGGTGTGTTTTACGAATAGAATATTTTCCCTAGCCACAATAATGATTTTTTCTGTCGAATAAAGCGGTGTATCTTTCACAGAATCAAAGTTTGACACTGAATCCTATTTGGGTACTAAAGTTAGTTGAATGAACTTTTTCATAGAAAGTATCCAATTTTATAATAATCCTTTTTAAGTGCTTTACACCTTAACTATAAAAATAAACTGTAAAATTTATGATTTCATAGCATTACTTTTTAGGATAAATTAAAATTTCTTCAGTAAATGTCACAGAATAAGCATTTATCTGAATGTGCTCTAATTCTATAAGCACTTTGTGTTAAATGAAATTTAATAAATATATATTTTCACCAGAAAAAGCTATTAAATTTTGTGGATGTCTATTTTATAAAAGAGCTGTATTATATTTACAATTGAATACACAAAAGTTAAAACAAGATGAAATATGAGATTTTAATGTTATTCTGTAAGAATACAAACGTTTTAGCCAATCATTTTTAAGTTTAAGAAGGCGTTAAAATGAAATATATTTAACCATATCATAACACTCATTTTAGATAATTTTGAAGTGTTCCCATCTTTAAAATAATTGCGGGGTTTTTTTAGAAATGACATTCTATATTTTTCTTTTCGGTTATTTTCAAAAAGCACGTTAATATTTAAATTACAAAATTAACTTTTAAGTGGTTGTCATGACCAGTACTTTAATTTGTGAAATACGAAACATTTGTTCAGCAAATCAACTATGGAATGAGAGTTATTTAAACTTCATTAAATGCAAAATGTAAACATTCATTCATTTTAATGATGTTATATAGTACTTCTTGCGCTAGGAGATTCTATAAGCAAATGACAAAAAAAATATTGAAGTTTCGAGATTTAATTAGATCAGTAGAAACTCAGTATAATGAGAGAGAGAGAAAATCACATGATAAATAAAAAATATTAAATGGGAAAAAACTATAAAGCAATTTTGCCTCCAATATGTTAAATATATTGTAAATAGCCTGCTGACCAATATGTGTATCGTATCCACAAGCATTGAGATATGAAAAATAACTATTGGCTAATCAACTAATATATAAAATGTGTTGCTTTTCTGCAACAAATTTTGTATATTAGGTGAGAAGATTCTTCGCATGGTATGAGAAATAATCAGTCATTAGGTATCAATAATATCATTAGGTATGAGAAATTGTACTTCAGAGTAAAGGGAATAACAAATATCAGTGAAATCAATAGATTTATAGATTAACAAGTGAGTGTGCACACTTTTTACGAAAATAAAAAATATAAATTAGTATCCACTCTAAAGTAGTCATTTATAAGTTAGTGTTTTTAATATGTGTTGTTGTCTTCGGTATTTAGTACTAAACTGAAGAATATTGAAACACCATTATTCAAATATTACAATAAAACTTTTCCTTGTTTTGAAATAAGATTTGTACATTTGAAGACTTGTAGAACAAAATATTTTGCTGTTTTGAAAAATCTCAGCTAATTCAATAAATTGAGTCGAAGAAAATATAAAGGCACAATATAACACTTTCGAAGTACAAAAACTATTGGTCATTAAAATTATAGAAGTGTCATAAAAAGGAAATCCTAATGCATTTGCATAAAATCTGTCACACAATTTGTGAAAGATAAATTAGCAAAAAATAGATTCAGGCCAAAAATTAAGAAAACAAATCCTCATTGCTTTGAAGTATCACCAAAATAATTTAGTGAATTTAGCTACAATATTTTTACTTTAATTTTTAGAGCATTGTCGCAATAAAAGAACATACTTGGTCTAAAAAACATACTTTGTTTGGATAGACATTTCTAATGACGTAGAGTCCTCGGTCCTTTGTTTTATTAGCCGGAGTCAGAAAAACAGTCGACGAGCGTTTATAACGTATGACATTTATATTATTGTCTGAACTCCAGATTTAGTATTTCATCACTCTTGCTCAGATAAATGAAAATTTATTGAATCAATATTTTCTTTAAAATGATTAATCGTCTTAATACCTGCAACCATCATCCTGTAAGATTAAATATATATAAAGTTTAAAAATATTAAATATAAATTTATTTTGGAACACGTTCTTAGAAATTTACATTTTTGTATTGAATTATTTTTGAAGAGTCGGAAAAGTATTTCACAGTTCTATGGAAAAAATAAAAAGTGGTTTTTAAAAATATGAAAAATAAACCACACAAGTTAAAAATTTTAAATTGTATGATATATTTTAGTTTCATACCTTATTTATTGATTGACTTAATAAAAGCACCGTAATAGTTTCAGAATCAAATAAAAGTTGATATATTAAGACAACATGTATATTTGCAAATAACAGAAGACATTTCAAAGTTAGAGATTCCCTTCCATTTCTTGGGAAGTTCAAAACTTGCTGTAAAAATCAATAGAGACAGAAAATAATTTTATGGATCAAGAGACACATTTATGAAACTTTCCAGAAGAATTTAGATTCAAATGAGATTTCAACAAAGGATTAATTTTCACAAAACATGCAATGTTAAGTTTTAAATTAATATCATAATATGCGTAATTGATCAGTATTAAATTCACCGGATGGAAATATACTATTCTTATATTTTACCTTAACTACTTTATAGAACAAAATTCTTTTTCATAGGAAATAAACATGTAACTTCATCTTTAAATCTGGTCTTTTCGCAAACTAGATTTAACTTAGTTATATTTACAAAAGAACTATTATTTTACATTCAAGCTATTTAAAATTATCTTTCAAAAAATTACAAGTATCTTAAATTATTTGGAATGATTGATATTAGATGTGGTAGATTTCTAAACTGTTCCGGTATCTTTAAAATTTGAATTTAATTCCAAAAAGAACAGATAAGTTTATTTTTAAAATAACAAAAGCAATCAATATGATTAAAATTTTAATTAGGAAACAAAGTTAAAACAACTTTCATAAAAAAGTTAAAAAAAATACTTACAAAAAAGATAAATAATTCATTGAGTGGAATTTAGAATGAGTTTAAAATGAATGTATTATTAAACTGAGTAAAAATTTTCCGAGATGAGAAAATATGAGTGAGCACTTTGAATATAAATGAAGTTTAATCAAACATTTTAAAGCATAATTATGAAATTAATGGCCGACAATTCTGAGTAAAATACACATATGATAATTATTTTAAAATTCTGAAAGTTTACTGTAGATATTGTTCTGAAAGTGACACGTGATTTACATGACCCGTGAACACGCGCGTTTAGGTAACAAAATTAGACAATATTCTAAGTTATAAGATTATGCTATAAGCTACACACACTACAAAATAATTTGTCTTTTATCTACATTAATATTCAATTTGAGATACTTTAAAATTCAAGTTTACAACATCCGACAATTTTTTCGAGAATGCATGTGCTTATACGTGTTGAGAATTCTCTATAAAATAAACAAATTTTACCTTATGTACAGTTATTAATGTATTTTTCTAGTTGTAAGGTTCAAGGAATTTCTAAATGTATAATGAGAACTTTCTTAGAATAAATTATTTTTACATTAAACAGGGCATTCAATTGAATTATTGAAAATTTATTATATATATATTTTAATATACATGCATATTTTTATATTACAAGGACAACCAATTTAATTACAAGAGACAGTCCATCTGAATGATTAAATACACTACTCAGTCTAATAGATTTACTTCAGATATTTTTTAGATAACTATGGTAATTTATTAAAATTACTATAAATCGCATAAAACTTCATTTTTATGCTAAGCAAATTTTATTTCTTAATTCCCTCAATAGACATGTCTGCAAAGCATCCAATTGTTGTCACGAAGCCTATTATTATGGAATATTCAAAAAGAAATAAAATCTCAAGAGAAAAAAAAAACGTTTAAAAAATTCGATGTATGTTTGGAGGGCAATCCGACCTGGTTGGCTATCTTCCAAAGTATTTCCTTTTTTTCCACATTGATCCTTGAATTTGTCGGAATCAATTTTTAAATTTTTTCAGTTATAAATCGAATGATACACATTTGAGAGAACGTAAAATGAAGATTATGTCAAAGAGTATACTAAAATGTACTAATAAAAAATATTTCGGCATACTAGATTTTAGATAGTTATTATTCGATGCTTGGTAAATGTATTATCTTCAATTGGATCAAGATGATGTTAAAGCTAATAATAATTTTTAACAAGTGAAAATAGTTGCGAAAGCGGTCAGTAGATAAGAACTATATTTTATGTGTGATAACAAATGTGTGATAATTTTCCCCTTTTTTGTCGGCTCTTAATGACATTTAAATTTTAATCATTTATGGCGGAAAATGCACCAAAAGAATAATCATATTAATAAAATTCCAGGGCACAATTCTAAATTCTTTTCGATTGGTTATTCATTTAAGTTTTTAAAAATTGAGGCCAATATTTAACTGCTTGAAATATTGTAAATTTCAAGATATCTCTTGACACTACTTGTATAAAAATACATAAATTCATTTTATTCATTTTTTTACTCTTACAGTCAAAATTTATTGAAAAAAAATGAACAATAAGGAAAGTTCGCTTGTGAGTTTCAAAACTAATTAACAATAATTTTATTTTTAATTTTTATTCGGTTCAGAAACATTTGTGTAGTTAAATACTCAATTTAAAAAAATTCCGATTAGATCTGTTTAAAAACTGTAAGATCTGCTTAAATAAGATTTTGTTCTATAGAGATGACCTTAAGATAACAATTTAAAAAATGATTAAAACTTTTCATTTGATGTATTATGAAGTAATTTTGTTTCTCACATACTACACTTATGTATTTTCTTATCAAATCACTTCCATGCTAAAAAGTTTCCAAAACATATTGTTACATTTGTAACTATAAAAGTAAATATTAAGAGTAACAATTATAATAAAGTCTTAACTAAATAAAAAAAAATCTGTTTAAAGCAAATAAATTCATAAATATTAACGTAAGAAAACATTGTGGAACTGGTAATTATAAATTTTCTTTTATAGTATTTTTCTCAATATAAAGATAATATTTTCGTATATTGACGGCTCTCATTTTATTAATCTCAATATCTTTATTGATTTTAAATTAAGTACGTGTAAATATAAAATCAAAAATGTTAAAAGATTTGTAATTTTCATTACTTTTGAAAATCAAAATTTTGTTAACTAAATTCGAAAATAAAATTAATTTTTCCAAGTTTTCGAACATTTGAAAAAACTAAATATGTTTTCGAAATTACAAAGAACTACTAAGAAATTTTTCTAAGCATGCTTCCCCTTTATAAAAACTTTATATTAGAAATTTTTTTAATTTGAAATATTTGGGGGATTTTTTATATTAAGCAAAGTATACACCTAAGATTAAAAAAATACATGTTTGGATATCCCTTTTTATATATTATGTACGTTTCCTTTCTATTAAGTCCAATTCAAGATATTCCCAATTACGTATTTTTATACTTGTAGAATCTTTAAAGTATAATGAAGATAAATTTGATTGATTTATGAATAATTCCCATTCATTAAAAAGGTTAGATTGTGTTCCGAGTTTGGTCATAAACTAAACACATAATGCTGATATTATCAAATAGCGTTTGGAAATAGTGACGAATGTATACAAATCTAAAAAATCAAAAAGCATATAAAACACAGCTATGAGCAGTCGTAGAGAATTCATTGAGGTTCACGCAAAAAACATCTTTGATATCTAAAATATAAGTATATTGATTTATACAGAATTCAAAAGTTTTTATTTACATTGATAACATCTTGTAATTAAGTCAATTAAAATGGAATCAGTGTGAGATAATTAAATTAACACAAAATGATTCACTCTTTAACATTCTAAATTCAATTTGTTTTTGAAGGATTTTATTATTTCTTATTCGCAAGCTTTTAAAGTCTGGCATTACATATCATTCAAATAAAGTTCTTTTCGATAAATTTACCTTTTATTGTTAAATTTCCCTTTATTATTATGCATAAAAAATTAAGCATGTTATTTTAAATAAAATTGATTTAAGGCACTATACATAAAATTTAAGGACTTGCAAAATTTATTATATAGACATAGAAATAACACAGCAGCTAAAAAGGATTTTTGTTTATGTTTTAAGAACTAAATTAAAATCTAAGAAATCACATTTTGCTAACTATAACTCTTGACATTAGTTATTTTATATATATGCATTTATTTTATTTATTTATTATTATTTTTTTTGGTACATCTTTTTAGATGAATGCCAACTTGTCATCAGACTACAGTCTAATGTTTTTTTTTTATTTGCTGCAATTTGCTTTTCAAATTCTTTCAGATTTAAATAAATTTATCGAACAACAGATTACTATCTCACATGAAATTTGTTTATTACAAATATTTTCTTAAGAAAACTTGAAAAACATTTAAGAAACACAGTATATATTTGGCTTGTTGCCAAATAGTCGCAGTCCTCATTTTCTCTCATTGAATATCTTCATTTTTCGACTTACAGAAACTACTTATTTGGACTCAGAAAAGTATCTTGTACATAATGTCTTTCAGACAAAAATGGGCTTAGTTGAATATATTTCTCTTACATTTAATATTTATATAAGTAAACAAAATCCACATTAGCTGTCCTTTTTTGAATAAGAATTGAACTTTGATTTATATATAATACAGAATATTTATTCAAAATCCTCAACACAGTAAAATCTAACAACGAAAATATATGCATTCCAACTAAAACTATAGTTTGTCACGAAACTATTACACAATGCGGTGTGTAGAGATTTTATTTATAGACTTAATTTTATAGATTATACGTGAAAGCATATCTATATTTATGTATGTGTATATACATATATGTGTATAATCTGATTTATATAATCAGATATCGATTAAATAGAAATAATAATTATTCTAGTCATCGTCACTTAATAGTCAGAATGTAGAGACTAATTAAAGAAAAAGTGTGAAAGTACTTTTTTAATTAAAGTAAATGAAAATAAAATATCAAATCTTTTACTCAGGAATTTGCTGAATGAAAATTTATATTTTAAGTCTTTTGGTGTGATGCTACATTAGTTGATTTATATTAAGTGAATAAAAAATATTCATATTTTGTATTTCCTACGTTCACAAAATAAATATTTTCATATTTTTTTATGAAAATACTTCTAAGAATTTAAATATTTACTTAAGTTCAATAAATTTGGCAATTTTTTAAATTTGCCCAAGTACAGTCAATGAACCTTAATTTCTATATGAATAAAATTATTTTGCAACAGTAATCTATATTTTTTATACAATATGGAGAACCCTTTTTTGTTGAATTCTTAATGATATAATAATTAAAGTAATTTTCTGTTTTTTTAATGACAGCATTAAAACTACATACAAAACAAAATAATAAAAGGCTGAAAATGATATTCCGAAAAATGTAACAATATTAAATATTTTGAGGTATATAAATTTTAAATAAAATCATAAATACTTTCCTTAATAGTTTCGAAATGAGCTAGAAAAATGCGCTTAGATTTTTTAAAGAACCTTGGCGCACAATTTCCCTTTAAAAATGAGTCTGCTGACAGTTCGTTACAAATACCTGATACTGGCAGCTGGCACACGATGAACAAAAGAGTATTATCTCTAAATGCGGATGGAAAATGCACAAAACATACACAGAGCAGAACAGATTAATAGTTGTATCGCTAATGTCATCTCATATTGAATGGTGCTCAATATTTTAAATGAAAGGAACAAAAAAGCATACAAAACTCAGTAGGATTTTATTATATAAAATATATATCAAAAATGCCGAAAATTTCAAAGAATAAAAGGCAACATTTTATAAGATATATTCTTATTAACAACATTGATGAAATATAATTCAAGTATTGATTTCCAGCAATATAATTTAATTTGAAATTGCTAGTGTTTTTCATACACATTATTTAACAGTTCCAGTGATTTCATACTATGACCATTTAAATCCAATTCAGTAGTTTATGCATTTAAATATATTTACAATTTATCAGCATTATGTTTCCATTTATTATTTATAATTAAGTTGTGTTGAGTTTAACAGTTTCATTTCATTTTGAAATCGTAAATACATAAGTTTATTCATTTACAATGCATTTATATATAAAAAGGAAACCCCAACGTTTTTGTTTTCCCTTCAAAACTTTTAAATATTTTCTGAAAAATTATAGTTATGTATTTTTCCGTATATTGAAAATTAAACATAAAAACAAAAAATGGCAGTATTTCTCACAAAAGAAAATACTTTGAATAAAAATAAGAGAAAAATATTTATACCTTCAGTAGTAAGTATTTTGTTATGTTATATTATGTATATAAATCTATAAATTAAAATTTTACTATCATTTATAGTTAACTGTTTTTCAGGGATAATGGTGAACAAATATTCTTCAGTTTTCTGAAATTAATATTGAATCTGCCGTTAACTACTCCATTTTTATGATTATAGTTGACCCCATTCTTGAATTTATTTCTTTAAAATATGTCAATACACATGATATAGTGTATTGACATATTTTAAAGAAATAAATTCAATTCAATTATTTATTTGAAGAAGTAAATATTTTAAGCGAGACTTAAAATAACATTGCATGATTTTTAATCTCATAATTAAAACTTAATATAAATAATTTTATATTATGGGATCGAGTAATATTAAAAATTTCGGTTAGTCAAGATATCTGTAAAAAATAATAAATATCGAGAATCTATGGTTAAAAAAATCAACATTCATTTTTATAAAAATATATAAACTATGTTTAGATTTTACAGTTGTGTGATTAATTAAAAGTTTTGAATTTACTACATCCAAATCTTGAGGATTCTTGTATTGTTTCAGAACTTGCAAAGAAACAAACTTACAGTAAATTTAGATTTGTTTGTATTCAGTGGAAAGATTTCAATGTCTTACGCATTTTGCTACACAACAATTATTCCGCCTTTATTTCTGAAGCTTTAACAAATACCACCCGGAAGTGAAAAGCCAGGAATACAAAGGTTGTCTGAAAAGATTAATTTATAACTCATTTCTCAAAAAGTATCAAGGTTACATATTTTGACTCTGGCAAATGTGAGCAGAAGATCGTACAGATCTTAGAGCTCCAGTTTATTAAGAATATAATTTGAAAATATTAAAATAGCGCATAATATTTGAATTCGTTATAATCAAGTAGAATTTTTAGATTATGATGGACAGTTAAATTTTTCACTAAGAAATCTGAAATCGTAAATATGAACATTAATTTTCATCAGTTACAATAACCTTCCATCTTGTAAAATAAATAAGAAATCCTGATAGAAAAGATTCACATTGTTTTGCTAAGTACCAAAATATCGGCAATATATTTAATGCCTTTGCTTATAATTTTATAAATTGAATACAGGATACAATTTTTGATTAGCATGTATTCAGCAGCACACAATTTTTAGAAAAACAATATACTCACTTTAACGCTTGTATTGATCCCTTTTGCAGGTTAGCATTTGGTTAAACACGGATGAGGCATTAAATATTTTCAAGAAGGAAGTTTATTTTCCTTATTACTGTCTAACGTACGGAAAAAAATTTATGTGTATGCACAATAGTTCTGAGTCTTAAGACTTATGTGTAATTCTGAGTTATTAAACTAGACATTTGTTGACAATATGAGCAATTTATAGGGTGACACATATCTATCATAATTAATGTCAAGAGTACAATTTAAAAAACAAAAATAAAAAAATTTTTTAGAGTTATTCATATAAATTATTTTCGATACTATCTAGTAAAGATATTTGTTAATATTTTTAACATAATTTGAAATCCTAGTTGATCGTTTGCCTAAAAGACACTTAGTTCTCCCCATAAAAGATTTTTTGTTTATTTGTTAAAAATGATACTGGCATCCAGAATTAAAACACCAATATAAAAATTATTTAAATTATAGAAAAAACTAATGAAACTCAGAGAAGAGTGAAATAACACATTTAACAAATACAAATGCATGAAGTAAAGTAAAACAAAATTTGATTTGATAATTTAAAGCTTACAATGTCTCTGAAATATTTTTTTTTTTTGTAAATTATAATTCTACTATTAAAGCAAAATAGCAACAAAACTATACTTTTCAGGAAATTCTTTTTGTATTCCTATATAGTTTAAATATATACCATAAATGAATTAAAAACTTATTCTTGCGATTTTATTGTTTTGTTTGTTTTTTTTTAAATGAAAGAAAAATATTCCAGAAAATTAAGACTTAATGAGCCATATTCGATCAAATTCTGTGTTAATTTCTAAATGACGTCATATAAATGGTACGAATAAACAACAAGTAGTTGAAAATCATATACTAAACAGAAAAATATAAGTAATTTGATATATTTAAGTTTGTATTCATTATATTTTAAGAGTTGTCCTTGAATATAAATGAAAAAATATTCTAATATAAGACATTTCTTCATTTTAAATTACATTTATTTATCATAGTATATTTTAAAACTACTGCAAATCCATATGCACACATATGAAGACAAATACAAAATAAAGCTGACAAGGAATAACAAATATAGTAAACAAGAATAAATTATTGACAGTTAGTAACATTATATATTTCAACTTCATAAAAAATAAGGATAAATAGTACATGTTTAATTTACAGTCTCAAATATATTTATTGATTGTTGAAAAAAATCAATATATTTTACAATTGACTTAAATATGGTACAGATAACTTGTCAATTTGAGACGAAAAAAAAATGGAGATCATATTTAAAGTTTTTGAAACTATTTTCGTCGTACAAGTAGTGGACAACTCACAGGCAAACATTATATCGATCTCTTCAGACTCCGTCATTCATTACACCGATCCTGTCAAATCTACTTCCGTCGGTGACGTCACTCTGACAAAAAGGTGAAATCTACATCGGAAGTTAAAAAGCGCGCGCTTCTCCTTTAATGGATGTTTTTATATATATAAGCTAGATTTTCCCCAAAACATATTTTCTGGGACTGTATGTTCTTATTCTGAGGAAAATGAAAAATGTTGCCCAGCTATTTTCAGAAGTTCTTAATATTTCTTTCCCTTGCATTGAAAAAATAATATGTGGTAATATCGTAACTTATATTTAGTTTAAAGGTCATATGATACGGTGCATAATTTTTTTTTGTAATCATGCTTGAATGTCTTATTATTTTTGCAATACTACTAATATGTTAATTTGTTCCAAGAAAATAAAGATTTTTTATGAATTGCTTAACTCTAAGCATCAAATTAAACATTTAAAAAACTTTTTTTAACAATTTAATCAGAAAAGATATTTTTTGCACATCAGGAATTATATCTTTTTAAGAAAAAAGAATTGCACTCGTGTAAACCATACACATTTAAATTTTCTAATCTATAATGTTTATACATTGCATATTTTGCTATAATAAACTAGTATAAAAATCTATTTTCTGATAAATTGCTTTATTTTTTTAATTTTTAAGTTTTGATAACATTGAAATAATTTAATAAAAATAAACATAACTAAATATTATTAAAAAAAGAGCTGAAAAAATTCCATCGAATGATTAGTGAAATATTTCCAAGAGTTTAGATATAAAGACTCTTTCCCATTAGTAATCATAACCTCAAGTTTTAATGCTCAAGAAAAACAATAACATAAGATTATGACTGCATTCAATATAATTGTTTTTATAAGATATAAGCACTTGTTCTCTGAATAAAAATTAAATATTAAAACAAGTTGGTAGTATCTAATATGAAAATTTACACAAGATTAAATTTACGATAAAAACCCAGAAGTAATTTTTAATTTTATGACCACTGCAATATGAACTACATTTCAACGAAAAAGTAATTATTTTAGACCTTTAGTATTTATTTATTTAGAATTTATGTAGTATGTATTTAGAATTAAGTTTTCAATGTTAGATTTCATTAAGCTTAACTTTAAAAAAATAAAAAATAGTCCATATTAGAATTTAAGCTAAGCTTAAAGAAAACTTACGCTGAAAACTACATGAATTTTTAAATTAAAAGAATTTTTTAAATAATTAAACTTTTCTAGCATATTTTTGAAAATTTTATGTTTAATTTAGCACTATGCATCTAATAATTATAATACGCAATTCAATGACTTTTAAAATTACTGAATTAACTATCTATGCTAAAGAAAAAGAATAAATTGAAACTTAAAAAAATTTCTTAACATCTGTTGCATGGACCAAACGTTTTGTGCTTAGATAAATGAATAAGTAAAGCATAGAAGATTAATTGATTTAATTAGATTTCTGTTTGAAAAAATTATATACTTAATTTTATTTGTTCTGGGATTTTGAGGCATTAAATAACAGTGTTCACACAGTAACTTTTAAATCATTAAAGAGATATTAAATTTTCATATTAGATTAATTGAGGGGCTCTAAATCATACTATGCCTACCTTTCCGTAGAACATTAATGCTGGCCCAGATTAGAAGGCTAATATTATCCCTCCACAAACGATATATATTCTTGTTGATGGAGTTTAAAGTATACAGAGTTGTATGTTGGTATGCAGAGTTGTATTAACCTTTTTATTATACATATATTAAAATTATGAAAAAACCTTTTAACATTAGATTTTTCTCTCAGAGTTAACTAACTTTGCAGTTTTGAATCTATGCAAAATCACAACATATGTATTAACATTTTTTAAAATTTTATAAAGCTACTTCTTATATTAACATACATTGCATTTTATATGTATGTCTAACATTGCATTCGATTTTTGTCGTTTTAACTTTCAAATTGAAAGTGTTCCACAAAAAAATTATAAAGTAGATTTAATCCTTAATCACTTTTTCACTGAAAAACTAATAAGAATTTTAAACAGATCATTACTATTTATTAATTATCATTTAAGTCAATCAATGTGATTCTTTAAAATGAAGTGAAGTGAAATATGCTTAAATAGGTTGGTTTATGGTTTCTCTATTTTATATAAAATCACGCATTTTTTATTTGCTCTGTATAAACTAAACGTTTAATTTCAACAAACGAAAAACAGTAATTATCATTAAAATAAAAAAGTGATAGGAAAATATTTCTAAATGATAACTATTAAGTTTGAAACATTTTCAAAAAGCATTTGCATTTATTTGATTAATAAATTCTTCGGCATAGTATTTCCTTCAATTAAATTATCAATACAAGCAAATGTTGATTTTTTTCACATTTATGATTGTATTAATCGTTATCAACAGGTTTAAATAATGGCACAAACAAGACAGCCATGAAACTAAAACTATAATTTCAGAACAAATTTTGAAATATATCAAATATAATTTAAAACAATATATTAAAACAGTCAAAGATATTTAATAATCATTTTTCATTATTTACAATGAACTATTTTATTAATATTTTTAGAAACTAGTAAAAATTATTTTTATTCATATAAGCAAATTATCTTGTATTCAATATTTTAAGCAAGTTCTTACGATGGAATCACTGTCAGTGTTCTGTTTCTACAACACTTACAAAACGCAAGAAAATGAATAGAAGAGTAGGCAAAAATAAAGATATCATAACCACAGATTATTCTCATTCAGATCCCATCAAATATTAAAGTGATCGGGATATTTCAGTTAATCAGTATTCGACATATTCGTAAAACTGTTGAAACGTCATGCCCTAAGTTTGTTGCCTGTCTTTCCCTTGCAACTCGGAGAGATGGTTGAAATATTCTCCCTCCAACATCTTAATTATGCAAAAAGCAAAATCTATAACTTATTCATAAAGGTTTAGTCGCTTGTACTCAGCACTTCCTGAATCTAGAGCATATTTCTGACGTCTGAATCACTGCACTTCTAATGAATCATTTATAAGTTTTCAATGTTATTCTATCAAACATAGCGGGTCTTCCCCCATTCACAGATTTGATAAAAACGTCATGAATCTTATGTCTCAGTTGATAGAATAAAAAGCCTGGATAAAAAGCTCATGAATTTTATATAAGGAGAGGAGATATTTCCAGTAAGGCAAATCTTTCGCTTAAAATTCTAATGCTTTACAGAATCATCAATGAAATCTTAGAAGCATTATAAGGAATAGATAAATTTTAAGGTGGTTAAAGTTTGAATTTTGTCTCATGGAAAAAGCTGATTTTTAATTTTAATTTTGCTTGTAATATTTTCTTAGAATAAAAAATAAAACGAATGAAAAAATCTTATTTGAACAATCTTACAAGTATTATAATACACAAGAAAGAAAAGACAATATGATTTGCAAATTTCCTAGAACATTAACATTGTTTAAAACTGAAATAAATTTACTGATTTAGGCTGCTTTAGATAAGTTTTAAAAATTTGCTTCACAAGCAATAAAACAGGATCTTAGAGGTACCAGCTTTTTTATATATAAAAAATGTATCTTGGTGTTTAAGGTAGATTTATTAAAACTGTATATGTTTTGAATATTTATAAAGAAAGAGTAAAACGTTAAACTTTCAAAGAGATTAAATTGTAGAAAGCTGACTAACTGGAGTAACTGTTCAATCGTCGTTTGATGAAAACGCAGAAGAAATGAAACACCTCTACTTTGGTCTGCAAGTCCATGGACATCAATGTAGTAGAACGGTATTGTCTATTTTTGAGTATTCAATCTGAAGCTTTCACAATATTTTTAAAATAATCACGGGTGTTTCCATTATTTTGATATATACGCTTGTATATACGTGGCAGACTTATTTAATTAATTACAAAGGTATTTTTTGATCAAGTTTTTATTGCTTTCAACATTGGTCCTAAGAACTTCCGATTTAAGGACTAACGAATGCTACAAAATTTTTGAACGTTGTAATCATGAAATTAATTATATATATAAAAGTGAAGAAAAGTACCTTCTTTTCTCATTTCCGTTCAAAGATTGGAATCTTTGGGTTATAGTCAAATTAAAAAGTTACTCAAAAATCTCATTCTAAATAACATTTTATAACAATTCCGAGTTCTCATTTCAGTATTCACACCAGGAAGCAAAGACAGATTGATCTTTAATTTATCCTATGACTTTTAAAGAATAACGATCACGCTAAAATAAGGCATGTAGTTAATAGCATTATAGCTAGTTTGATGAATCAAGTAATGTGTCTTCATTATTCCCAGCGTAAGGGTTTTATAAAAAGGTATATTTGACTACTTATAGTTAGCATTCTCAATAATCTTTACTATTACTAAAAAGTATAACATTTAAAATGGGTGGGGGCAAGTCTATTATGGCTTCTTTTGTTCAGAAGATAAAGATAACTTCAGGGTGTATATGGTTCCTTGCATATTAAGTTTCATATATTTAGAACATACAACGCCGTGTTTTAAAAAAGGACCTTATTTTAGAAATACTTAGAGAAGAAATTTAGAATCTCTTCGAAACACTGTGTGCGTATGTATTTTTATGTATATTAAGACTGATAAATCTTTGCTATAAATATTTTTTATAAAAATTTTGCTATAAGAATTTTAAAACAACTTTGAAAATCGATTGAAGAAATGCAGATTTAAGATAATTGCACATTAGTTGGTTAGGTTTTCACGGTGATTTTTTTTAAGTATTAATACTAATTCAACTAGTACCTACAATTTTAATTATGCTCCAAATCGCTAAAAGCATCTACAGCTGAAAAACGATTTTTAGAAATTAAAATTAGAGAGCCTTATAAGAACAAGTAAAAGGTAATTTCTTATTTATGTGTAGTTATATCCATAATTTTAAGGAATATGTCTAATAAGAATATTTTTAAGTCTTAAATAAAAAATCGCAAAGATTTTACCTTAAGTTTTAATAATTACGATGTATTTAACTGGAAGTAATTATGAAATTCATTACAATGAATTTCATAATTACTTCATAGAAGTCTCTCAGTCTGATGAAAAAGATCATTGTTAAAACAATTAAATTGAAAACTTTAGTTTTGCCATATAATTATTTTCAGCATTTTCACAGCAAATTTACTAATAAATAAATTAAAACTGAAAAATTCCAGTTTATATGAATGTGCCATCCTTTACTTTTTACTTAAAAATTATAAATCTTTGGCTTGTTAACTTAATTGGGCAAAAGAGGTGAAGTGCTTATAATGGATTTCAATCACTACACACATCTAGGAATAGTTGAATTACAAACCACCTTTGTTGATGCAGTATTAATTCTTTATTTTAAATCTACATGTGTTGTAACACAAATGATTTATCAATTAGTGTCCACTTTGCGTAACAAATAATATGTTTCTTTTAAACTATAAAACAGTGAAATAAAAACTCCTGATACTTATTATAGAGAAATGGTTCTTACTAGTAATTATAGTTCGGTTGTTTGTGAATCAAAAGGCTTTGATTAATTTATACTGAGACAGGATTTTGATTGTAATAAAAATTCAGGGTCAAAATTAAGATGTAAAATTTTAGATAAGAGTAACCAGAAACTGGTCAAATGCTATGAATTAAAATTATATTTCATATTCGAAAATTTTGTCGTAAGACTGCAATGGAAGCAATGGACGCTGTTTTAATTTAAGTATAAAATAATTTAATTAAACAAAAATGAAACCATTTATTGTCTTAGTAATGATGAAAATCACATAGGTAAGAGTAATGAACTTTGGAGTTATAAAATCTGTTGTTTAAGTGTGATCCGAGCACAATGCGATTTTTAAGAATCGCCATTTAAAAAGTATGCGTGATTATTTTTGAGTATGGCATAAGAGTTTGAAGTTTGAAATGTTATAATGGTTGAGTCAAAAAGTCTGCAAATGAATATTTTATAATCAACATTATCAGTCTCAAAAACAACTTGATTATGTAATTTTTATGCGTACATTTTTCACATCACGATAATTTCACACGATTTAAGGCATTTATGTATATGTTATTAACAGTGCTTTATTTTATAAAAATTAATATCCAAGATTTGAAACCTTTGACGAAGTTGTAAAATTTATCTTTATATAAAGATAAATTAACACATATGTTATATTATAAGCATATATATATGCATAAATTCTTTATATATATATATATATATATATATATATATATATATATATATATATATATATATATACATTATATATATATATATATATATATATACATATATATATACATATATATATACATATATATATACATATATAATGTAAAGAATTTGTTTAATATTAAATTTTCATTGAAACTTGATAAAGCAAGAAGAAAACATAAAAGAAAATCTCACTCGTTGAATAGAAAGAAATAAAGTGGTAAGAGAAAGGTTTTATTGCTTAGCAGTATTACTAAATAAAGCGAAAGAAAAATAAAATAGTCTGGCACAAGACCATTCTAAAAATCAAAAAATTCAATAATAGCCTTACCACGTGAGATCGTATTCTGCCAGACGGAAAAAAGTTACACATCTTGGATGAGGATAGAGCAAAAAGAAAACCTGTTCGAAGAGAAAACGCCGGGATCAGGAGCGTCTAGGAGTCTGGTCAAATCTTTTGGTCCCGGGCCAACTGGAGCCAGAGGGATACAATTGTGAACTTCGATGTGATTCTTTTCCCAATCCCCTGGGACTAACATTAAAACGATTATATATAGTCTGCACAAAACATTATCGTAATTTATGGTCCGTCTAAAAGAGAATCAGGCTGAGATATGACTTACAATATTAGCCAAGCTGAAAATGATAGTTAATAATGCCCCCCCTCTCTTTTAGAAAACTGGAGTTAAAACATTTCAGACGCATTTTCGATTTATCCTGATGCAGTATGAGAGAATTGAGTGAGGTGATCCTTATGAATCTCATACATTCTTTGAAATTCATTTTTGTTTTTTCAAGTTGTTTTTAATATTTTACTATTATAACAAACTGTAGAATGTTTTTTTTAATACACTCAAAACGAAGCAGCAAAAATGTTTACTTTGTAACAGTAAGGTCAGATTTATATAATAATCTATTATCTCTTCTGAATAGTGAATTATTTCATGCAAATGAATAAATGTTTTTAGTTTAACTTAAGAGATTTTCAAAAGAATCTTTTTTAAATATAGTTGCTCCATAGTAGTGTTTAAAATAAAATGTTTTTCAATAAAAATGAAAGCAAGTCAGAGAAGCCACTATCTGATCATTTTCGTGAAAAAAAAGTTGATTTGTTTACGTTTATTTATGCATTCGAGAGCTCTTTCGATAGGGTCCTGCATTTTAAAGTGGATTCCAAACAACTACTGGTATTTACTCTGAGGTGGGAATCGAACTCACAAACTGCTGAACTGAAAGCCAGAATGCTAACCATTCAATTGTCATATTGGTAAAAGCTGACAAATAGATCTGTTATTAGGGAAAAATATTTGTTTTATTTATAATTTGCATGAAGCAAATTTATTCAAGTGAGATGGTGAAAAATTTGCGATAAAAATACAAATATGACATAAATAAGATGAATTTTCAGTTACATTCAATCAGTTTTATTTTACTAAATATTTAATTTAACAATATTTTAAACATATGAAGCAATACGTAAAGTTGTAATGTAATATAGTTTATGAGCTTAAAAAATCTTATAGCATTTTAATATTAAATCTTTATCTTAAGTTTTTGGTAGTTTTTACTTATTTGTGCATAATATAAACACTGAATTAAGCTTAAAACATATCCTTTGATTAGCCATGAATATATGAACATCTTTAATAGACCGATAATAGTTTTATATTTTTGAAATCTATTTTATGATTTTTAAAAACAAATCGATCTACTGCGTTTTAAAGAGATTCGTTAAAATAGCCCATTATATTCATGATCTATTTGATTCACGAGTTATCAGCTAATTAAACAATGAACATATTTTACTCTTATAGCTATTTCTCAACCTTCAAATTCATTTCCTTAGCTGTACCCGTGACACAAGTTACCTTATAGCATAAATTCCCATGTCAAAGAATGAAGACTGTCTCTACACACACGCTAGATACTTGACAAGAGATTGGCGACACGCATAAAAAATATTTAAACACTTAAGCAGATATTTATTATTCATAAATGATAATTCATACAAGTCAGCAACTACAAAATGATTATATTAACATTTAATGATTTCTTTAATAAAAAAATGTTAATGGAACTTCTTTAAACAGTACTAGTGAAGGCGCAGGATCATAATATTCATCTTAAACATAATTTCATTTCCTTGGTTTGTAACAAGATATCTGAAGTCAAATTTAACAAGTATAAGGTATTGTAGGAAACGTTCTTTTATGAAGGTTAATAACAATTGCGAAATTTACCTCAAATATTAGTTATCTAGAAAAAGTATCCTTTGTAAATAATACCGCTCAACAATGATAAAATTAGTAGTAGACAAATTTGGACGAAGAACATATTTTGATTCGATTTGGTTCATAACTTTATGGTCACTTTTTATACAAGACTATTTCGAATGTCATTTAGTAATTCCGAAACTTACAAACATCCACATCCAAAGACTTCAATTCAACCAACTAAACTAAAGACAATAACAATTGAAATCTCACGAGCTCATCAGTATTTCGTAGAATTAATGCCATCTATTCACACAACTAGTAAGACAACTATTATATCAATATAATATTCTTTTGTTGAAGACATTCGATTTTGTTAGTTTCGGATCACAAGAAAATCTTTCTTCCTAACCTGACTACCAAACACCCTGAATAATAAATTTATAGAAAAACACATTAATGTTATTTCATTGAACTTTAGAAAACTTAAAGTCGATTCATACTGATGTACATCTTCTTAAGATTAGTAAAAGATGAAATGAAACTAAGAAAACTATAGTTTGATACATTTTGTTATGAAAATTTAACTTTATAACATAGTTTGTTTCCAAAATTACAAAAATAGTGAGTGTGTTATTTTTCACATTAGCAACAATACTATATTTAACTAAATCTATTTTCTTTTGCGAGTAAAGTTGCGCTACCCTATTTAGGAAAATTTTCTATTTAGATCTAATTGCTCTTTTTTTACAAGTCAAAATTTATAAACCTTTATCTGCTATACCATTAAAATTCAATTTTGCTCCTTTAACTTTTTTTTTCAAAAGCAAAAAAGAGTTCAAGAGCAAAACAGAATGGAACAAAATGTTAATAAATTCTGCTTCCAAATTTTTACTTTTTCATAAAGACAATATATACTAATAAATCTCTTAAAGCTAAAATTTATGTATTATTTGGATTATATCAATACTTATGTGTAAAATAAGCAAGCACATATTTAGCTCCTACTACGAGAACAAATTAAATTATATGCTTGAGTTGAGTGACATACTTTGACCATTTTAATCACATTTTTTTTTATTTTTAAATGCAACGATAAAATCAAAATTCTGCGAAAACAATTATATTTTTTAGTGGAAATTAATACAATTAAATAATTAAACATTTATTTTAGATTTGGTTTGTTTTGTTTTGTTTGTCACTCAACGGTCATTTTTTGGAATCGCGAGGGCTAGTTAGAGCTCATTTACTTTTGGAAAAATGGTTTAAAGACAATTAGAATGAATCAGAATGAACCCATCCACCAGACATGAAAACACAGCTGTTTTATTTTGAAAATATATTTCTGCAAAAAGTGCTGAGTGAACAACTTTTGATTACCTTTCAGTATTCATCTAATACATCCGGCAGTTTATGTTTTAAAGTGTTTTGCGAATTTAAACAATGTTTACATTTTCACTCAATGAAATTTTTATCATTAAATTTCTTTTTAATTTTTATTTTACCATCTACAATGTTAAATAACTTTATTCGATATTAAGCTAATAATTTCACGTGGATTGCCATTTTCTGTTGATGGATAGATAGAGCAACAATTGTAGTTTGGGTTCGTTTACTGGTTGCTTAACAGTAATACATGGTAATTGGCGAAATGGTTTTGAGGGGAATAGCTCTTTGATTTAATTAATACCAGTCTCTTTTAAATGAGAAATGAATGTTGCGTTACTGATTCCTGAAAACTTCATCGAAATAGGCGTTTGGTGTTTTTTAGATTTCCTTCTACATAGGGACATGGTCTATCAATGGAAATTTCTTCCCGGAAGATAAAACACTCTGAATTTCATGAAAAGTCTTACAATATCTTTCATATTCAGTTTAATGGAACGAATATTAGCTAATCCACTTTAATCAAAGATTTTGTGCAAGTGAAAAATGTACCAAATAGTAACACAAATTTTAAGAATAAAACTATTTTAAAGAATCATAAAAGCTTATATTTCATGGAAATGCTTCAAAGGCAGGGATAAAATAAAATTATTCCTGGAAGCTTATAAACAATTATAAAAACAATTGGTTTGGTTGTAGCTTTATATCCGTATTTTCTGCAGGAAAGTTAATGCGACGAAAACACTACAGCTTCTGTTCTATTATATATAAATTCCAAACCATTACAAATATTCCCACCAGAAGTGAGAATTGTAAACATTCATATAGGAGGTGTCAA
Organism: Latrodectus hesperus; assembly: GCA_037975125.1. Classification (NCBI taxonomy): domain Eukaryota; kingdom Metazoa; phylum Arthropoda; class Arachnida; order Araneae; family Theridiidae; genus Latrodectus; species Latrodectus hesperus. Next base: position 77,347,914 of record CM075854.1, read on the forward strand.
TTATTACTTTGGCTTGAAATATTTTTATAAAGTAAATAATGCAACAATAATATGTGAAATATGTTTGTCTTCGTTTTTACATTTAAATAATAAAACTTATTTAGTAAGCATTGTTCCGTTTTCCATTTGGTTAGCATTTATACAAAAGATCGTATCTCTTGCATATGTATTTGGAGGTAATTACAATGACTGTTATAACTGGTAATGAATGTATAACTGCTCCAGTATTTGTGTTCAAGTACGGAGAGCTCACTTTTTTTGTAATTGCCTGGGGGTAGCCAAGCTAAATACGATTATGAACTAATAAAATATTGAGGAGAAAATTTAGATCAAAGAAAATTTGAGGAAGATATTATAAAAATATTGCAGATTAAAAGATGTATGATATAAAATTAAAAAAATATAAATCCTGATAGCTGCGTGTGGTGTGGATTTAGTTCCATTTTTTACAGTTTTATACTTACCTCACAATAATTGCATAAAATTAAAATTAGCTTTTAGTTACATTTACTTTACCTTATCTAAATTGAAAGAAATTGTATTTACATACGTATATATACACATTTTACCTTAAATATAATAATTTTACAAATACAAAATAATTTTGATGATAAAAGTATAATTCCTCTTAATTTAGATAAATTATAGAAGGTTGTATTAACCAGACATACTTTTAAATTATACATATTATCTATCTATATGATTCTCGTATGATGTTTACAGACAAAGAATCCTCTTTTCTGATATATCAGCTGCAAAATAAAAGTTTGTACACCTGCTAGCGTCATAATATTGAGACAATACTACAATTTAAAGATAACTCCCATACTCTGAACTGTCGAGAAAGAATTTCAAACTTCAGTATTTGTAAGCAATGCAATATGAAATCTAACGTTGACTTTGAAGATGACCGGAAATATCCCAAATGATTGAAAAGATAAAAGCATTCTATCAGATCATATCAGAGCTATTTCAGTAAATCATACCATTCTCGAGTTTGTTGTTCATATTTTAGTTCCATGAAAATATATTCTACAACGAAGAATCAAGCTAACAAAATTTCTAATAAGTTAAAGTTTTTATGCTTAAAACTCGTTTGTACTCTTGTTAAAATGAAATTAAGTAGTTATTTTTTCCGCTAAAATTCTAAAATATTTAGAAACATAAATTTTATAGAGTAAAAAGATGGAAAAAGATGTATAAAAAAATAAATATATTTTTGTAAAAATATTATAAATATTTCAAGGCTACAAATTTGAAAAAAAAATTCCTATTTATGGATCGTACTAGTAAAGAAATTTATTTTTTAAATCACTTTAGCAATTTAAAATTACATGGATTTCTCGGAAAAAATAAAACATGAAAGAAAGATAACGTGGATAAGACGAGACGGCTTTTAAGATAATAAAAATAGATGATACCATGAACCTATAACACAATAGTGTAAAATAAGACAAACAATAAAAGTAGTTTAAGGTTTTAGTATGTTGAAAAAAAAGGATGAGCAATGAGTGCATATACGCAGGTACTTTGAATAGGCATTTGGAAAAAAAGTATTAAATGAAATCTTAATATGCGACATGTGATATTTAACAGCTAAAACTTCTGAACATAAATTTTCATAAGGATATTATAAAATTACGAAGTTAATAACCAATTAAGTATTTCTTTTCATTGTGAATGCCATCTCTCAACACTTAAATGTTAATCCAACTGCGGAAATTAATTGAAATTTAGTCTTAATTTTCAGTTCAGTTTAGTTGCACCTCTACAGTCACTTTTTGCACATAAATGGCAATTGGATTTAGATCTAGTTTTAAAGTATATTCCGATCAATTTAAATTTAAGACTACTAATCATTCAGTAATTACCTCAGCTAGTGGGAATGATAAGAGCACATTCACACTACATTGATATCATTGGTAGCAATCAAAGCCACATGTTGCTGAATAGAATGTCAGGTTGGTTGGTTGGGTTTTATGGCGCAAGGTCCAAATAAGGACAAGCTGCGCCGAACAGAATGTCAGAGCATTAATCATTTAGTACCCAGTTTGGTGGGTGTAATAGATTTGCTTCATACAATTCAAGATCAAATAAGCATGCCTTAGCTTCTCCAGACATTAAAATTATTAATTTCAAGAAATCTCTTACTATACAAGAGATACTTATATTAGCATTATCAATGACTTTAAGCAAATGGATTTATAAATCTAATGTCACATGTGCTTGCTTATGGCTTAACAGATCGCACTTACAGAAGCGACTGCAAGTCTTTAAGAGAGTCATCATAACACTTTCATATTTTTGAGATTTTCCTTGCATTAAATTATTTTTCAGATTTTTAAAAATTGTACAAATTTTCTAGAATTCTCTCACGTTACTGTTCTAGTTGAATTTGATTTGATAAGTATATCATTTGATTATTTTCGAGTTTGGTTTTTGTTACTTTACAGATCCTTAGTTTGCAAGATTTAGTTCAACCACGACTTACTATTTAAAGTTAATTCCTTCTTTATCATTATAAAAACTCATGTCGAATCGGAACCTAGTTTAAATTTGGTTCCAAACCACTACACCATAGTGAAGGTTGGATTTGTCTCTACGATTTGTTGAGGTGAAAGTCAGAGCGCTAACAACTAGATTGCCAGCTTTGTTTTATTTCTTGAGTTATACTGACAATTTTGATGAATTGGAACTAGTTACAAAATAAGAATCGCTATTGATTGATATTATGCATGAACTTAAGGAATATATATATATCTGGAATTAAACATAGAAAGATGTTTGAAGCAAATTTTTATGGAAAATTCAAGATTAATTTTTATTTATAGATTAAATCAAAATGTATAAAAATTGTTCCCTTCAATCAAAAATTTCGATTAAAAATGAATAACTCAAACTATTATTCAATGATTGACAAACACAAGTGGAAAGTAAATTCAGAACTATCACCTAATAGTCAGCCAAAGAAGAGAAAATTAACATATTTTAGAATTATTTAAAAAATAAATTTTACATTGAATATGGAAAGTAATTGTATGCTCCTGATAAGAACTTATACTTTCCTTTCAAAATGCAAACACATTGGATTTTACCAAAATGAAGATATTCTAGAGAAATTTCGCAGAAAAATTTCTTTCCTGAAAACTAGATATATTTTACTTTTATTGTTATAGTTCCATTGTTAAATACTACAACAGAAGTTCTATACCTCAAGCAACACTTAGCCATTACGCAAGATTCATGATGCAGCATTAAGTCTAAAAAATATCTTTTGAAAACAAAGATTAAGCGCTAAAACACACTTAGAACGGTAACTAATTCAAAATTTCTTTCTGGTATAATTTAAAAAAAATAAGCTAGGCAAAAAAGCAGACAATAATTACACACACGCGCGCACGCGTATATTATATATATATATATATATATATATAGTTTGAATTGTGTGTTCTATTTTGTGTGACATTCGATTGAAGTGTGTAATCTGACAAGAGAAACTGCACAGGAAACGAGTTCCCAAGAAAATTTACATGTAGAATCAGACATTCTTAAATAATTAGTTAGTTTCTTGAATTCATATAAGAAATCTTATTTATTATATAGTTACTTGTTTCTTTCTTTTGATGTAGATCAAATTGTAGATCAAATGATGTAGATTTGAGATCAAATCAATTTAATCTCAAATTTTAAGCTCTTTCCATTTTCTTCAAAGATGGAGAAGCACTCAAAGATTTTTATGACACGACTTTTCATGCTACAGAAATTTTTCATTGTAGGTTTGTCAATTAACACTTATTTTTTGAGATAAGAGGATTAATTAAACTATGACCTATAGATCTGTAGAGGATTCTGAACAACTACATAGATTATAGCCTGGTTTAATTCGTCTCTTAACGGTCATTTTTTTGCATACAAGGGCTAATGAGACTGGGACCTAAGGCTTAAAAAAAAAAAAAAGGAGATTCCAAACCACTACAAAAAACTAAATCCAATGTGGAATTCGAACCTACGAACTGTTGAACCAAAGGCAAGAGTGTTAATCACTCGGCTACTAGCTCGGCGCATTTGAGCTTGGAGTGGGATTTGAATCCAAAAACTGTTAAACTGAATTGTAAAAACCTCATTATTCAGCTGTAAGCTCGAGGCATTAATAGGATATATTGCAGTAAACTCGACGTTAATACTATTTGTGTGGTAGAAAATTTTCAATAAAAATTAATCCAATTTACACAACTAAACGATTTTTTTTAATTCAAAATAATGTTCAATTGAAAAGTCTTTTTTACAAGAGTATGATCAACTTACTGACATTAGAACTGAAATATTGGAACACATGGCTTAATATTTTTCTTTGGACTTAAATACTGATATATAAGGTAGTAAAGAGATATTGAAAATTTATATTATATGTTCTGCATATATTATCAGTAAATGATTTGCATGACAACTTAGAGGAGCCACTTAAAACAAAATAGCCTCCTTTAAATTAAAGATTTCACACTCAAATGAAATTCCACGTGAAATTAAATATCCAAGTTCTGGAATGAAATAAATGGGTTTTTGAAAAAATAATGCCATCATTTCTGTTTATCCACCTGTCAAGTATTTCCTGCGGATAAAACTTTTGGAGCAAAGAAAAACTCAGCGTACAGCCCTCTTATAAGATATGTTTTGCAATTTAGTTGCTTCACACTTCAAAACAAATGACGTCAAAAAGTTTTCAATTTCCGAAAAACTATAAAAATTGAGAGAAAATTATGTTGACAAATGCTTATTGTGTTCTATGTGGGTGAAAAATAGACACACTAGAACATTAAATCATATTTTGACGGTATGCGCACATTTGGCGATGTTATATTACACAAAAATAACATAGATCATTCTAGATTGTTTTTAATATAATTGAATAGGCTGGTAAAACACTTATACTGCTAATATTTAGCAACTATAAAATATGAGTACTATTGTGTGCGTCTGTGTGTTTTATATCATTCTTACAAGGTGGAATTGATAGCAAAATGAATTAAAAATTTTAATTTGCTAGAAGTTTGATATTGGATACAATGGAACAGTGTTGAATTGTTAAATATAAAACATAAAGTTAAAAAAATTTACATTCAAAATATTCTTAAATATTGTGCTGTAAATTATTTTTTATAGTTATTATTTCAAATAAATTGTACTGATCTGACACATTTACTTAGTGCTATTTGCACCCAATTGGACAATCCGAGTAGCAAATATTAATTCGCAGACTTTTAAAAATGTACTTCATATAGTATAGCCAAAAACAAGGACAAATACCTCGATAAATTTAATTTTCCATTTTAATCACAAGACAAAGTAGTACATTTTGTAACATCGAAATCTTTATTTAAGGAGAAGTAAAACGGCTCGAATTATTCAACTGAAGTTGAAATGTTCACAATGTACCCGGTAAATCATTCGTTTGATTTGAACACATTAATAAATTTAAAAAGTTAAAATCACGGTTTTAAATTAGGGCTTTTCAAATGAACTAATATGTCAATGAATTTCAAATGAACTAATAATAGAATTGGATTAAGTGTACTCCAGTCAATTTTTCTACTTGAGAGCTATTTGGACCGGGAACCACAGTTTATTACACTTCCACTCAGAATGAGAATCGAACTCACGAACTGTTGAATAAAAAACCAGAGAGCGAATCATTCAGCGGCCCCTTTGGCGAATAGAATTAGGATAAAGATATTTCAATTATAATCTGTGTAATAATGTTGCTGCACATGTTTTCAAATTTAATAAAATTCCAAATATCATCGAACGTAAGCTGTAAAAATATTTTTTACAATATTTTCTTGCTATTTTTGTGCATTGAAGAATTAAAACTAATTGTACAATATTTTTGAACGAATGAAACTATATTTACTTTGATTAAAAATTAATAAAAAGCAGCAGCTGTTTATCAAAATGCAATAACAGAAATGTTGCCCAACAACATAATTCATATTACTTTATATTATTTCTTAAAATAATTTAGCCAACATATTGTCCAGCATTTAAGGAGTTAGAAACAAATTTTTGTAAGACAATTGCTTTAAAAATACTAGAGGTTTAATTTGTTACTTTTCAGCCATTTTTTTGCGCATCAAGGCTTATTCGACTATAATCGACAGTTCAGTGGTTTCATCACAAAATATAGAGGTTTGTCACTCAAAGGTCAATTTTTGCACACGAGATCTAATTAGACCGGAACCTATGGTTTAAAGTGAATTCCAAACCACTACAAACATCCAAGCCTCATGCGGGATTTGAACCCACGAACTGCTGATCTGAAGGCACATTTTTGGAGGATTTGAAATAATATATATCTATATAAAATACTTTTATTGAAATTAGTTATAATTAGGTGATATTTATAGCATGTTTAAAGTAACTAATGGAAAAAAGTAAGATTTGAATAAGAAAATTTAAAAAATTCTCGAGTTCTTAAGTCAGATTACCTCGATTTTTTTCGAGTGCATCATGAAAAAATTTCAAATAAATTTTTCCTATATGTAACATATTCTATTACAAATATTAAATATTATAATACATATACATTTCAGAAGTTATTTTAACAGTGTTTGAAATTTAACCCATGGTTTCAATAAATTTTCAGCAAATAGCATATAGGATCACATTCTAAGATAGATCAAGTTAACTGTAACTTATTACTAGCATTATATAAAATATTTCAATTCAAAGCAAGCTTATTTTTAACTAAATTATAAAAATATTTTAATTCAAAATTGAATTTGAGTCAAAAATGTCAAGAAACCTTATTTAAAATTATGAATTTTGTTATTATGGGTCCAGTTATATTGAACACCATCATAACTGAATTATTTCAAAACCTTTGGTTGTGTGTGTGTGTTCTGCCGTCAATACTTTAATTATTTTCCTAATAAAATATGTGAAAATATTGAAGGCTACTTATTCTAAAATTAGAGTTTTGAATCACGAACCTCATTGAAGTAATAGGGATTTGCTTGCTCACTATTGTTAATAATACTGGATTCTATATAGTTTAAAGTAGATTCTGACCATAGCAAAATATCCATGCCAAAGTAGAGTTTGGTTTGCTTATCGCTCAATGATCATTTTTTGCACACAAAGGATATGACTAAAACCTCAATGCCTTAAAGTGGATTCTGAACCACTACAAAATACCAAGCCCAAGGTGGGATTTGAACCCACGAGCTATTGAACCGAAAGCAAGAGCACTAACTATTCGGCAACCAGTACGGATGTGAGAGTCGGGATTCAAACCCACGAACTGTTTAACTGAAAGCTAGTGTGTAAGCTATTTGGCTACCAATTCAGCAAAGTTACAGGAGATTAAGAAACTCAAATATTGAATATAATAAAAAAGTAGCAAATAACTTTAGCAATATTTTTTGAAAAAATGTGATAAAAGCTATGAAACTGCAAATAAGATGGTGTGAATTAATTTTGGGATTATTGAAAAGAATGCTTTCACTTATATCTCAAACAAATTGGTGTCTGCCAATAAAATATTTTGAAATCTTTAAACTTATCAATAGACTGTCACTAAAGTTTTTAAATAAGTGTGAAAAAGCCTCAAGTTTGCGTGGTTTACCACGTTCACAATTTGATTTTGACCTCTTATAAGTCAAAGACATTGTTCCGAGTATCGCCTGAAAGCTGCATAAAACAAATATTGGAACAGTATGCATTGATTTATGGATAAGTTTGTGTAGGTCGTAAAAATCTTCGAAATTAATATTATGATTCAAATAATTTAATTGATTTTGAGAGTTTCAAATGTCTTAATGAAAACTAATGCAAAACCAAATGCTTCTTATTAGAGAAATCATAATATATAGTAATATATAATCGTTCATAATTTCTTGTGGAAAAAAAGTTTTTCCAAACTGTGATAAAATTTAGACTACATTTACTGGCAAACTCTCGTTTTGCGATTTACACTTAATGCTACTCGATTCACACTGTCGTTAAATAATGTAATACAGAAAAGCTTTGTTTTATATTTATTGCGTTTTTACCAATTGTTTAAGAGATTTTTGTTTGAGGTAGTTTATTTGATATTTTTATACGCTAAATGTACACATACATAGTTCAAATAACTAATATATTACAAAAATGTTCATATTAATTTATGGTGTAATATAGAAAACTTTATGTGAAATAAATATTTTGCTTATTAAAAATGAAATGCGCTACATAGGAAAAATGAGTCGTAAAGTTGGAACAAAACACATTAATGAATTGAGGATTTTGTTTGGTGAAATATATTGGAGAATAAAGTATAAATTTTATTACGTTTGATATTTCAACTAGTAGCTGCATTTATCTTTTTACTATATATTAATAAACAAAAATCTGCATTTTTGGCGGGAAAAATATTAGTTCAATAGATTTTTCTTATTTACATTTTTGCGTGATCATAAATTATAAAAAAAATTAAGTCAATGTTATATAATTACAATCTAACAACAAACTTTTATTAATGGTTAAATGATTATAATTAAAATCACCAATTGATAGATTTATTTTTGAAAAATATTTTATCAAAAATCTTGAAAATTTTTTATTAAGTCATAATTCTATATATATACATTTAAAACGAATGAAAATTCTCTAAATAAAGTACCATAATTAATTTTTAGATATTTTATAGATTATTCAAATGTTATTCTATCTATTCACAAAAATTTTAAATCACTATTTTTAAAATGACTAATAAATATAATATTTAACTTGAGATGGAACATTGGAATTTGCAAAGTCTAAAGATGATTCGAAACGAAGGAATGGAAATACAATGCTAATTCCTTTAACTTTGAGAATTCCCACCAAATACGAACTATTTTTCCCAGAGTTTTTATTTTATGTATCAGAAATTCAAAGGAAAAATAACCCAGAAAAATATTTTCATTTTTTTCATTAATTAAAAGCCTATAAATCCAATAAAATTTGTTAATATCAGATATATTAACATTTCACAAAAACACTTCCAATAAACTTCTCATAAATATTTTGGCAAGACATTGTTCTGCTGATATAAATATTGTTAATTAAATATGTTGTTGTATGTAGAGCTTATTTTTTTGCATCCTTATTTTATAAACTTTATGAAACATAATTTAATTAATTAATCAATTTTTAAAAATATGCAATTTAAAAATTTTAAAATTGAACTGTTTTTTTATAGTGTACGAAAATTAAGAAATCGGATACTAGCCGTATTGCAAATCATATATTATTGTCGATTTAAAATATCCTGAAAAGATATTTTACGGAACAAATGACAGTATAAGTTTTGTAAAATAGAACAAAGCAAAAAATTTTAAAATCTAAAATTGGTTCTGAGTTTAATTACATAACCCATTTAATTTTTATCACAGGTTTACAAGACATCGCAAAAATCTCGTTAATCGGAAAGCGGTGAAGTCATGTATATATAAACTTGTATTTTGAGATGTTAATTTAGATTTATATGTAGTAAATGATGCTTTTATTTCATAGATTTTGTGGAATATAGATTGAAATATTCTAAATGGAATTCTATGTGGTAAATAATCTAGCCACGCTGAAATTCACTTTACTTGCTGTCATAAAAATAAAACTCGCCACTTCGTTTTTCTCTTATGGCATCAAGCATAACTCATAATTGCGGTAGAAACAATGCCAATCTCCAGATCTTTATTAAGGTAGTAAATTTTTTTACATTTGATATTGTTTCCGGTGTGGTTGCACTTCCATCGAAAGCATGAGAAATTCTTGTTGACGCCCATCTGAGATCTTAAATATTTATTTTAGACATCGTTCACCGTAATAGGCTCACATTTGAAACAATTTATATTTAAAATAAAAAAGTACTTGATATAAATGAAATGTGATAAAAATATATATTTGTAAATTTGCGTGGTAAATAATTTTCCTTTAACATTTTTTGTTCTAGTTCCTCATTAATGAAATATATTTACAGATAAGGAGGTATTTTTATGTATGTTAGTGTTGACCTTTATATTTGACTGTATACCCTTATTAATAATGAAATCTATTTAAATGTCGAAGATGAATATTTTGAAAAAATTTCAAGCATGGAACATTTGAAAAACTTAGTTTTTGAAGCATTTTTCCAGGCAATAATTTGAATGTTTTTAAATTCATGACTATAAAATTTTCAAGATTATGGCAGTCTTATCATAGATTTGTGTAAATTCTGGTACATCTGGAGCAATATTACCAATTTTATATTTAAATGTAGTACACAGTATTTAAAATATCAAAATCTAAGCAGATATTTTTGAAAGTAATCTTATATAATCAAATAAAAAGTTAATTCACGTTGGAATACTTTATATTTAGAAAATGTTCTCTAGTTGAAATAAAGTACTTGAATTTATATTTCAATTGTTAACAATGAATCTTATTTTATTAAAAGAAAATAAGTGCTGTTATCAAAGGAATATTTATTTTCTACATTCAATCTATTTTAAACATCTAAAGTTATTAAGAAGAGAAATCTTAAGTTGCAACCATAATGAATCAAAATACTTAGGATACAATCTGAAGAACATTAATGATTGACATCCAAGAACTCTATCCTAGATCCATTACACAATAAAATGTGAGAATGGACTTAATATGTGCTAAAGGTGCCACACAATGAAAATTTTATTTTAAAAGGAATATTGTAAAAGATTTGCATCTTGGCAATAACCTTTCACCCACAGTCTTCGATACAGTATTTAAAATAAAGCTAGATACACTTGGATCTGAAACTTATATATTAATGTTGGACTTTTACCACCAAATGATCTTATTTTTCTTGTATGCTCCTTCATTTTATCATTTCATTAACACAACAGTGGACATTTATTATACCTTGCTTAATTAAGTAGGTAATTGTACATGAATCTAACAAGTACTTTGCTACTCGATAAATCCAGTAAGGCATATTCCATTTCGTAAAGGTTGCCTCAGTAAATATAAGCAACACTTCGTTAACCCTGATGTTGAGCAAAAGTCGAATAATTGTTTACAGGAGGCTTTCTCATGCGAAATCCTTCCCACAATTTCCAATCACGAGTGAAAGGCTTGCAATTCTGAAGAAATTTATATTTAAACATAATGCTTGAATTTCTGATTTGTTTATTAATATCACAGAGCTGTTCAAAGGGCTTTCGAGTAATTTGAATTACAGTTTGGGACTTTATAATTTGAAGCAGCATCATTAATTAGAATCCTAATCCATCAGAAGGGAAAATGAAATACCAACCACTATACTGGAGGAGAGAATTACAAATGAAGAAGCCTCGTAATTTTGAAAAGTCATTGAAAGATTTGACAGCTCAGGTAGGAACATTTAAGATGCTGATATAAATACCCATAGGCTTTTTCAGGTGACAGGTTGAGTTTGTTAGGTTTTGTGGCGCAAGGTCCAAAAACGGGCAAGATGCGTCATTGTCAGGTTACAGAGGACGCGGAATTATATCAATATTTTAACTGCGTATGCTCCATCAAGGCAGTTAACAACTGTTGTTTTGAAGTACAGTCAAGTGACTGTCAAGAGTTGTCACTGTCGAATTTCCTCACCAGTGAAAGATGTGTTCATATTCATTTGAGTCGCGATTAACTAATGTGAATCGGTCCTTTCTAATATTGTGGAATTTGACTGCATTAAGAAATACTGAGCTGACGACAGAGAAAAATTTGCTGTTTGTCATGTATGAGAAACGTGGAGGGAACGGGAAAAATATAGCTCATGAAAATTGAATTGTTTCATAAATTGCCTTCCAAGCATTTCTTATTCTGAATCAATCTCAATCAGTTGACAGCAGGGACTAATTAATTTTTAGAATTTTGTATAAAAATATGAATAAAGTTCAAGATTCCATTATATAAACCATATATTATAATAACATCGTTCTCTATACAATTTACTGAAATATTTTTTTTTTAATTTAAAGGAATCGTCATTATTTTATCATTTAAAAAATTCGCAACTTATAAGCTTTGAAATTTTTAGTTATTTCGATTAATTCATTCTATTGTTATTTAAGTCATGATGGTTAGGGTGGATATATAGATGGCTTGATATAGTTACTTGAGATTTTAAATATCCATCTACGGAATACACATAACTGATTTTTTAAATTCAGTAAAGTTCCAATGTTTTATAGATTTAAACACTCCTTCTGCAGCATTGAAGGATATTCTACTTAGAAGCTTCATTATCAAGATAAAAAGAGTGAATTCGTTGTCTTATTTTTTGACCAAATTCTGTTAGAGATAGTCTTAAAAACCATCGATCATCCTGCAATAGTTTCCACTAGATGGCGTCTGGTTTGTCGTACCGCGGTCGTTTTTCCCACACGAGAGATAAGTAGACAGGGGCCAACAGTTTAAAAGCGAACCAGTAGACATCTCTGCCTAAGGTGGGATTCAAACCTTGAAATTGTTAAACCGAAGGCCAGAGCGCAAATCGTTTAGTTGTCAGCTCGGCTAGACGGTGTCAATAGTATTCTGGAACTTTTTTAGAATTGTTAGTTCGTACCAGATGTAGCGATTTTCTACTCTTTCATTTAGCAATAACAAGATTAAGTGATCAAACTATTTTTACGATATATTTAAAAATCTATTTGCATTATAAGATATAAATTAGAATCTGAGCTATTGATTTGCTTTGGTTATCATTTGAAAGTTAGCTTTCTGTACATAATGGCCAATTCGAGTAGCGTCTACAGTTTAAAGTAGAATCTGCCAGATATAGAAATCGAACCCATGAATTCTCAGCTATTCAAGGGATATTCGGAAGAACTGTAATATCTACCAAAATTTCTACTCCTGTCTGGAAACAAGTTGCATGTATTCATTTATATATCTCCGAAAATACATAGCTTTCTAAAAATAATAGCAATAATCGTATCAAATTTTTATTGTAAAATATCAATAAAATATTTTGATCTAAACTCGGGAACACGTTCAACTTTAAAAAGTCATCTAGAAGACATATGCAGTGAAAGTTCAAAATAGCCTTTCGGCCTTGTTTAAAACTATTTCAGATTTGGGCTTCATTTTCGAAGCTTGCACCCCTCAACTGAATGATATTCTGTACTATATTTAAACAAATGATATACAATATAAATATCGAAAAATTGTTTACATGATAATGAGATATGTTTTACTAGATCTTACTAATGAGTTATGTGTTTCACTAGATCTTACATCATAATGACACGTTTCAATAACTTTTACATGATTATTGATGTTTTATGCAACAACTTATTAACTAAGGGAATTTTTAGATGCTTTTATTTCCTTTGGTCATTAAATATTTGATGCAAATTCTGTGATACTGAAAACAGATAAAGAAACAGGGCATATTTTAACAAATTACATTTTTATAAATTTGTGTGAGAAGCATGCTGCCACATCCAATATCAGAAAACCTAATAATAGTTTTTATGGAAAGCACACACAAGCCATGAAGTGACAGTGATGAATGGACTGAAATACAAGTTTTATTTGGAGAAAAAGCATCTTAAGTCGAGAGCTGCCAACAAAAACCATTAGTAAAATTGTTCTGAATAGATAATTTGGAATGAATACATTCCATTATGTTGAGAGATTGAAGTATTGTAATTAAACTGCAGAACTTTTTGTCGATGTTTCTTATAAAAATGGAAAATTGTGAGTTGAATTAAATATATTTCTAATCATTGAATAATCTTTTAAAAATTTATAATCGCTTTTATTTTCTTTGTCTTTATGAATATATGCTACCAAGAACATAGTACATTAACTGTTAAAGAAATACATATGAACATTTTATTAATTAAATCAAATGCAGTTTTCAAATAGACTATTTTATACTACAAATGTAAAAGCAAGATGTTTCTTAATGGTAAAAAGTGCATAAAATGAAATATCAAAAATGTGATTTTTGCATATTTGTGAAACCTAAATGCCGTGGTAAAAGGATTTTTCTCCTATTATAAATTCATATATTCATAATTTAATATATTTAATTAGGTTTGATTTGTTTATCGCTTATTTTGTGCACACGCGAATTGTAATTGAATTAGAACTTACAGTTTAAAGGGGATTCCTAAACACAGCAAACATCCTAGCTCAAAAGAGATTCGAAACCACGAATTGTTAAATTAAAGGCCAAAGCACTAACAATTCGGTTACTAGTCTTGATATTTTTATATTTAATTAAAGAGTGAATTAAACTTCAAGTAATTTATAAAAGCATTTACTAGTAATTGAAAGATATTTTTAGAGCATAATATTTTTTTCATTTAAGGTCTATTTTGACTGTGCCCTTCTATCTAAAATGGACTTCAAACCACTGCATACATCCATATTCGCCATGTGGGAATTGAACCCACAATTTGTTGCGGAATTAAAAATCCCAGCATTAACAATTCAGCGGTCAACTCGGCTATATTATATGAATGAAATATTTATACAAAAAATTTTTTGACTTCCTATAAGAGATGTGAAATTTATATATTTAACAATTCAATACTTTAAGAGATTCAAATATAGCTAATTCAGGATCTCGTTTATTTTGAAAATTACCAGACTGGAAAATTAGTGATACATTTCTTGAGCTCTAACAAAGAATTCAGATCATATGGTAAGTTAATTAGCCCGAACTTTATTAAAATCCTTCTTAGCAAAAAACATTTTAAAAATATGCATTCAAATTTCAGTAAAAAATTTTAATATTTATCACTTTTCATAAATTTCTTAGCTTAATTAAAATAGTAAATTTTAAGAGCTGTGAAAATTTTAAGTTTTAAAATTTCATTCATCGTGCTTATTCATAAAATGTTTTGTCAAACTTTTTTGCTTGTTTAGAGACACTGTTTTTATTCTTAGCTCACATTTCGAATATCTGCTTAATAATATCACACAATTCCTCTATCAATATTTCTTAAGACTCTAGAAAACAATTTTCGTTATATCAGAGAAACTACATATGATTTGAATAAAATCAAAATACTCTGCATTATTTTGATCACATTTTATTTTAAATGTAATTTTACGTTATAATTGCTCAAGATTATAAATAAACTACTTTAACTGGATCAAATTTATTTAACATGTGCTATTTTATTTGGATAAAATTATAATCAAAAAGCACTTGAATCAATTGGATTTATATCAAATGAAAAACACTTCAAATCAGTTTTAACATAATCAAGCTATATTAGTCTGATCAAAATGTTAAAATAAATGTATTATTTGATTCCAATTTGATTTAATACAAATGAGTTACTTTAAATCAAACTGGCTTTAATTGAGATTTATATATTTTACCAACTTTTTATTACTTTGAATTTAAAATTTATTTATTATTTTGAATTTACCAATGAAAAAATAGGACAAAAACTGATTACAGCAATTTGTTCAAATGAAATAATCTTTCGATTAATTATACACTACAATTACAACAGTTATATAATACAATAACATTTGATCACATAGGGAATACATATGGAAAGAAAGTGTAAAATGCGTAAAAACTATAATTATCACCTAATAAGCATACTGTCCTAGTGTTGTAAAATAAAAAAAAGCATTTTTTCTTGTTAAGATTTTTGTTAAAGTGCCTTTTACAAGATCGACATAAAAATCTTGGACTCTAGCTTTTGATTTAAAATGAAACAATTCTTAAAAATTTTCAACATGCTTATGTTTACCAAACTGATGAGTTTTTCAAGCATAATAGATTTATTTTAATAATAGTTTAAATAAAAAAGCTAAATATATAATCAAAAATATATAATATAATGGCCCTTTCGTTTAGAAAATCAGGGAAACTTTTAACAAAGATAATGAATTATTTGTTATAATGAGCTATGATGAAAGAATATATATAAACAAAAAATTTTAATGTGCAAAATATCCACTATGAATCGTAAATGCAAACATTGATTTTACACTTAATATTTAATAAAAAATATTCATCATTTGCTCAGTCCTTCACATTTCAAGATTTAACTATTTCTTTTTAATAAACTAATAATTTTGAATTTATAAAACATTACACATAAATCAACAGCTCTTTAAAAAATAAATTTACCATCAAGAAAAAATAATTGTAAATTATACTAAAAGTAGAATACTTCTCTTTTAGAGCTGATTTTAGAAAGATAATTGACTCACTTTAAATCTGGAGATTTCGAAACGGGCGGAAAAACTAGGATGGCGTGTTTCGGCGCCAAAATCGGAGTGCCTTTCTCAAGCTGTTCAAACGAACTTACTGAAAATCACGAATATTACGATGGCTTGCAACGATAAAAGCAATGCCATGAGCAGTGCATCTGGAGATAGATTTAAAATGTGAGTGTGTGAATACTTGAATTATTTTTCAAGTTTTCAGCCAGTTTTTCATATCGAAACAAATATCAATTTTTGTCTATTCCTATTAAAAATTATACTGATCATTTATTTTACGCATAAAAGTCAACATTACGTAAAAATTCAGCAAATTTATCAAAACAATATTTATATACTAACTAAGCTTTGATTGAATTTTTAGTTCTGTAGTAATATTTCATCATTTTCTCAAGATTAGTTAAAGTCGAGACATTCAAACTGGAATATGGTATTTCAACGTAAAATGAATGTTATACATAATTTTCTAAAATCATATTTGAGCGTGAAGGACTATATAAAACGAATTTTGTTTTATAAATAAAAATGTAAATCTTTATAGAAAAATGTGCTACGAAAGTTTAGATTCCTTATTTGCGAATGCAAAGTTGGGACTTAATGAAGTTCAAGGTATTAAGTAAATATTTGCTAATAGAGAAACTGAATAGTTGCTATTCTAACTTGCCTATAAATTAACGTAAACTGAGCGTAAATTCAACCACTTCAGCCGCATAAAAGTGAAATATTTAGAGCCAAGTTTGCTTTTAAGTCATTATAAGGGTACTTATACATAAATTTTGAATAAAAATATAAGATCATATTAGTATCTGAATTAAATAGTAGCCTAATTTCAAATTATTAAGCTTTCTGAACTCGATAAATAAAAATTTCTAATTTTTCAAACTCCAGCGAACAATCATTAGAAATATATGTATTATTTAGTGGATTTATATATATATATATATATAATATAAAGTATTTTTGAAATACTTACCGACTATGCGGAGCAAGGTTTCCAGTATGATTAATCTCCACAAAAGAAATATTACACCCATACCTGCATCAGACTAGTAAGGGTTGTATAGCCGCAATCCGTACCACTTGCATATAGGCAAAAGCCCGTTTCTATAATGTTTTGCATCAATCATCATTGAAATCGCATCGAGAGCTTACATTTTTTGCTCACCTGTCAAAGCGGACTTCAATTTTAGCGCGCAAAATTAGAAATAAAATGCCCGACCACGCACATTTATTTTTCTGTTTTTTTCTCTTTTTGTCAAGTTGACATTGACAGGGGAGAAAAAAAAGAGAAAATTAATAAAAAAGAGTTCTTAGCAAAGCGTCCGACGGGGACTTCTCCGCTAGCCGAGAAAAAGTTTTCCAGTTTTCTTTATTTTTTCCACGGATTCCACTTTTGTGGCAGTTAGGGAGAAGGTAGACACGCGGTTTAAGGGATGAAGTTCCGGAAGACTTAGTCTAAGGTCTGACGTAATCTCTCGTCAGACTCACTCGTACCGATGGGGAAGTCCTTTGCGGATGGTGCCGGTTGCGCTTGGATCTCCTCGTGGTCAGGAGTGCCAGAACAGTAGGAGAAGCAACAAGCGCTGCGCAAGTATCACTTCAAATAGAAAATGCTTATGATGCCGGCACAAATAAGAGTTTTCTAGCGCTGGAATTTGAAAAATATTTTTTCTCGCCCCGCGTTCGGAATCAGAAGACAATCACTCACAAGGGCGTCAGAGGGCGCTTCCTTCGCAACACCGGCTGGCTGAGTCGACTCTCGCATCCAGGGAAGAATCAATACTTCTCGATTCGCGACTTTTGATTATTATTACTATTATTTTTCACTTATTTCTTAACATTTTGACTTTTCTTCCAAAAGTTATCATACTCTCACAATTTTCAACCAGTAATTAATAATACTAAAAAACTTGAAAAAAAAGAGATTTGTCTATTTGAATTTATACACTTTATTTTTCATTTGATTCAACCGTTTAATTTTATTGAAAGGAAAATGTATATACTTTACAAAAGCTACAGGAAGTTGTTAAAGTTTCTATTTCCTCTAGCTTTTAAAAGTATTCACTGTCAGTCCAGTTTGATTGATTTCGAGAAGACGTGTGCGTCGTCAGAGTCCCTTGTGCAATCAAATGACCTTGATCTAAAATGAAGTTTGAAAGTTTAACTACCGTAAGAAATTTAGTTGAGATAAGTTTTAATACATGTTAAACAGTTATCATGAAAAATCCTGATTTTACCTAGGAAAATCTTCGCGTCACTTATGCAGAAAGCTTTACATTTTATACACTTAAACTGCTTCAAAGATAAAACTTCTATAATTAAAGCAGCGTTTTAATACAGATATTCAATCAATTAACAAAGACAAGTATGGGATAGCTAAGGTCAATTAAAATAAAATTTCTTCAAGTGTAAAAATATAGCAAATAATAAGTCATTATTAGTGAAAAATACATTTTAGGGCTTGTTTACACAAAGTTTTGATTATATAATTCGATTGAAAAATATTTTCATCCTGGTGTTTTAGAAAGTTCTTTATTATTATTTGCAATATCATAAGTATTATTAATTGCTATCAGTTAACGAGCACTTAATAAACTATCAGTTTTAAGGAAAAGTTAGATGAGATCGGCCTTTTGCTATACTTAATGAACTTCAGCTTAATGAGATTGGCCTTTACTATACTTAATGAACTTAACCTTAATGTAATCGGCCTTTACAACACCTGTTTAAAGATTAGCTTTAAATGGTTTATATTTAAAAAGGTAATATCACTTTAAAAAAAATTAGTTCATTCTTGAGTTAATACCAATGGTGTTAGTAGAAAGCTGAAGTGAAACGTATCAAAGGTAAATAATTTGAATAAAGATGAGTAGTAATCGAACGTGTTACTTACACAATTTGAAAAAAAAATTAGAATTTTCTATTTAATATTCATGTATACTTTTAAGTAATTTGCAGTTAAAATGTGAGTCACTTAACTGACATTGGATATTGATTATATTGCTAGTTTTCCTAATTTTGTAGCGCGAGAAAAGTCTGATTTATAAACAACATTTATCTCAGTAAATGAAACCTGAAGATTAAATAACTTCAGCTTTTAAGTAATAAATGAATAGATGTAAGATAGTATGTCAAAAACTGATTTTTTTTGTGTAAGGTTAAGAAAATTCCTTTTTAAACATGGCTAATTAATACGATTTTTTTTAATTTTTGCCATCGCGCGTGTAATTTAATTTTATTATTCACCAGCTGGAAGAAATTCTTGTAAATTTTGCATAATGATAATTTTAAATAAGGTTCCTTCATCTCCCTATAAATATTTGGTTTCATCTGAACATGTGTAAGTCAGTTATATCTATTTTTATTCACCTAAATTATGGAGGCCGAAATATAATATATACTATGAAAATAAATGAAATTTCTTTTATTATCTTTTCAAGTCCATAAGAAGTCATGATAGAATATTAATTTTTTTTTGCATCGCATTTGTATAACCTTTTTATTTACATACAACTTTTAATTTACATTTGTATTTTACATACAACTTATAAGAACTACATATAGTTCTTTAGATGTCTGAGTTGCAATTCAAGAAGAATGCTTAAATATTTTTAGAGAAGAATGAAAAAATATGATACAAATTTTAGTTGGAAATTAATTCTACATAAAAAAAATTGAAGCCATTGTTACTCATAAGATTGGATTGATAGTAATAATGTTAATGCAACATATAAATAAAACATAAAGTAATTGGAATATGTTTTGATTTTTTTTCAAAATGTTTTCATTTCAAAATCAGACTCATAAATGACCTTTAATGAGTAAAAATGGATGTAGGATTAAATGTACTTTTACAAAATTTTATATGAGAAGGAATCCGAGTGTGAAAGTGCTCATTCTATTTCAATATTTTTAAGAAGAGTTAAATATGTTCACCTGATATGTTCATATGTATATAAAAATCTTGTGAGACCAGCATTTATTAATTATGTAGAATAGTAGAATTTCAAAAGTTTGCCGTAAAGATCATTTATAAAAATCTCTACTAGTTTTGAAAACTCTAGTAATTACCATTTGATTTCTTAACATACATTGGAGACATAAGAATAGCCATTCCACGATATTTTAATATAATTTTGCTGTGTTAAATACAGGTGACTAAAAGATTAGTTCGTATTGTTCTAATCAAGCATTAATGGATAGTTTGTAAAGTGCATTAAGTTTCTATTTTTGTCCACCTAATCACAGAGAGAAATTTCTGTCGCGATGATTGA
Source organism: Latrodectus hesperus (assembly GCA_037975125.1). NCBI lineage: Eukaryota > Metazoa > Arthropoda > Arachnida > Araneae > Theridiidae > Latrodectus > Latrodectus hesperus. Next base: position 77,368,394 of record CM075854.1, read on the forward strand.
AAGAATTAGTAGATATTACCTTAATGAAAGTGAACCATATTTATTGATCGATATTTTTTTTTCAATGAAAACATTTACTCAACCAATCCTTTAATAAATACATATTTTGGATTCACTGGACTGTATTGAAACTCTCATCGCTATACCTGAATCTTTAAAGTCTAATATCTAGAGGTTAAAACTTATGGTAGCTGGCGAAACGACTTTAAATGAGATTTTTCTCCCCAAAATTAAGTAAGACATCAAATATAAATTCGAAAAATAATTAGATTTAGAAATACCTCAAAGTCGCCTATTTTTTGTCCTCAAGGTTGACACTCATTATAAAACCGTGATATTTAATGTAAAATTTTGAAACAAATATTTCGTTGTCAGGATTTTAATTATTTTTAATTATTGTGCATTAAATGTTAAATTAAATAAATATTTTATAAATATTTATTACTAAGAACTAAATAATAATTTATATCATACATATATTTATATGTTATAAATTAGGATGTGAACATAATATATATATATATATATATATATATATATATATATATATATATATATATATATATATATATATATATATATATAAATATTATATTTATATCTTATAAATTAGGATGTGAACATTACTTCTTACATTTCAAATATTCTTCTTTTCCAATATCAATATACCTTTTCTTCAATATTTAAATCACATGTGAACTGCACAGTGGATTACTGAGCATTTATATCACAAAGGGATATTTCTAAATATTTAACCACAGGGACAATCAAAATAATTCTTCATTAATTAACATCTGTGTCTTCCCTTTAGTATTCGAAAGCTGACAAACAGAGGAAGAAAGGAAAGTCAATTTTGCAGATCTAATGTGTGGAGGCTGCGAAGTAAATAGATGAATGTTAATACATAAAAAGTCAATAATATTTCAATTATTTTGACATACCTTACTTTTTATGAGAAATTTTGATATAACTTATAAAAATATTACCTTATCCGGATTTCATTTTATGATTTATTAAAAAAAATGCTTGTAAGTTAAAAGAAAATGCTTCAGGATATTAAATCAAACAATCTTGCAAATTTTGATAGTTTATTTTCGGATGAATTTAAAAATGTGACATAGAAAGACATTGATTATTCCATAGGAAAATGTCAGGCTCTTGTCACAAGAGTGGGTTGTATTCAGATCAATACGATTTAAGCATTTACCGTATTTTTTTCGTTCATTGATAACGTGTACAAGTTTGAAAAAAATGAAGATGCCAGCTCAGAAGTCATCCTCGCAATCTTATCAAGGTTTGAAATTTTAAGCCTGAGTTTAGCAATTTTAAATATTATGAAATGATGCAAGCAAATAAGCCCTTAAAATACTTTCATTTTAACTCTCTTTTTTTTTTTTCAAAATGATTGACAATATTTCTATACAAACCCGATTAATGAAATTATCAATCATTCCCTCCTTTTTGATAAAAAAATTATTCTTGAGAGAAAATATATGAGATAAGCAAATGTGTTTAGAAAATAACTAAACCATTATTAATAAGTTCATATATTTCCTATAAATGTATTTCCTATGGACTTGCTGGAGAATTAACTATTTTATCAATGAAACAAAGGGACAGCAAGCTATTCAAACAGTTATATGGCTTTGTAAAGTAAGTGTGGAGTCCAGGAATAGATTTAATTTAACACAGGACTGAATCCGCCCATTTCGCAATGCAATTGGACCGGATATTTGTCTAATTTCCCTTAGAAACTTTCCTTGATTCGTTTTACGAAACCTTTCAGTTTCAGTATCCAGGATATTGAGTTCCATCAATTTGTTGTTATCTCAAACGTCTGAGATATCTCAAAACGAATAAATTTAGCATTCAGTTTCGAGTCCTTGAAGTAAATATGCAAAGAAATGTCAGGAAATTATTCATAGTGAATGACTTTTGCTAGTAAATGGAATTTAATTTTATAACTTCTCAAATGAACCTTTTTGTGGAAAAAAGTAAATATCTCTTTTAAAACCTATATACGTAATTTAGTTAAGAAATAATAAATATTTTAGCAAAAAATTGCATGAATTCTAAATTTATCAGCCAATTAATGATATTAAATGTAAGTAAAAAATATTAAGATCATTGCAAGGGAGCTTCTTAAATATTTTTTTTCTTATTCATTTTATTAAGCTTGATTTAATTACAAGATTAAAAAAGAGCTTCCAAAATTATTGATGTCTTAAAAACTTGATGTATTTATTTTTAATGAAACGATTTCTAAATTTTTTTATTCAAAAAGAACAATTGAATTTTACAACGATATAATTAATGTCTTCAACATAGTTCTAAGGTCTTCAACCATAATCATGGCTGTCATTTCGAACTAATTTTGGATTTACCATTAAAGACATTTTGGGTCCAAATGAAATGCTACTCAGCTTCTAGTTATAGTCGTGTTTGTATTTGTAGGGTCACTAATAGTTCAATGGTAAGATCAGGTAGAATTGCAGTGATATCAACAACAAAAATGTACCGAAAATACAAAGCAATACCCAACAATATTCAGCAAGGATGCCATTAATGCTCGAGACAAGTTAAATCTTCCTCAAGGTCATGGAAGAGTTTGTGTAACTATATGTCTTAGAACCACAAATATAATTACAATAATTTATGCTTAAGATCAAGTTTTTAACTATTTATTTAAATCAATGTGACAAATGCACGTAAAAATTGTTGTAGCAATTCTATAATGATTAATTTCTTTCTACTCCTATAAAATGTTGGGATTTTATGTTTACTAGAGCACACAAATTATTAGAAGTCATAGTTAATCAAATGACTAAAATACTCCATAAAAATAGTGTCAGGAAATATTTTAATCATTTTTTCCCAAAAGTAATGGGCTGATGACCTCTGTAAACACAGAGGTCATCATTTTAATAAGAATATGCAAATAACGCTGGTAGAATAAAATATTTTTACATTGATACGAAAATTCACAAAAAATGAATACCAGTTTAGGTATCAACCAAATCGGTTGAGTGGGGCTCAAAAGCATGAGTGGCATAAATTTTATTGATATAATTTTTTTAAAGCTTTTGATAAGTATGACTTACCAGAAATCGGCAGGTGGAAAAGCAGCTTCATTAAGTTCATTTCGGCAATATTTAGACAAACGTTATTTCCTAAATGATGATTGAAAAATATACAGTTTGTATGATTTATGGCAGGATAATAAATTCAATATTTAGAATTTATGTTATATATTTATAATACTTACAATACGAAGCTTAAGTGTATTGTTTAAGAAAACGTAAGTTTATATTGTATTTATAAAGCAGAGTTAAAATAATTTCTTTTAAAGTAAACTATCAGCGAAGAATAAAAATTTCATATAGTTAGAATTTCATGCTATGTTTTTCTTAAATTTATATGTTCATAGATTCTCAAGATAAAAATTTAGGAGTCCTTAAAATTATTTTCAAATTTTAATTATTTGTTAAATGATTCGTAGATGTGTGACGCTATTCCTATTTATAATTTATTTTTAATCTTGATTTTTCCACTGTATATAATTGAATGTAATATTACAAAAAAACTAAGAAAATAAACAATCTTCGTATGTAAGAAAGCAACTGAACACATTCTCTCATATTTCAAGAATTTTAAAAGTCGTTTTTATTTCTGAACATTTCGGTCACTGAACTAGCTTTCCTGATACAAAATTTTTTCCTTTATTTTGATGTCAATGATTATGCTCCATAATTCGTAAATTTCTTTGACCAGTTGAAAAAATGTTTGAGTGTCAACAGTTTTGTGGTTATTAACAATAAATTTATCAAATATTTAACACGAGAAAAGAAATTGTCATCAAGAATTCAACAGAAACTTAGAGTTTTCAGAGTAAAAAGTAATTTGTGGTTGTAACGATGAGCGGATTGCTTATAACATTTTCGTATCTTCTTAGCTTTGTCCTCAAACAATGAAAAGAATTATAAGATAAAATCAAAGTATAAAATAGGAAATTTTTAATGATTTTTTAAACAAGAATAAAATTAAAGACTGGTGAATTTTTAATATATTTATGACATTTTTTCTTCAGTCATATATATTTATAAATTTATAGTTACATAAATAGTTTATTTTTGGAAATTTTGTGGCATCAAAAAGCATTTGAGAGAAATGTCTCTTGAATTAAATGCTTCGTGGCAATATTTAATTAAAAACATTTCTGTATGATGCTCAAATTTTATTTCGTATAATTTAGCAAATTATATTTAATACCAATTATTTTTAATTATATTTATATTAAAGCGAAAGTATATAGTAGATGTATACTAACCGCGTTTTTAATTTAATTGTAGTGGGGATATAATAATAAACATTATATTTTCGTCAGTCAATTTTTAATCTAAACACTTAAATTTTTTACCCGATAAAATTTAAAGTTTTCTGTTTTTAGTGTTGTTTTCTGCTTTCAATAAATGATGTGGAGAAAATATTTTCTCATTTTGTGTTCCTGACAGAAAATTTTCTTTGCAAAAAAATAAAAAATAAGTTGTTCGTTTCTCTACATTTTGACATCGATTTAAACTTAAAAAAGGCACTAGGAAAGATCATACTTTATACTTTAAACTCTTTCTACGTACTTCATTTACATCTTTCAATACAGTAAGGATCTTAGATGAATATGCCTTCGTGTCAAAAATATAATGTAAATTAGAAAGAAAATTTTGTATTGTATTTTAATGAATGGATTATGTTACGGGTATATGCTTTTTATTTTAATGTAAACAGGTTTTCTTATTAAATCGTCTATTCTGATATAATTTCTTTTATAAAAAATATTCATAATAAACCTTTTTGACGCATGGTGAAGTTACTAATCAAATCGCGCGTATTAAATTATCTAGTAAAAATCTACGTTTTCTGCAATCTTAAAGTTCTTAGCACAAAGTATACTTCATTTGTAGTTCTACAATATATCTAACATAGCAGTTAACGTATAAAAACATCATTTTCTCTTTAATTGCAATTTTTATTGATTCTACAATTTGATTTTTTGAACAGTGTGATTTATTTTTTCAAGTAATTCCCTTGATGTAGAGCCAGTGTAAAAACGTTTTATTCATTATTATTTCTATAAATAAAGTATTTCTTTAATGAATACTGTATAATTTTTCTAATTATATGATAATTTACTATTCTATAATAATTTACTTTCTCAAAATATAAAAAAGAAAATAAAACCAATTCAGGAAATAAATATAAAGATCAACTTCTAATCGATTAATCTAATCGAAGGTTCCTCTAGAAAAAAGTGTATTTTTGTTAAAAGAATCAATAGTTCTAACGAATTTCTTTCGGTTTATGATAAACGACTGTATATGCCTAGTGATTTTTATCAGGTTTGTACAGCCATAAAAACACCATAAAATGTATCGTATTATTCCTGTTACTAATAACTCTTTCTTTTCCATGAAAAAATATTTAGTATTATTATTTTGAAATAACATAATCTTTCTTGAGTAAAACCAATATTAATGAGGAAAATATAAAAATTTAATACGCTTAAGTAAGTATTTAATAATCAAAATGTTTATTTTCTGCTTAAGACATTTTTCATGCATAAGAACATGCATAAATTTTCTCAGGGAAATTTAAATGATTGCTTTCTGTAACATTTTTCTTTCCTTTCTGTGAAAAAATTTAATACAATAAAAACTGTGAAAAACCATAAAATCATGGAAAAATAAAATAGACATAAAACATAAGACAATTGAAAACCCTAAAACTTATTGTTTTTTTATCTCACTGTAAGCTTATTATTTTATTATATTATCATTTACAATATGATATATTGTATATCGCCTAAATACACACTCCCCCCACTTTAGCTGATTATCATTTTCTAAAGCGATTATTCAAAGAAATCGATAGAAACAAGTAAATTTGATATAAATAAATTATCAGATAAATAAATTTTAAATAAATAACACTGAAGCTTTCTATATATATATTATAAGAAAAACATAAATTTAATTCAATAGAGTGATGTTCGTTTTTGCAAAACAATGTTTTTTATACAATAAATTGGTAACATTTTACTTTTAGAAAACTTTCAGGGTTTAATTTTAACCGGTACAACGAAATCAAATTTTTTATATTTACATTCGATTTATAGATCTTGTCCGCATAATGACTTAAATATTAAGAACTTATTTAAAGTCTCCTTTTTATTAGTTTATTGAAATGCAAATATGAAATGGTATTCGGTTTTATTTATTTAATTTAACTTGCCTAATCAAATAACTCTTTATAGTAAGAAATGATTAGAAGAATTATTTAAAAACACCATGATGAGTGATTATGTTATTTTTCCTACTTAACGAAAAACTGTTAAAATAATGAAAGAAAATGCTAAATGATGATGAGCCCCAATTACTCTCTGACAAAATTTACTTACACTCATTTTAATATTTGATCTAGTTATCTATTCCTTACCCCACTGCATTAATAGTAAATTCTATTAGTGAAAGTTATATACACCAGCTCCTTCTCTATTTATTATATATTTCATTAAAAATAATCATCAATTCTAATTTTACTTCACTATATTTAGTTTCCAAAACATCATTTATCATCCAGAAAGGTAATATAAAATAAGACAGACAAATTTAATAAGCATCCATCCGTACAGTTTTGGTTTTTTTAATGAGAAAAAAATAGTGATTAAAGAATTGGAGTTTTGTTAGCATATTTCTGTTGACACAATTACTGTCTTCAAAAATAGTTTAATAAAATATATAACTCCAGAATTCTTGGTAAAATTCAAAATCTAATAGATCTAAAATTAAGAAGATTAATCGATAAGGAAGTAAAAATATCACATTGGTTTGGAGTTTTAGTTCATAACACAAATTATTCTAAAACAATCTTTTTCTCGTTTGAAATGAATCTAATTAATCAATGAGACATTCTGTGAAATCTTCTCCTTTATGTTTACAGGGTTTGTGCTTACAATTTACCGTGTAACCTTCCTTGTAAACTTCATTGAATATATATATATATAAAGTGTGAATGAAGTTTGTATAGTTCCGATCATTTTTAAACTTGAAAATGAATTGAATGTATAATGGTTAATTATAGTGGGAGGCAGGATTTGAATATATTTCTATGTACATATTAAATTAATCTTAAATAAATATTGTCCCGATTATTTCATAATCAATATTTGTATTTAAAAGTATAAAAATGTGAATAAAAGTTCCAAAAATAATTCAAATATGAACGCGTAATCTTTTATAACATGGTCTTATTATATTAATGAACATGATCTTGTGTTTTATCACAAAAATCTATAATTAAGGAATCATCAAGATAAATTATATCACTTATATCATGAATATTATTTTTCTTTAAATGTGAACCTTAGACGACAAATTTTATTAAGCAAATTCTTAAGTATTTAAAGGTATGCGTTACTTTGAATTTAATTATTTTATATAATCACAATTTTAATCTCTACTATTCATATAAACTTACTGTGACAGATATCTATAAAAAATAAAACTTATAGAATTTATTAATTATTTGTCAGTTCCATAATGAAAGAAGCATAAATTTCCATAACCATATGAAATTTACAAATGCATTTAAAATGTGTGGTTCAGCTTTACTCATTTTTTATAAATACGTAATATAATAATATTATGAACAAAAAATATGGGGGATGGAACTATTACATACATTTGGCGATAACAAGGCAAATAAAAGCAGAACCACTTAAAATAATTTGATTCTATGAAATCACAAAACTATTGATAATTCTAAAATTATATTTCGAAAAAGTTGTAAGCAGCATTTTTGATTTCATTGAGAAATTGTAATTTTTCAAAATTTTGAATATGTGTAAAAGAATTTTTTTTTATAATTGAAAATTATTTCTTTGAGTACAGAAAAGAGAAAAGACGAATTTATTTGTATATATTACTTGTATTTATCTATGCATTACATATTTTAGTTGAAAAATTTAAAAACTATGTAATATTTTAATGTTAACATAAAATATGTATACATTTTAATCAAAAAAGAGTTTATTTTGTTTAAGAAATTGTTTCATAATGTCTATCAAAATTAATGAAGTGATCTCATCTCGTTTCTAAGATATTACCCTCGATTAAAGTTTTGCATTACATTTGTTTAGCTACTTATCAGCATGTGGTATAATTGTTATCATTTATATGTGTACAGTATCAAATTATTTATAAGTCATTTTGCTTTTAACTTCGTTTTAATTGCCAGAAATATGTAATATTTCTGTTTCATATTTTTGAACGTACTATATTACATAGTTACCAAAAATATATAACGTTGAGCTATGCATTTAGAACAAGAATGATTGAGTTTTATTTAAAAAATTCTTTATTTATTATAAATAATTCTTTATGAATATGTTTTGTTAAAATCTTGAAATTTAGTCAAGAAAAAATGTCTGTTTTTTGTAAATAGTGGCATTCTAAAATATGAGAACGAAATATAAAACAATCAAGACTTTTCATTGTAAAATTAATTTAAATGAAGCTGCACATTCACAATGCAATTATTTTTCTTCATTCTTTTCTAATCAATGCGCCATAAATAGGCGATAAGCTTAGGTATTTATGTTAAAGAAAAAAGTTATTGTTTGGTCATAAAGTCTCTTGTAAACAAAATTTATGTCGTCTAAATCTGAAGGAAATCAACAATCTCATAAAATACAATTAAGTGTTCAACAAAATAAATGACCAAACTGGCATCCGAATGGTTAACACTTTTGCTTTAAATTCAACAGTTCGTCGATTCGAGTCCCAAGCTTGGATGTTTGTAGTTGTTCGGAATCCACTTTAAACCGCAGATTCCGGTCTAATTAGCCCTCGAGTGCAAAAATGATCGTTGAGTGACAAACCAATAAGAAAAATGCAAGTTCAATAAATTTAAATCTTTTCTGTGTAAAAGGTATTATGGGAACTAAAATTTTATCTGTGGATTATTTCAATTTTGTGATGAGATTTATGTGACTGAGCACTAACGTAGCAATCTAAAATATGTAAGGAATGACGAATAAGTTAAAACTCTTAGTAAAATTTAAATATTATAAACGTTAATATTTAGAATTATTATTAGAAATACCTAAATTATAATGTGAAGTTCAACGTTTACAATTTTAAGAACGTAAGATCTTATTTAATAAAATATATCATTAGTTGCAAGAAAATACATGTATGAAGCAGATCAAAGCAATTGATATTTGAATATCAGTTGTTTTGATAAAACAACCGAAATTCTAATAATAATTGTAAAATAAACTGAAAATAAAACTTTTTAAAAATATTTACAGCTTATAATTTTTAAATTACCATGATCAATAAATGTATTAACGTAATGTAACTTCATAAGCATTTATTGGAGTTACTTAAACCTTCCTTATAAGAAATGAAATTTCCTGAGCCTAAGCACTTATAAACAAACTATAAAATCCCAGTATTTCCTTTGGCATTGAATTATATAAAAATAACAACCAATAGTAATAAACTGCTTTATGATTATTATTTTCACCAATGTGTTATTGTTGAATCCTTGTGTTATATTACGACATATGGATAACTGTATGGGTGTTATAAAAATAATATTTCAAACCCAAAAACTGTACAACTACCAATGTTATTGCTTAACACTTAAGAAATGATGAAATATGTAGGCGATGTGGAATTATTTATCTCCCTAAGAACCAATTTTTAATCATCATGTATAATTCCACATACATAAGTAAAACCTGCGAGCTCATTTTCACTATATATTGTCCACTGGGTGCTTTCATTTTAGTTAGTAGTTTAATTTGACAATAATTTTTTTTCTATGTTATATTTCCAAATGATATGATATGTAATGATGCAGTTGAAATTTTCTTTATAATTCTTATATATTTCAGTAAAAAATTGATCCATTTTTATGTTATGAGGTAGTTAATTTAAGTATTATCGTTAAAAACGTAGTATAATTGTCACATTTGATTTATATCATTTCTAAATGTTAAATTTTTATGAATTAATTCCTTATGCGATTGACTTTATCTTGTTTTTTCCACACTGCGTTTTAGATTTTATGAATATGCCATTGTTAAATAAGCTCAGATAATAGCACAATATCAACAAGAGAATTTAAAAATATAAATGAGTAGTTAATATAAAATTAAATACGTCTTAAAAATATCAAATATTGTTTGTAATCTCTTTAAATGCAAAATCTTTTTTTTAGATTTTGTACTTATAGGTTTAAATTTGACAAAAAAATTGTGTAAAATCTTTGTGAACACACGCGCAAATCGAAAAAGTATCATTAGAGAAATTATTTTTTAATAACGTATTTAGAAAATGTTTCTCACTGCCACAAATTAAAAGGAAATATTTAAGGAAAAGGACGAGGCTTATTTAAAATTTTAGAATGCATAAGATACTAACTCAAATATTTCTTTCACTTTATAAGCACAAATTATCTGAGAGATAAGAATAACTTACTTAATTCAAAGCTTATATTACCAAGCTATTGTTAGTACAAACATTTCATTAAGTGCTCTTCAATCAATGGAAATTCTTGCTTTATGCTTAAATTTAGTTAAATTATATTGAAAAATCTGCTAATAGTTATAGAAAGTTGATAAACCTCAGAGAGCATTAAAATATAAAATACAGAATGATGAAGGGAAATTGGAGTAGTTAATAATCATACGAAAAATCTGTTTTACTCTGAATTTAAAAATGTTTTATAATAATTTGAAGATTAATTGTCATTTACCATGCACAGTAGAAACATTTTCTAAATTAGACCTTTAAAAAAACAATGTGGCATTAAAGTTACCAATATATAAAAAACATAATATATGTGTATATGTATATATATTACTTTGTGTGATGTATATTTTAGTTAATCTCAGAATAACTATAAATTTTACTGTAAATTTCATACTCTATAAAAATAATTAAGTACATATTAACATAAAAAAATCTCAGTTAATTTTATATTAAAATCAAAATGAAAAGAATTTTAATGTTTATTTTTATTTTACTTACGCAGAAATCACTTCAGTTGCAAAGACAAATACAAGAACATCAGAAATAAATAACTTTATACAAAACTTTATATGTTGTTATTAAGTTTTTTAACTGACGATGTGTATTTGAAGGGCTTACCTGTTTTTAGTTTTTTATGATTACTGTGCCATATAATGTGCTACTGATCAAAACACATGTAGACAATTGTTTTTAAAGTTCATTGTATTAAAGTTTCAGAGAAATAAGTTAAATATTTGTTTTTTTATATATATTTTTATTTACACCTTTTGGAAGTTTGTCAGATATTTTTTAAAAAAATGCACTTTTTATTATATTCAAGTTTTCAGTTTTTAATTGATTACTATGCGTTAATAAGCAATTTTCCTTGCATCTTAATCTCAATATTACATACTTAAAGGATTTTATTTGGTAGTATAGAAATTTTTATGTGTTTTATAGTAATTTCATGATTAAATATGCAAGGACATACAAAACTTTTAGATAATCTTTACTAAAAATAATTCTGTACTAGAAATATATTCTACTATAATTCTGTACAAGAAAATGACCTTTTGTTTTAAGGTTTCTGTACGATAACTATGGCTTTCTAAATAGAAAAACCTAAGAGATTAGAACCAACCTGCTCGATAAAAAACCAATGGATCAAAAGAAAAATTGTGGATTTAATTGCATTTTTGTCAAGTGCTACAAGATTTTCAGTACATCAATGATTTTCTTGCGTCTTAAGAAGCGTAGTTTTGTATTACTTGTTTTTGTTTGAAGCAAAAAAGTAAATTTTTTTTCACATCATGTGACAATACTTTTATAACTTAAGCAAATTACACTTTTTCTTTCGATAATATGGTTATAAGGATTATTCTCTCGGAAATTGGTTGTACTCTAATAAATCTATATTTGATAAAAATCTTTATAGACGATATTTTTATGTATTTAACAAGGTAATTTTATCTGAATCGGACTTCAATTGCCATTGTAATATTTTACTACAGTAATACCCAAAATATTTTTTCATATGTAGTAAAAGCGCTCTTTTATTAAAGTTTTAGCACTATTACATATGTTATATTCTCTCTTGAACTGAAACAAGAGTAATCTTTTATAGTGATTTATTTGAATTAATTGAAAATTGTGTATTTTAATCTATTTTAATGGAAAAGACATTTGAAAACAAGACAAGAGAATATATACTTCAATTTCAATTCATTTCTATATACTTAAGAGGTTTTTTTCATATGGTATTTTAAGAGGTTTTTTCATATCATTATTAAGTAAAATGTTATTTTAAATTTCCTTATCTTAATTGTTGAATAGTTTTTGTTAGTTAAAATGATTTCAAAAACTGTTCTTACATGACCATTCAAAAACTATTCTTAACATGACTTCAAAAATTATATTTTCAATTCATTTGTATCGCAAATATTTATTTTAAGGTATTTCAGAAGAGAAATTGCTACTTTCAGCAGAATCCTAAGAAATTGTATTATTAATTGCTACTCTTATCAATTTTCCAAATGTTTAAACATCATCAATAGTTTTAGTTAATCAACATATGCTAGAAACATTGATTATGGATGAAAAGAAATGCAAATAGAATCAGCCGCTATTGATTGTCAATTGACCAGTGGCGAGGGATGTCTCAGATCAATAAAAACGTGGAAAGTAATATTTTGATGGGGAAGTAGTTTAGCAATTTGTCGTGGTCTTCTGGTGGCGGAAACTCTTTGATGGAGCTCGGGGGGCTGGAGCGGACCCTAGGGAAGCAGGGACGGATGGACAAGCAACTGAAGAGAGGACCACAAGTTCCTTTTCTCATTACTTCAAATAACGTCGGACGCACTTTGACGCACAATTGCGGTCAATTCTGTGCGCTTGATTGATCCCTCGGAATAAGGGACTCTCTACCTCCCCCTTCTATGTTGTGTACTCCCACAAATGGAATCGGGATCGAATTCGGAGGAAATCCCAAAACCCTCAGTGGAGGCTCTGCTGGACGTCATTTTTCATTATTTTATATATAAACACCAAAGAAGATTGGGAAAAAAGCCCCAAGCATTCAACTAAAATCCTCACTCCCTAGGCTCAGAATCCGATTATATGCACAGGGGGATCCACTTTTAGGTTAAACGAAAAAACAGAAATAAATAAAAGGGAAAAGCAAATAAGAAAGTGGAAAAAAAAGCATTTTTTTTCTATGAGAAAATTTATGTATAATTTATAGATATGTGTGTGTTAAAATGTATTTGTGAGTTTCATTTGAATTATTTTTATAGAATATTTTTGGCTTTTAATAGATACCAATTAATGAGTTGCAGAATTAGATGATTTTTACGTAATTTATATCGCATGTATAAATAGCAGAATTCAATATTAAGTTTTTTTATGCATATGATAATTGCTCCATACAATTAAAATAAAGATTTATTTTATGTCAATTTATCCTCATTTTCGTTTTTCGGGCAGTTGAAATTTTGTACACATTAATATAATTTTTTCACCCCCTTCATTCTTGAGATGATGTAAAGGCCAGTAATTTCCTTCCTTACCATCTTGGAATCGAATTTCATGAGAAAAAATGAATGTCATAGGTATTGGATATTTTCCGGTCATATCAGATTTACGGAAATACATTTATGAATACATTTTTTAAAGTTTTTATCTTGATAGTTGTCATCGCAAGCTAAATGTACGGTTCAAATTTTTATACATTACAAATAGAGAATGTCTACAAGTAAATTATGAGCAAATTACATTTTACTACTTCTGAGGGGCCGAATAGGGTCTATTCAGGAAATAGATACAAAGGGATGGGATAGTAAAAATAGAACAAATAAAGTGTGAAAGATAAAATGGTTAATATTGATTACTTATACATGTTAATATTTAAATTTTGAAGCATAAGCTGCTTTTTTTACCTTTTCAATCAAGAGAAGGAATTTAAAATAGGAATTATGGAATACAAAATTAATAAAGGTGCTGATAGCCAAATTTATTTTAAAAAAAAGTAGTCTTCTCCTTTTTTTAATTAAATTATCCAATAAAATAAAAAATTGGGCCTTGTTTCAAATGGGATCAAAAGCCTATGAAAATGTAAAAATAATAATCAAGATGTATACAAATGAAATTGAGTGTATCATAAGCATTAAGAGGTGTCTAAAGCTAAAAAATCCCCTTTATATTGAATTTTCAGCAATATTAAGGGGACTTTTTTCTCTGACATGACAGCTTAGACAAATCTTCATAGATATTACTGTCACGAACTTTTACATGACAATAATGTCTATGAAGAAGTTTGCACAGTATTAAGTCTTCATAATAATAAAAAAATTTAAGTTACTAGTATCAATCACAGATTTCAAAATTATTTTATATAAAAAGATGCCTTATGATGATTTTATTCAAAATTATTCTAGAGAAACAATTATTTTTGAATAATTATCACGTCATATTCGGAAGAGAAATTAATTTGAAATGGCCCATGTGGAGTTGTAGAAATAGGAATGGGAATAGTGACAAATTAAAATCCCTAAATCAAAAATTCATGATTCCTACCCAATCAAAGCATTACCAACTTGAAAGATATAAAAAGATTTCTTTACAATAATGCCAGTTTCCTAATCCTTGCAAATATAATAAATGACCTTTCTTCCAAATATTTACTGGTTTGGAAAAGGACTGAAATCCATAAATAACCAGCTATTCCAACTAATTGTAAAGCAGATTGATTAGGTAATGTTGATTATTAAACTCTAAACTCCGTGGCACTACAGCACTTGTCGGCCAAGGCCTACAGTGCATATAACTGTTTTCATGACCGAGGGACCTGGGGTGAGAACAATTTATATCATACGGCAATAGATATATGCTTATTTAATTAAACAATTACTATTATAGCATTGTTATTTCATAAAATATGGCGAGATTTTACATATTACAAGTAATATTTCAGATTCTATTCAAAACATTTTATTTTTCATATTAATAATCGTTAATATAGCTTGTAAACTTCAAGGGTATTAAGAATTATTCCTCAAGTTAGATCTATGTTCCAAATGACATAAATTATGTATTTGTTTCAAAAATAATTGAAAAGTAGCAAGAGATATTTCACTAAAAATATCTACGGTATGTCAAGAGAGATTATGATAACCTTAAGGAAGTGCACTACATATACTGATATATTATGCATTTTTACATAAGCAGGTACTCTTGTATTATTTTCAGATATTTAGTTTACTGATTTTGCGATTTATTAGTGGATTAGAGATAAGTATATATAATTAAGTTCAGACAAATCTGAAAACGTAAATTTCAAATACTGATTCGTCTTTGTTCGCTCTAAAAACTGCATACTTCAATACAAATTTTATATTTATCATTTCAATACAAAATAAAATTTATATTTGCTTGAATTTATTAGTTATTATAGCGATAATTTTGGGATTTAAATTTTTAGAGAATTTTATGTGTATATATACACACCATATTTTGTTAAAACTATAAACAGCAGTTCTTAAATTGTTATTATATGTCAGTTTGTTATTCTTTTAATATTTAAAAAAATTATTTTGATGATAACTACAATATATAATTACTGTTTTACTCTCTAGTCTCATTTATATATACTAAAATTTAAAAATATTTAATTATCAAAGCTATATAATGTAAAATTGTCTACACTGACAATTATTTTCAACCGTTATGTCTTAAATGAACTATGATAATGAGAAATTTATATACTTTTAATAAGAAAATAATATAAATCTTAAATAAGAAATTTATAATGTATAAGTTTCTCTATAAAATTTTAATGATTTTACCCTCTGTTTACTGTAATAATTAACTTATTGAATTAAAATCATTATTTGGTATTGAATAAAGTTAATTACATTTAAATATAAGCATAATAAGTCGTAATTAAATCGTTTATTTAAGATAGCATATTTGGATACTAAGATGGCATATTTTGAGATTCTTACCAAGGAAAGAAATTAATTACTTCAATAAGTTATAAAAAATTATGCCATATGTAAGCGGAAAAATGCATTTAAGGTAGTTAAAATATTCTGGGAATGAATCATGAACAGAAAAAAACGCTGATATTTGCGTTCTTTTCTGTTCATGGCTTTGTAAATATTGCGAGGTTTTGATATCCTGCATTGAACAGCATAACAACCGAAGGCCGCTGTAAGGTATTATAGAATCCATCATGTAAATAGCTTTCCGGGAGAATTTACCGTAGTTACGTGTAGCAAAGGAAGAAACCTGGAAAATTTCCAAACACTCACCCCGACAGACGTACATGCAAAAATACAATATATCTCTTTCTCGTTGTTCAACAGGGGCTGAGTTTGAACCCGGGACTTCATACTCAAAAGAGTATTCTCCTACCACTGGTCACTGTGAAATTTGTAAAAATGGTTTCATTAAAATAAATTATAGAAAAGAAGAATTGTAGAAATTGTTTTCTAATGTAGAATAATTTCATCCACAATCGCTTCAGTCGACAGTTTCTTTTTGTTATTACTTTTCAATTCAGTTGTTATTTTTTTAAATAGAATATTTTCATATATTTCTATTATTTTTTCAATGAGAAGTGTTGTATAGCAGCATAGACAAAATATTTTACTAAGTTATTTACTTACAAAATTTACTTATTGATGTCTTTTGTCCAATACTTATTATTGTAATCAATTTCTGTCAAATAATTTAACAGTCCCTTAATGAAAAAGTTTAATAATAATTGTAATACTTTTTTATTGGCTCAGTTATATTTTAAAAACTTTATGTACTTTTAAATGAAACTTTATTAAAATGTGTACAATTTAAATAAAATTTTCACTTCCATTCACTTTCTGTAAAAGGTAAAAGAGGTCAATTTTGGGAGACTTAAATACATCTGAATATTTCTTTTAAAGCAGATTTAGTACCAGAAAATTTAAGTTTATTCCTTTTCATGAAAAATTCAAATTTTAAAATATATTCTTGTGAATTAAAATATATTTCATTGAAGCTTTAATTTCTAGTCTTTCTTAGAGATAAGCTCTAAATTATATTTTTATTTATTCTAACAAATACTAAACATTTGAATACGAATTTTTTGTGTGGGTATTCTCAGAAAAAGAGATACAAGATGCAATCAAATATTTTGTCACATCCTTTAAAGAGACTTTCATATCACGATTTCCGCAAAACGAAAATTATTACTCTCATATAAAATGTACAATCTTATCTTTAACAACAGAGAGCGGATATGAATTTTTACTTTTAAATCTCTCTCAGAAGATATTTTTATTGTTGATACAGATAAGCTGAAATACGTCAGACATTAGTAGGTAAGTAACATTCCTGAGTCAAGGTAGTATTAACTCCCACGCCTCTTTTATCAGAGTGCAAAGTTTTTGACGGCACATTTACATTCTCTAATACTCATTCAAAACTGAAAGTACTTATTCTGAGATCTACTGAGTTGATTTAGACACACCATTTTTCAAGTTTAAGGCTTTTTATAAACGTCTGATAAAATTGTTTCTTTGATTCAATCTTTCTTTTAAATCATAGTTGAGGGAAAACAAATACTTTTCTTTCATTCTTGAAGTGTATTAGATGAATATTGGCGAAATGCCATATTAAATTCAAACTGTTTTCCAACCTTGTTGTTTTCTAAAAAAAGTAATAATTGTTGAAATGCCATATTAAATTCAAACTGTTTTCCATCCTTGTTGTTTTCTAAAAAAAGTAATAATTGTTGAAATGCCATATTAAATTCAAACTGTTTTCCATCCTTGTTGTTTTCTAAAAAAGTAATAATTGTTGAAATGCCATATTAAATTCAAACAGTTTTCGATTCTTGTTACTTTCTAAATAAGTAATGATTGTTGAAATGACATATTAAATTCAAATTTATAAATTAGTTTGATTAAAAAATAGTTATGACAAAAGTAAAAAGGAATGAAAAGTAAAGAAATTAGAAGAAAGAGGAATTAAAGTAAACTGTTTGCTAATTCTAAGTAAGCAGGTTAAATATGTTTAATAGCATTCCATATTTTTTAAGAAAGGAAAAAGCTTTCAATTTTCTTTTGAATGTGAAATTTTAGAAACAGACAATAGCACAATTAAAGTTTTCTATGGACTTTGAAGTTTTTTTATTTAATTAAACAGAAACATTCGAAAGAGTTAAAAAACCTGATACATTTTAATCTCTGTATGAAATTCGTGAAAAATAATTAACGTTAAAACAATACTTGAAATAAAAATTGTTTTTACTGTCAATTATTTTGTGCTGTTTTATTACTAATGTCATGTTATTATAAATATTTTAATTGCATTAGTTTTGTTAAAAATGATTAAATTATTGACAAATAAATTTTAGCTTGTTAAGTTCTACTTTCAAACTAAAAATGATTTAATCCTCTATACACACAACTTTTTATTATAATAATATTTTATAAGTTATTTAAAGTAGTAATATTTTTTCAGCAAAGAAAAAATTCTTGCTTCATATTTATAATATTTAACCCTCCACATTAAACTCTTAAAAATTTCGCTTAAAAAGCATCTCTTACTTTAATAGCATTAGTATTACAAAGACATTTAAAAATATTCATAAACTTTTTTTATACTTTGCTTAACCAAGATGGTTATTTAATAATTATGATTTTTGGTACTTTATAAAATTATTTTCAAGATCACATCTTTTCTTTAAAGTGATAAATTAATTTAATAAAATACACACATTTAAAATAAAAATTTTAATTATTTTTTGGATAATTTTTACAGTATATTTATTTTTCAAAAATTAATTTAATATCAAGGAATTATTTCAGGCTCATACTTATAAATTTTACATTAATTTTTCTATTTCAAGAAGAATAACTGATTTACATAAGATGCATTTGCTTATATGTGGATAAAAGCATCTCAATTAACATTCTCAATTCTCTTCAAGTGAATTGATTTCTTACATCTTATACCCCAACCAGATTTATAGAAATATAAGTTTCATTTAAAGAATTATATGCAGTACACAATTTTGCACAATCAATTAATTATTCATCTAATTTCATTCCGGAACAAATGTTTTCCGCTAAACATATTTCATCCTATATCTTGGATTGCTCTTTTAGTTGCTAAGCAACACGAATTAACAAATTGAATGTTTCGGAAAATGGGTCGCAGAGAGGCTGGACTGACATTTAAATCTGATCTATATTTCTAATATTGATCTTGAGAAAGAATGTAAGTCGAAATTTATTTCTTCTCTAGATTGCTTTTTTAAGGAAAGCTAATCTTTTCAGGCAGCATTATCTGTATAGTTAAAATTAAATTTGCAAGGATATCTGTGCATGGTAATGTACTTGTATTGCTCCTTTTTTGCTATTTTTCCTCCAAGTTTTTATTAAGATAAATTAAAAGGATTTGATATTAAAACTTTTAGAAATTCTTAAACGGGCATATATGTGAAAAAAATTATGGCCAATTATGATGGAAAAATACCAAACATTATAATGAGCAGCATAAACACCATTTTGAAAGTTTGATCTACAGGATAATTTGCATTAATTAGTATGAGAATAATCAAAATATAAAGCTTAAAATAAAAGAATTTTGCGTTTTCAAAAGATTTTATTCTCTATACGTATGGTTTGGAAATTATTTTTAACTAAAAAAGAAAGAAATTTTTGATTCAATTAATAAAATAAGCTACTGTTGCATCAGTTAAACCAGCTTTAAAAAAATAAAAAGAAAAGAAATAGAACTATCTTTTTTTGCAAAAGAAAATCTTATTGGTAAGATCATTTTTAATGTAATCAAACAAATGGTAACAAAAGTACATTAAAAGGATATTTTCCCCCATGATGTCTTAATGTAAAATCCAACTCAGATGAAGAAATTTGCTTAAAGGGATTCTTGAAGCATATTTACTTTAAGAATTGAAAAAGTTCTTTTTGTATTAGAAAATGTTCCTTCTGTAAGCTATGCATTGAACCATAGAAAAAAAGACGCAATTTTTTATGTTCAAAACAATTAGTGTCTCTTAACTGTGGATATGAAAGCATAATTACAGAAACTACAAAGATTAAGAAATAGTTAATTATGTTTGAATTTTCAGATAGTTTTGCATACTTAAACTAACTCTAATTACATTTCAAAAAATTTTAAATGTACTCAAAGAACCAAAAAATGTAAAAGAAAACCCACAATATTTGATTAGATATAAATTTTTAAATAACAGAAATAATCATATGTTTTAGTATGATATAAAACAATTATGATAAAATGTCTTGTACATTATTTTATTTTTATATTTTAGGTTTTAGGTTTAAAATATTTCTCTGTGTATTTTCAGGATTTCTAAACATAAGAAAAACTACCTGTTTTACGCAGCTAACTGAAGTGATACGCCTATTGTTTACGTTTGAATGCAAGCAAATTTAAAGTTATGGAACGAATTCTTTAATATTTAGAAAATAATTAGTTTATTAAAATGAAATTTGATAGTGATGTTCCTGTCTAGTCACAAATTAAAAATATTGAATTATTGTTTTATGTCTGTATCTATCAACGGTCGACAAATATTAAAAGATTAACATTAAAAATAATTTTATCTTTTTTATTATAAATTGATATTTCATATTTTTTAGCTGAATTTTACCAAAATAATCTACGATATAATATGTCATACACCATGAACTTCTTAGCTGAAAAAATATAACTGTCACATGTAGATTTACTACAGTGTTAAATGGTAAATCTGAATGTATACAAAATTTCACACTTAAGAATAAAAATAACAGATTAGGATTAGTATTTTTTTTTCTTCTAAAGAGAACATTTTTCCTTTTGGTACTTTCAAGTGAACAATTACTCTTTTTACAGTATTCTAAATATCTTTCATAAAGTTATACACTGATCAAAGGAAATATTGCATTTTTATGTCACCTAAGATATCGCTGGTTGACTAGCTGGTTTATATATGAATCACTTTTTTTGCGATAAAAACCATTTTATATCTTCCCAGAAAATTATAAATTTAAATGCGATATAATAAGTTCTTATGCAGTCACCATGCTCATAAGATCTGCAGTATAGCGCAAATTACATATTTATATCATATATAAATCCTGTCCTTTTTCAGCTCAACGTTTGATTCTTTTATAAGGTGGGATGATAGTTAGCACCATAAGTTTTAGAAGAAAACAGCTGTATATATAACCATGTTAAGAAATAAAATAAAATTCACGACCGGAAGTGAAATACTTCTGATATTAAAGATTCTTTCGGCTTTTCGAAAGACGAAAATTCTTTAGTAGTTCGGGAAGATGCACATATTACTATAAAAGATCAAAATCTGGGCAATATCGACATTTATCCGAGTATGCCAAAAATCACAGAATTTTTTGGTGAATGTCCAAAATACTTAATAAAAATAGGCTTATTTCTGATTTGCACGAGTAAACATTGACGTTCACCATGCACAAATGGTAAATGCTGAATGCATCAAGTTTTGCATTCTTTCCACCGTGTTTCAAGCGTAATAAAACATTAGAAAGACGACTGACTCTAGTGCTGAAAGGAGTCATCAATGTTAGGGGGGAGAAAGGTTCGTTATTGTGGCATAAGTGATAGATTTGAAGGGCAGCCTCGGACTAATATTTTTTAAGTTTGCAGCTTTAGATTTCATCATGAGGAGAAGGGATGATCGTTGTTACTTACCTTTTTTATAATGATAACAATTGTAATTGTCTTAGCATTAAAATTTTAGTTTTAATTTCAGTCGATAAAGAACTTTACATTTCTACAACAGAGGACTTTTCTCTGTGGTAGAATATAGAGACACATATGCCTCTCTTTTGACCACAGCTTCTTATTTCAATCTAAACCAGTGCATTTTTGATATTTGGGGAAAACACAAAAATAATTCAGTATACTTTTGTAAGACAAACCACTTATTTATTTATGTAAGTATATAATAAATATTTCTAAAATGCTTAAAATTTCTGTAGTGACATTGGAATTTCAGCAGAATATTTATTTATCCTTAAACTATTCCAATGTGATATTTAGCGAGAATAAAAACAAAAGAAATTTATGTAATTTTATTTTTTTCATTGCTCGAAATTTTGAGATAATTGTTAAAATAATTATTCGAATTTACTGTGATATTTTAAAAAATGTAGCAAATTATTTTTACTTTGCAAATTGTGTTTCTTAATAAAGATAAAAAAATTAATAAACAAACATAAAAATACTTATAAAAATGCTATTATCTAAGAAATGAAATTATGTCATCAAACATAAAATAATAAAAGATTAATTTTTTAAACAAGTTTTTTATGTTGTGGCGTCCTTATTTAAATTGCATTAGTTCCATATTTATATATAATAATATCTAATTTTATTTATAAGCTAATGTCTATTGAATTTAAAATTTTCTTTGCTTCCTGTGTTTATAAATTTGTAGTTTAATAATATTTAATTAAAATATAATTTTAATATTTTTAGTTTATTATATATTCAGCTATCAATAATCTGTTTAAATATCTTGTCAAATAATTTAAAATAAAGACACACTATTTTAGATGTGCATTTTCTTTGAAGCCCTTTATTCAATAAACTTATTAATCTTTGTTGAAATATCCAATAAATTCGGTTTTAAAATGAAATTTCATTTCTAAAATTATAGAGAAAATGTTACTTTAATTTAATGTCTATTTTATTCTCCAATAAAGAAAATATCAGACAATAATATCAGATATAACAGTAATTATAATATAACTAGGAGGTGAAACAATGTACAATAAATTTCTGTATTTTGTATAGTTATCAAGGGCTTCAACAACCTTACGCTCTTAATTGTCAAAATCTGATACAAAAAATAAAAGCTGATTAAACTGAACATATTAATGCTCTAACACATAATAAAATACCATTTTTATTTATAATGCTTTCAGCAATTATTTCTTACACAATTCAAAAGTTAATTGATAAATTAGAAACTTTCATTTAAGTATTTCGAAAATTATTTGAATAACTATTGATTCATATATTCAAAAAATATTTGAAATTTTTCTTTTATACTACACTATTTTATAATTTATAATTATTTTACTTATAAAATAAAATTTGTGATTAATGTAATCGATATAAATTAATAAACTTTTACAAGCGGAAATAAATAAATACATTAATTTTAAAATAAAAAATCTCCATAAAATTCAAAAATTAGATTGAGTGAAATTTACATCAAAATAATATGATTTTACTTTGCTGTTATGAATTTTCATTATATTTCATAACATTAATGAATTTTCATTGTCCAAGAAATTGGTTTATCAAAATGAAGCCAATAAAATAGTTGCCAAAATAATGTTAATGTTCCAAAACTTGGCTTTAGATATCGACAGTAAAAATCAGTACTATGCAAAGCATTATTTACCTGTTAATAAACAAATGCAGAGGAAACAGCTGAGCAGGAAGTTAAAAAAGGAAATGCAATCATTAAAATAATATTTGATATTTATTCTCGCTATCTCAGGAAGCAATTGCAATCCATTTATCTTTCATAATGACATGACTTTCAGTACTAAGCTTTCTCTCCAAATACAATGGAACCTTTAAAATATTGATAAATATTCTTTGTATTTTACAACAGTTTAACTATAATTCGTTTGTAGCACGTACATTTGAAAGCATGGTATCGAAAACTGTAACAATATTTTTGTAAAATTTTCATTTAATGTTGAGAATGCTTTAAATTGTTATTAAAATGATATATCTTCTTTAGATAAAATGATAAAGTACTTATAAAGTTTAATGTACATATACAAATAATTTTTAAACATTCAAAGAATTAACACAAACATAAAATATTATTATATATAATATAAGCAAGAAAATAGAAGCTTCTAAAAAAGAAAAAAGGGACATTTATATTTGGCGTAATAAAACGCTATACAGTTTCATAAAATGGAGTGTTTAAACATTTTCGTTAAATTGTTGATAAAAAATTTTTAAAAGTATAAAATGAAATTTTTAAACTTTAATTATTTTATTAAATATTCTAACATGTTGCTTGTTGTTCTTACATGCGGAGTTTTAATATATTCATATGAAATTTTTTTCAAAAAAATATATTAAAAAATTAAAGAAAATATCGACTTAATAAATATACATTTACATAAAGTATTATAATAAAATGGAATTGTTTTCATGAACATGGTGTTTTATATATAATCATTAGAAATCTCTTTTTCTCTTTAATTAATAATTAAATAACATCATTTATTGCTTTTATCAGCCTTTCACGAATTTAAATGTGATGAAAAACATCCTAATATAATTTACATTTTAATTTTCTGCCTTTTTGATAAAAATGCACATATACTTCTAGTAAATATTATTGTAAATTTACACATATACAAATAAACAATTGTTTCACCGTAAACATTTATGTAATTTTAATTTTCACGAAGAAATATACAATTTAACTAACTCAAAGCATAATATATTTCATGTAATAAATTTAAAAATTAAAAACTACTTTAGCAATTTAATCCATTTGGAAACTAATTATTAGACGTCTAGTCATTCTGATAAATCTCTCGAAGATATTAAAAATGATATCTAATATGAATTTTAACTGTTTCTAATTAAATCAAGAATTGAACATAACATAAAGTTAATTTTTCATGATCAGTAATTTTTAATGGCAAATTTTTTACCAGTAACATTTACCATTATATTAACTTAAAACATTATTAATTATGCAAAATTAATTTGCATTTATAGACATTTAGTTTTCATGATTAAATACTTAATCAGTAATTAGAGAAGTATACTTAAATACTGAAATAAATAACAAATCATTAAAAAATATTTTTCAGTAATTTTTTACATAAAAGCATTAATTGAATGAATAAATATATGTGAATTGTATACAACTCGTGCATGAATGTATTCACATTTCTCTATTTTACAAAATGTTAATCTTGGTTAATATAGAAATGCAATTTTTAACAATTTATATTTGTTAAAGTAAAACGCATCGTTCAAAAGTGTTAAGGGATATTATGGTTATGAATATAAATTCTGTATTTGGAAAAAAGTTTGCTTGACTGGTATATGATGTATAAATGTTGTAAGAAATGAGGAAAAAAAAGAAGCACAAATGACAAAAAAAGAAACGGTGAAGAAGGATTAATCTTATTAGTGATGTTTGTCAATAAATAAAAAATGCTCTATACTGCTTATTTCAAACAAACAATGTAATATCGTGAATAAAAATAAATTTCAACGAGGGATATGGTTTCTTCTAAATAACATTAAGGTTTTATATTTAGAAGTATAGTATCTTTCATGAAAAAACTCTTCAATATTTAATATTCTAAAAAAACAGAAACCAAATTAATGCTTAAATGTAGGTATCTCTTTATAAATTTATACTTATTTTCAATCAATGCCGCTGATTCAGCTTTTTAATAAATTAAAATCATGTCAGTGTTTATTAAAACGGTTTTATTAGCTAATATACGTTATCACACAATTTCGAAACTAATTTATATAAATACTTAAATTAATGATATATTACGATAAATGATATTTTAAATTAAAATATCATTGTTTAAAAATATCCGGAAAAATCTCGTAACTTTAATTATGTTAAAAGTGCAACCCTTGTTTAATAGTATAAAAATGAAATAAAGTTCATTGAAATGATTATTAATTTAACAGAATAAGAAAAATCATCTTTTTTTTCTCAAGAGCTCTTTTAGATATGCCAATATAAACAGCCCTGCTTATTCTCTGTCATTTACAAGGTAATAACTTTCCCACTTGGCATTTTTTTCAAGTCTATAAATTGTCTTGTTCCTTTTCATTAGACTGTCAGAGTTCATTGGGTTCGGTTCTCCTTTTGCTTTCTGTTTGTCTTGAAAGCCAGACAGTGAAAAAAGGCTTCAGTGTAGTATTACTTATTTATTTTGCACAGCAAAAATCATTTCCAGACAAAAGCCATATACGGTAGTCAGGAGGGTCTCATTCTAGTGTTCTATATTTTCTTGAACGATTTTTGTTTGATTTTTGTGACACTAAATATAATTTGCAAATGGTAGATGTGAGTGAGAGGGCCTAGCCAACAAAAATAACAGTTTATCCGTTGTAGTTATTCACCTTGAGACAATTTAAGAACAGTAAAAATATTTCTTGCCTACTTTTTATGATGTTCAAGTTACACTAGAGTATTCTTTTTTAACTCCTTCGATTTAAATTTAAATTTTGGATATTAATTGAATATTTATACGTACATCAATGATTTGATATCAATGCCGTGATACAAGTTTACTACTTATTCATAAATAAAAATTACTCAGAATTGATTTAAAAGACACAAAATGTTTCGAATTTTATATATAAAAACTTAACACCATAAAATTGCATAGGTATTCAAAAATAGTATGCGAAGTAATATAGGGAATATAAAATCTTTAGATCTGTCTGAGACATACCTAAAAATCTACCTGAATAAAGTGATAAATACTTTTCATAAACATGAAAAGCTGGTATATAGGCCTTTTAACAAATCCTGTTTTGAAATTTATACGAGTTTATTAGATTACAAGAAACTTAGTTTTTGATGTACACACACAAAAATTTGCCAGTAACAAAACCTTTCATTAGTTTAATCTATAAGCAATTTATTCTCTAAATGTTTTGAGAAAAGCTTTTTTATTCATCCTCCTGAAGTATCCTATTTAAATTAATAATTTATTTTGAAAACACATTTCTTTCCTTTTAAATTAAGGGAAAAACAAATTTTTTACATAAGAGATATTTATTGTTCAAAAAATATCGAAAATTAACAGGCATGATCATTAAGATTTTTGAAATAACACACTCACTAATTTAATATTTTTTAATTTGTATTTAACAATGAATTTAATATTTTAGAAACAATGTTTTTAGCTTAATATAGACAAGAACTTTACTCAGAATTTCTAATAAATGCTTTTTAATGCTTTTTTTAAAGAGAAATGAAATTAATGATGTAAATAAAATATTAAATTTCTGTTGAAGAAAATAATTTACTTTAATAAAATGTGCTAACAAATGCAATCAGAATGAATTGATTGATGTTTTAATTAAATCGAACATTTTATATCATTTCTTGTTTAAACTTTTAGCATAGATTTTAGTTTGAGATAATTGCCCACAAAATTTAAATGTGAGTCAAATTTTAATTACTGCAATGCAATTTATTTATTTAAATCCTCCTTTTGTGTTCTATTAAAATATTACCAAGTGAAATTATACTTCTATTATTTTAGTATATTACCTCTGTTTTTTTACACCGACACTAAAAATTATTGCAGGGTTAAAGTTTGTATAGTTCAATACTTTTATACAAAGTGATTTTGTTGGAAAATTTTTATCAATATCAAATTCAAAGAGGTACATAAATAGTTACTGTGGAAGGAAATTAATTAAAAAAAACCTTATTTTGATTTAACACCAAAACTATCACAATAAAATCATATGAACAAAGTATAATTAAAAAATTCTTAAAAGTCAAATTTCTTCATATATTTACATATTTCACATTAAAATTTGAAATTTTAATTACTAAGTTAAACATCTAGTGCTGCTAAAAATAATGAGTTTACTTAGTAAAATTCACATTAAAACATTCTTTAATACATTGTGTTTAGGAGACTCTAAGTTAACTAAAATGTTAGTAAGTTTTGGTAAACAATGATTTTTTTACAAGTTAGAAAAAACAGCATTTGTCACCAGAAATGTTTCATTGAAAGTCGCACTCTCAGGATAAGTAAATACACTTTATAGTTGTCCGATTTATGCTTGTGACCTAGTTTTAAATTCTCTTACGTCTGCATTTTTATTTAAGTAAAAGATACGCTCAGCTAGTAAAATTCATTACCACAGTTAATTACGTAATTCTAAGTGTGAAGCAAAGAAAAGAATTTCGTTACAGTTTAGAAACATTTTTAAGATTTTTTGTTCAAAGAATAAATTAAGATTATTTCCTAGCTAAATGCTTCATGTTCTTGAAAACCTCAACTATAAGTGCATATAAAAGCTAATTTATTTTATTTCTAAACTGTGTAACATTTTTAGGCTTTTTATTAAGTATCAGGAGAAAGTAAAATATGATTTGTTTCAGGATTTATTTAATGTTGATTTACTTTTTGTTAGCTTTTTATTTATATGTTTTAACTCTTCAATTTTTTCCATATAATAAATTTAAAATAGTTCAGTAAAATAACTGCAACAATGTAGTTTGAAATTAAGCTAGCTTTGATAATGTAGCTTCTAAAAATATTTGTAATAAAAAATAAATACAAAATTTTAATATAAAATATTGTATTCAATATTTCAATTTTCCATTCATTTCTGAACAATGTAATTCTTTATTTTAAGTTGTGAAAGTAACATTGATTATCTAAGTCTTTTTTTTTTACAATGTATTAAATTAACACAATTTCTAAATTTACAACTTTCATATTTATAAGGTAGAAAAATAGTAAAAGTCATAATTATTATTTTAACTACATAGAATGGTTGCATTTGATTGCAGTAGGGACTTAACTGAATTGTAATTTAAGAAAGTACTTGTTGAAAAATTATATTATTCAATTGGTATACATCTCATTATTACTTTTAGCACCCAATATTATTAAGAAATATTATTTTTCTTGTGTATAAATTTTGACTATAATTAATCAAATTCTAAAATTAGATATGACAAACAAATTTTGAAACTTAAAAGTTTTCTTTCAAATTTTTATATAAAATTGCTTAAAATAAGTTTCTTTTATTTGAAACAATAAAAAAAATTGAGAATTTCTATTTTATTTATGTTTAATTTTTTTTAAAGAATGAAAAAATAATTTATGAGTTTTAACAAAATTTATGTATACATAAAATAAATTGAAATTTCTTTAAAAATAAAAAATTTACTTATTTTTTTATGGCATCAAAAGCATATTTAAAAATAATTTTTCTATGCGTAAGTAAATATATATATAATAACAAAAATTAGGCAATATAATATTTGTCTTAATAAAATACTATACAAAATAACAAATAAGGCTCAGTGTGTTAATAAATTTTAACATTTCAGTGCTATTGTTATGCTATGTAGAGAGTAGCACTTTCATTATAAGATGTTTTTAAAATGTTTCTAATAACCATTTAGAGGTTAGAAAACAGTTTCAGTAACAAAAATATGATAAGAAATTGAAAATTCCAGTTTATAAGTCATAAAGTCGATATTGTATCGCAAGGAAATAAAAGAAAATCTTATTTATTTCTGGCATCACTAAGCATTCCATAAAATACTGCTCAAATGACTCTTCTGAAAGTCATAAAAAACCTTTGGTACAAATTCCACAAATTTTAATGTGCCCATAAAGTGGAACATTGTCAATCATTTCGATAAATAAACCGAAGTTTTTACAGACCACATGTCTTAAAAATTTATAAAACATAACGACGAATATTAAATGCAAAAATTTCAAGAAAGTAAATGAAATTCATTAATTTTTTTTAAAATAAGTAAATCGAATAGAGCTCGAATTTTAAATCAACTTAAAATTAAATCCTAAACCTTAACAATTAATTTTACTGGTAATTAAATAAATCAATTTAATTTCTAAATAGTTTCATAGATGGCTTCAAACAAAGAAAACAGGAGCTGATAATCTTAATTTTATGGTTTGATACTGATACGCATTTTAACTGGATCCCCAGTTTACACTGATCATATCGTATTTAATTATTTTCTAATTCTTGTCACATTCAAATGGTTTATTTTAACAGTTTGTGCCATTTAAAGGCACAAAGGCGGCAATCAATTCAATTCCAAAGAATTTAGAAAAAAAATATTAAATTTGATTATATTCAGCGCACTTGATTCATTTAATGCAAGCGGTGGTTACGATGAAGAGGGTGTATTAAAGCTTTGCAGGGAAACCCTCTCTAAGGGTGGGGTGCTATTGTAACCACTTATTAATCAGGATCAAATCCTTCATTATCGGAGTAGAAGGGGTGCTCCTGCGAATGGTGTCTAGACGGATGAAGAGAGAAAATTCTAGTACTATCTGGCTGAGCGCCCGCCCGGGCTTGGGGTGAACGATATCTGGCAATTACTTTCCCTGCAAGGTCAGGCTGTGAGATGCAGACAGTCGGGACTCGGAGTCTCCCACCACTACAAAACGGAATATAAATTTTCTGATGGGGTGATGATGCGCGCGCAAAACTTTTAGCACGTGCTTTTTTTCGCTCCCACTTTGCCGCCATCCAATTCTTTGTGTAACAACATTTGTTATGGGTAGTAGGTCTTTCTAAGATTAGATGTAAGGAGACGGCTCGAACACACGTCGGCACTTTTTTCTACGCGAGTGTTGATGTTTTCTTTTTTTTTCAACCGATTCGACACTTGAAAGCGGGGATGACTTAGAGAAGTCTCTTCTTTTTTAAACGTCATGGTGCTAAAAGAACGCCAAGAGCAGTAAAAATAGAGGTGGAGTAATGTCTGAGCCCGGACAAGAGGTGAAGAAGGGTGAAATAGAGAAGACCCCAGAAAAAAGAGTTAAATTAGAATAAACTTCAAGAATACTTTAAGTTAAATTATTGCATAAATCTACTGATTAAAGTACTATATATATAAACTTATTCTTTACAAAATTATAAAAGTTGTACAAAAATCATGACAATTTATGCAGAACAAGCAGAAATATTTGATGCAACGATACTTATTCACTTGATACTGCCCTTTTTTTATTTAAATGAGTTTTCAGAATAAGTATTAATAATTTGATTAAGATATTTGTAGCCAACCTATTCTTATTAGCACTAGCTATCAAAACTCTTTTTTTAGCACCGAAATAAAATAATCATCAATAACTAGCAGTGTCATCATATTTATATTTGTTGTATTCGGCAATAAATATTGGCAAATACATATTTTAGTTGAAATTTAAAAATTGCAATACGTTTTTATATATTGTAGTACTCAAATACTTTCTTTTTTCAAATCTTTCATTTTCTTCCCTTTAGTGTGAACTTTAATCTTCATTTAATTTTTTATAGACCATTTTTTATGATAAATTTACAATATATTTTATAACATTTATATAAAACTATTTATATCTGTATTAGTTTTTTATTTGAAACTTTCTTTACAAGTTTTATTACAATAAAATTATATTTACATCACCATAATTTTTAATTCAAATATTAAAATATAAAATTCCACATCTAATGTCATGAGCACAGCAAATATATACAAAAACTAGCAAATATATAAATATTGAAAAGCATACATTGTATTCTCTAAAATCCATGACAAATGAAATTTTTAATTGAATCATTAATGTATTTTACAGAAATGACTCACCAGAATGTTCAAAATCACAACTTTTATAACAAAATAGCTTTTGATGTTAATTAACTGCGATATATAAAAATATTTTGAATTATATATGAGTTCATTAAATATACTTTAAACTGAATAAGCATCTCATATTTTTAGAATGCATTTATTTTGTAAACACAGAAAGATAAATAAAATAAAGTTTTTTAACTATAGAAACAATGCAATAATTTAATTTAAAGACCTGAATAGCATTCAATAAATAAAACATTATCATAGATAATCTCATTGAATACATATTTATCTGAAAATTGGAATAAAAAATTTAAAGAAAGAGGAAATAAATTCATAAATAGTTTTTAAACAAAGTTCTTCTATTCAACTATTTTCAATTAAATTATTTTATATTTTTGACTAAAATACATCCTAAATTATCAAATTTTATTACAGATAATACTTGATTATTTTTAATTTACTAAATTATCATAGAAGCTATAAAAACTATAAAAGTTTACTTTTCCTTATAGCTTTACATATTTCTGCATTCCACTCTTTCAAAACTGTCCTCAATTTTATGCTGTTTTTACACGAAAAAATACGTAATTGATTCATCATTCAAAAAATTTATTTAAAAGTCTTATCTTTCTTATTTTTCTTAAAATTAAGATGAAATTCTGTCAAAAGGGAATTTGAAATTACATTTTCGCTATATATTAGTTCAGCAAAACTTATCACTTCCTTTCGTGACGAAAAGCGGTGATCTTCATTGATTGACAGGCAAAGCAATAGGATTCCCTCTTTCATTTATTCCGAACTGGTCCACCCTCATCTTGAACGAACGTCAATAAAATGATTGCCTCTAAGTTATTAGACAGATAGTGGCTGCTAGGGTAGGGTGAAGATAGTGCAGTGGGGATGCATGTCAACCAAATTTATAGGCTGCAAGCCCTATTTAATATCAAATCTACCAACAGAGAAATGAATGTGACTAATACAGTAATAATCACAAGGCATTTCTCATCTTATATAACATATTTTTTTTATTATAAACTATATTTTACAATTGAAATTTCAATTAAAAGAATGCCCCATTTTAACTATAACGAAAAGTGTTAAATCCACTTTATACATTGATTTAAAAAGTAAATTATACTATACATGATTAAAAAGAGAATAATATGCAAAACATTATTTTTATTTATTAATATTACCAACAACATATGTGCATGCATGTTTTAAAAATAATAATAATATATCATTTATAGCTGAAAAAAGTTTATAAAGCCTAATGTTATGAGTTTTCCTTCACATAAATGTTTTTCAATCTTAGAAAAATATATTTTTTTATTTAAATATTTAAATAATATGTTTAATGTTAAATATATATAGTAAATATTTTCCTTTTTATTGAAATCACTCTTAACTTTTCTTGATTCTGACTTGATTTTTACTTGACTGTTTAATTCAAACTTCTTTCTTAAGTTGCTCAAATTTATAAATTTTATGTATAAAAATAAGATAAAAATGTTAGATTTTAAATTTCTAATGTCATAAATTCTTAAGCGAAATATGATTGGAGCACTTCAAATAAAGAATAAATAAAATAAATTTTTTATTATTGAGTTTTTTATTGTTAAAAACGTAGCTTTTTTTTAAATTGAATCTTGAATTATTGAAACTGTACTTATTCATTTAAGTCATTATTATTATTGAGACTGTATTTGTTAAAAAACGTAGGTAAAGTTAACAATAAAGCGAAGTTACCATTGGAATTTTTTTTATTTCATTTTATATAAATATTTTTATAAAAATCAAAAATATTTCTCTAGACATCGAATAATATTTAAATCTTATTCTTAAATGCATTATATAATTTATTTTGATAAAGTAAATTAAGATTTAATTTGATGTAAAATTTTACGCTCACAAAGAGCATTTCTTTAATTCAAAATGTTAAGTAATATATTTAAGAAAAACGTTCTATTAGATGGCAGTCAAACTATTTTTTTTTAATTTAGCATTACGATCCTATATTTTGATTTACGAGACACTTGCATAAGCAAATACACGTATAATGATCCAAGGTTTCTATTACTGACAGTTTAGCCTAGAATTAACTGTAATTAGTAAATTTTTCATTATTTAGCTTTCAAATTATTAATCGTAATAATTACGTGAATTAGAAGACTTTCTATGTTTCCATTAATAAATGTAATGAATTGCTCCAAAAGTGAATGAAAAGCTTGTAATTTACTTCAAGCAATATATAGAGCACAAATTACTCAGTCAAATTATAAAATATATTTCGTCTTTTTCGTATATAAAAATATCATGTAATTACTTAATTTAATTTCTTAGAAAAAGAAATATGCTATGACTATTTCACTATTCAATATATTCTCTCTCTCTCTGTAAGTGTATTATAATAGCAAAATATTCCGTCTGAAGAAAGATGTAGCAATATTAAATTTTCATGTATAATATTTTGAACATAATTTTATCATCTAATGTAATTTTATAATATGTAATTTTATTTATGAAAGCTTTTAAAAGTATATCAAATGTTATAATCGTTAACAAGAAATATATATACTTCTTTTGTATCCTTATGAATAATTTCTGCATTAAAAATTTTTGTAAAGTAATTCTTAAATTAATCTTACTTTAAAATAAAACTTTTGAATAATAAATATTTTGTACATATTTTATGAGCAACGTGGAAATGATATAAAAATTTTAGCATTCTATTTGTATAATTTCTAATAATACCAGTGCTAAAATAATAAAAAGTGTAATTATGTCTTTTAACTAATTAAAATTTATTAGCTCAGCGTTTGACCCAAAAGTTAGATTTCAAAATAAAAAAAAATCATAAAAGGTTCACAAATTCTTAGCATAATATTTTGGACAATTTTGGCGAACATTTCTCATTTGGTGAACATTTCTGGGACATAAATAAATATTTCTCAGAATTGCTGTAACCAAATTAATATGGATTCCATATATAAGGAAACGTTTGTAATCAATAAATTATATAATTATTTATTTTATCATTTTGAATACAGTCAAATCATCTTTAATACGCAAAATGAAATGCAGAAAAATGTTTTGCATCAAATGAATACAATAATTATAATATTATATACTTCCGGACAATATTGATTTTTACACAGTTACTATAGGGAGGAGTGTAATTTGGCGACAACAACATATTAATACAATGAATGAACTTGTAATAACCACTGCAAGGTCAGCGTACGCTTCAACAATTTGTTTTTGGCCACCCCATGCAGCTAATTCCAAACGCGTGCCTCGGAACAATTCAATTCAATCATTCTATTGTGGACTCATACGAAAGAGAGTATTTCTAACAGAGAATGAATAAAGGAAAGCATTGTGATGTGTTTGAATATGTTCTGTTGTTTTTTTTTCTTTACCTTTTTTACGAAGAACATCAGCTGTTCCTAAGTACAAATTCATTGCTATAGTTGTGCCTACTTAATGATATCCTGTGCAGAAAAAAAGCAATGTGTTATTTTCTAGATTTCTACCAAATTCATACACCAACGGAAATTCAAAAGGAAGTACAGCTACTATCTATATCATCGCCCTGATCGATGGATTTTAACGATTTTTCAATGCTTCGTTTATGATTTTTGTATGCAGTATTTAGTGAAGAAATCCATACATTCACAATTGCCCATGCAAAATTTTGATACTACTTCCTCCACAAAAGATAATTTCGTATTTCCTACATAATGCATTTATAACGACCTTATGTACGTTATCTTTGGGTGGAGTTCACTAATATCTTATAAAAGTTTAATTTATCAAAGTAAATGACTGTGTTATTGTGTCATAAATATTAAACTTTACGCTGTCCACAATCATAGACATGTTTTTTAAGTTCTTTATAAAATAATGTAAATGTAAAAGTTTAATATAACGGCTGGACTATATATGAAATATTATCATAAAATACAACCGCACATTCCTAGCTTCAAAACATATTTTAATCCTTGAAGCTCTCTAGAAGCAGAAATATAATTAATTTATACAGGTATATCTCACGCATGTTAATATAATATTTTTGAACGGTTAATTTTTTAATACTAAAATGCCACTTTCGTCTATGAGGGAAGAGATTAAACATTAGAGATTTCCAATTTTTCCGTAACTGCAATTAAAAAAAATTTATGTATATTGAGTTGTTAATAAAAGATACTGATTATATAAATATTATCTTAAGCATAACTAATTTTATGAATGATTTGTTGACTACAATAACATATAATATATTATTTATAAAATTAGAAACAAACAAAAAATGTTAAGCTTAATCTGAAACTTAAATTTAAATATTTTTGAGTGATTTAAGAATTCTATTTTGAGTTTCGTAAAGCTGTTTTAAATAAAGGATAAAAGCAGCAAATTCTAATTTATATATTCATACAGGCTTCACAAATTTGAATGAAAATTAATTCTTAATATAACAACATTTGTTATGGGCATAAGTCATCAAAACTGTTTCGATCTTCCGTTTCAAAATAATTCTTTATTTTATAAACTTGTTATACAACTAATATTAGAATTTATTATGCGAACTATACTTCTTTATTATTACAGTCATTTATTTAATAAATTTTAAGACTTTTTATCAAAACATGTTAAATTCTAAAATAAATATAAATTATTTGGTAATTCATTATAAAAAATTGCAGATGAATTCAGCATTAACAAAGAAATTAAATCAAAAATTTAGAGAAGATTTTTTTACCCTTGTTTAAATTTCTAGGAGGAAAATGCATTTATATTTTACTTTCATTTTGTCCTTTTATTTAGACAGAAATACAAATCATAAAACATAAAATAATTTAAGTTTAAGTAGTAATTTTTAAGGGCTCTTTTGTGTATATATATATATATATATATATATATATATATATATATATATATATATATATATATATATATATATATATATATATATATATATATATATATATATATATATATATATATATATATATATATATATATATATATATATATATAAATATATATATATATATATATATATATATATATATATATATATATATATATAAAACAGAAAGAATAAATAAATAAAATAACCTCTTGTACTTTGTGTGTATTTAACAACATATAATTTATAAGTTATTCTCACTCAATATAATTATAGAAATAATATATATAGCCCCATTAAGTACATAATAATCTTATTATTACTAACACTTTTTCAAATCTGTACCAAAAAAGGAACTTTAGCAAATACTTTAACCACAATAACAAAACAAATAACCGAGAGTAGATTTTTCCAATAGTTCAAATACCTTCTTGTACCCTGCACAAAAGAAAGGCTTCAATCACTGCATGTAACACTGGTGATATTGTATTTAGTAAAGAGAATAGCGTGCAGAAAAATAAACAGAAAACGATTTGCTTCCGCACTACTTATTGATTTTGATTGACACTGTCACTAATGGACAGAGGACATGAAGGACAGTATGTCGTGATCTCTGTTAGAGACAACCCTTAACACAATCACGCGAGATTGCAAAATGCTATGGTATCATCTTGTGAACTGAAGTACAGGAAGTTGTGGTATATTTAAGAGATGCTCGTACTATGCAATTTCTGAGTTTTTTTGCTAAAATATCCACATAGATTTGAATAAATTTAAACTTAAACATTTTGAAAGATTTTTTGGCTAAAATGTGTCAAGAATTGAATTGGTTGACAATGCTAATATATTAATAAAATAACCAGTCGAATGATTCCAAATTGAGTAGGTTTCTTTGTATAAAAATGGCCTGGAAGTCATTCGCCAAGCTTTCCTTCGAAAGAATTTGTTACTTAAAACTGCAGTTTTGTGATCAAATACTTACCCTAGATTCCTTTATTGTCATCGCGAAAGCATTATATCTTGTCTTTCATTAAGCTTCTGTCTGTTTTCTGGATGAAAAAATGACAAAGGGGCAAAGATCGGCTCAAATCGAATTCCTCCCTCCATTTTCATTGCCCACAAATCAATTTGCTGTGACATCTATCACAAAATGGAAAATGGAGTAATCATGGGGTGGTGGATTGCTCGAGGAAATAAAAGGAATACAATTTTAGCCAAAAAATATATTTGCTACAGAAGTCGATTTTTCTGACGTGTTCCTTTCAGAATATGATGCATTTTTTAAATAATGTTTATTGAAAACGCTAGAAAATACAATAGTGTATTTTTACCTGAATATCTATCCCATGAATTTCATGTCTGGTATTGATGGAAAATTTTCATACAGAAATGTCTGCATTTCTCATATGACAATTACAATGATTTCGATCTTGAATGATTATACATTGCTACATTAATGATTTATGTTTGAGATTTTTGATTATGCTGAATTTTTTATTGACTTTATTGTATTTCGGTTTGCTTTATTAGGGAATATTCAGGGATGTGTCCCAAATATCTGCTTATATAATACTTATATTCAACAATTTACTAATATAAATGATTTGAAAGAGGCTAAGGAAATATTTAGTAAAATATATAAAGATATACAATAATCCATTCCCTTCCACAAGGAAAAATTAATTTTTATAATATATACAATTAATATTATCTTTTCTATACTTTTATTATTAATTTAAAATTTGTTTATGAAAGTTTTTGCTTTATTTATTTATTTACTTTTTTTCTATTTTCATTTTTAGATGTAAAATATATAACAAAAATATTGAAGGAAAAACTATGTAATCTATTATAGATTGAATACTCCTAATTGTGTGTGAACATTCATTTAGACAATTTTGGTATTTGCATAGCTGATACAGAAGCTGCAATTTTTAAATCTTACAAATATTCCAAATTCAAGTTACGCAGTACAGCTTATATATAAAAAAGTATAGATGATAATTTAGAGGAAGTCGTTAGAATAGTTTTTCGTGAAAATTATAGTTAAGTTTTTGATATTATTATTTGCTTATCATGTTACTGAGTTGTTGGAAAATACGATTTCGTATGGAAAAAATTATAGCCAAAGACAATTAGATCAAAATCGTACTGACACTAGCATTATGTCTAATATGTATGTGTGTAACCATTGAATAGTTATTATTTCATTTTTAGACAACTTTTTGATGAATAATTCAATTTCTACAAATCCCCTTGTTTGATGTAATTTTTTACGTTATGTGAAGTTTCTGTATGCAAAGTTAATGGAAATATTTTCATACACGAAATCGAAGAATCATTACTGGATATTTGAATTTTTTCTAAGTACAATATTTAGTTAACCTTATTAATCTGTATTTTTTATTACTAAAAAATTAGGTTAATAAATAGTATAAACAAAAAAACTAGTAATTAATGAGTCAAAGAGCAAAGAAAATTTAACATTTTAGCTTTTTTATATAAATGAAAAGGTTTATTTTTACGTGAATATATTACACAAAGGAATAATAAGTTGAAAAATTGTTTCAAATTTTCTTTCTACATAAAATCCAGAGGTTCAAAAAACAAGGAAATATATTTATACATAATAATAATATCAGATATTCTTCAGTTAATGTACATCGATTAAAGTTTCAAATCTGTCATAAATGTTTTACTTTTTTACTGAAATAACTGGTACAAAGAAGTTAAAGGAGATTTAAGGGAATATGAATAACGAAATGTTGAATATTACATTATATGCAGTTGGTTATTTACAAAGAAAATACAAAACTGACCGATTGTTTTATTATTTAATAATTTTAGTATATAACTTAAGACCTTTTGATATACAATTAAACTCCTAGGAAAAATATTTTTACCTAAGAAAATTAATACTAAGGTAAAATTTTATTATCGTTTATTTAAACGTATCAATCATAATGAAAAAAATACACAAAACGTGAGATGTATTTAATTCAAAGACGTCAGTTAAAATATAAAAACTTAAGATGATTGTGTAATATTTCAATCAATGTTGGAAATAATTTATAAAAGGAGCTTCTAATAAATTTGAGTAATTTTGTCATTGATCGTACTGTAATTCCTAAATTCTTTAGATAGACTTAAGTTATATATTATAAAGCATTTTAGCGAGTGTTGAAGAACTGAAAATAATAAATTTTCCGAGCACTGGCGTGGTATTGGCCAATAACTGAAAATGTTACAGGAGAAGCCTTTATTTTTTTGAAAGCTTTTCTGCATCTGGCAAATATGGTTCACTTTTCAATGCTTTTATTTCAGCCCCTTTTATTTGCTCCAGTGACGCTACTAAATCTCCTTCCTAGATGGTCAAAAACCCATCATTTGTCTAAGGGTGATGTCTGACGACGACATGCTTCACTCTGAGACCAATATCGATTCTTTATCCCCTGTGTCAACATTCAAAGAATTAATGCACAGAGCCTGGCTCGTTTTTTTTTGGTTCTATTTTTATATACAAAAAATGTACAAAACTCATACACGCTTATGACTGATACACTGAAATGATAGAACCATACAAATGTTTATAGAATATTGCACTATTACTGTGTAATAAATTATTTATAAAAAACAGGTTTTTTTAAATAAATACACTGAAACAATACTTGTAGTACATTTTCAATGTCTGTAAGAAAGGAAAAATTAAGTAATTGACTAAAATCATTTTACACCTAAGACATATAAAACCATTTTAGAAAACTGACAATAATTTGTAATCTTCTTACTGTATTAAATATGCATTAATGTTTTCATTATTTTTAAGACTAATTAAATATCAACCCATGTTTTAAAACTTTCTGTTTAAGTTTCACTTTTATTATTCAATTGCTGTACTTGTGATCATATGTTTTACTTACTATTGTTGTCAAGATTTTTTTAAGCGGATACATATGTGGAAAACTTTGAATTCTATTTTTAAAAAGCCACTTTTAAGTTCAGTTTGATTTATCCAAATTTTCATTGTCTGGCGAACTTACCTTATGAACACGGGCTTATAAGGCATACATCTTCTGAGGGAGAAGCTCTAGTTTTGAACCCTGCCACAGTTTGAATAATGGGAGATTGATATCGCTCTTCTACTCTCTGGATGAACATCTGACAGGGTGGGTGCTTGGGATTCTTCTTTTACTGGGTTTTCTTTGTACCCTACTAATTTACAAACCACTCTTTATGAAAAGTCCTCTTGAAAGGCAAGATGCAATGGATGTAGAAAATGTCTTACAATAATTTTCATTTATAAGGTTATCCGTTAAGTTGCGTCAAATAAGCCAGCCAATTTAAATTTCAAAGACTGCAACACAAATACTGATACAATACTATATATATATATATATATATAGTGTGTGTGTGTGTGTGTGTGTGTGTGTGTGTGTGTGTGTGTGTGTGTGTGTGTGTGTGTGTAAAGGGTGTTTTTAAGAATTAATGGAACTTAAACCAAGCATTTGTAGTATTTTTTCTGTGTAACAAACATTTTTAATAAATATCTATTCATTATATGAATAATAATGAATATATGAATATAATATGCAAATTTAAGTATTTGTACACTATCATAAACTCGGTCATACTTATCTGATCACTCTTTCCTTGATTTAATCAACTATACATTCAGAAAAATTAGAAATTTCACAAAACACATGGAGGATTTAAAATTAATTAAAACAAATAATAAAAACTTAAGATCTGATTTCTTAGATATTTTTACTGAAGTTATAAAACCCAAATTAATCAGACTGATATATATATATATATATATATATATTATATATATATATATATATATATATATATATATATATATATATATATATATATTTATATATATGATAAAAGTAATAAATTTAAT
Source organism: Latrodectus hesperus (assembly GCA_037975125.1). Lineage (NCBI taxonomy): Eukaryota > Metazoa > Arthropoda > Arachnida > Araneae > Theridiidae > Latrodectus > Latrodectus hesperus. The sequence continues at coordinate 77,409,715 of CM075854.1, forward strand.
TTTTGGCTTAATATAAATTAATCTACAAAAATTCAAATGTCTATTGTAATGTAAATTTTTGTTCAATTAGTTAAAATTTATAATATTAAATTTGTAATAATTTAAAAGCCATTATAAAACAAATTAATAGTTAAAAAATACCCAACTAAATTTTAATATACCAATAAACTTTATCCAGGACTTTTTTTGCAAGTATTAGTTTACTTATAAGAGTGAAGTAGGATTAAACTACAGAAGGGTCCCTAAAGCCTTAAAAAGGTCATATAAGAAACTTCAAATTCTATTTAGTGTTTGCACTTAGTTGCGTGCTTTCAGTATTTATATATTATGGGTTTTACTTGGTTTGGAATTAATTTTTCTATTTATGTGTCAATTCCTGGTATTTTATATCTACTTCTGGGTATTTATGCATAGATTATTTATTATCTTCAATTTGTTTTGAGTGATTTTATAGCGTTTCGGGGTGTAGTGGCATAATTTTGACGATTGTCTTTTGCCATTGTAGAAAAATCGTATCTTTGTACTAATGTGGTCAACACCCGCTGATAAAACTAACCAATTTGTACTCAATTCCAGATGTATATTTATTTTACTCTTTATCAGCTATACATTTCCAGTTCAGTTATAGCAATAAATATTGATATGAGTTTCAACTTATTCCACATTCACCCGAGCACGATAAGGTATCGAGACTAAAAAAAGTGTTTCACTCGCTTACTTTCTAATTCTACTTGAAAAAAAACTTCCAGCTTATAAATGGCAATCATTATCCCCTTCAATCACTTCTATAACTTTCCCCCCTGGCTGCTGACACAGAGTGTAATAATTACTATTCAATCGAATTCTTTGTTGGTCTATAAAATCTGATGATGTCACGGTCACTGCGTGGCTTGTAAAATGTTACAAGAAAAAACGGAGAGCCCAGAAGAGCGACGAGCCAGTTGCATAGCGGAATCAGCGATGCATTAAATAACGGGCATGTGGTTGAGCATTACCTAGTTGTGGGGAGCTGGGCATCAGGTACGGTATACCTGAGAACTTTTTTCTACCTTTGGAGGTGAATTCATCAGTGATGTATGGATTCATTAATGACATCGTGGGGGTCGCGTCTAATAGGCGTTGGGGTGCGGCACAGGGCCTTACATTAACGGTTCCCTACTATAGGGTTGCCAACTTGCAATGCATTAGCTGTGTATTTAACATGATCAGATAGAAGAAAATCGCATACAATGTTTGGGCACCCTTAGATCATTAATTTCGTCGCATCTAAAGAGCGCATATTCATTCTTTCTTGCTAAGATAAACCATGAGGCAATGTTAAAGCAATTAAGTGGTATAAGGGAATGCAATGGTATCACTACCACAGATAGAGAGCTACAATGGAAAAACATCAATGCAAATAAATAATTTTTTAAAGAGGTAATTTGTACAATGTATGTGTATTCGCGAATCTATATATGTATAATCTGACAATTTTTAGTATTATGTACGTTAAAAATTCACACATTATATTAATAAAAGGTTAGATAATGTTTTCAACACATAGAATTAACGAAATTGTGTATGGAAAAGTATTCATCAAAACATTTATTACTGAATTAAATTCAACAGTTTTATCTCTTTATATACATTAAAGAATATAATTACTCATATATATATATATATATATATATATATATATATATATATATATATATATATAATTTTTGGTTCAAAAAGTAAAAATTAAATATTAACTAAACGAATTAATTTACAAAACTGGACGAAGTTAATTCCTACAGAAATTTTATACAGAATAAATAAAAATATAATTTAACTAAAAAAGCCATAATCAAAAAAGAGTTTTAAGAAATTTGAAAAACTAAAAACAAGATTAATCATTTGAAATACAAAAGAAATAAATAGAGAGAGGGAAGAAAGAAAGAGATACAGATCAAAATTATTGAAAAAATGTTATATTTAAGAGCCATAAGAGAGAGAGAGAGAGAGAGACTATATCAAAAAGCTTATAAAATTTCATAAATATTCATACTTAGTATTTAATATAAGAGGTGCTGTTACATGATCGAAATATATATGCTAATATATACTATTAAAATATTTCTATTTTCAGGTCTCTTAAGATTTTTTGAATTATATATTATTGTAGCCGTTCTTGAAATAAAAAACAGTGTCTTTTTGCTCTGATTTGTTAAAACATTCGCCATATCATAGCTCACACAAGAGAGATGGACAGTTATTAAATGTACAAAAATGATAGAGCACAACAATTAACATTAAATTATGGAACATAATATTTTTGTATATCTCTTCGTGGCAGTTGGAGTTTGACTACTTATTTTTTCTTATTGTTGTCATTCGGTGACAAACGAACATTTGTTGCCACTCCAATAAATAGTTGTTACAATATAAAATTTATATTAAATCGAAAGTAACTAGTAGCTCTGATGCAATTAAAAAAATATATTTATACTCGAAATATGCTTTTAACTATAATTTCTATATTCAAAAATATTTAAAATTTCAATATTCACATGTAGAATAATAGTGTTTATATATGCTTTCCTTTTACGTTAAAAGACACTGAATATATTACTTTCATTTTATTATTTCAATGTCTAAATAAAAAATCCTTGGAACATTAATTACAAAATTTTAAATATATGATGTATCATTTAGTTAAAATATAGACATTTTTATTGATTCGATAAAGCATTTCACTGAAATATTTAGAATTCAGTATGCACCCCCCATATCTTAGAACTTAATTTTCTCAATTCCCCATATCTGCTATTTCTGTAGAGATTCTAAGAAAAAAGAGGTTGAATTTTAAAAGCGAAACTGAAGTAAACGAAACTCTATTTATAAAAAGGTGTTCAGTGATGCGCGGTATATGCGGTAACATCTGTGAGCGGCAGCTTGTGATGATAGCTCGAGCCCATGTCTGCATGGGTGATTCCTTGCGAAGAGGGGTGCAAATATGGAAGAGGGTTCTGCAGAGAATTGAGCTGTGCGTGTGAGTTATTCGATACGTTTCCAATGGATAATGCATATCTAGCAAATGTTGTTACCATCTGAGTATTTTTATTCCTTAAAAAACTAAATAAAAATGATCATAGGTAGAACAGCAACCTTTCACATGTTCCCCATTAGTTGTGTGTGACTTTCATTCATCGTTTACAGATGAATCTATGTATTGCATATGGGATGCGGAGCTTAGATGGTATATAATATGGTAAAATCTGGTTTAAAAAATGTGTTCCATGTTTCCATTTAAAAAAAAAGATCGTATGATACAAATGCTATTGTAAAATTGAATTTCAATAAAAAAATTTTGTTAACTAAATTTACATGGTATTATAGGAGGTAAATTTTATTAAATAATGCATTTTAAGAAATTAGTATTGTTTTATTATTTTTCTTAAGTACTATTGTTTTAGGAATGAATGCAATGAAATCGATGAGATACACATCCCATAAAAATATATATTAAAATGATTGCACACAAATAGTTGTAATTTAAAGGAAAATCAGATAATCCAAAAATATATAACTTATATAAAATTACGTTATTGTATCGTAAAATGTATAGTAAGTTTTTCCAAGTAATGAGACTGTACGTTTGACGACCTGTTTCAAGATACAAAAAATTTAAAAAAATCCTATTATCAAATTAAAAAAGGATTTTTTTACAAAACAGATTTATGAAAATAATTTGAAGCACTTGTAAATAAATAGCATTACATCAACAAATAAATAATTACCAAGTCAGTCATTCAAATTTCTTTTTAAAAAAGGTTAATTTTAACATTAGCATTCATAATTTTTGAAGTGATTTGTAATTTTTTTATTTAAAAAATCTCGAAAATTACGAACACACACACATTTAATTTTTTTTTAAATTTACAATGTATTATGAAACTTTACTCTGCATATTTCCCCCTTACATATGTAAAATTTTGTGTTGGAATACATATTATTTTCATTAATATAATATATTTTTGAAAATATAAAGCAATTTTAATATGTGCTGGTTATATTCATGGAGCTGTCAATGAGTGATACAATTTTTATTTAGTAGGTTCACTAACACCTTACAAAATACTTAAATATTTCTCGATGATAAAGATTTTCTTAGTGTTCTTTTATCACTTTTCTTATTATTTTTTAATGTCTAGGAGGGTCTTTTTCAAGGAAATAGTAATTCTTAAAGAGTAAAGCTATCATTCATTTTATGTAACAAAATATCTCTTATACAAATTCATGACTTTGAGATTAAGCTATTATAATCGAAAGGGCAGTAAAAGGAATAACAAATATATATAAAATGCAAGAACAAAATATTTTACTATTTTAAAAAGGGGGGTCACAGGAAAGTTGAAGAAATAATTCGGATATAAGCATAAAAAAGACAAGCTTCACGACGTTATTAAAATATCCACATTAAGAAAAAGAAGAAAATCTGGGAGATTTATTAAGTCCTTTTGAGGAACATTTTGCAACAAGAAAAAACGGAAAATTCTTATATCTAAGGGGGAGGGGAATGCTTTCTCATATGACCTTTTATTTTATGTAGTTTTCGGATTTTTAATATTTCTCCAGCTGTGATAACATGAAAAAGCTACCACTCTTAAAATATTTCTTATAAACTCTAAAGATTATAAGAGCTTTTGACCTTCATATATATGTTCTTCATTAAATTTATGTTCTCCGCAAATATAATTCTAAATGTTGGAATTTATAGAAAATTTGGATTTTATAGATTATAGTGACATGTGTTTATATAAAAGATAAAAGCATAACTTTTTTTTTTTTGCTAAAAATTATATTTCTTAGTGTAAGAAAACTCTAAAATTTAAAAATGTTTAAACTTCGTGCCATATATTCTTTAATGAGTTTTTTTCAAAGTGTATTCTCTTTCGATGCATATTTTTTTAATATGAAATGAGTTGTCTCAAACAATTTATTATTAAAAAATATAATTAGATTATATTTTTCTTATAATTACATTTAATTTCTGCGTTGTTGTGGCTTATCCTCCTTTTGTCTGACTTCGTCAGACAAGGTCCATAAGAGAACTGACCCGAAGAAGATCTGACAGTAAAAGGGGGGAAGAATAAAGGTCCTTCTTGGTGAGCCCCATGCAGTCAAGAACATGTTCAGGGGAGGCTTGTCATTTAATTTCTTTTAGAATTTAAATGCATTTATAAATTTTATAAAAATTAAGCTTTGGAACGTAAAATATAATATATGAGACACAAAATTTTTTATTCTTAAAAAATTTTTTACTGAAAATTTTACGAATAATACGAGTCTTTGAATTTTCGTAATGAAGGAAAAATAAAATTAAAAAAATATCAATTCTATAAATTCATTTCAATTGATATTTAAATAGTATAATAAAGGTAATAAGTTGGTGCCAAATTATTTCCAAGTAATACAAATACAATCATTTCTTTCAAGAAATATTTAAAAAAAAGTATGAAATAAGGCTCCTTTTATTGAATCATTTGAGTTTAAAAATTTGGAAGCTAAATAAGTTGTAAATAAATAAGAAAGAGCAATTTATTTGATTTATAGTTATTTTTTGCTTGCTTTTATATACTTGATATACTATTCTATCATGTTAATTGAAATAGAGTTAAAAAGCAATATTTACGATAAATTAATAATATTTTTTTAAGTTAGGCAGGTGGATTATTAATTGCACGGAGATATTAACATTGAAGTTTTTTGTTTAATACAATGCTGAACTAAAATTAATATATTTCACTTAAAGAAATAAGTTTTCAGGTAAACCTTTGTTTTAATTTTATTTTCATTTTTAATAGCCAGTTCATAGTAATGTCGTAATAATAATTAACTATACATAAAATTTTATGTTTATAATTATTTATCTTAAATTTAATTGGAAGCATATTTTCTATAAGCTTAACACAGATAAACACACATGAGAACATAGAATTTAATTACTTTATAGTTATGACACAAGTGTATGAAAAGAATTATGTTACATTCTCAAATTAAAAATGTTTTAATACAAGAGTAACAATTTTCCAAGTAGAAATAAATATCACTAACTAGTGATTGCAAATTCCTACATGATTCAAAATATTTTCAACAAACTGGTTTAATAAAACAGTAAATTTAAGTTTTATTCAATTTAATCTTTTTTTTTTTTTTTTTTTTTGCTTTAGAATTTACTTTGTCATTTTCGAGATTATCCGAGAATTACTACATACACTTCACATAAATTTAGCTGTATATTAGTTTTCTATAAACATCAAGGTTATATATTTATAAATGAAGAAAATTTAGAAAGTAATATTGATTTTAGGTTTACACAAACTAATTTTATTTACTTAAAATTCATAACAAAAATGAATCAGTATATAATATAAACTATGTCAAAACTAACTTTAAGAAATATACCATTTCTAAATGAACAAATAAATTTCAGTTGTTACAGTTACCTGTCAGTTGCATTCTAAAAAGGTTCTAAATATTATGAAATTGCTGGATCAAATTTTAGTTAATACTATCATATTTTTTTAGGTCTTGCAATTCAGAAAAAATTTTGAGAACATAAGAAAAAAATTGTAAGTCATGTATTCCATTTTCCAATAATATTAATAAACTGACCTTTCTGAAAATTTTAACCTAAATATTTAAGGTATGATAGTTAACTCTGGTCATAGTGGATTACAAGCCCAATATATATCTAAGAATTCGATTATTGGCTCGAGTTTATGGACTGAATTTAGTGATTTATAATCGTGTGCGGTTCCACAATTGAAGCTTAAATGTCATAATTACTTTATTATTGAGAAATAATTTCTAACAAAATTATATCGTAACTATAGTTTTTCATTGAAATAGCATAGCATCCATTCTTCTGAATTTTAAAAAGAAAAATTTTTTGCCCTAAATTTTTTTTAAATATATTTAAGGTATCAATGTACTGTTCATTGAGATATCTGTCTCACATACTAAATACATGTATTGTTTAGTGTCTCGTGCATTAAATAAGTGTATTATTTAGTGTTTCATGTACTAAATAATTGTATAGTATATATAGTGTCTCATGTACTAAATTAGATACTCTGAAAATGTTTTAAACTGAGATTTGTATGTTAAAGAAATGTTTTCTGTTTCTTTACCCGGGCTAGTAATATTAAATATTTTAACAAAATTACTAACATTTAACATCATTTATAGAAATTTTAAACTTTAAGTAGTAATTTATTGATATAATAAGGTGCTATCAGCTATTTATAACTGAAAAGTTATATTATTAAAATATTTTTATTGAAAGTTTCATGTAGCCAAGTAATATAATTGAAATTGAATTTTTTCTTAGTTAGGTTTGCATCTTAGTATAAAATCTGACTGATAAATTGTATGACTAAGATCATAATATTTGTTAAGTCTTTCTTAAGTATTCCTTAGTGTATTTTTTAAAAGTAAAGAATGATTTTATTTATTTAAAAAAAACATGAATACGAATAAATGTGTGCTATAAATTTAAACGTCCATTATTTAACTACAATCGCTTGATCTAAATTGTCTTGTCAGGATAATTTTCTTCATGTTTGCTTTTGTAGCTAAATGATGAAATAAGTTCCCATAATTATTTACAACTCCACATTAATATTTACATAAAAAATTTAACTTTTTATTTAAATTTCACATAAAATCCCTTATTGGGACATTTTCTCTACCTGTAACAATTTATAACACAATAAAATTTTAAAATAACAAAAATTAAAATTTAATTCAGCTTAGAATTATAGCTAAATAAGAGATAAAAAATCAAGTAAAATATTTATATATGAAAGTATTTTTAGACAAAAAATAAAGATGTTTACAATTTTTCCTCATTTAACAGTCAAATAAAATGTAAAATTTTGTAATGAGCTAATCTTTTCTAAAATATTTCATTTATGATTCGGTATTTTCTTATTTAAAGATCATAAATATATTTTTATGAAAAACAATTATTGTTGCCATAAAAAATCTTTTCCAGAAATTTATGCCTTAACATCTCCTTTTTTAAATCATTCTTTTACTGGATTTCATTTGATTTACTTAAAACAATATTAACTAACACTTTTCTTATTTTAGTCACATAATTCGATACTTATAGGTGCATAAAATTAAAAAAATTGCAGCTGTCTGTTAGCAACTGAAAGCATTAAATAAAGTACACTTGAAATTATTTATCATTCGAGAGATGATTAAATAGAAAAGAGGGAGAGGGGAAAATGAGTTTTCTCTCTTTCTCCCATACTCACTACAAAAACGAAATTGAAATAATCGATTATTTTCGTGTATTTTTTAGTTCCTCTATAATTCATGCATTTTCATATTTATGCATCTATACTTTTTTTATATAAGCTGTACAGCGTAACTTGAATTTGGAATATTTCTAAGATTTAAAAAGTGCAGCTCCCCTCTGTATCAGTTATGCAAATACCAAAATTGAAAAAAAGCTATTCAAACTCTCTTACAGAAAATAAAAGGCTGTATAATTTATGTGAAATATTTTACGAAGTCCTTAATTCAAAACGTGTTACAGTTATATCCCCTTAGATTTTAAAATATATGTTAAATATTACATGGATATAAGAATCGTGTTTTAAAAATATCAGGCTTATTCAGATGTTTTGCTTATAAAAAAAGATTTTTCTGAGTCTTAATTATAAATATTTTAAAGATAAAAGATAAATTAGAGTTATTCATGAAAACCTCTACAGATTAATATCATTTTCTTTAAATTAAAAATACAATGAATTGATGCTTTTTTTAATTTTGTAATGTTGAAGTGTAAAATAATTATTTTATTAGATAGTTTCAATGCTTTAATATTTAAAAGACACGGGAAAAAATAAGAGAAAAAAACATAAAATTTATTTGATTCATTTATATTTATTAACATGTATAATTTAGGATTAACACTCATTTAAAAATTCTGTTAGATCTCCTGATATTTTTAAATACTTTATATAAAATCTGTATTTTGAACCATTAGAAATGGAGATATAAGACTTAAACTCAGACTCCGTGGTTATTTAAAACAAGAAATCTGAGTGTACCATAAATAATATTCTTGGATTTCTATTGGCTTACAAACGTATAGCGATTATTAGAAAAAAGAATTTGAAAATGACTAGGCATGACAAATTTTGAAATTCGAAAGATCGCCTGCAGAATATAAATGAGTCATTCAAATTAAAGTCAGGGATAATAACCACAGCAAAAAAAAATGTGTTTGGGGTAAATGAACTATTAATCCACCGCATTATTACTTAAACATATTGCATGTATTAATATTCTATGATTACACTTCACTGTGCTAATATGAATATTCAATGTCTCGTCTCACAACATTCTGTTTTTTTTTCTAACTTTCCATTTCGTAAATAACCTGAATCCAAAATGTAAAACGGCTTCTTCTCCTAAAATTAATTTATTATATATTAAAATAATGCTCGTGAAATTATTGTTCAATTTATATCAACTTTAAGAGAAATATAAGGTTCTTTGTCAGGAATTTGAAATTTAAAAGTTTTTGTGTGATTCATGTATTTTAAAAATAAACTTGTCTTGTTTAATTCCATACTTTAGAAATTTTTGAGCATTTTATTTTGTATGTGGGAAAAATGCAGCAATCACTTGAAATAACATGACAGGTTTCTGTTGAAAAAAATTTGATATCTGAACACATGTTAGTTGTAGAAACATGTGACACATGTGAATGTTCTTTGGTGCAGTTGAACAGATGGGCTATCCTGGGAACAGGAAATCGTTTCGCTTCAAACCACACCCTCTAATGCTGGACGTTTAATGGAGCAGTATTTACCCGTTACTGTTTGAATTACAATTAAAACTATCGGAGCAGAACACAACTGTGAAATTTTTATCGATTGATAACTCCCCAAGTTAGAACTTTTTACTAATACTAACTATTATATGCCTCATTATTTCAACTTTCAAATCTGATTGGATCAAAATAAATTAAGGCTAAATAAAATATTGAATATAATAATTTTAAAAAAATCTGATTTCAGGCTAATCTGAATTAAATAGAAATAAATAAAGAATTAGAAAAGCATATCTGAGCATTTAAAATTTTGTCAGAGGGTATATATATATATATGTATAATACTTTTATAAATAATTAAAAAGGAATAAATTTCCTACAGAAAAAAAGGCATTTTTATGTTAAAGAATTTTTTTCTTACATTCAAAATTTTTATTTTGAAAATTTAGAGTTTTTTCCCGTTTCTTTTTTTTAAAAAATATTCTTTAAAAATGCTCAGATTTTTTAATACAATATAATATTTATATATAAGTTATCCTATATAAGTTTATTTCAGTAAATCATTGATATGATTATTAATCTTCATTTTTAGAAGACTTTGATTAGAGCAGTATATAAATTTTGCTTTTCATGATATTTTATGGGAAAAAATGAAAATGTGGCAGGTAAAACGAAAAAAAAGCAGATTAACTGATTAAGAACAATTTTATCAAATGTAACAAAATTAAATGAAACTATTATGATAAAAATTGAAAAATACAATACAATTAATATGAAACTGATATGCTGTTCTATGCAAATAATTGTAGTTGAACTAATGGTTCAAAATGAACCTTCTAATCTCATAACATCATTGATTATATTTGTGAACAGAAGTATTTTATGAGTACAAAAATTTAAAAGTAAAGATATAAGGATCCGTTATGCTTAATGCAGTCTGATAACATGACAACTAAGAGTTCCCTTTAGTCTGGAGAACTTGGGGGAACTTCACAGAAATTTTTTTACAAAATAACCAAAACAAAATGGAGATCATCTCGATATTAGTATACGATGTCTTGTGTATGTTTGCTTTATAGAGGAATATACAATCATAAAAAATATTTTAAAAAATTCCTTTCTTTAGCCATGCATCAAAAATATACAATTTTAATTAAAAAATTTATTAGTTTACAGTCACACAATAAATATCAGTTCAAATAAATAGAAAAACACAGGCTCTCGATTCAGCAATAAAATGTTACACCTGAAACATTTTAAGGCAGTTTTACTTTGAAAAGATTTTTTCTTACTTATTTTAGTAATAAAAATTGTGCATTTTTGTGTTATTTATCACAAATTATGATGCAAAGGCATCAGTTATCTGATTCATTAAGTAAATTTGATCATTAAATAGTAAACACATTTTCCCCATACCTACTATCCGACTAAATCCTTTAATAAATATGAATGAACAAAAGCCAACTTTTTAATAAATGCTTTTTTTCTGTGGAATGTATTGGATAATTTGGCATACATCGTAGATATATTATTAATATTTTAAAAATTATAATTTCATAATAATGCTTTTTAATTTAAGAATGATAAAAGCTTAATACCTAGCTTCGAATTGGGCTACACCAGTTAAATAGAAGGTACCGATTGGGAGTCCTTGTAATTTAGAAACAGGGATCAAGAAAATACTTGATTTACCATTTCAGTAGGTAATAATTTCACTTGGAGGACACTGCAACCATGACCAATCAATGTGTTCTGGTCACCTTAAGGGAATCCGACGGATCTTCGGTTTAGTCTCACTACTTTAATATAATGAGAATGACACCCTAAGCAGCCACTGCTCCTGGTGGCCGAGTGATGGAACCATTGTTTTCAGAGTAAGAGATCAGATCCCTGGAAAATCCCAATCTGTTGAATAACTAGAGATGAGAGTTATGTTTCGAACTTCTATATACAAATGATGAAATAGGTATGTGGGAATTTTCCAAGTTTTCTCATTTGCTACAGTTGAATGCTGACCACTATGCACGAAAAGATTTTCTGATAGACAATACACGATGGACGTTAAAAAAAATGACAACTGCTTCAGCAGTTAAGTTATCATTCTTTCCGAACTCAAAATAATTGCATAGATTGGACTAATAGTAAAACTGTGATTAGAACCTCTACTTTCTAATGCTTGAATTTAGCCACTATTACACTGGAGATTAAAATCGTGTTTCCACTTTTTATATGCACATCTTTTGAAATAAGCAGTTAGAAGAATTTTTTTCCTGCTCTCTTCCTTACGAAACTTAAATATAAACTATTATTATTTATGGAAAAAATCTCACGGAAAATAAAATATGGTAGGTGATAAAAGTTTTACAACAGTTTTAGACAGATAGTATATCAGTTATAGGAAATCAAAACCAGTGTTTTGAATAATTTTATTTAAAATTAGAAAGTCTAAGAATTTCTTTTTTCTTATTTTGGAATTTGCTTTTCCATAGAAAAACATAGGTCTTTAAATTTTTTATTTTATTTCATTTTATTTACTTTTTTACATAGTATTTGGAGAATAATATTACCCAATTAATAGTGACAGTCTAGAAACTGGAAGATAGTTAATTTCTTACACTAAAACTAGCCGTATTGAATTTTAATGGTGCATTTCATATCGTCATCTTTGAGGTACCAGATATGTCCTATGCGATGCACATGTAATTATAAACAGAATAAAAATAAATAATAAATCAAGCTTATTTCGGAGGCATTTAATTGGGACTCTTTTCACTGTAATATTTATTTTAAAAAGTTAATTCTATTCATATTTTGGATTTTTTGTCTTCTGTGAAAGTTACTAGTAAATTGCGAACTCTAGAACCACGCAAACAGTTGGTCCAAGCGTTAGTCACTGCTTAAGAAATACTTCAGAAAATGTCATTTTTTTTAGATATGCAGTTTCAAACCATTACAAGTATCACAGAAATATAAATTGAAGTGCAAATTAAGGTCTTTTACAAAACAATTTTAAAATAGTTTTTTCTTTTACTCCTGGCACAACCCCAAATAATATTTTGTGTGAATTACATACATATTCTTCATTTCTATAGATTCAGTGTTTTTTTAAAAGATTATTAATAGCTTGTATTATATATTTTTTTCAGTATGTTTTAAATATATTGAAAAATGGGTATTTCTTAATATAAATGTCACCCTTATAGCCAATATATCTTAGTGAAATAAATGGCACTTTTTATAATAAGAGACAGAACTTGGCTTCACACACACACACACACACACACACACACACATACATATATATATATATATATATATATATATATATATATATAGGCTTGAAGCTGACCTAATTCAATGAAAATATAAGTTACATAGTATAAATTTTATTTACAACATTCTTACAGTATAGAAATATTGTAGATATTTTAAAATTTACTTGATGAAAAATCTCATAATATTTTATTTTAATTCTTTGTAAAAGAACAAATTATTTACTATTTCAGTCTATTTTCCCTCGTTTTCTATATCAGCGGCATGGGATTTCTGTTGAAGATGATGTTTTATTCAGGCGATGTTGTGACATCTGTTGATTAGCAGAACTTCAAAATGCTTCATGCGAGAATTATCAGACAAAACTTGTTACGATCATCTGTTAGATATATTGCCCAACGCTTCAAATTTTACATGGACATTATGACAGAAACCTCCTAGATGGCAACTTTGATTTTGTTATTCTGAACAAGAGAGAGCTTAGCTCCTCCACCTATGACTTAATTATAATTTGTATATGTTCCCTTGGAACGAGCTCTCTTTGAATGTTTCCCTTCATTCACACTTTTCGCTTTTATAAGTGACCTTGCATTTATTTAATTTCTCTTTACAATTCAACTACAAGATAATCTAAACTTAGGCAATATATTTTCTAAACTGATAATATATTTATTATTTATTTCTGCAATTAAATTTGTTACTTCACCCTTCAAAGCACCACCTACTAAATTTGTTTTAACATAATTTTTAAATATCGTGAAAGACTCTCTCTTATGAACCGTCCATACAAAAAATTTGTTGAGAACTCGTTCATTTTTGCTGTAGACACTGAGTTATAAATAAACTGGAATAATAAAATATGGTCCATCATATCTTTTAAAATCATATTTCTTTTTACCAAAGACAAAGAAACAAAAAAGGTCACTTACAATACTTGACAATGGAAAAAAAAAAATTCATAAATTAATTTTCTTTACTTAAGTTTTATTTTACTGGCAATTTATTGTGTTATAACACAATCATATATTAGACTTAGTGATTTAATATGTATAAAAAGTATTAAAATTAAAAAAATCAATCAATTATGAAATTCTTAATTGGAATTTTTGTTCAATCGTTTCGCTTTTATATAACTACAAAACTTTAACAATCGAAATCATATGATTTAATTCTTCAATTATTAAATTTTTAAGACATTTATAACATCAAATTTATTTATGTTATTCAATCCCCAAAAAATATAATTTCATACGAATTACTATTTTTCCTAAATATCTTTATATAAGTATTTCAAAAAATCATTTAATGTTTTTTATTTTATTTCTTTTTAATTCCGCCTTGAGAATGAAGTTTAAACTTAAAACATTTTCCTAGTAAATGAACAATATTTCAAATTATAAATTTACATATATTTATTTCAAAGTTTAAAACCTTAAAAAATCAGCCTGAAAATAAAAATCTCAGTTAAAATTACAAGGAGTGCTGTTAGGCAAAAATAAAAAATTAAAAGTTAAATTAAATGAAAATTTAATTTAATTTAGCGACATTTACTTTAAGAATTTTTTTAAAAACTACTTTAAGAAAACTTAAAAGGGAAACGATTTATTACTTTGAAATTTTCGGAAAATTTAATGAAAGGAAGGAGTTCGTAGAAAAGATGATAGGACCTAAAAATATGATTCAGAATATTTTTTGAAGAATAAAAATTGTCTCTGGCGTTTTCTATGCTGTTAAACCATATTTTCATATTGCAATTATGAATAATAATTCGATTGAGGATTGTACTTCATTGTATATCTCAATATTAACTGTTTGCCTCAATTTTTCCTTTTTAAAAAAGGGTTTTCTTAAAAAAATTATCTTGATTTTTAAAATATAAATAAGATTCTAACAAACGCAATATCCACCTGCGAAAATAATGTGTTCTTTCCCTGCTACTTTTGAAAAATGTGTGTGTGTGATCGTTCTAATTCGTAGTTCCACATTTAATATTTTAATAAATAAATTAAAGTCAATGCATTTTTTTTTTTTTGCTTAAAGTATTTATTTGTATCATGCGATGCAAACTGTATTATTTTATCTAAATTAGGATAATTGAAAGTAAAAATTTTGTACTGAAACGAGAAAAAAAATTTAGATGCTGCTTAATCCCTTAAAGTGAGATTAAAAACAATTTTATTATATTACATAATGCAATATTAAAAAGGAAATATCTAGTTACTTAACAAAAAATTTTATATAAATAACTAAACAAATAATTCAAAACAAATAAAATGTCATAAGTAAAGGTAATTTCATAGAGATATATATTACAAAGTTATAAGAGAAGGAAAAAGAATTGATTATACAAATATTTTAATGATAAAAAAATATAATTTGCGATTTATGAATTCACAAATTTTTTGCTATACACTTATATGATAGTAAAATATTAAAACAGTTTGTGTTATATTTATGCAATGAATTCTGAAAAAAATATTCTAAAAAGTCACAATACCAAAAATGTAATTTACAAAACCGATTCAAAAAGTTTGACCTTCGTAATCATTTTTCATTATCAAGACAGAATAATCTGTCAAAATAACTTGAAAAAATATGTGAGTATTATATATTCGGTGGAAGCATGTGAATGGCGAAACATAGAACGCAATGAATAAAAAAATTTTTTTTTTTTACTATAGAGCATTCTATGAAAGTTTCGCTCAAAGTAAAATGTATTGAAAATTTAAAAGTATAAGGAAAATCACACAAAACTTAATTAATATTCTGTTTTCCTTAAAATAGATTTCCATTTTCCAAAATAATTTCGATAAGCATTCGCCGCCACCATAGCTCAGTGGTTAGAGCACTGGTCTCGTAAACCAGGGGTCGTGAGTTCAAACCTCACTGGTGGCTGAAGCGGCAGGGGATCCGTTATTGCCTTCCGATGAGCTTTGTTCTTGGGGGGATATATATTTTACATAAGACAATTTTAAAATCTAGAATTTTAGATATTTAATAAAAAAATAATATAAATGCGTCACATAAAATCAGTAATATGAGAAACAATCATTATATAAATAATATAAGAATAACTTATCGAATTAATAACAAAGAGTATAACAAATATAAATATACATACATACACATTTTTGGAAAATTCTAATTTGAAAATGAAATGGACTTGATTGAAATTCCGATGATAAAATACAACTGAATGTTTAAATAATTATTTTTTAAAAAAGAAACAAACAAATAAATGGAGCTTAGTTTCATTAAAATCAACTCAAATCATTAAAATTACAGTATTTGACTTAGACGTTCAGCACTGATCAATTCCATGATCAGTAATGATCATGACACTTATGCATGAATCTTAGATTTGATCAGTGCTTTAAAACTAACAACAAATTCAAATATTAAAAATTTCAGTATTTTAAAAACTTTCCATTGAGTTTCTAGATGTCTATTCAGTGATGCGGTGAAATATTATTATTTATAAATACGTTTATATCAATATTCATCTTACATTGCATAAATTTGTTGAAAAATTGATCATAAATTATATTGTTGTATAAATGATATACATAAAAATTACGTGAATTTAGCAAGAACAGTTATTTTAATTTCATTGTTAGATTCTCTTACGATTTATCCAAGAATGAAAACCAACTACTCCTTATTAACTTATTAAATACTCTTGATAAAGGGAGATGTTTTGTATCATTTGACCAAATTTATTATATTTACCATGATTTCAGAATTTTAGTATTTAATATTGCACAATCACACTAGATGGCAGCACGAGTAAAATTAAAATAGAAAATATTTAAAATTACATTTTCTATGAAGGGTACATGTATATCGCACAAATTTTTTCCCTAATAATATGATAAACTTGCATATTGAACTATATTTCCGTATTTTAAAAAATCTCTCCTAACTAAAATTTTGAGTAGATACTCATATCAGCGAATTTAATTTTTAAAAACTCAAAAGAAATGGGCTGTGAAAAAATTCTGGGAAATTGGAATTTTCAAATCTTTGACAACATTCGGACAGAGCTCATACAATTCCATACCCATTTTGATTAAATTCCTAATTGCAAGAGAAAACTGCAGGTGAAATAGTTTTCAAGCTTCAAATTTATGAAAATATTAAGTGACGTTAAAAACTTAAGAGGAAGGAATAAAAAAAAAGTAAACAGAAAATAGCCTCTTGTTACAAAAGCAAACAATAATAATGAGTAATTCTTAGTATAAAAATAATTGTACTTTTATATTTTTAAGCCAAAATATATTCAATATTGCTTTCTTACTTTAAATAAAACTTTAATAAAAATGTCTAAATCCAAAACGGAAACATTTTTATAAACTTTAAAAGGTTCCTTAAAATTTACACCGACACTATATGCATATTTTAATGATTAAACATTGTTTTAAAAAGTGAAAAGTATATTTGATTAACTATATAGAATGGCTTAGTAACTTTAATGAAGTGAAATCTTTACCACTAAATACCTTTATTGTGCTTTGCGTTTAGAACTGTCGTCATGTAATGTGTTTACATCAGGCATTGCTTTTGATAATTTTCAATGAAATATTTCCTTCACTTTGAAATTAAAAAGGAAATAATTTATTTCTCAACTAATGAATAATACAAATTATCAAACTCAAATAATAAGGCCTCATGCGGAATGATGCTTCATTAGGAGCAGTTTTAGTAAATTATTTATATGCATAGAAACTAGACAAAAAGTGAAAATTGATTAGCTCGAAGAAATTATGAATTAAATTCCATTATTATTTATTTTGCTTAATAATTATATTATGATTTTCTTTTTTAATTATGAGAAAGAAAAAATAATTTCATTTTGTGCATCTGTGATAATACAAGAAAATGTAAATGTAAGCGCAAAAATCTAATATAATTTCATAATACCAGAGCTGAAACCAATTCTTTAACAAATAAGTCATGTGTTTAATTTGTTTAAAGTTTGACGTCTTCCAAAGTAATTTAAAAAAATGATGGAGATTTTAAATATATCAGTTGTGACAATAAATGTACCCACTGATATGATTCAACTTTAATCCTTTATTTTTCCCTTTTACTTAAGATTAAATAGGTATGTTTACAGAGTAGAAATGGATGAAAATGAATGAAATATTCCAGCAAACTCACATGTATGATCTGATTACTATATTATCATACTTGAACTACCTCAGATTTAAATCTAAAAAATTGCGCAAAATAAATTTTTAAGAGTGTATTTAGTTAAATCATAATTTTCATAATTTCTATTAAACCAGATTATCTAATGCAAAGTGTCGTTAAGATATCAGATACAAATCGTAAGAGTCACTAAAATAATAGGAACTTAATATTTGATATTAAATATTACTTAAGCTTTCTTTCGTTTAATATAAAACTATAAAAGAATTCACTCTCTAGTTTATATTCAACAATATTTAATTAAAATAACTTTCTTTCTACATACTTTCACTTAAGTACAGTGCATATATCATTTACAATAATACTTCAAACAGTTTACTTCATTTGTCTAGTTCGCAGTCTTTAATTTATCACATATTGCTGACTGCAAGGGAAACTGATAAGGCCAAAGTGTTACATATAAAGATGCAACTATAAAATAAAAAACAGACACAATGCACGACTTACCATTGACATCAATTTAACATGATAATTATGTAAACAACACCGGAGATTTTAAAACGCAAAGTGACACAAGTAAAAATGTTTTCTTTTATCAGTGAAATAGTGACAAAACATTTTCTTGAAATTGCCTCAGTGTGTTTATATGAACAAATTAAATGCTAATCTGAAAACCCATCCATCTTTGAATATATCCTAATCAAATTTTAATTGTAAAAGTGAATCGAAAAAAAAATCCTGGGAAATCTCAAATTTTACAGTAATTGAGGAAACCAGCAAAAGTAGCATTAAACATTATTATGCGACTATTTTTTCTTAATTTTTAACAGCCAATGAATTTATTTAATAAACCTTCCTTCAAATAGGTATTTTATAAGCATTTTTATATTTTTCAATTGATCAAAATATTTTATTCAAAAATATTCAAAGAAATGCATTTTTTTATATCTAACAATCAATGTAGATATCCCAATTGTAACTTTGAAAAGTCTGGATTATTTATGCGTTGTTACCTTTATTTTTCAAGAGTGAACTTGATTCTGTAAAGTTCTAGTTTATTTTAAGAAAGTAGATCACAAGGAAACGAAATATACGCTGTCCCGCTTTTCAGATAGAAATCTTTAATGAGTGCTGCCATCTAGCCATCAAATTACTTAATAAAATTCAAATTAATATTTAAAAAATTTTCTATATTCATGTCAATTCGTTTTAAGCATGATAAGAATATTTATTTATTTTATATAAGGTAAGTACTGGTATTATTTAATGCAAAGGCTGCGTACTCAATTTGCTTCACGAAATGAAAACAAATATTTCAGGTAAGACACATCAGCAACATTAGAATTATTTATCTAATTATTTTATCTAGAAATGTAGAAACAAAATAGAATATCTCAATAAAGAAGAAAATATCCATTCTTCATAATAATCAAAATAAGAATTCGTAATAAAATATAATGAGTATCATTGATTAAATTGTGACTTACATTTAAAAGTAATGGATATCAACAACTATTAAATACTTTTCATGAATTATTTCCTTTCGTGTTGCAGGGTTGGGCAAAGAAAGAATTCTCCAAATTATCTTAAATCCATGTATAAGAATGGGAAATTAAAATAATTTTAAGAGTAATTTTGCAAAATACCTTATGAATAAAGATAGTTTCCCATTCAAGTACTACTGTATGATAAAAAGTAAACAAACCTGCAAAACTCGTAAAAATGTTTTTATATTATCAAGTTAGAATAATGCATCACCCATGTGGTGACTAGGTGTTAAAAGATAGTCCCAATAAAATTCATGCATGTTTAAAGAACGACTAAAATGGGTACCCAGTTCTCCAGGGGTATAGCCGGGTACACTGGCCTGGGGAGGGGAGGACTGATCCTCTTGGTTGGGGGTTGAGCTTAGGGATAACCGCCTAACCCTGCACACAACTTCCAGTTCAGAAGTCCCAAGGGTCCACCCATTGATAGATACAACTCAGACGATATGGATCGGGAAGCAGATCTCAGAATTGGTACAATCTTGGCTCTGTTTATAAGGTGACCTTTACAAATGTAGAGGGTAGCAGAAAAGGAGAGGAAAACCTCATTCTACATGTTTGGATTGCGTAAAAACAGATTTGAAAACTAAAAATTAACCATC
Organism: Latrodectus hesperus; assembly: GCA_037975125.1. Classification (NCBI taxonomy): domain Eukaryota; kingdom Metazoa; phylum Arthropoda; class Arachnida; order Araneae; family Theridiidae; genus Latrodectus; species Latrodectus hesperus. The sequence continues at coordinate 77,430,111 of CM075854.1, forward strand.
GGTGGATCTTAGCGCTTGATTAGGTCAGTTAAACTTTGTTGAGGCGGTCTTGGCATATAGTGGGCTGTAATGCAGTTGAAGAAGAAGAATGCGTTGTTAAAAATGAGTTGAAAAAAGTTTCAGGCATCATACCTTCTTCTGTCATATATACTACAAAAATAATAAATAAATAATACAATTTAATATTCATAATTTCACTTACTTTTAGTATAAAATATATCATTGAAAATTTCCTTTTAAGCAAGTAGTTTTGGTTTTCCAAGCATTCCGCTGATAGTTAGTAAAAACGCAAAAGAATAATTCGTGGAAATCGGAATTTTTCTTTGCTGAAATATACAAAAATATAATAAATCAATGAAATTACTTTGATGACAACTTTCAGTAAAACATAATGCCTTAATACCCTTAAAAACGCATAAAAATTTTGTTACATTCTTTATTTTACATGAAATTTTAGTGTAATGGAGAACCAATTAAAATATGTAAGTAAGAATATTATTCCGCGTGAGTATATTTCTCAGAAATATTGAAAGTAAACATTTCACAAATATGAAAAAATTTTATACAAATTTCATGTTTAGTATCTAAATAAATATATTTCCTTTTGAGTGCTAAGAAATCGAATAAACAAAGCAAAGATAATATGCACTTCTTTATTTATAACTTATAACAAGCGTACAATGTTTCATGTATACCCAAAGCAAAATATTAGAATTTTAATTTTTAACGATGACTTATAAAATGGTAAATAATTTACCAGTTACTTTTCACGCGCGCGCGCGGGAACCTTTAAATAATCATTATTTTAAGAATCAAAGATTATTTGCTTCTTTAGTCAGCTTTGCATATGAAATTTATATACAATGGAATTTTACAATTTTAAAAATGTTTTTAATAGAAATTTGTCTCTAATTTGAGTGCTGATAACGAAAAAATGAAATTAGCTGAAAATTAACTTTAATACAATAAATTTTTCAAGATATACCTATTTCGCTGTATTTAATAATCTCTCATTGCTTTTTGAATATTGAAATAACTGTCGTTTGTAGGAAATTTTTGTTCATTTTTAAAATTATTATTTAAAATCACTTCTATAATATGAGTTCATTTTTAAAATATTATTTAAATTTACTTTGTCCTTGAAAATAAGAAAACAATTTGTTATTCTTGATTTAAAAGTAAAAGCCAAAATAGATTTGCAGAAAATATTTTATGTTTGCAGATCCTGTATAAAAATTTTAATGAGCAAAAAATATTATAATTTTACTAAGCAGAAATTATATTTTCTACTTATTAAATTTAAAACATATTTGAAAGCAGAAATTACTGAATCTCTACTTAATACATTTTAGGAAATATTTAAGGAAATGTTAAAAGCCATGTCTCTAAATTTAACTAACCTATATAAAAATTTAACTCGAGTAAATAATCATTAACTATTAATAACAGATCTTCATAGTTTGTTAATACGATTATTAATAATGGCTTAAAATCTATTGTGTTTAGTGGTTGTCATACTCATACGATGAAAATCTGTCATAACCAAATATTAATGACTAGTTTTATACACGTCCTTTAACAAAAAGGACTACATTATAAGTAAGTTGATCGAGAAATGTAAAATCTTTTCTCATATTTCACCTCGCAATCTTGTAAATTTTTCTACAAAACATGCAAATTCTATTTGAAAGATGCTGGTAATATAAATACGAAACTACTAATTAAAAGACAAATATTTAGAGATATAGGCATTAAGTGTTTACTAGAAATACTAAAACATGGTATTTTTAAAATGACAATTTCATTGAAATGCAAGAAAATTGATAAGTTTAACATTACTTTTCTCCAGACTACCCTAGGCACAGAGCTGTTGCTACATTCTGTCTGACAACAATGAACGACTGCCTTAATGCACACTTCTACAATCTCAAGATTGCCAGTAGCCCTGCCTGCCCCCTCTGAAGCGGCCATCAGGCGATGACGGCAGACCACCTCCCGTTATGTCCTGCTTTGAAGAAAAATTGCATCTACTCCCGGTATTGGGAGGCTAAAGAACTTCTTATCGGCCTTAGGCCATAACTCTGTAGATATTTTCTGGCTTCTTGATTATTCTTTATTTTGTATTTTTCTCTGTATCCACTTTCCTGGCGATAGAACTGTGTTCGCTTTCGCCTGCTGCATTTGAAATAAAAAACATTACTTTTCGTGCAATACGATTGAAAAATACCACCGACAATATAAAAATCATTAACGAATGCAGCTGATTGTTTTCGAAAGATGCTAAATTCATCTCTTTCGAATAAACAAATAAAACGTGGAAGTGTTCCCGACTGTATTGATGGAAGCGATGCAACATTAAGCCATTTTTTTTGATCCACCAAATGGTCAAATAACAACGATATTTTTGAAATCGTAGAGAGCAATGGAAGAAGAAAATCGTGCTATCAGGAAAACAGCTGCAAAGATACCAGAATATCAATGTTTTTTTATTTCAAGCAAATTTCTAAACTTTAATATACGAATTTTAAATATGTCATTCATATATAACTTACAAGCATTGTAATTTCATGTTCTATTACAATGCTTAACTTAAATGAAACAATATAGAGAATGTAGACACAGTTAGAGGATATTCGGATGACAAAAACGAAATCTTATTTGCATTATCCTATTTAAGTAACAGATCCTAGTTTGATTTATGAAATAATGACGTTTCGCTCACGTTAATAAAATTGAGTATCTGGTGAAAATTGAGGTAAGATAGTGAGGAAATATTTTTGCTTTGACAGATGATAATTTTTCATTTCATTATTTATACTGCTGTTAGTTACACTTTAACTTGTAGTTTCAGTATCAATTTACGAGGTTATTTTCAAGGACATTGATTTGCCACACTCTGTCCAATGTTTTCTGTAATTTCAAAGCATTTTTGAAATAAAGACAGACTTACTTCATTTTCTTGCATAATTTCTATGTAATAATTTGTTTAAGTGTTTAAGATTTTTTTTTTTTTTTTTTTGCGTACGAAGTTTATCTTGATCGATATCTACAATATAAATTTTATCTTTAAAAATTGCAAAAAAAAAAAAACACACAAAAAAAAAAAAAAAAAAAAACACAAAAAAAAAAAAAAACAGTCTATCCTAACGGAAGGTAATTTCACCTACCAAGGAATTCCACGATTTTTCTATGAATCTCTGTTAACAATCTATAAATTATTTCAGTTGTCAATAAACATTAGATTCTTGCGATTAGATTTAACACTTTTAATTCCGAATTGACTTTACAACAAACGCATAGTTAAGCAATATAAACAATATACTACATCAAAAAACGAAACAAAAATCATTTAATATTTACATTTACATTTCAACATTTTGCTCTGGGGCGTCGCTCAGTATCAAGAGAGGTTTATGGTTTATGTGACTATGGCTCTATTGTCACACAACTAATGGGAGCTCGTGTCATTCTCCCATCTTTGGATTCGAATTGGTTTACCTTCGCCAACACCTAGCTCTGTTCTATTATTCACCTGAAAAAAATAAAATACTAAACATTATAGCAAACTGATTATAATATAAATCAATAATATTAAAGTCATTTAAAGTCTTTTAGATGGTTTTAACAATCATTCATAACGGGGATATATAACTTCTTCGTTATCAAGGGTTAGCAGCTTCATACCTTCTGGTGAGTCAACTTGACTTCTTATGTTATCGGGGATAAAATCCTTGATTTGGCGAGGACCATCATCACTCGGTTTATTGGAAGAATTCTCTGACAAAACGTCAATTGTTGCCACTTTTAGGGGATAAAGTCTTTGTATGGGTTGCAAAACACTTCCAGATTGAATCTTAAGTTCCACTAAGCGTACCTTTCCATCTTTTCGGAAAAAATTTTTTAAAACTTTTGCAAACACCAGTTAATTCACTTATTGTTGGTATCTCCTATGAGTACAAGATTGCCTTCTTGGAAGGATGATCCACCTTTTACTTTAGGATAGTCTTTTAACAATCCAAGATATTCAGTTCTGAAGCGGCTTCGCACAACTCGTCTCAGTTTCAAATGGTAAGCATATCTTTTATTCGGTTTTCTTGAATTGATGATTTCAAATTTAGAAAACCTAGGTATTTAATATTTTGTATGAACATACATGGAGTGCGGGCTAGCAAGTCTTTTGAATCTTCTGAGAGGTACGTCAACGGGCGAGAGTTTATGAGACTTTCAGTATCGCATAATGCTGTGACTAACTCTTCTTCATTCATGCAAGCTTTTTCAAGTATCCCTCTCAGAGTGCCCTGCAATGCTCCTGTCATTCACTCTCAGAAAAATCCCCACCAAGAGTCAGAGGGAGGATTAAATTTATAAGAGCTTCTTTTCTTTGAAGCAAAATCTTCGACTTCTCAATATATAGCTGTTAAAAGATTTGTGCCATTGTCAGAATAAATAATAGAGGGACGTCCTCCCTGTTCGATAAGGCAAACGCTAGGATAAAATAGTCAGTGGACAAGGAAGATACCAAATGGAGATGCACCGCTCGGTAGGTGGCGCAAGTACTACCTAACATTTTCTCTCTACTTTTAGAAACAATAGCCTACACAGGTCGATACCGATGATTTCGAAGACAGCTACATCTCTGACACGATCCCCAGGAAGAGAGGTGCTTTCAGCCTCCAGTGGATGAACAGACATCTTCTACACTTAGTAAAAATTTTTGATCGCACTTCGCACTGTCATTCCGGTCTCGATTATCCAATAGGATTCTCTGGGGTGATACATCAATGTTTGAGTACTGGCATGATCAAATTCGATGTATTTGCTCCTTATTAATTTTTCAATTATCTCATGCCTACTTGGCAATAATATTGAAAACCAAAGCGTTTCTAAGTCCTTTCTCGAGGTTATCTTTTTCGAAACTATAGACTATCACTGTCTTTTCTTGCATGCAGATCTAACCTTCCTAAATTTATTTGTATAACAATGTGTCGTTCATTAAATTATTAGTTAAACTTATGTTGCCGAATTAGTGATCTAAATATACAGTAACCGTTACTCGAATTAGTTATATTATTCGGTAACCATAGATTCTCTCTGAATTTCTTTTAGAACAAACCTCTCTAATGTTTCGATTTCTTCAATCGCCAATTTTCCCTTTTTTCTATCTTTACTATTTCTTTGGACATTCTTACAAGATCTAATGATATATAAGCCCTAATTCTCACAATATTATTGACGGAGGGTATTCTATGGAAGAGCTGAAATTTGTTAGTAACTAAACTTGTTGTGGAAATCACAGTTTTGTTTCTTTCTGAAAAGACAACATCTTCGTCCGCAGAAATTTCGCAAGATGGCCAACTTTTCATTGGCAGCTTCAGCTAGTCCAGACCCTCCCACTAACAGGATTTCAAAAAATCTTTCGGATTGCAACCCCGTGAGGATAAATTGGCGGGATTATATTTTCCTTGAATAAGTCATCAATTCTCTGAATCCGTAAGCCTCCGAATTTCATTTACTTGGTTCGCTACAAATGTGTCCCAATTATCTGGCCTTTTGATTCAATATAAGGCATTCATCAAGTCAGTGTAGAAAAAGGTTCCCACATTGTTCATACTTAAATCTTCTTTGACATAGTGAGCTAGTCTGGCTCTCATGATACATGCAAGAATTATAAAAATTTAAGAGTTATTGATTTTAGGAGCATTACCCTTGACTTAGCCTGTAATAATTGACAATTAACTATTCTTTCACTAATAATGAATGAGAGAAAGAAAAGTATAAAATATTTTATTAATCTACAAACTTCTCGCTTCCAAAGAGAGACTTCGAAGTTGGTTTTAATCATTGTTGAATAATTGATTGGGTAATGCATTTTTGTTTAAATACATTAATTATCAAGGTAGGCCTTGTCTTCTGAAGATAATAAGCAATGAATTGTCAAAATTAATAAATAACAAAATATATAACATTTTAAAGTAAAAGAATACATCCTCCCAACAGAATTATCTCATTATTTTCTATTTGCTATTCAAAGTTAAGTTTTATAATAGACAATTCAAGTCATTAGGATTTAAATTAATGTCATGTTTGAAAATAAAATTATGAATGGAAGAAAAGGTATCTTATAAAAACAATTCAGAGAACAATTTATCAAAAATTAAAAAAAATTAAAGTTGAATTTCAAACTCAAAAAATAAATAACTAAATTTAATCAAATAAACATAAAGTGATGAAATAGTATTTGTTTCTTTTTTGAAATCCCCTTCTTCATGCTTCATTCATTTTTACTCAATCTAACTATGATCTAAATATTGATATCGCTTACTCAGTTTTGCGAAATAAAATTTTATTTATTAAATAATATAAACGATATGTTTTACATGTAAATTACCACGTTTCACGTGAAAAACTTTCAAGGCTACATTTACTCCAATTAGCTTTAATAAGTAAGAGAAAATTTGTATTCAGAAAGCATCTTTTTTCTCTCTTAATTTGAATTTTTTTTTAACTTATAAATAATTGTAAATATATTTAATCCCAAAAAATTTATATTGCTTAATATGAATACTGTCTCACAATGCCTTAATAAAGTTCCGAAATTACAATGTTATATATTGAAATGTAAGTAAATCGAAACACACACACACAATTGCCCAGTTAGCAATAGAATTTTGTAAGAAAATATGTAATAGTTAGCTCATTGTCAAGGTTTTTATATGTAAGAGCAGTTATTCACATTGAAAGTTTTGTATTTTTGCAACTAGAATTAAATTAGCTGACTTTTCAAGCGAATTCTATCTGGAATTAGAAACATGAGGCACTCCATTTTGTAATTTGAAAGAGAATTTAATTTTCTTCAATTTACTTTGCTAAGAGTGGGCCTAGAATATATAATTTTAAGCATTACCAATTCATTATAAAGCACATAGTGTTATACTGTAACTGTGTTCATATATAATAACCGTTTTCATAATATATCTTGCGTAATTATATTATGACAGTGATAATTGTCATCATAGTTGTAGTCACTATTAATAGAGAAGCAGCACAGCGTCAGATAACAGCAACAATCTGTGAAACGGAAGACTAACTTGTTCGTGAGAACATTGCAGTGAGATATTAGACGTTAATGGAGTAAGATGGTTAAATACAAACACGCGAATGGTTTTACTAACAAAACATCATTTGCATTAGAATTTATTGATTCAGTTTTCAATTATGTAGGTTTTGTTGCAAGAATCTCAGCAAGCATTCTTCAAGAAAGAGTTTATAATTTTGGTGTGCACATTGCATCTTTGATTTTTATAAGAGAAATTTATCATTTTTCCTTATAAAATCAAGGAAAAGATTAAGACAAAAGTTATACTAATTATTTTATCATATTATTGGTTTTTTTTTATAAACTGTTAATGTTTGGTTACTTATTTGAAGTACGATTACTTAAATTTTTCAATATTGTCATTGATATTTTATTTAATTTGATATTACAACTATTATTTGATATATAGTCAAAAATTAAAAAGTATATAATATTTTTGAGAAATCTGTCTCAGTTATCTTGCGAAATATCTTCATTTGGCTGCCCCTGGTACCTTTCTCATATTTATTGCAATGATTATGTAATATCAACGCAATTACCTGCATTTTAAATAATAGCTGGTCCATTTTTATAGTATGTAAAATCCTCCATCAATTAATAGTTCATAAAACAATAAGTATACAAAGCACATAGTGCTAATGTTAATAATGCAGAATAAAATTTTAAATTTTCACCCTGAATTAAATTTTCCTTCGAATAAAACTATACGAGAAATACTTTAGGTTCGTACAATGGATTTATAGTTCTTAAAGAGGATTATTCTAAATGAAAATATTTTTTTCAAATAAAAACCCTTTTTTTCTATGTTCTTTTGAAGACATAATAAATATCGAGTCATTTTATGAATAAATCACAAACAAATCTTTTAAACTTGGCAATCTTCTCCTCAAATTTAGGTTACTATATTTTGTCAGTTCTTGAGTGCTTAAAGATTTATACTTGATTATATATAGCAAATGGTTCAATGTAGAAAATACTAGTTTTTATTCAACTTATGAGTTTACAAAACCAAATACATACATGGCATGCTATAAAATAAGTTTCGCAAAAAGCTCTATATAATTTCGTTCTCTCTCTCTCTCTCTCTCTCTGTGTGTGTGTGTGTGTGTGTGTCTCTAACACATACAGATATATATATATATATATATATATATATATATATATATATATATATATAAGTATATATAAATAAATTTTTTGTTTGCAAAAGCCATCATTGTAAGAAGAAGAGGAAGACCAAAGCTGAGATGGGTGGATGCAGTTGAAGAAGACTGTAGAGTCCTTGGAAAAAAAATTGGAGGAGTTAGGCTGCCAGAAGAGGTGGCTGGAAGAAACTTGTTCAGAAGGCCTTGGCCCATCCTGGGCTGGCGCGCCATGTGAGAGATGATATATATATATATATATATATATATATATATATATATATATATATATATATATATATATATATATATATATATATATATATATACATACATATATATATATATATATATATATATATATATATATATATATATATATATATATATATATATATATATATATATATATATATATATATATATATATATATATATATACACACTCATTTGTGTGCTATTGATTTTTTGAATCACTTGTAAAAATCGAAACTAGGATGTTTTTTGAATCTAAGTAATATATGTTTATCTGCTTGAAATGAAAATATGTTTTACTATTAATTATAAAATTTTGATTGAAATTCGGTTTTGGTAAGGTAAATACTCTGGAAATGAACAGATATATATATGAAGCACATCCTTTCATATTATTATTTTTCGAATATTAAAAATATTCAGTGAAGCCACAATAGTTTAAAATACGTTATTTGAAAACTCTTCAATTTCGGCATTTCTAGTGAAATTACTTTTTTATTTTGATATTGACGAGACGGAAGAAATTGAGACAGACCTTCTGCAGAGTATTTAATAAAGACATCCAACTCGTATATGTAACTCTAGATACTTTTACCGTTGACAAATCACTTTGGACATGAATGTTAAGTTTACATTTCTTGAAGAATTTCGAATCATTCTGAACATTTGTTGTGTGCTTAAAATATAATAAATATATAGCTACTATAAAAACTTAATCTACATTATAATAGTCCAATATAAAACATGCACAAGCGACACAGATGCTTCAGAAATGTGTGTGTGACTGAATATTAAAATTGTTCACAATAAATTGTTTTTTAATTTATATATAACCCATTAACTGTTTCTTAAAATAGTTTCTTTTATATCAGCAATATCGAAATATGTTAAAAAAGCATTTTAATTTAAGTTATAATCGTCAGCTATTATACATGCACACACGGCACACATGTGTATATGTGTGTATGTAACCAAATATTAAAATTATTTCCAAAGTAGTCATTAGAAAAGAAGTAATATTACGAAAGCCTTTAAGTAAAAATTCAATCAATGAAACTGCCAATTTTGTCCATATTATTAAATAACAAATAAAGAATTCAAAAAGGCAATTTCGAAAAGACAATATATTGTGTGATTGTTACTGTTCTATCTTTTTATTAAAATAACAACTATAGGTAGGTACTTTGTGATATCGCTAGTAACATAATTTGACAGTTGCATATAATCGATGTTGTAAAATTGTGCAGTTCTTGATCAAAGAGTGTCAGGTGTTCTACCAATTTGCACCAACTGAGAAATATTCTGAAACATGAATATCTCTTTGACGAGGTATGATTTTCAAGTTATTGTACAGCAAAATGTAACAATGTATGTAGCCTGTGTCTTGAAGTAAGATGGGAGAAAGTGAATTTCTGTATAACTTCTTGTAAATTGTTTTCTTATCGATAACATTTGAATAGATGTTGAGTAATATGATGTATTTTATTTATCAGAATATTGTAAAGGTTTTTTGGTTCTGAAAATAAATTGTTTTAAGAAATTCTAATAAAATAATTGTTATAAGCCTAAATAAAAGATAACTTTGAATAATAAATAAGGATTTATTGGAACTTAAGTGGAATTATAATATAATATTATAATAGGGAAATCTTATTTTAGAATTATTCCATTCCCAATGAAATCCTCTTTTGCTTTTAATTCCTTGATTATCATCATAAAACTATAACTTTAAGGAGAATATTTTATATATTTTATTGCTCTTACATAACAACATTAAATATGGAAGAAATAATAATTTACTTATTATAAGTAACAAAGAAAGTAATAATTTATATAGTTTTTTAAACTTAAATCCATTTTTTTCTGAGTTGGAACATTTAAAATCTCATGTAATTTAATGTTTCAAATCTTTCAAAGTATTCAAGATTTAAAAAATTAAAAAATTTAATTTCACTGCATTTTTATACTCCACTAGAAGTTTATAAAACGTATAAAAAATTCTCTAAAGTTTCCTCTTACCAATAATTCCGAAGGGGTTAAATTATTCTGAAGTGGGTTTTCGTAATTTAGAAACAGGGACCAAACAGAAGACTACTGGCATCGCCTGCCATTCCCACGGGTATCCTTTCACATGGAGGACATTGAAATCACGACTTATTTAACGTGCTCCATTAGCGAACACGACTGGTCTTCGATTGGGTTGGGATTTAAACTCACTACCATCCGATAAAGTGAAAGAATGCCCTGACCATCCAGTTTACAGCAGCCCCATGGTTTTAAAATATCATAAGATACTCAAGATAAGAATTATGTCTAACATCTTTAAATCATATTTAAAAAATTTTTCCTTGAGGGTTTTACTCCAGATCACCAACAATGTTCCCCTCTTCTTGTTGCACCAGCATACACCTATGTACCTAGCTTAGAGTTAGGCTGCACCAGTTGGGTGGAATCAGCTGGAGGGGAGGTTTCGTAATTTAGAACCAGGGACACAGCAGAAGATACGCCAATGCTTGACCTTCCACCTCCCTTCAGAGGTATAATTATGTGGATCTCCTTCCTTTTGTGAAGCGTTAATGAGAAGTTAATAATAAGTATTCAGAAATTAGCTGTTACGCCCTCAGTATTGATTACAGGACATCTAACTTGTATGTGTGTGTTGTTCAAGGAACAACTAAAGAAACATTTCCAGCCTTTTAATTCTGTTTTTATTTATTTTTTAAAAAAAATTTGAGTGTAAATTTAAGAAATTTATTTAAATAAAAATAAATAAAATCAAGTTCATAAAATTAATTGTATTAAATAATCAAAATAATAATAATTTAATTTTTAAAATGTCACATTTATTTTTTTTAGTCAATTAATTTACAAGGAAGATTTAAATGATTCTGCGTAAAGTAATTTTGTATCCTTATTTAAATTATGAACAATTTGCATTCAAAAGTTATCCGCCCTTGAGAAGAAAATTTAGAAGTCGAATAACTTAGAAATGACATTTTGAAATAACAACATTCCCTTAAATAAAACTCAACTTGCCATCACGGGATTAGGAAATCCAGCTATATTATTCTAAGGTCATACAAAACAACTTTATAACGCGCGAGAGTCTTAAGTTTTTATACCTTGCTTAACTAGTTCCTTAATAAAATAAAATAAAATGTGCGACACAAATGAGAGAGTCAAGCTCAAGGTTAAAAAATCGCATTTTTAATCAAAATGGAAAAAATATATTAATTCTACAAATGAATATAATTTAATTCTTGAAAGGGAAACTTGCGAAAATACTTAGTGTGTTTTATAATGAAATGAATACCACAGAGATAAGAAAAACATAAACAATACGAAAGATTCGATTGCCATAATTCTATAATTTGAAGATAAGAATTTTTTACTTCGATAAGATGTTTTTGATTTTCGTGCATTGAATATTAATAATAAATATGCTTATAATGTAATCTTTTTGATGCATCTCTTAAATATAGCTTTAGTATTTGCTGAAAATGAAAAATAGATTCATTTTTCAAAAGGAGTATTTGATCTCTGAATTCAGATAAATGTTGTGTAGATAAAACAGTGGGAGTTTGTGTGGTTTTTCTCAATTTTACTTAATAATAGGAAAACGTTTATTTTTTTCATATTATACATTCCTCAGCATTGAAATCGTAACAGAAAGAAAAATGTTTTGGGAATATGCAAGAAAAATCATATATATATGTATATATATATATATATATATATATATATATATATATATATATATATATATATATATATATATATATATATATATATATATATATATATATATATCCGCAAATAAATTGGATTCATAAAAAATATGTGTATAATAAAACTTTCTAACTGCAACCCGCGCAACCATGAATAATGAGATGAGTTTTAAAAAATATGAAAATTTGTTATCATATTACCAGTTGCAATATTGTATTAAAGACGAGTTCTTTGATCAGGTTTTGCGCAATCTTAAAACATTGTCAAAAGTTTGATGGAATACTTATTTCATTACACTGGTTGTGTTACAATAGAAGAAGAAAAGAATTCCTAAACAGGCTTTGCTATAAGTCGCTCATTATGCGACACGAAATATGTCATGTTGCCTTATTCCATCATTATCGAACACAAAAAGAATAAAATCCATAGAGTAATGCTTCTAAGGGGGTTACTCTGTACTTAACTGATTGAATCAAAATAGCTAAAAGCAGTAATCTTAAGCCCTTAACCACTGTAAAATTCACCGCATATCCAGGTTATTGTTCGTTAATCTGGAAATATTTCCTGGTGCCCTTTAATTAATTATAAAGATTCTTTGAAGATCTATTCTTGGCACTTTTTCAATTACAATGGTGACTAAAACTAGTCTAGAAAAGACGTGAGTGCTACAAATAAGTTATGGTTTATATATTACAATAACTTATTTTAGTAGCATTGATATTCATTTATATATAATTTTCATTTAACTCTTACAGTAATGTTTAGAATGACATTATGGAAAAAGCATGTAAATTACTTTTATCATTGAGACATGCTTTAAGACTATTTAAAAACAAAATAATCGGCATATTTATTCAACATAACTTAAGTATTCTGACACAAAAAATCATTTTTGATTACGCTTATCTCATACAGAATAATCAGAATGGAGAATAATTTAATTATTTAATATAGTTAAAGCTTGAAATGTGTTAAAAATGTGAATAAAATTACTTTAAACACATTATTGAGTATAAGCGCAGTATATCGCATATTGAGAAATATTGAAAATCAGCAAATCAAAACTTATATAACATTGTTTTAAAATATTATATAAAGAATAAAATCTACTGGCGTTTTTCAGTAGTTTTTGTATATAATAAATTAAACACAAGTTGCAGTGCCAAAAATAAAGATAAAAATACTTTTGCTACTCATCTTCATTTTTCATATATTATGTGTATATTCAGAAAGTACTAAATTTTAAATAGCTCTCATGCTATTTTAAAAGAATTTTTTTAATTTTATCTGTATAAAAATGCATGACATTCATTTGTTGAATGTGTGTCCATATATGCAGTTTTACCAATGCTCTATGGAAACAAACCAAATTTATAAGGAATATTTTACTAATATGGTTTAATAATATGGAATTACGAAAACAATTTCGGCGTGAAATACAGCTTGTATTTGACTAGAATTAGAATAATACAAGAACTGAATGGTATTTAAAGAAATAGTGCACCATTCTTTATGAAAATGCTGTGGAAGTTCTAGAAGAGGGATGGTTGTACTATAATTAGACCAATCACACTGCATGAAAAGGAATTCTATCATCTTAGAAAAAATTTTCTCTTAGAAAAAAGGACTTGCATCATAGAATGAATTCAGCAAGCTAAAATTTCTCTATCCTTATCCCCAGTAGTCTATAAAGGACTACGATTAATTCAGAAAAAAATCATAATATGGCAGCACATATTATGATAGAACAACTTCCATGCTCGACGTTTGGGAGAATACAATCACGATCCTACTCTTGTAGATCCAAAAGCGTACCTATCCTTTTACAGAAACTTGGGAAAATGGTTGCATTTGACCATATAAATATCTCTTATTTATCAATCGACCAGGTTTTAAGGTTGTGGCATCATTGAGATGCATTTGGTATTAACATCTGTGACAAATAATAACAGTTATTATGTTAAATTTTGAATTGCTTGTCTACCGTAATGTTACTTTTATGAAGTATAACATTGACTGTAATTAATGAAGTAATTTGGTTGTAATTATTAGTACTGGAGGATCCATATGGTGACTGAACTCTGTGGTCATTTTAACTGCTGTCTTTTTAAGATAGTGTAATCCGCTTCAATACCTGTAAATTTCTTTTACCCAGTTTTTCCTTCCATCCATCATTTTATTTTGACGAACGTGTTTTGTTATGCTGTGCATAAACTGTCATGATTTTAGACATTGTACTTCTAGACACAACTATAAGTTTAGATGTTTCGATCATAGTTACTTCAGCTAGTTGGACTTCTACCATTTGTTTCTTTGAAAGTCTGTGAAAGGTCTGATATTTTATGCTTTTGATCAAAATATAAAACTTCAACAACCTCATTAAAACTATATCATACTACCATGATGTACACTTTTTACATAAAAAAAAGAACTGGTAGCTGGGAGTATATTTTAATACTTACTAAATACCGTTTTCTGTTTCATACTCGTTTCCAAATTTTTCCATTATTTTGATAACCACTTGAAGATCACTCTATTTTTCAAGCATCTCATCACAAAGTTAATTTAAAATTTAATTCCCGATCAAATATGGTACCACTTGCTTTTTTTGTGGTACAGATATTATTTTGTATCCTATAACTTTCTATGTATGGATGCAACAATATTTAGCAAAAATATATAACCGGTACTTTGTGTTGAGAAGGCAAAGTAGTTAACATTTGATTATTTAAACATTTTTTAACTACAGACAGAAAATGCAACATAAAAATTCTCATTGTTTTTACCTTGCGCAATACATAAATTATTAACATAAAGTCCTCTGTGTAAATGGTTTTGATAATTGCTGCAATATTTACCCCCTCCATAACAAAAATTCAACTCATTGAGAAGGATTAGTCCAATCCTGTTAAAATTTAATTTATGAAAAGCGTGCATAAAAAAGGTGATTAAAACATTAAAAATGTAATGATTGATTCCCGAGTTTTACCGTTGCAAAAATATTTAGCCAATAAAGCGTTAATCTATCTATGACAGTTACGAAAACTGACACCCGGCATCTTAAAAAAGGATGAAACTCTCCGGTATTGTCCTGTTGAAATTCTTGGCAAGTTGTCATGAAGTGTCGGGCTAAGTTTTTTAATAATTCGGGAAGATTCTAATCATCTTTATATGACTTCCCGAAATCGCTTACGATCTTAAATAAATCTTTTATGGTATTTAATTGATAGAAAAAGATTCGATTCTAATTTAATTAGTTTCCCTTTGATCTTTTCTAAGAGCTAATTTTAATCATTTAAAAATGGACGAGCCTAAAGAAGTAAAAGAATAAAAATTCAGTCCGCCTTCCAAGAATTAAATTTGGTGTTTTTAAGAATGCACGTTCCAAGAACAACTTCATGTGCATCTGAGTTCAGAAGCAACTATATCGTTAGATCGCCACTGGAAACCGCATTCATCATTTCATACGTTCACAGTCTATTTCGCTTGAGTGTAAAATATGATATCAGTGCTAAAATGTTAATAGTGAATGCATATCTGTAACACTTGCTCTGTTTTCCCAACATTACTCAGATGGTATTCAGAGATTACTGTATGCAGATGACCTTGTTATTTGGTCAACTGGTTCTAATATACAAAATCTTGAGGTTTTGCTTAATGAGGCACTATCTAGACTTGCTGATTGGGCTGATGATAATGAAATACTAATCAACCCTGATAAGACTACTTATCAACTTTTAACTTTGAGCATAAAAAGTTATTCCATTTGTCTAAAACTTAGGAATCTACCGCTTTTAAGAACTGTTAATACTACTTACCTTGGTATTGTATTGGATTCCAAGCTTTCTTGGAATAATCATATAAATCTGTTTAGTGACAAGGCCTTACATAGAATGAAAAAGAACTGCTGACCACACGTCCGTCTTCAGAACGGAACTCATCGCCATCATGAGTGGACTTTCTTTGTTAGATAACAATACACACAATGATTTCTCGGAGATATGGATCTTTACAGACAGTCGATCCTCGATCCAGCACCTTTTCAATTGGCAATCCATCGGCGACAGTACTAGTAAAAGTATTCTACTCTTGTTGTAAAGCCTTTCAGTTCAACACCCAATCCACCTCCAATGGGTCCCCTCGCATATTGGTCAGCCTGGGAATGAAGTAGTCGACGACCTTGCAAAAGCTGCCGCCAGTAATCCTTTGAATCCGGAAGATCGCAGGGCACTAACACCATCAGAGATCACCTCCATTATTAAACAACTTATTTCTAAAACCTGGGCTGGCCCTCCTGCTCACCAAAGACATCCTGGAGCCGCCACAACATTTAAGGGCTCCAGAGTACATCAGACGACACTGTCTCGACTTTCTACTGGCCACTTGAAGTATATGATCTTTGAAGACGGTGAAAGAAAATACCCATCATGCCCCAAGTGCGACAATGCTCCGTTTTGCTTGCAACACATCTTGAAGTGCTTGGGGTTTTCTCGTGAAGAGGCTGTGAAAAGTCCACATCTGCTTTTGGACTTTTTGATTGTCTATGATCTCATGGATCTGGTCTAGTTCCACTAGACCAGATGGGGATTAGTCCCACCACCCACCAGAATGAAGCTTTTGAAGCGACTTTCTGGCATTACTTGGGGTGCGTCTCAAGATGTCCTCACTAATGCTTACAATCCTATGTTAGGCCTACTTTTGACTATGGTTCAGAATTATTGATTACCAGCTCCAATAGTGTGCTCTCAAAGCTAGACATTGTTCAGAATTGTGCTCTTCGGCTAATGACCGGTGCAACTAAATCTACACCTATTGCTTCCATGGAACTCCAGACTGGCATTGAGCCTTTTTCTGACCGTCGTGACAAACTGGCTCTGATTCTTAGTATATAACTGATTGGAAGTAATAGTCATTATTGGAGTAATGGCAGACCTATTGTAAGAAGACTTAAATCTCATTCTACCTTTTTTGATCGTATTGAGGAAATTGGTAATTCTCTTGACTTGCCTGTTATTGATGATCAACCCTTTATTGACAATTTTGCAATTGCTTACCTTAAAACAGCTGAGATAAATATTGAACTTGACTTTCCTTGCAGTAAGGGCACTTCTTCTGAACCTGAACTGAGAGCCTTTGCCATCTATGAGAGGTATCCTCTGCCTGTTTGGCTCCATGTATATACTGATGGATTCGCTGATCCTGTCCTGAAGATTGCAAGCGCTGATGTTTCCTGTCAACTTTTTCAACTCAGTAAACCTGTGAGGGCCTTTCGAGATAATTTTGATGGTGAGATCTTGGCCGTACTTTTTGCAGTGGAGGCCTTACTGAACTTTAGACATGGCAAAATTGTTTTTATCGTTGACTCGTAGGCTGCAAT
This sequence comes from Latrodectus hesperus, assembly GCA_037975125.1. NCBI lineage: Eukaryota > Metazoa > Arthropoda > Arachnida > Araneae > Theridiidae > Latrodectus > Latrodectus hesperus. The sequence continues at coordinate 77,447,710 of CM075854.1, forward strand.
CCAGGCCTTGGTAAATAGAGGTGTTTCTACCTCATCTGAAGAAGTTAGGTGTAAAAGTACCCTAAGTAATATTATTGAAAATGGTAATAAAATTGTACTTCAGTGGATCCTGTCATGTTGGGATCCCAGGTAATGAGAAGGCTGATTCTATGGCAAAATTTGCACTGGGTTTGCCCCAGTGTCGTTCTGCTATCCCAATTCGTAACTTCAAGCCTTTGGTGACATCGGAGCTCAAGACATCTAGGGAGCTATACTATGCTAATTTGGCTGCTGGTAAGTGTTGCGAGTGCCTGTTACAGCATAAAAATAGAGTTCCTCCGGCTTTTCCCAGGAGAATCGGTGTTGCCTGCTTCCGGTTATTGATAGGCCATGACTATCTTTAACAACATTTACATAGAATTGTACTGGCTTCCTCTGCCTCTTTCTCTGCTCTTTAAGAATATGATGTAATGCAAAATTAAAACAACTTTTTCTAAAGCAATTTTTAGCTCCTCTGAGAAATTCTCTTTTTAAAACTACAGTTTTGTTTTCCTCAATTTTTGTCAGAGCCCAAGTTTCTGAGTCACACATTAGGCCAGCCTGTACAGACTTTATAAGCAAAAACATTATTTTTATGGTTATAAACAGGGATTTTAATAGTGAGCAATGACCAAAAGGTTTTGTTGGCCATAAAGGTACGATTTTGGATTTCAGAGATAATGTCATTTTCTGTGTTAATGTGTTCACGATGTTAACATGCGACCAAGGTAATTGAAATAGCGTTCATGAGAGTCAATTTTCAATGATTGAGTGTATACTTTCACAATAATTTCTGTACAAGCATAGCCTTAGTTTTAAAGTTATTTACTTAATTTAGAGTGAAGAATATCTTACTGATAAAAGAGGTATTCTCTCAAAGTCAATACAAGAAAAATTTCAATGCCATCCGCGTAATCCTAAGGTTGAATTGATTTGTAAGAGATTTCCACGAATGCTTGTAATTGAATGTCGATTAGTTTTTTCCAGCATAATATTTGTTTTAAGACAGTCAGTTCCTTATCCCAAACAATAACATATATCATTCGTGCAACATACAGTATGAAATGCTCTAGCAAACATTTTTATCTGAGAATACTGCCCGTTTCCATGTATCAAACAGCCATCTTTTGAGATACTTTTAGTATGTTCTTCACAATCAGCTACGAATATTTCTTATTATTCCCTAACAGTTATTTCAATTTATAATAAAAAATATCTATCCTTAAAATATATATATGTTAATATCAAGTTTAAATAAAATATTTAAAAAATAATATCACTTAGATTAGCTTACAGTAGACGTAAAGCAATCAATATCATTCCTTTACTTTGGATCACAAAATATACATGCATAATTTTCTTAGTTTTGAATATTACAAAGCCTCTATTCTATGGAAATATAGTACATCGGAATAAACATGAATAAACACACAGGTTAAATGACATACTCTCGAAAATAAGTGGAGAAGATACGTTTTCATTTGATGTCATAAGTGTCATAAGAAATAGGAAAGGAACTTAACAATTTAAGCTCCTAGACTTATTAATTTTGCCACGTGAAATTAGAATCATATAAATTTTTAGAAACAATAATTTTTCAGTCCTTTGAGGTTTATTGCATCGTTTTAAAATGTTATTTTAGGAAAATTTTTTTAAAATATAAGGATATTTGAGTTTTTGCTCAATTTTGTAGTTAAGAGAAGAATTAAGAATTCTAAATGTCTATACTCTCCTTATTTCAAATGAAGTGCTGTAAATTTCATATACATATAGAAGTTAATCATGCTAAATAGAGGTTCCAAAAATTTATTACATAAGATGAAAGTAATATAAAAAGAAAATTATATTTTGTTATAATATTTGTAGTTTGGTGTTTATTACTGAATAACAGTGAATTGCAACTCTGAAAATAAGATTTAAAATTCTTTAATGAAAAAAAGCAAGCGACATACCATTCTAGCTAAAATCTCAGATCAGATCAATCCTATGAAACACATTGATGTATCATGTATGTGTGTGTGAATTTACTCAAAATTTCTCTTTCAAGTTAACACCACAATTGTGTTTTTTTGCCAAATAAAAACTTCTTTTAAATTTGAAAGAAAAATATTCATATAAGAAAAATTATTTCTTAAAACGAAGCAAAAATTTTTCTATAAAAAGGATATAAAACATGAATTAGTTGAGCAATAATTTGTTTAAATACTCAATTATTTTAATTGATTTCTTTATCAAATAAGCTTCTCTTGACAATAAAAATAAAACTTATCAGAAAACATAATGACTTTGCACTTTAGTGACATCCGTTTCTATGAATGAAATAAGATTTAAAAAAAACTGAAAACTAAAAGAAATCACTGAGATTTTTGCAATTCTGTTTCAATAAAAGTCTTTCCTGACAGATGGGTAGTGAGTTTTCAGCATCTGCAATGACGCCAAGAATTGTTTCGTAACATTCAAGCAATCGATCCAGATTAATAATCGCGTTGACGTGAACAATCCCCTATCGCTTAAGAATTAATCAAATGCTATCTGTGTATGCTTTATGTAGTTCAATGGCTATATTAGGACAATTTTTTTAAAAAAATAAATTTTCTTGTAAGCATTTTTCTAGAATCTGAACCTTACACTTGCTAAAAATAAAGTTCTTGTCCCAGGTCAATGATAAATTCTTCGATGAGTACATCACATCCATTCCTTTTGTACACAAATGTTTGGTGAAAAGGCAGATGTTCTGAAATTTGATATTATTTATTATAGATAAGAACTGTTGGGTTACCCTAAGTTTACTTAAATATTTTAAACTGCAGATACCATAAGGAAGCATTCATTCTCTTGTGAATTTGCTTAAATATGTTGAAATTCATGTGTTTTCGACTGACTTAAGATTAAAGAATATCTTCCTTATATATATAGTAGAAGCTCATTTTCACAAACACATCAAGACCGTATTACAGTTCATAAATACAAAGTTTGTAAAATAGAAAAATAATGTATTAGATTATTAAGATTTGTTTTTTATCAAACACACAACTTAATAAATAAAATGCTGTTAGATAAACTTATTTAGAATACACTAAAATAAACACATACAAAATAAAATATATACAAAAAAACTTACTTTCACTTTATTGATGAAAAATTAGGCAGAGTAATCAGTTATCTTTTGTTTTTAAAAACTATATTTTCAAAAATAAATTTCACTTTTTCAATGTATAAAAGCCTTTCGCTATTTTTTCCTGAAAAAAGTACTCTAGCCCTGTTAGAAACTCAGCTGGTTGTTTATCAGATGGTATGCACTATCTTTTCTTCTTGTTTAATACCTGAAAGCTTTTTCGTTTTCATTCATTATATTCTCAATAATTTCATCATCTGATATTTATTCCGCAGATATCACATGTGAGTCTATATTCAAAAAAATGCTCGAAAGAAATTTTAGGCAGGAAAGGGTTTCTTTGTCGGAGTTCGTCCCTGAGGGACTCATTTTTATTATCAGGTAAATTACATTGGATTCTTCAATTAGGACGGTTTCTTCAATAAAACCTGAATGTTGAAGTGCTCTAGATATTGTCTTTCTTTCAACTCTATTTCAAGTATTGATTGACAATTACATTACTTCTAAAAGGTAAATTTCATAAGTTTTTTTCATAAGACAGTGGTTAGGTTTGGCGAGAGAAACTCTTTAGAAATCGTTTCAAGATACGGGACTTCAACGTGAACAGTGCAGTTATCCACGATTAGAACTTTACTATTCTCCGATAAAAAAAAAACGTTAATCTAAATCTTTCAGCCAATTTTCATAAAAACTCCTAGTCATCTTGATAAAGTACGATATGCACCTATTAGTTTTTGAACATTTTTGAAGCATAGGCTTTAAATATTTTCATATGAAAAGCAAGGACAGTTTTCTGCTGTCTTTTGACAGTTTCTATGTTGGCTGCGAGCGAATTCTTTGCTTCGATTTTTTTTCAGTATTATATTTATCCCCTTTAAAGCTAAGTGTTCTTTTGTAAAAGATCTTAAAGAACAAACCTGTCTTTCTGCATTGAAAACATTATTTGATTCGTACTCGAATTGTAATGATTTCAATGCTTCTTCTTTTTCTCGAAATTTTATTCACAGCTCCATTTTCCTCTTAAAATTTTCTAAAGCTTAAGCCGTGTCTGAATTTAAATTTTTGGGGCCAACTATCTAATGCTGTAAAATCAAATCCATTTTGTTCAGCTTCATAGCAAATCAGTTAGATTTCTTTTTAATGACATTACCATCAATAGGAAATTTCATTCCTCTCATTTTTCTCTGTCAAGCAAGCAAAGTTTCTTTCAGATTCCCTAAAATATTTTCGAAAAGAAACAATGTTGCTGGTATTGTTTCTTTTTTCAAGTTTCTTTTTTCCATGTTTTTACAATTTTTATGAGTCTGTTCTTTAGAACTACATATTTTTTGGCAATTTTTATCTTATCTAATATTTATTCATCTATCTTTTTCACAGGATTTTCTTTTCTCCTTCAACAGATAAACACGTTCGTTTCTTTAGTTGCGACGTATAATTCACCAGCTACAAATCTTCTATGGAACCGACTCAATCTCCCTCTTGAAAAATGAAACAACATGAATTGAGTTGTTAAAATGAAACAAAACAAACTACTAAGCAGCAAAACTCAAATTTTAAGGAGTTTATTTTTATTATTATTTTTTTTCACAAGTACCGGAAGGACAAGAATTGAATTCGTCACCACAGTCCTTTCGCTTCAAATGTTGATGCTCATGCGTATTAGAATATTGTTCCCACAATGTCCGTAATGTCTGCCCGTGTCGCTTAAGAATGAATCTAGTTCTCAGACTTTATAGAAAAAAGAAATTAACTAAAATTTGAAAAAATATCAGATCATAAAAATTAAAAAATATATAAATACTTGAAAAAAAACTATTTGTCAGAAATGAAAGTTCGCTAAAAAGAGATTTTTCAGAATTTTTCATTCATTTATGATGTAGGAGGCTGTATATTATATACATGAACTTAGAATAATCAGAAAAAATAAATTTCCAACAAATGACAAAAATACTTATTTAGTTTAATTTTTTTGGAAAAGCAACACTTCAGTATATAAAAGCGAGTCACATTATTTATTTTGATAAGATCTAAAATATTTCCATTCTTGTTTCTTTCAAAGATAAAAAACAAAACTAAATATTAAATTTCAGTTTCTTTTAACTTTTACATCTATTTTATTCAATATTTAATTTTCAAAATTTTTCTGTTTTATATATTACTTACTTTTATGCATTTTGCTATAAGTTTTTAATTTCACTTTTTCTCCAGAAGATCTCTCCTTTTTGGATTCTCAGTATAATAACATTGAGTGCAAAATAATCTTTATTATTTTATAATTGGTATATGGTTCTGTTTATTTATTTTAAGTAGAAATTAAGTAGGATTTCGAACGCTCTCAGAACGTGCAGGTTTTCTTTATTTCCCGAAGCGTTCCATATTTTTTCAGGCAAAAGCTCCTGCCCCGATCAGCAACGAGATAATACTTGTGAATAGAGTGGTTTACAGTCCATCCAACATAGTAAGAAATTACATTTTATGGAGGTATAACATAACAGGCTTCCTCGGGTACTGGCTTCTTCGTGGTCCATCTCATTGGCGCACCGTACAACAATTATATAATGATTGTGAATATAATGGATGACAGAACATCCAGCATAGTGCGACACTGCATTTTACATGGGTATTATATGATACATTTCCTCTCGCGTTACTCCCTGATTAAAACTAAATCTTTCACAGCATCGCCCCACTTTTCTTGATCTCTCTAGCATTTGGATTGATATTATTACGTTAATATATTGAAGTGAGAAGAGCGCTTATTTTTCACTTGAAAGACATGATAAGTATTTCGAAAATGTAATGAATGTAGTACTCCAAACCTAAAATAGCCTGTTCTTTATGATATTATAAGGTAAGTACTAAACATTTTATTACAAACACTTCAATCGACTAAGAAAATGCCACACATTTCGATTTTAGCTGTCAAATGAAATGCTGATCATTATTTAGAGCATGTTTTGTTGTTTTTAAAAATTATGAAGTTGCTTACAAATTATAATGCTTTTGAATATTTTTACTATACTGAGAAATCCGCCGCCTTTAATTAAGCCTTCTACAATACTTTGCAATTTTGTTTATGATTGGTTTACCTGTAACAAAACTTTTGAAATACGTTTTATTAATTCTAATTCAACACATTACATAAAATATATTTCCCATCTAATAAGCATTTCATTGCAGAGAGTAAAATAAATTAATAATTTTTAGTATAATGATTGTGAAATGCTTTAATATTTTTAATTATTTCTATCAATTATTAAATTTAATAAAATTAAATTAATTAGAAAGACAGCAATTTTAAAGAAGCTTACACATAAAAATGATATTCAGTTTAATATTCTAGGGTTAAATGTGTGTTTATTGAATATTGCATACAGTTCTTAACTTTTGAGCTAAATTAAGTAATTCTAAGCGTTCTTGGAGCATTTTGAAAAGTATTATAGTGCATTTTGATATTTTTTTCTTCAAGTAACCACATTAATTTTCTTAATAAAATTTGTTACACTGAAGTCAATACCTATTCACTGCCTGTAATCAAAAATTTTTACATTTATTATTATAGGTAAAATACAAGAACTTGAATGATATTTTTGATACGAGTTTAAAATTATATAGTTACTTATTTTCGAACTATAGTTTTTTTTTAAGTTTAATGGGATGGTATAAATTTTCTGAGTCTCTAGAGATTAAAAGAGCCTCTAGGTAAATAATTAAATTTAGCTTCCAATTTCTCTGGGAAGATATATGACGTGAACTAAATGATAGTTATTAGAAAAATGAAATATGTTTTATATTTAATCGACTTTTATTGAACTGGTAACAATCATTCACAGAATTCTCAAGCATAAATTTGTAAAGAAACCCATGAATCTGTAATCACATATCCAAATAAGGGAAGTACAGATATGCTTTAAAATATACAATCAAGATAATTTTTAATAAAATTTGAATACTTAAAAATGTTTCATATTTTATTGAAAATAACCTCCTGAACAAGAGACATAAAAATGTTGATAATTTTCATCACATTTAAATAATAAAAATAAATTAATTAATTACTTTTATTGGAAAAAGCATACATAACACAAAATATCAAAAAATATTAATAAATTGTTTCATTTAAAATTCTTAAATTATTACGCAAAAAATGCATGAAATTTTAATTTAAAATTACATGGAATGAGTTTTTATTCAATTTCAACGAAGTTATAATTTTAGAATAACTAGTATTGTCTAAAATAAAAATATTCATGTAATACAAAATTAATTCCTATATGTTTTATGGTATGAATATTTTTAGAATTTTTTGAGAATTGTTCGTCATATACAAAAGATTTAAATAGGAAATGTTGAAAACTGCGCGTACTAAAAACGTTTGAAATATCCCACATGAAATTTGGTTTCAGAAAAGTGGAAATCTGTAAATTAATTTGACATATGGATTCAATTCATCATAAGAATTGAGATATTAACACTAAACTACAGTCATTCAGTTTCAGTAATATAGCTTGTATCGCAGCGTTTTCTTGAAAAAATTAGGGAAACAAACTTTAGAATCGGCTTCTATCTCAGATCAGTAGGAGAGATATCTGTATTATAATTAAATTGTAGTAAAATCCTATTCATTGAGAAAACATTAGAACTTCTAAAAATAATCAATATATTAATTATAGATGATATATTATTAATTTCAATAATACCAATAATATACTATTAATTTCACCTACATAATAATTTCAAGATTAATTTTTAAATTTAAGGAAATCCCTGATTTCTCCGATGAAGGGCTCTTTTATTAAAAAAATTTAGTTGATGGCTTATAAATTTCATCTATTACAAATGTTTTAGTTTTATATATAAATCACAATGCTTTTCATGCATCAATCTCAAGTGAAATTTTTCATACATTTAGAATTATAATAACAATTCCTGAACTTTTTCCCTACGAAAATATAGACATTTTAACTACGAAAAATGTAAATTTATATATGAATAAAATTATAAAAAGTTCAGTCGCCATATTTTAATAGAAAATTGTTTTGGTCATTTTAAAATTGATATTAAAGGCTATGCAATATACGATATAATCTCAATAATTTATTTTTCTTTAATTGCTTGTTTTGAGTCGAGATCCAGTTTCATGCATTTAACTATTTAAATATTAATGATTCATTCTTCAATGGTTTTTAATGTATAATTTATTTGGCAATGTATAGTGGACAACAAATATCTCAAGACAGTTAAAAAAAATTGTTTTGATATTCCTCGAGCATCACTTTAACAAAAGATGCTTTTAAGATGCAAAAAAAAAGAAAGAAAACCGGGAAAATTCCTAGTATTTACAGCCTATTTACATATTTTTGATCCGTGTATTTAAATTACAAGAAAGCATCATTACAGGCTTTTGTCAGTAATGTCCTAAGAAGCAAAATATCATATTACTCGTAAGCTTAAGTTCGGTGAAGTGATAAGATCGATATATGAGCCAGCATCATTTTTTCTTTCAGTGACGTGCATAAGAGCCATAAGAATCATTAGGACAGGGAAAGGAGTCTGAGAAAATTAGCGATGAATCAGTACCTCCCAACACGACAGTAAGAATCACTGCATTCGATCACGAAAATTAATACTCTGATCATATATTTTTTCAAAAGAGATGCACACAAATCCTGCTCTGCATGTCCCTGTCACAAAATCGATGGAAAACAAAGTTTCAAATCATAATAAAGTATGAAGAAATTTATGTTATAAGAAAAATTCTTGATAAAAATTATGATTTTTAAACATGCTTTTATTTTCATTTAAATTGAAAAAATGTTATTTCTAAAGGGTGTGAAAAATGTATGTTGAAAAATACCTAATGTACTTGTAAATACCTTAGGTATAACGGTGTGTGAAAATCGTACACAAACATTAAATATAGAAAGCAATCATTGCAGATACATTGTAGCAATTTGTTTTAATGTGTAAATTATTCTTCATCCTGTTCATTTAAATCCGTTTTTAAAAAAAAATGTTGAGGAAAAAACTGGTGATAATGAACTACTTGTAACCTTGAATGTCTACGTTTTGTAGCTTTCTGACTTTCAAGTAACCTCGTGGGTGATGAGAATATTATTTTAATGAAGGGCATTTTCCACCTCAATTGACATGCGCGAGTCTTCAGGTCACGTGAGATCTTTATCAATGCGAAACTGTGTAAGAAAATAAAGGACAAAATCGAACATTTTATTCACGGAGTTAGTTTTAATTGTTAATATATGTCAGAACTAAACTAACATTTCCTGAATATTGAATATTAATCACGTATTCTGTATATTCAATTTTAAACAAAATATTTCTATTAGACTATTTGCCTTGATTTTCCTATTTTCCTTTACTGAGAAAAATTTAGACCTTTAAGAAATCTTAACTGCAATTTATGTGTTAAAAATTTCCATCTATCTTCATTCTTTCCCTCTCTTAGAAAAACCTTGGATTTAATAGTTGTAATTAGTTACAATTATAGGGTAACACCGCGCTTTTTAATCGTACAATGATCTATAGAAGTGTTGGTTTAAAGAGATATCGTAAGGTAATACTATCGTAAATACTTTCTAAATACCATGGAAAGTTATTATATTACACAAGTATTGAAATATGATATTCTGGATGGAAAACTAAAAGTTAGTTGCAGCATTTAAGTATTGCATTATGGGTTTGACTCACAATTTTATGAGCGAAGGTTATGCGTTTCATAAGCACAGACATTCGAATTTTTAAGCTTATGGTGTAATACAAAAATATAAATGAAATGCTAATTTAACTTACAGAACTGGTGCAAAAAAATATTTTTTTTTCTGTTCAATATTGTAAAAAATTGAATATTTAGTGAAAACCATTTCCCCAGTAATCAGCTAATTAATATTTTTTTATTAAAATTTATTCAAACTACAATATATTATTTCCTACATAACTAGTTCCCGTTGTTGCTTATGCTGTAATATAAATTTTACTGATATTTTTCTATTTTTCTGTTATCCTTTAAATAATTCGTATCAATTGAATTACCAGTATTTCAAAATTGCTGTAATATATAGGACAACACACACGTTTGATCATTTTTCTTGTGTAGCTATGGTAGTATTCTGTTTATTTCGTTTTTGCTTATAACCAAATTTTGTTCTTCTCAGTTATTAGATAATTCTCATATTATATTGCGAGAAGAGAGATGAAAGTTTTCTCGTGTTATAACGTGAAAGTTATAAAATTTAAATTTAAATTAGACAAATTTCAGTTATATATATATATATATATATATATATATATATATATATATATATATATATATATATATATATATATATATATATATATATATATATATATATATATAAGAAGAAACTTTTGCTATATAAATATTTTAGTATTTGTATAGCAAACTTTTCTTCGTATATCAATATATTGTAATAAAAAATATATTAATATAATCCCACAAAATTAAAAAAGGTACGAAACATTTAATTAAATGACCAATTTAAGCCATTTTTTAGCACTAGCTGATAAAAAAAAGCACTCGTAGCATTAATATTTTAATCAATTTAAAACAAGACTTTCTTTTTAGATATACAGTAAAGATACATCTCTCATCAAATGCTGATTTACTTATTTATTTAAAATTTTATAAAGATATTTAATAAATTGTTCAAGAGTGATTATTGATTTTTATTAATTTAAATAGCAACACACGCGTTATCCATAAAAATACATCATAAGTATTAGCTTAATATAAATGCACTTCACAGAACTTCTTTTGAGATCCATCAAATTTGTTTACGTATACTAGTAGTTATAGACTTTCCAATAATTTTAGCCTACAGTTTGCAATCTTAGCACACAATTTGTAAAGAATAATACGAACTTCTAAAACGTATAGAAAAAAGTGAAATTAATTTGAAAGAGAAAAAATGTTTACATAGTTGAACTTTTGAAGCATGAAACAAGTTTTAGTTTAAAAATATAAACAAATTGAAGTTTTCTTTATATGAAATATAAAACTAAATTTTTGAAAAATAATAAGGTATTTTTTAAATGATACTCAGTATTAAATACATCCAATCAATTTTACATAATTTTCAAACTGTTTGGATTCACTTACTAAAATTTAAAAAAAAAAACTAAAATTTTAGCTTTTTATAATTTTTACAAGCAAACGTGAGAAAAATCTTCAACAAATTATCTCAATTGGGACCTGAAGATAACATAAACTGTTACTTATTTTTTATAATAAATGATTTACAATTAGTCTCACGCAGAAATTCATTTAATTTAAAACACGTTTTCGAATGAAAATATGTATCTAAAATAAGCAATTGGAAATAGTCTCGGGACCTCAGTGTTTACAACTGATCTTTTTCAAACAAATTTTTTGTAAGACTTAGAAAATGAGAAGTTTTATGGAATATAAAACATAAATAATATTAGATCATAAAATGTATAAATATGTAACATACTGTGAATGTAAAGCAAATGTTATAAGACAGAAATAAAAACATATAGTTACCTTTTTAGCTAAAAAATCTTCATTTTATATGAGTCATTTATTAAATAGGTATTATATTTCTATTAAATAGTTATTATATTTCTAAAAATTAATTGTATCAAAATTTAAAAATTTATTTGATGTAATAAAAAAGCACAGAAATTTTCATTAAATTTTCAATATATTAACTTGATATTTTGATTTTTTCCTTAAAAAATATTTACTAGATAAAAGAAATAAATTTTATTCTTCCTTTAATTAAAAATAATGATTCCTAATGATATCTATAACCTATTCGGCTAAATTTCAATTCACTAAAGCGAAAATTTTAAAATTGTCTTTTAATTACAGACCCTTTAAGTGATTAAATATTTATGTACTACAACCAAATAAATAATTATAGCTATCAGAAACAAATTTTAATTTAGATTATTTTTAATTTCATAGTCACTTAATTTTCAGGCGAATTAAATTTAAACAAGGATAAATTTTCTTTAATTATATATTAACTCATATTAAAAATAAAATGATGAAAACATTTTTCATAATTTTAAAAAAGAAATATCAAAAACTTTAAATAAATATAAATTAATAGAATACATACATATGTGCGTGTTTCTAAAATATACGTTCTAATCAGCCCTCGTAGGCAAAAAATAATCATTGAACAACGAAAAACAAACCAAACTATATTTTAAAAGTATACTATAATCTATCTTGAAAAACACAATATATAATTTCCTCTCTATAAAACCTAAAATAAAATTGACATTTAATTGCTTGGAATGTAAACAATAAATTTTATATACTTTTAATTTCTACTTCATTTTTCTTTACTACAAGTAAATGTTAAGAATACGAATAATTTCTTAATGACCAGAACTAACAAAGAAGTGCAGATCCACATGAGAATTTTCCCTCGATTCATAATACATTCGTATTAATATGCATTTTCCCCTTTCTTTGTTCACGACTTGTCACAGCCGTAATAAAAGCATAATAATTAATGAAATAGAATTTTATAAGGCATAAATAATATATCACAAAATATAAAGGCAAGTCTTCAAACTGCAAGCCTCTTCTCTAAATAAATTGGCACAGCTCCATTTACAAGTCCACATAAAAGAACTTTGCTCATGTGACAGAAGTCTCCCTTTATAATTTTTCCTCGTTATGTAAAAGCTTAGTCATTAAGAACCGAGCTATGTAATGCTTGTAGTTTATTTGAATGCGTATATTCATGAATTATGCATATTTTTGTTAAGGAAAACAAAGCTATACGAAATCATTTCAGATCATTTATCGTAACATATTACTCTATTGTATTTTTATAAAGAAAACTATGAAATATTTTTTATTATCTAACTTAGAATTTTATAGTTGCTCTACCTGAAGCGATTTCATTTTTTTATTTCTTCTCTATTGATGGAGTAGCTAATGGATTATTTTGATATTTTCTAGCGATAATTTAACGTTTAACTTCCAATTCAACTCATTTACTTATAACAATTTAATTGTTTCATCTAGAAAAAGATTTCTATTCAAAAATATATATTATAACTAGCATCAACTGCTTAAGAGAAAATATGAGTTATAAAAATAAAAATTTATCTAATTTAAGGCGCTGTGAAATATCGTCTGTCTACAAATGAAAAAAATATCATTCATAAAAAATATTGACAGAATACCGTTTGAAGACCATAGATTATATATATATATCTATATCTATATCTATATACATATATATATATATATATATATATATATATATATATATATATATATATATATATATATATATATATATATATATATATATATATATATATATATATATATATATATATATATGTTTTTGATTTGTCATTAAATAAATTTAATATCATTATCTTTGCAGTCCAAAATTACTATCGGATTGATTAACCTAGATTATTCATTTATGATATTTATACTTTATCTCAATTATAGAGACATGAGGAAACATGGTTTTGATAAATCTGAAGGCCAGTTTTACGATACTGAATGTAGGAGAAACAGAGTCTACTTAAAATAAGAATGGATTCTTAAAATTCTCTGAGATAAGGTTCAAGAGATACTTAATGCATTAACAAAAACATCAAGACGAACTTGTATTTTTTAATAACTTTTTCACAAAAAAATTACTTTATTTTTTTTACTTATTTATTATTATTATGCTTGGCACAACAAATTCTTTAGTTTAAAAATGTATTTGCTCAGACATTCATATTTATATTTAAAAATATTTAATAACATATTTAAATGGTTAAATAATACAATATAATTTGTTAATATTATTAAACTGAGTCGAATTGTATACAATTTTAACACAATTATAATATTAAAAACCTTCAAGCACAAGGATATTTTAATATTACCACATGATTATTTATATATTTTTTACATATGACATATAAGAACATTATATCTTTTATTTGTTATTGTTGTTGCCGTGGGTCTGCCAGCCAGGCTGACAATATGGGGTGCACTGCTCCACTTTCCAACTGAACCACATTTTGGTGTGAAGTCCGACTTCCTCAGTACACACATGCCATAGGGACCCGTTGATAGGGTAGGCAGCCATTCACAACCCATTCAAACAAAGAGAGGACAAAGACAGAATTAACAGAGAGAGAAAGTGCATCCATGCCCTAACTGGGATTCAAACCCAGTACCACCACCCTATCCGCAGGCTGGCATTCTGACAAATAGACAGGGTAGGTTGCATATATATATATATATATATATATATATATATATATATATATATATATGATATATATATGTAATTTCTCACCGATTAATTTTTTTCTTCAGTGCCATCCTACATGGTGTTCTAGAGTTTTAATAATATATTACAATAGAATACTCATGAATAATTTTTATAAAGAATTTTCATATTTTCTTACATTTTAATAATTATAATTAATTTTCACCATTTTCATTCATATTCATAACTTACTTATTTTTATTTTAATACCATAATAATATTCAGGTAATTCACTTTTAACTACAACTTTACTGATAAAAAAATATAATGTCAATCATTTTGCTAACTATGCTTATTATTTATTACGCAATAAATATAAAAGTATTATTGTATACATCGCGTTTCATAATAAATTACTCTTTCAATTTTTATTTATTCTCCAATATTATTTAAAATTATTTTATTTCTTGTGTGATTAGTCCCCGCGGTTACAACTTTTATCTGTTAATTATCGGTTTCCTTGAAATATTTTATAATCTTTTAACATTTCAACATGCTGTTAATTATATAGCTGTTATTAAGCTTTTTCCATTAAGCCTTTATTTCTTTTAATGTTTTTTACTTTTAAAAAAATGAAATTTTTCAACTTTGTTTCTTTTTTATCTCTCTAAAAGGCTGGAGTAATTTATTTTGTAAATTGTTTATTCTTAATCGTCTATATACAAATAAATTTGAAACGCCTTTCCACAGAAAAGTAAAATTTTTTATTTCTCTCTTTTCCTTCGTTTTTTAGTTAGTTTTCCTTTTTATAAACTCAATCTTAACTTAATTCTTTTTTGCGTCTTTTAATATGATCATATTTCTTCGATATTTTTGACATCTATATAAAACATCTTGCTCTAAATAAAAACATTTTCTATTTTTATAATGTCTTTTTTATTCGTTTTTCGATTTTCTGTATTTACTTGATTTTATTAAAAATAAATTCTAAATTAATTTATACTGTTAAATTTTGTGTCTTTTTAGTTTTCTCTAAACTGTATTGAATTAAAGTACAGTTAAAAATTATATATATATATATATATATATATATATATATATATATATATATATATATATATATATATATATATATATATATATATATATATATATATATATATATATATATATATATATATATATATATAAAGAGAGAGAGAGATAGGTGTACATAGATATATAGATCTGCCAGATGCAGGATGCCCTGTAATGTCTTATCCTTCTTACACCTTAATTTTTGAAAATTGACAGTTATGATCTTAAATCGTATTGTGGCATTAATAAGATGGCTGTTTTCTTTGACAATTAGAGGCTTAGTAAAACATGACTTGCAGAAATTCTAAAAGTTAAATTCATATATCGAAGCTGCCATCTTAAATCAAAATTAAATGACATATAAGGAAAAAAAAATTGCAAAATTATAGATCAGCATCGATTTAATGTTATTGACATTTTGCATTCACATATTTACAAAGACCCCTACAATATCCATTGATTTATGCTTCATATAAACATAATTATTAGCGCTATTACACCACGCAATGCGAATGAAAAGGGATAGTTTTGCTTTCAGAAGAACCCTTATATTCAAGAAATAGCACTCAATATTCGCGAGAGTCTCAGCCTGTATTCGATATTTGGCGAGTGGAATGTTAGTTGATGAGTGTTGAAAAATCGCTGAATAGCTGCCGTGTCTTCAAGCGACAAACACTTTAGTTCTGTTGAGCTAATAGGATGTAAATACAAAACAAAGCCATTCTTACAATGTTAATCAATTCGATTTACACCATGGGTGCTGTACGAGATGATGTTACAAAAAGTCACATTCATATGGGGCAATAACATATCAAGAAAGTTCAAGCCGCCCAACTTGTCCAGTGGTTAGCGTGCCTGACTGCGGATAAGGAGGTCCTGGGTTCGAATCTCGATTCAGGCATGGATGTACTTTCTCTCTCTATCTATCCTGTCTTTGCCCTTTCCTTGTATGAATGAGGTTCGAATGGTTGCCTACCCTATAAACGGGTATCTATGGCATGTGTGTAGAGCAAAGTCGTACTTCTACCTTCATGGTGCTCTGATTAAACGAAAGTCTTTTTGTGCAACCAATGACTTAATTCGCATAGCCAAGGCATAGCGAGCTTGGCTTGTCCAAGTGTCATTAGTAACAACAACAACAGAAAGTTCAAACATTAATTGGCATATTTCGTATTCTATTCTTATATGAATAAACAATTCTTAAGCTATTTACAGCTTACTTGTGTCTTGATACTTGTGCCATGTTAATTTTTTACTTAAAATGAAAACGGTTTTACGGCTTTTTGCTTATTCTTTTAAATTACTTTTTGCAATCAAAAATTTTGTTAGACTTCTGATTCAACAATCAGCTTAGTATATTTAAATACAAAATTAATTTATTTAAACGAATATGAAGTTGTTATTTCTTACAGGGAAACAGAAAATATAAGAAAATAATATATTTGTTACAAAAAGGAAAATATTTCCTTATAAATTACACACAGATACACAACCATGGGGATAAAAACAACGCCCATATTATTGAAAACAGATATATAATTTGTTTGATCCCATGATATATTGCAGAAATGTTTCGTCTACATCACTCTTTGTATAAAAAGAATAGAAACCATTGAAATTTATAGCTCTTCATTGCATAATAAGCAACTTCTGCTTGCAGTCAATTTATTGGCCTATACAAATCTATAGAGAAGTGTTGACATTATGTAATTAACATTCCAAATAATAACATTGTTGTCTGAAACGAAACTCATCCCACTTAATTGTTTTTGATTACTTCATTAAAAAATTTCCTGTAGTGATGCAAAAGTGACATTATGTCATTCTCAAAACTTATACTGCCGAAGAAGAAAAAATGATATAAGAATGAATATTTTTTTAGCAATTTGTTGTAAATTAAACAAATTTAGTATATTATCAGAAAACTGCAAATTTTGTGTATGATGTTAGCGTTCTAGTAGAATTCCTGTATCGATTATTTTGACACAATAAATCATTAAATAGACTATCATTTATAAAATTTACTTTCAATTTTATTCACATCATTGTTACAAATATGATTGTAGATTTCCATAAGTTACGTTACGTGATTTCATCCGTTCTATTTTTTACATACTAGGGCTAATCCTATAAATTAAAATGAATCCCAAACTATTACAAGCATTAACAGCTCAGCTTGGAATTGAATCCACAAACAGTTGAAATGAAGGCTAAAGCACTAATTATTGCCATGATGATATTAGTGTGTTGTATTATTATTATATTAGTGTGATGTAATATGTTACGCTTTTCTGTATTAAGATTGTAATGTTGAAACCAAGATGTGAATTCATTTCCTTCTTCAAAATTAAATTTCTAATGTGGAATTAAATAGGATATATCGAGTTCTTTCTTAAATATTATCTCATATTTGTTAACCCTTTGTTATTTTATAGAAAAATATATCATAAGGACTATTTTCTATTACAACTACACAAGTATACAATTGACAAAAGAGAGAAGCATACAAAATTTAATTTCCATTTCAATACAGAGTTGTTAAATTACTAGAAAACTGGAGAATTATTAGCAATGTTAAGAATTTTAAGGATTTATTTTGGGGGATTTCGCAAGACATTTAAGCATAAATTATCTCATTATTTAGGAAATTTTTATTTTAATAGTTACAATTGATTTTCTGTTTTAAATTTCATAATAAAAATCGCTATAGTTTAATTAATACATATCTTTTTTGAGATTCGTCTCATTTTTATTAAAATTCATTCATAATTATTAGAAACAAAAATAAATTATATATATTACGCATATAAACCATTATTAGGGAAACACAAAAAATTAAATATAGATAGATAGGCACACTATTAAGATACAAAAGCACGATTAATTTTTTATACAGGTAATTACTATCAAATAGGTAATATACAGATCAAACTGAAATCTAAAAACAAGAATTAAATTTAAAACGTAAGTCAATCTAAAAATACATGCGTATTTTGAAAATTATAACTCACTTATAGTTTACTTTGTTTGATAAGGCTTGTTTCGATAAACTTTATAAATTGAAGTGCAATAGTTCGATGGTATAAAAAGTTTTTGAATACTATTTGAAAACTAAACACAATTTTATCAAAATTTTAAATTATTCACTAAGCAAAATTCTATTAATTTAATGTAGACTTTATACTTTGCACTCTATTTCTTTGTTCAAATTATTATAGATCACATTTTCTAAAGAAATTTAATACTTCTCACTGATAAGTCTGATTCGTTAATATTTTGAATGAAAAAAAAATAATGTAAGTCTTTTCTAAGAAGTAAAACTTTAAAAATTTGTGATGAGTTTTTAAAGTTTGATGATTTTTTAAGGAAACTAATATACTTCAAGATGTTTAAATCTTAAAATTATAGATAAGGGGAATAATGAAAATAACTCATACTTTTCTGTCTGAGCACAGATTTTATAAATGAAATATTGCGGTAGAGTAAAATATTTACGGCTTTATATATTACGTAAATAGGAAAACATCTGGATAGTAAAATTTTGTCGTTATTTTTATTAATATTTTCCACTAAAAAGTTAAATTTCGGTTACAATTAAATATAAGAAGTAGAAATATATATCTTTCACTAAAGAAAGTTATGACTAAAAAATTGAATATTTTTAAAAAATTTTAGTGCCACAAACAATTGTAAATAAATGTAAAAAAGATTTAATTAATCGTGTTTCTATGATAACAATGAATCTGTTCTCTGAGATCCAACACGCAGATTAGCTCTATCAATGATCGGTGAAGTGGTTATGAGCGAGTGATCTTGATTTGAAAACACTAGAATCGTAAAATTTCAACTTGACATTCTGGAACATTTTTCATCTACGATTCATTATCATATCAATAAACTGATTCCTTCAAACGAAGATCAAAAATCCATTTTTATCTTTATCATTCAGTACATAATTAGAAAAAATTGCGTTTGAGTAGATAAAGCCATGCAATTGTAGCAGTTATAAATCTGCTTCATCATGTTTCAGTTCGAGTAGTGTTGGTGGATGGAAGCAGGGGCCGATAGCATCTCATTTCCATTTAATCACTTTACTTATTACGTAGCCATTATTTTTATTCTTCAAAGAGCGCCACTTTCATACCGATTGATATCTGTGTGTCCCAAGCTTTCATTGATAATGAAGTCAAGGTGAGGAATCGTTCCCGCGGATTGATAATGAGGAAAATGACGTACATGACAAAGTCGGCTGACATTGAAGTTATTTGAGAATCAATGAAATCACACTTCCTGAATTAGAGATTACAGTTATTTGATTTTGGAACAAAATAAATGCAACTGTGGCGACACAGTCCTGAATTATGAATGGGTACAGACGAACTTTTCCTTTCCCCCTTCATCGTGTCAATTCACGCGTCAACGTGTTCTAAAAATATTTACGGAATTCATGATTATTGTTGCGCAACAACTACTTGAAACGGATATGGAAATATTTATTTTGAGTGTCATTTTCAAAACATCAAATAAGTAGCAGCATATTTTCAAAGGATAAAAAAAATTGATTAGAATTAAATTTATAAAAACCGTACTACCATAAGAAAATAAAACAGTAACATATATATTTTCTGAATGATATAATATTAGTAATTAGGATAAACTCAATATTTCTTTCAAATGAATTTAATTATCTCTATTATTAATTCTCCATAAAAGCAAAATTTCAAAACTATCACATTATTGTTCAGACTTGATTCTTTACCAGCCATTAGATTTCATCAAAAGTAACTTTAATAAATTTTTTTGTGCGGTTTTAATTCCTAGTTTATTTTAATTAAAATTACGATTGAGTTCAATTATTCATATTTTTATTTATACTTAAGTTCATTGTTTAATATCATCACCTCTAATTAAGCTCATTATTAAAGGTGTTATTCATAGCAGTTGCTATGTAATTTCTTTTATACCGAGATAAAATATTATCATTGAATTGTATATTTACTTTTACTTTTTCTAAAAAATAAAAGAGAACATTTTATTTTTTCTATGAAGACTCAATAATCAACTCTGGATCTTTAACGAGATTTAAATATGAGAACTCAGCAGCAAGTGCAGTTAAGAATTTATAATTTAAGATTTGTTATTCTATACTATTTTTATACAATATTAAAAAGACTTACTAAACCAAGGAAATTATAAATTTCATTTATTTTTTAAAGTTCTTAAAATTAAATAGTTATTTTAAATTAGTATAAATTGCATCGTTATAATCTTAAACAAGAATTGTAGTTTTTTTTTTTTTTTTTTTTTTTTTTTTAAACTAAATCGCTTAGATTTAGTTTAAAAAAACTACAATTTAAAAAATCTATTATTTCAAAACAGATTAATGTACAAAATTCTCTCCGTCAGTGAAGATTTATAAATTTATAATAAAAATATTATTGCAATAACATATTTCAGTATTTCCCAAATTTTATAGTTGGCTCTACATGTATAATGTTCATTTACTGTACACTCACTTAATTTTCACTGCGATTTTTTATTTTTATTTTATATACAATAAATGCTATAAGCTGCTAATTTATAATGATGATTTTTTTTAAATAATATAATATTTTACAGAAATGTGCCTATAAATATCACAGTCATCACTTGTAACAGATATTGAATTGAGTACTACATAATTTATTAATTGCTGTTATATAGTTAGTGAATATGGAAATCCTCTTGGAATAATTTTTATGTAGTTAAAAATGATGAAAATGTATTTTAACCCTTAAACTTTATGTGTATCAATGTGCTGCAAACCTATAAATATATTTACTAACAATAACAATATAACTCTTTCGAAATGTCAGAGTCGATGAATGAGTCAGAAAAAGAGACTACAATAAGATCCTAAACGGAAGGCATTCAAAATAAAGAATTAGATCTATATTTATTTCTTTTGTTAAAGAAAAGTTAAACTGAAAATCTAAATTACTTCTCAACGCAAATAACAAAACGAGTCAAATATTTTGAGATCATAATTCGTTTTAAATTTGTCTATAATTAATAATTAATTACTTATAAAATTCAATGTATAAATTTTGATGTCACTGATCACTTATTATTTGTTCAAGGATTTTCTGACGTTTGCAAACCACAGTTCGGAAAACTTTGTAAGTTACAAATATAATAACTTGTAATTCATAAAATAATTAAAATGAAATATGAACAATGAGATATAGCTATAAAGTAAAAAAAATAAATAAAGCTTTATTTTTTTCAACAATTTTCAAATGTGAGACAAATTCTGAATAATAAAATGATGGCAAATTTCAAAAAGTATTCTTACAAAGCTTAACACTATTTCTTCATTAGAAATACTTGCTATAGAAAAGAAACAGGCTTTAACTGTTAAAACGTAAGGATTTAAATGTATTAAGTTTTTTAAAAATGCATTCTTCACAGGAGCGAGAGATTTACTCTTAAATTTTCTAATATCAAGCTTGAGATTCACACTCATAAATAAGAATCAAAAAAATTTTTAAACTTCCATATTTTATTGGTATTAATTGTAAAAAAATGTATAATGTTTCAAACTAGGTAAATTTTTAAGAGTAAGGCTAGTTTTATTTCTCATAATGCATTTTTCTAAGTAAATAGAAACCTAATTCTAATACTGTATCCAGATCATTTAATGAAACTTTTGTTCCT
Source organism: Latrodectus hesperus (assembly GCA_037975125.1). Taxonomy (NCBI): domain Eukaryota; kingdom Metazoa; phylum Arthropoda; class Arachnida; order Araneae; family Theridiidae; genus Latrodectus; species Latrodectus hesperus. The sequence goes on from CM075854.1 coordinate 77,469,865, forward strand.
ATGATTGTTTTAAAATTCAAAAAAAAAATATATATATATATATATAGGTCCTTTTACCATTAAAATCTATTAAATTACTGCAATTCAGCTCTTTCACTAAGATCTCATAGAATTTTACAAATTGAGTTGTAATATTATTTTCGATCTATGACAGGATTTTTATATCAATCATATATTTAGGAATTACTTTTAAAAATTAAATGTTCATTGATAATACATAAAGAAAATTTTTAAAAATCTTCCTTCATACCTGTATCTAATACATCTCTAACGCTACTTATATTATCTTATATAGTACTCAATAAAATTATCAATACAAGATGTTTCATAGGCAGAAAATCCAAATGAAAAAACATCGGAAATATTCTGAAAATTATATACGAGGTTTGTCCGGAAAATACGTATAAAAGTCGAATAATAACTTTATTTTACAGTTTACAGTCACCGCCAGGTGGCACTACTGTTGTAACCAATCCCATCAACGCTCAGTTCGAGTCACACCGCTCTGCGTGTAAATAGGAGTGTGCGGCTGCTTGTTGAAAATTACCCTTTTTCACCTGCCGTCGGCATGGAGCTCTCTCTGATTGAGGAACGCGCATCAACATCAAGTTTCTTGCAAAGCTGGGCAAGAATGGTTGTGAGAATGGCCAAAAGGGGCCAGGTGGATCCTTCATAACGACAATGCGCCTGCTCACACGTCACTCGTTGTGCGTGAGTTTTTGGCCCGAAGCTCAATAACCATGACAGAGCACCCGCCTTATTCACCCGATTTAGCCCCTTGTGACTTCTTCTTGTTCCCGAAATGCAAAATGGTAATTCGGGGGCGGCACTTGGGAGATGTGGAAGGCATCAAGACAGAAACAACACGGCAATTGAACAGCATCACAACTGAAGACTTTCAGCAATGTTATCAACAGTGGAAACGGCGTTTGCAGAAGTGTATCTCGTCTCAGGGTGAGTACTTTGAAGGAGATCATATTATAATACCTGAATAAATGTAAAATAAAGTTATTATTCAACTTTTATACGTATTTTTCGGACAAACTTCGTAAATTACATAAACGTGAACCTGTTTTAAGTGCATTATTTAAACTAATAGAAATCAGGGACTGCATTCATTAGAAAATTAAAAATGCTACATTTATAGTTTTGTTAAGTGCTCAATTAAGCAAGAAAATTTATAATAACAACAAAACAAAAAAATCATTTGTAACAGCAATATATAGCAGAAAAAAATCCTAATCTCATACAAATGAAATCCGAATTAAATGGCTAAGTATCATAATGCTTCTGAAAGGAGTGAAGATAACGTTTATTAACTAACATAGGAAAGTGGACTAAAAACCAATAAATTCAGTTTTCCATTTAGTATTTCATAGTTATTTTAATTTTTCAAGTAGCATATTTATTATTACAAACTGATAAATGAAGAATAAAGTGCTAAATACCTATATAAGTGCCTGAATACAGTATAAAAAGTTAATGTAAGGATTTCAGTTAACTATTTTTAAGATCCAGTTTTAAAAGCATTTTTCTAACTAGAGATCTAAATATATTATATATATATATATATATATATATATATATATATATATATATATATATATATATATATATATATATTGTCTAAAATTATATGATGTACTTCATTATATTTGGCCTTTCTGCAAATTAATTTAATTTAAATGAAAGGGGCAAATAAATATTTTTAATAATTCTAATAAAAATTGTACAGCCAAAATATATATCTTATACTTATTCTCATTTCTTATAATCACAAACACTTTATTATATACAATTATGGAATGTTTTTATTCTAATTCGTTTTTTTTTTTTTTTCCCTGTGCTATTTATGTTTGAGTCAAGTTAAAAAAAATGTCGGAAACTAATTTTGAAATGCTAACTTTGAACCTAAATTTATTCGTCGAAATTTTTCGTAATTTTTCAGAATGTGGAGCTAAGTAATCTGAGATAAAATCATGGAGCATGATTCATTTTGTTTGATCAGATCATAAAAACAGGAAAGTTGTCGTTTCGTAATTTTAAAATTGCTTAAAAGTAATTTCCATGAACAATTGTATAATAAACAATCATTAAACGAAAAAAATTATTTACAGAAATTGGAATCGATATTTTTTTTTAATCAGAATTTGTTTACTATCGAATTTTTGGAACAAGTTATTTTTATGTTTTTTTTTTTTTTTTTGTTAGTCAAGCTTTATATCAAGCGGATATTTTTCGCTGTTCAATTGTGAGAACAGCATCATTTGCGGTAAGTGTTTGTATAACATTTCTTTCTTTGACGTAGTTTAAACTAAATTATGAATATTTTTGGAATATTTTCCTGCAATAAACTTATCATATGTTGATATCTAATGTTTTTTTAAATTAAAAAACTTCAATTGTTCTTTGTTTAAATATTTTCTTTAATTTGTTTTCCTCGTATTTTCAAAAGCTCTTTCTGTACTTTTTTTATTATTTAACCGTACATTCTACGCTTGAATCAGTCCTTCAATTACAAATATTTCTTATAAATTAAAAATAAGTTGTTCATTATTAATATCTGTAAAATTCTACTCGTATGCTTATAATATTTTATTAGATAAAAAAGAAAAACTTGCAAAAATGTACGTGTTTATTTTAACACATTTATTCTGACTACCTGTGTCTGCGAGATTGAAGTATTTAAATAAAATCATTCACCTTCTGTTTTGAGCTAAAATCAAATTATAGCGTTCCCATCCCAGGTAGTACGTTCACCTCTAATTTTCATGCTACATCCATAAAGGAAGTTTTACCCTTTGATATTTTAATATGTATATATTTGAAAAATTAGTTTAGAAACGAATATTTGTGTGCTGACAAAGCCTTTGTATTTATCAAACAGAAATTATATAATGGACTACTTGAGTTGGCTCGAAATACAATCGGAAGATATACAAAGATGATAATATGAATAAACCATGAATTGTATAAATTGGTTAAGTTCCGCCATCAAATGCATTTAATTTTAAGCCTTGTCCAAGTGACCTGATCGACATCTGAGGTGTCATCTTTTTATTCACACAATTCAATAGCAGAAATATACTAGACCACACGAATTTCTAACATGCATAATGGTGACCATTTATTACGGTGATTTCAAACCAGGCCATAGAAGATAAAACAAGAGAAATGCCTCTATAAACTGGTCACCCACAACCCCAAACTATAATAACAGTCACAAAAAATAGGTTTTCACCCACATAAATATCTGTATTATCTCGTTACTTTTGGGTTAGGTCATGATCATTCAGTCTTAGAGCTCTATGCTAGAAATGCTTTTGGCTCATATTGAGGAGCAATGCGAAACGCAAATCAAATACATAGTGATATAAGAATTTCTTTTATGGCTATGCTATTTTTGCATAAAGAAGTCACTAAAGACAGCCAGTTGCATCGTAATTTTATAACATTGCCCAGTGACGCGAATCCGATAATTTAACTTATTTCTTTCTTTCATAATTTACTTATATCATCAACGAATCAGAAGTAAACCATATAAAAATTTATTGTGAGTAAGCCCTCTCAACATGACATTCTTAGACGAAACTGAATATTGAACTCGTAACTTTTCAAACACGAAAAATGCCTTTCATCGCCCTGCTCTCACCACTTCAAAAGACAATTAAAAAGAGGCGTGATGCCTTTAATGTCTGAAAGAAAGCTGGTATTAAAAATCAAATTCTCTTGAAGAGTCTCATAAATTTTAATTACTGATAAACACCTGGAATGCCACTCCTTATAGAAGCTCTCTTATGTCTTTACTTGTTAATATTCATTGCATTTTAAGATTGGGATGCTGGATTACGCCAAGAATTCATTCGATTACTTTCCAGTCTTAACACCAAAGCTTTTACTCTACTGATTCCTTTCTATGAATAATAACTGTGTAATATATATTAAAAATATTTCTTTAATGTTTCCCATATGATTTAAAAGGAAGCAATTCGTTTCCGTGTATTGATCTGCATTTGAACTCTATTGAACAGTCCAGATATTAATGGATATTACGCTCTTTGTATCGAAAAATTGTTTCTGAATGCATTTTTTTAATCAAATTAGAAACCATCAACCATACAATTTTGTGACTTGTCACATAACTGTAATCTTCGTAAACATAACTGATAGGGAAATAAAAATTGCAATTTATGAACTATTATACTCTATAAGCATGTATAATATGCATGAAATTGTGAAAGAATAATTTTGCCTGAATGAAATAACGACTTCATGACAAAGCAAAAGTGGAAGCATTAACATAATTAAAAAAAGTGGATGGCGTCACCTGTAAAAGTCTCGCTTATTATGTTATGATGTTGAACTACTGAAAATTTGTCATTCAATTGAAAGTAAAATTATTATAAATATAGAAACGAAAACAACGTAAAGCAATAAGAATCGTTAAAAATACATGAAATTTAATAACTTTACTGTTATTTTTATGGATTTGCGTTAAATTGTAATGATAACAAAAAGATTAGAGCTTCGAAATATATACTTAGATAATTTAATTTTGGATTTTATTCCAATGCACTGAAAATATAAATAAATAGATCAGAAACTAAATTTTAGTGTCACTATAGATTTTATAGTTTTGTAGGAATAATAGTTTCATAATGATAGTTGAAAGATCATGTTATCTCAATTTGGACAAATAGGTACTTTAAAATATGATGCAAACAAGAATAAAAAATTTAATTTATTTATTTTAAATAAATTTTTAAAAATGCAGTAAAATATATATGCATGGATGTATGCATCAAGTTTTCTAAATAAGCTCTTATTTATTTAGAAAATATGACTACATTTTATATACCCTTGAATACCTTGAAAATGTATTTCATACATTTTATATTATGAAATACGTTTTTCTATTTTTAATGAATTAAAAATGCAGTAATATCTTTAAAAATATATTATCAGAAATAAATAAGAGTTTTTAATTTAAAAAATGATGCAGTTTTCTTGTTTTTGTGCGCTGAATTTTATACTCCAAAAATTAAATCTTAATCTCTTAAAATGTAGATTTAAAAAATGTTGGCCGTATGAATGAGACATTTATTTTATTCTATATTGCATAATTTGCGAAAACCTTTATGCTTCTAAACAATATTTGAAAAGGAGTATTTAAAATTTTAAGTTCTGAAATCATAATTATTTAAATTTCAAAACATTCACAGAACGCTATCTTAAAAATACATAATAATTTCATCTGCTCTCCGTCAAATTTTTCGAGTCGTACAAAGGATTACTCCTCCGCTTTGGCTTACGTCAAGCGAGACTAGATGAGAGATTTTCCGATCCCGTAAGCATCTGCGTTTGAACAGGGAGCGGAACAACGTGTCTGAGCTCCTCTACTGCATCTCTCTGAGGCATAAAAGAAAAAGCCCTTAAAGAAAACAAATTTAGAAACAGATGATATAATTCTAGATAGAAAGGCGTGTCTGATCGCTCGTGATTGACACGTGCACGCGCAACAGACGTAACCGAGTTTCGAATAGGCATGCAATTCTATTGGCCCATGAACATGCTGCTCGATTACGTCACATTTCGTATTAAGAAGTTCTGTTTTTCAAAAATTCGGTCATTTCGCCGGTAACAAGAGGAATAATACTTCCTACTTGACACGGCATCTCATCTCTTTTTAATTATGTGTAAATATGTTTAAGACTTCAAGAGGTGTCTGTAAGTTTTAAAATTTTCTTACATTTAAAAATTTATATTTTTAATTTAATTTCTATTGTAAAATATATATTCCTTAAATGAAGAAATGTTTTTTAATTAAATTTTTGTTATATAGCTTATTTACTTGAAGAAAATTATTTTGTTATATGATTGTTTGTTGATTGTAAGATGTAAACTGTGTCAAGCGAAAATTTATTCATATACTTAAGAAAATTAAAATATAATTTTGATTTTAGTTTTGCCCAATATAAAGATAAAAAAGTGTAGTTATTTTTATTATTGCTCATATTTCGGAAAATAATAATTTATTCGATAATTTCTTTCATTTTATCTATCAGAAACTGAGCAAATCCTTTACTTAACTTATGTACACTTTACTAAACCCTTTTCCAAAATCGTATGTACATTTTTAAGAAATCGAGTATTTTTTGCACTCAATGGTTATCAGCTTTACCTCATTCACTAACGGTCTTAGTTAAATTCTTTTAGATAATTAAAGCAAAAATTATTATCAATAATATACATATTTATCGAAAAATATATATGCATCCTATTATCTATAAATATGTGTTTCGAAATCAAAGAGACTAGAAGAAGCTGTAAAGCATCATTCAAGTGAAAATAGAGCTTTACAATGAAAGATAATGTTTTTAAAATTAGTGAGGAGAAGTACATATGTATACTGCCAGATAATATCCGATTGGTTCTTTTATATACTACATAAAATTACGGGAAACAGTGTAATCAAAAATAAATATTATGTTTAATAACTTAAGTACTGCGAAGATTCATACAGATAATGTACACAACTAATTTTCAAACTATTTTATTAAAATTAATGATGTATTTTGAAGAAAAACATGAAACTACTTGCAAAAACATATGTTCTGACAGCATTTTGGGATTTAAATTGCGTGTCAAAATCAAAGATCCCTGTGTGATACAGTTTTTCTTAATATTTAAGACTTTTAAAAATTTTACTTTACTTTACTTTAAGACACTTTACTTATAATATCTATATACAATATTTTAGGCGAAATCTTTTCGCTTATATATAAGTGCAAACCATCTGAAAATAATTCTTGGAAGCGCAAATGATGATTAACACTGTTATTTGGAAATAGCATGTTTTACGGTTCTCTTACTTTTATCTAAGATCATTTTGTTGAATTATTATTACATCCTATGTGTTTTCAACACATTAAAATATAATATTTATTAAGGATAAAATTTATGAGTAAAGTTTAGAAAATTGCTTTTGCTTATAAAACAACAAAGTAATAAAAACATTAAGTACAGCACACGACACTCTACTTACATATATTACTATATTAAGTTAGGCACATTAAACATTAAATTTAATTTCACTTAAAAAATAGCAAATAATTAATGTATGCAATATATTTACGATGTATATGTGATATAGTATTTATATGATACAGTGCAGAAAGTGTGTTTTATTTATTCATAATGAGACTTACGCCAGTGTGAATCTTAGACATTTATCAATAATTGCCTTATAGAGTTTCCAAATACCAATTGTTTTTATAAGCAGTAAATTTAATGTTAATAATAATTCTCCTAATACAAGAAATGAAATTCACCATAACGACAATAATTAAAGGAAACAGGAACTAAGAGAAATTCATATCGATTTCGAACCGGCCAACAAGTTATTTTCCTCTGTCATTTCATCTTTTATCCGTCATTATTTAAAATCTGTTTTATTTATTCCCATTTTCCATACTCAGCGTACTTTTATTGCCGCATTTCCTTTCAATGTGCATAGCTTTGTATTAAATAACTCTTAAGTAAAATTCAATAATTAAATATTTATTCATGAATCTCCAATTATTAAAGGAAAGAAAAATGATTAGTAGAAAAAATTTTAAATCGAATTATATATTTCAACCACCAATTTCCAATAGAGGTTGATGAAATTCTACTTAAATCCTCTGTGTTTAAGTATGAATATTTTCTGTAAGTAATTTATTTATATTTGCAATGTACGAATGTATAATGCATATTTTTTGCATTGATAAACTTTCTGGATGGCAATCTTTGTGAAGTCCACTTTGCGAAACAAATAAAATACGTTTATTAGTATCAGTTAAAAATAGTTCCTTAAATCTTATTTTGCTTTCATTAATATTTGCATGATATTTGAAGACATTTTATTTAAAAGAATGACGCAAAATTATAAATTTAGTCATTTAGATGCTTTAAGCATTGTAAAATGCTAAATTTTATTCTTGGTTACTCTTCAGAGAAAGTCAAATTAGATGTATTTATTTACATCTTTCACTGCTCTGTTTCTCTGAAATGTCTCATATTTTTATTTACTCGCTACATTAATTAAACTTTTAAATTTGATTGGTATCAAAACAACACTGCCCACAACCGGAAAGGCTGTCGATGGTTCATTTTGAATTTATTATAAATACCAAATTATAAATTGCATTTGACAATTTACTGATTACTTATTCTAAAACTTTGATCAATCATTTTAAAAGAAGCATATGAATATCCTCACATTATTAGATTTTCAGAATTAATGCCCTTTGCGTAGGACCTAAAATTAAACATATTCCTAAAGTTTTTGCATCTTAGGATTTAGTCAATATTTAACGTTTTATATTTTCTAATCAGAAAAGGAAAATTTTGAACTGATTTCGAATCAAAGATAGTTTTGATTCAGTGAAATTATTCGAAGTTATCATTCAAAAGGTTAATCATAGAAATATTGTAACCAATACTCATAAAAACTCATAAGAATAAAATTAAACAAGTGAAAAAACAACAGGAAACATTTGAGAGTTTTTGTATCAAGTGAAATACACAAACGAATATTGAATAGCCAACGAACATTGAAATACCCAATATATGAATTAATACCCAAACGTGTGCACACCTATTTTATGACTTCAAATTTCTATATTACCTTTACTTTACATATAGTAAAAGAACGAGCTAGAAGTAAAAAACGACTTTAACAAAATGTTTATCTGTAGTGTATAAAAATGTAAATATTTCCATATATAATTAAAAATGCTTAAAGTTAACAACTAAGCAATCTGATTTAGAACGGAGTGTTTTCATGCATATCAACAAGCAAAATTCCATTTAGTAATCAAATTTATTATTTCTTTAAAAAAGTTCAAAGAGAGATTATTCTTCCTTTCCACTAGTTAATACAAATAGGTTAAAAATACAAAATAAATAAATTGTAACCTTCTTAGTTAGTTATTTACATGAGACTGGCACATTTATGCTAACAGTTTTCGTTTTAATACATAATTATTATTACCCAATCTAAACCACAATGTTTGTGTAATAAGTGTTGAAGATAATAAAATGCATTTATACACTTGTGCAACTAAAAAGGAAAATTGTAAATAAATATAAAATAAAAAATAAGAAGAAACAAATTATGATTAAATGCATAGGAATAAGTTTAAATTAAAATGTATTTTTTTAATTTTTATGTCTATACTATTTCTGAAGTAGTTACAACTAGAATATATCTAAGTCATCTTTAGTATAGGTTACCATATATGCCATTAGAATGGGTAAAGGCTAAAATTAACGAATATTAAAAGCGAACTTCAACTCAAGGTCATTTGATATTCTCTTTCTTCACTCTTTGAGAGTAACCTTATATATTCATATCACTGTTAAAAAGTAGAACGATATAAAAAATTAAAAAAAAAACTTCTGCGTTTCCGATTCGATTTTATCTTTAGACATTTGCTTTTCTCCGAGTTCTAATAATAGTTATAATAACTAACACGTTTCGCACTATTTTCCATACCGATTTTCACAGAAAACAGTGTCCTATTTTTTAATTGGGATGAAGTACATAGCTTAAAATGTCAAGTAATTATTTTCTAAATACCAAATTACTTTATAGCTTTTTGATAAATGTTCTTGAACTTTTACTGTCAAACATTCTGTCGAAAATTTAATCTGAAATGTAATCTGTTTTATACTATGTTTTAGATTATAATAGATTAACATAATCTATAACAATTTAAAATATTATTTATTATCATTTGATAAAATCTATTGTTGCAGAGCCTCATTAATCCGGTCTAATAAAGGATCCAGGTCGTCCGAATTAAACAAAATAACTTATAATAGTCACGGTACGTAAACAAACTATCATACACCGTAAAGATTGTATTTTGAATTTAAGAGAATGAAATATAATACTGCATAAAAGATAATTAAATATAGCATGTACTTACATTATTTTACTTACAATAAACATCAGATGAATAAATATGGTGGTCCAAACTCATTTTCAGTAACCACATTTGACACGCTCTCTGGTTGGAAAAAAATATTGATCTGTTGTTATTTTACTTTAGTGGTCATTCCTTGAACAATTAACTGACAGAAATGTCTCAAATGTTCGTTATATCCAGATATAGCTTCATTGTTGTTGACTTTAAGCGTATTTTATCATAAAATTTAAGTTATCTTTTTTATCTCTTTAAGCTTTGGCTTGTCGTCTTTTGCATCGTTATCCTTTTCATCTCTTTCTCACGCATTTGAACACACAAAAAATAAAAGCTACTGCACAAAAATACAAAATTCACAATTTATAGCTGTTACGGAACCTAGAAATAATTATTGCTGGACTTAGCTGTTTTTGTTCAAGCTTATTTAAAATTGTTTTGTATATTGATATATTTGTCCCTCAGAGTACTAAAACATGAAGACATTTTTACTTACTATAATCTAGACTTCTCAGTTCAAAGATTTTTCTAATCAATTTTTGCTTTCTAGATAAACATTTGGAAACATGTGTACAGCTAATAATGTAATATATACTGTGAAAAATAATTTATCATTTTAAAGGTAACTTTAAATGATAAATTATTTCAAACGTCGTTCAGTTTTTATCATTTTTATCTAAAATGCGGTATTAATAAAGTTGTTATTAAATTTTAATTAATTAATATAAGTTATCATCAATTAAATACTTCTGTTTTAAGTTGTCTGTTGCCAGTTTAAAAGAATTTTATCAGAACTGTCTTTAACTTTCTATTGATATATTTTGCTTTGTGATAAGATTATATAATGTGGTTCATAATATAAAAAAAATAATTATCTTTGATAAGTTTTCGGCCTCTTGTTACTATAACTCCAAAAGAATTAAAGGTATTTCACTTATGTTGAAAATGGATATAAAAAATTCTGTCCTCCGAAAATGAAAATGTAAATTTTTAAAAAATTTGATGTACGATATTGAATTATGTCTCAAGTATTATCATAAATTATAGTATATATTCAGTTTCGTTTTCTATCGAAAAGAATTACGAAACATGAATTCGTTCTTCAAAATCAGAAATGAGCGACTGGAAAATTTATAATGCAATATTTATAAACACAAATAATGTCCCAAAAATTGAGTTCATAATCCCATAATTATTAGCAGTACTGGATAACTTAATTTTAAATCAATGTAATTTGAATTCTATTTAAAATATGTGACAATCAGTCTGAGTGATTTATATAAAAACTTGTAATTTTCTTGACTATCTTTTATAAAACTAAAACATTTTAGATAGTCAAGAAATAGAATTTGATAAATATACTTTTTTCCTTAAATAGAAAATGTTTAATAGTTAATTTGAGAAAATTAAAGTAACAGGAACATGTGCACGATTGAAAATCTTATATTCAAAACAATAAAGTAATTGAATGGCATATTGTCAATAAAAATTCAATTTTATTACTAAAAATTTCTTTAATCATTATTTTTTGATAAAGAATTATTACCAAATAAGAAACGTAACTAAACTAAAACAAGTGAAATTAAATTAAAGCCAATTTTACTTAATTTTATAGTATGTATGCTTTTCTAAAGAATTCATTTCTATCTCACCATATTTGAATTGTTTACTACGAGCAAACAAACATGTCAAGCGATTCTGTTCATAATTATCAGTGAAACACGTCTTCCTTGCGAATTATTGTATTACCATTGATTTCTTATAATTTACTTTCCTGTAACTTGAAAAACTGCCTGTTACCAGCTTTGAGGAATACAAAAACAAATATTGTTACGGATGGTTGCTATCGAAACTGGTGATATACATTCAAACAAAAAATATTCATGCTACTCTTTTTATTGTTATGTATGGTTGAGAAGAAGTTGAAAATATGCAGTTTTTCTATATTGGGAACTTATTTATTTGAAATAATTCTGTTAGGGTTGTAAGATGAAAACGTAAGTATTCAAAGTCGCACAACGTATCTTTTAAATTTGTTCAAATTTTTAAAATAAAATTTTAGTTAAAAAATTGAAGATGTATTATTTAAATGAATTTAATGGACACAAGTTTTTCAGTTTTTTATTGCTTAGTTTTTTTTAGAGATGAATTAAAAAAAATTATTCTTTAACTTTTTACTTTCTTCATATAAAACGCTTTTCTCTTATGCAGTAATTTGTCCCTATTGAAATTTTCCCATAGTTTAAACTTTTTCATATCTTAAATAGTTTTATTTTATGTGTATATATAAGCTGAAATCACAATATTAGTATATTTTTGATTAAAAAAGCGTAAGAAATATAATTTTAATTAAAAAAATTTACCAATTAAAAAAGATTTTATTAAGAAATATTGCTATTAATTAAAGAAATTATCTAGCTAATAAAATAAACAATGAAAGGCCAATAAAGAACATGCTTGTAACATACTTTTTCAACTTGTTCTCTACTTTTAAAACATAATGGTAATTATTCACGCATAAGTACGCTGATTAAATACGTTTAGCTTTAATATAGCAAAATTTATTCTCATGATTTAAATAGTAAAATTTTAGCCATAAAACAATTTATGTAAAAAATATAATTTAATAGTTTATTTTATTATAAGAATACTTTAAATCTCTAATAATTGCTGTTTTCTGACGTCAGCTCAATTTGAATTAATCATATATAAGAAAATAAAATATAATGTTTTTTCAATTACAAGGACATTAATAAGATTTTCTTTGAAAACTTAAAATTAATTACGACTTAAATATGCATATTGTCAAAACTTCCATCCTTAAAAGGAGAACTGTAAAATGCAACAATACATTTATTACTAACAATAACTTAACAACCGATTAACATTTTTTAGTTTTCTTCTCTATAGAAATTGTGTAAGTCTCAGTTTAGTAACCACAAGTGTAATAAGTAAGTTTCGAGTTATGGCTTCCAAAATGTATTTCCTTCATTCTGTATAAAAGTTCATTATTTTTTTGCTTAGTCTTCCCATTTTCCTCAAAAGGAAAATTTTCGGCTTCATTCTCTGTGGAATTATTTGCATGAAATATAAGGATTGCGAATTAACTGGAAGACCTCTTTGAAAAGTATTGCTTGCATTATGTCTGCTGGTAAATAGACTATCTTTATGAATGAGTCTGAATACAGTAAATCTCGATACTTGTCGCCCCGTAGTTGTACTCAGTTGTTGAGCAATGGCCTTGCTGACTGATTTTGAGCTCTTTTCGTCTGCAGCACAATATATTGATCATTCCCTACAGTTGTTTTCCTGGGGCAGCCATCACCAACCTTTCTGAAAAGCTGTATCTAAAGTTTTTGTAAGGCTTTCCAAGCATGCAAAACTACATTTTTGCAGATTCCAAACTTATGAGCTACACTGATCACATTACATCCCACTTCCAGCTTTCCGATCATTCTTCTGACAGTGAAGTCGTCCAGGTGATTTCTCATAGTCACACTAAACGAAAGAACTCACTTTTAGTGAATATCCTTTATAGCCTTTCCGTCCTTCCTTTTATTCTATTCATGAAATACTCGCGCAGACCCCACGCTTTTTGTATAAGCTCACATCGCTTGTGACGTTTGCATATGCATGACCGTTCTACTGAATTGAGTGTTCATTTTACTTATCGCAAGAGCCTCTTAACTGCAATTTCATGGCAATCTATCCACTTATACTCACATACATATCAGAAACTTCACTAGAGTTTTTCCTAGGTAAAATTGAGACCTTTTTTTCTTAAATAGTACTTAATGTACGGTAAAGCATTCAATAAAAAATTGTATTCATTGAAGGAATAAACAGACTCCATGGACCACACGAGCTGCTCCATGTTTGTTACATATAAATATGTTTGATTTAAGAAAACAAGAATACAGTTCGAAAATTTATGAAAATTTTTAAAGAATGAAAACGTTTCCCATTGTTAGAAATTCTATTCCATTTTTAATTATTTTAAATTACTTGTTATGTTATTTATATTTTTAGAAATATACTAACTGCATCGCTTTAAACTATCTAATACAAGAAGTTTTTCATGAATTTGAAAGCAAGTCGAATGTGATATAAGTAGTGATTGTCTAGTAATGTTAATTATGTTCAAAAGCAAAAACTGAAAATCTATGAAAATGCTTATTTAAATGCTGTAATATCTTATATAAAATCCAATAGTAAAACTTCACCTTTAATTTTATTTGGGGATATTCGTAGCTTATTTTGACTAATTGAAGATTATGATATTTTTTTAAAGAAATTATTTTATAAATTGAAAAATAGAGCTCTCTATTCAAAATTATTGGTGCTTTTAGTTTTATGTCATACTGAATGTACATTCCGTTGGCAAGTGGGAATAAATTTTTATTATTTTTGATCCCTATAAGCCTTTAACGATATCCTGAAAAAAAGGGAAAAAAATAATTTTTTTCTTTTACAAATCGTTTTTCTGCATTACAATCGTTTTTCCTGCACTATTGATATAGTAAAATGTGATTATGTTGCGGTCTTCATGGAGGGTAAATATCATATTTAGAATTATAAGAATGCTGGTAATATTGGATGCCTTCTTACTAGAATAACATTCATTTTATTTAAATTTGACTATGATATAATAATTTATTTCAATTTAATGTCAATTCAAAATTTGTTTATAAAATCAAATTAAATTTCTTAATCATCATTCAAAGCAGAAGGTAAATTTATCACCATAAGTATCAGAAAATTCCAAAACATTATCCCAGTCATCCTTGTTTAAATTTAATTTAACATATCCGGAAACAAAAATGGTAAAAGTTCAGTATTTTTTGAAATTAAGAAAGTTATATCGAATAAAAAAATTTAATCTCTCAAAATAAACAAATAAATAAAAACAAATTAGTTAATTAAAATTAAGAGATCAAAGAAAAATTTCTTTTAAATTGTTCAAAATTATTGTGGGTGCTTATGTAAATCAAAGTATATTGAGAAATAAGTCTATTTGAATAAATTCTCAATTTTTCTGTCATTTGTGAGTTAAATGGAAACATAATAATAGAATTTTATAAAATTAGAGATGGAAACAGAAAAAAGAAATGAGAATATGCAGAATAGTTTTAGATTAAGATGAAATATGAAAAAACAAACTCATTCTGTTAACAATTGTATAGGAAGTTATATGTTTAAAAATTTACTTTTTTATTTAATTGCTATGATTTATTAATAATGTCTTATTTTCATACATTACTAGAGAGAAAACTTTTTAACTAACAACATAAAAAAACTTAATATTTCTCCCAACACATTATTCTTTAATTAGCTCATTATTTCTTCCAATAAAAAGCTTATCATGTTTTCCAAGACTTTTGATGTTTATATTTCAGCACACTATTTTAAAATAAAATAAATTATTATTTCCTAATTATATGTTTAGTTTTAAATTAACTTCTCTGTTAGGCTCTCACTCATTAGAAAAATTTCTAAATTCATTGGTGTATTTGTAGTCTTCATAATCTCTATAAGTTTACATTTATTAGCATAAATGTGAATGAAGAATCACTTTTCTTTATTTATTTTCTTATAATAATATAGAAGAACAATGTTTCGCACTTTTTACTTTTCCCAGTAGACAAAAATGACTCCAGAACTAAACTAGATCTGATCTAAAAAGGTATGACCTAGTTTAGTTCTTTTACCTTGAAGTGAGTCAAAATTCTCCATTATATAAGATGTTCCTTACTATCGCTTACAGAGCAATTTTATGAAAATTCCTTATTATTGATTATAATCTTAATTTCAACCTTTTGCTGATTAGCAAAATTTATAGTGAAAAACAATAAAATATATTTTTACTATTTTTATTAAGTACATAAATAAATTAGTCATGCATATGCTTTCTTTTCAGCTTACAGATAACATGTTGGTAAAATAAACAGTTATCTTCGTTGAAATGAAATAAAAAGAATAAAACAAGTTTTAGTTTTGTTTTTGACAGACGAGATATTTTTAGATTTCTAATCTGGCATTACCGGCGAATTTGTTGATTTTCGATATCTGTGTATGAGTGAATGCGCATGTTTTTTGGTTAATATATATAATTTTTCGAAATGCATTTAGTTTTTCAAAAAAAATTGATGAGTTTTAGAGTTCAGAAAACTATACATAAAATTTCTCGTATTAAAAATAGTTTCAAAGTATTGAGTCCTTCTATTTTAATCAAGATGCAATATTTTCTTCGATCTTTTAATCTGAAAATAGCCTATGATTCGCCTACAGTAAGTAAAATAAATTTTGAGTAATATTTTATAAAAGTTTTCTTTAAATTTTAACTAGAGATTATTTTAATTTCACACTATATATTATGAAAAAAATGTCATTTGACAATAACTAACTTCTTGTTTAAAAAACTTTTAATGTTAATCATTGATTATATAAAAGTAATTCTTCCTTAAAATTGTTTTTGTGTATATCTAACTCTATAATTACTATAAAGCGGTAGTTCAAATTTATATTTTTCATATTTTCTTAAACCTTATTTCAATAATGTTTTTATTACCTTTATAATATTCCTAAATGTGACATTATTTTCCTTAAATACAAACAGTCTCAAAACTATATGCCGGAATGTATATGTGAAGTGTAAAACTTATAATATTCTTAATGCAATTGAAATAATATTCTGTAAATATGAAATTTAAAATATCCTTTTAATGTGATGCTTGTTTAAATTACTTTAAATATTTCAAAAAAAAATCAGTGTATCTTATGCTTTTTTTTTTGGTAATTATATTTAAGCATTTTCATTTAGAATTTTTACTATTTCACTTAGATATTCAATCACATTTTTCTTTTTGTAAATAAAAATTCCATTTTTATTCATTGCTTTTTTTATCCTCTTAAGGTGACTTAGTCTGCCACTGTGGGCTTTAAATTTTAACAACAGTTTTCATAAACTCAAGGTACTTATGGAAAAGGAAATATATAAAGATGTGGTTATAATTGGTAAGTACATTTAAAACAAATATTTTTGTCTTATAAATTTCTGGAGAGTGAAGAAAACATAAAACATTTTTAATTAATGTAACAAGTTAATTTTTGTTATGTGATAATTAATGTTAAAAGAAGTTGCATACATTATAGTTTAACTGAGACTTCTCATTCAAAGGGAGTTTTCATATTTAATGCTGAAAATGTTTTATTGTGTTTTTTAAGAGTTAAATTTATTTTAAGTTAGTTTTAAATCAGTTCATTTATTTTTATTACTTGTACAAATAATGAATGTTTCATTTCAACTATGGCAAAATATTATAAGAAAAACTTAAAAGGATAACTTTGCTGATTTTTCAACAGTTTTGTTGATAGTTTTCTATCGTTTACAGTTAATTTTTACAAATTTGTTAGTGCATTTTTAGCAAAAATTTAGTTCTTTCAAATGTTATCATACATATCTGTTGAATATTAAGTAAATAAATATCTACCTTACTGTCCTATTAATGTTTGCTTTTAAATTTCAATAATCAATTGAAGAATAAATCTTTATTTTTATTTATTTATCACCATTAATATAAATCTTTTAAATTGCTTATAATTTTCTTTATCTCAAATGTTTTGGAAATAATTTTAAAATTTATTTTGAAATGTTTTATATAAAATTGATTTTATTGTTTAAATTATCACCAAAATTTTTTTTTGTTTGAAAAATTTGTAACTAATTTTAATTAATTTGTAACTAATTTTAATAAAAAATTTTGTAACTAACTGTAAGAATTGATTATAAATTATTTACTGCAGTATCAGTAGACTTGGATTTTGAATTATCTTTATAGAAACTGATTATGTAATAAGTAACCTATAATCATTTATTAAACTCTTGGTTATCAAAAATGATGCTTATAAGTCTCCAAAAACTATAGAAATGTTGGTTTTTTGTTTAAATCAAATATTTTTATTTATAAACTTTTACTAAGCATCATAGTCATTGACTTTACATTTTTAATCATTAAGCAAGTCAAATTAAATTGAGCTTTTTAATTTCACTTTTTTAAAATGTCATACTAAAGTTAAGCTACTGTAGTTGGAACTAATTTCAGTTGCGTTAAATTACAATTAGAGAAAGATTTAAATTTTAGAAGATTCCTGATTTTTGTTTCAAAATTTCTTTTCTATATCAACTTATGATTAAACAGATCAAATTCTTTTGCACCAGAGTTATCTTTATTAATTTTATACATTACAAATTGTTATCTTTATTTAACCAGAGAAATTATTCCTTGTTTTCTATTATATATTATTTTAAAAAATATAATATGACTGTATATTTAATTCATTTAAATGCTTTTATATTTCTTAATGTAAAAAAAAAAATACAAATAAGATTTTCAAAATCTTTTAAAAGATTTAAATGCATCTAATCCCCAGATATTTTAATTATTTATACCTCATGACTATTAGCTTCAGAATGGGTAGTAAAGTGTTCTGGTTTTTCATTTTTGAAAGTATTCTATCTTGTGAATTTACATTTAAAGAAAGATAATGATGAAAGTACTCAATAAATTAAGGAAAGAATACTCGTTCCACATTTAAAATTATATTTTATTGTGCAAAAGGGGAAAAATGTTTACTTAAATTAAAAAGATGATTTACTCTACATCGTATTTCATTGAGCTGTATTTGTCAATATTATTAGTTTTATATCATGCATAAAAAGAAAATTTTTTTTATAAAAAATTTACACTTCAGAAAAATAATATGAATAATGGTAATATATTGGTTATATATAAATATCCGAACAATTCACTCTGGCCTCCATTCAGTAGTTTATGGGTTCAATTCCACATCAAGCAATATTTTTAGTTATTTGGAATTTTCTTTAAACTGTAAGTCTCTGTCTATTTAGTTATAGATTTGGTTAAATATTTGATAATTCTTCTCTAAATTTTCTTTATTCAAGTTGAGGTATATTTGAAAATTTGTGTTTTAAACTTATCAATGTTGACTAATACCTGCATTTCTTCTTAATATGTTAGTTAAATAAAAACAGAAACCACATTTATTGTTAAAATTTTATTAATTTCTCTGTAAATTAAATTGATCTTTTCTAATTAGTCTGATAGTACATATTTAGATTGATGTCTGAAATATTTCTTTCTCCTGAAAAAGATTGAAAATTTTCTTCTGTAGAAATTTGTATAATTTATTTTCAGGCATTTTTATTATTTGATAATACCATCACAAATCAGCAATTTTTTCTAAACAAGGGTATAAGATAATTTCAATTACAAAACAATTATAGTTTTATTAAGATATTGTTAAAACATTTATTAAATTTACTGTCATTTTACAATAGTATTTATTTTTAATAAAACAAAGGTATTGATTCCATTAATAACTTTTAGATATTTATTGTGTATTTATTTCAGGTAATGGCCCATCAGCAATTACATTATCTTATATGCTAGCTGGAAATTGGCCGTTTTATAATGGTTTAACACACCCTATTGATTTCGTGCAGTATCGACTACAAGAAAATAGTGAAAACTCCTTATTACTCCAGGTAATGTATTTATTTACAGTTTTAAAAGAAAGTCGTATTTATTTTATTTTTTGCTTTATTGCTTTGTCTTCAAAGAGACTACTAACAACACTATACATAATTTTAAATGACAATATTGATTTTACTTTCTGAAAAGTATTCAAAACCTAGTCTTGTTTTTAGTTTTTTTTTAATTTTTATTATTAATAAAATTTAATAAATTTTAAATTATTTGGAAATTTCTATTGAATTGAAAAGTTATTACAACTTGATTTAGTATTTTAATGAACTTAAAGACCTGTTATTTTTAAAAATAGTATATCATGCTAATTACAGGTGAATATTTCTGATGAGTATTAAGGATATTTAATTTATTTAGCTCTAAGTTTTCTATTTTGTTTATTACAAGTAGTAGCTATTGTAATGATTGCTCAGAGGCTTTTTGTTTTCTTGAAATCACTATGTTGTTCAAAAAAGTAGTACAAAATCTGTAATATATGTAAACAAAGTATGTTCCAATTAATTTGAGATAAAGAGTAAATTTTAAAAAAGCATTATCTTGAAATAAAATATAAGAAAAAATTGGCAAAATTTTTTGAATCATTTTTTTATGCTTATTATATTTCTTTTTTGAAATTTCGAGGATTTTTTATTACTTTGAAAAGTTAGGCTCATCTTTCATCCTGAAGAGAATTCTCTTCAGTATGGAAGGTTTTGGGTTGGATCCCAATCATTGTTGAATGATAGGATTTTTTTTCAGGTTTCCTTACTTGCAATGTTTGAATATAACTCATTATCAGTGAAAAGTTCTCCTAGATATTTGAAATGCCTTACAAAACTTTGTTTGTTAGGGTTTCTATTCTAAAGAGAAAATTACAATACTTGAACAATAAATGGAACACAGTACTTGAAAAATAAAATGCATTTCAATTTTGTAAATTAAAGTTTCCTCTTGAAAGTTCGGAGAACTTTCAATACTCTTACAAGATTTAAAATTATATGCGTGTGTGTGTTTATTACTTCAAAATTTTATAAACAATATTAGTCTTTAAAATATAATCTTGATAAACTACAATTACCTAATGTTATAATTTTACTGTTTCAATCATGAACCATATATTTATATTAATATGCATAGCATAATTTGTATTCATATTTGATAAAACAATTTTTTTTAACATTTCACTGAAAAATTCTATTAGTTAAAATAAATTGTTTTTAATTTTATGTAAGCTAAAATTTGTGACAGAAATAAAATTTTAAAATTTTTGGTAGTTTTTTTTTTTACCCCCCACTCTAACTGGAATTAAAAAATTTTAAGACTGAAATATAAACTGCTATATCTGAATTCTTTGTTTTGTAAGTTATGTGCATTCTCTTTAGATTTTATTAACAAAACATTGTGACAAGTATTTAGTCATTCTTCTGCCCTCCATATGCATGCCTATCAGGTTAGGTGCTTGAGAAATTTCCAAGTTTCCTCTTTTACAACATGTCTATGCAGATTGTCCTTTTTTGGATCTTGTGCTACAAAACCAAACTAAGTTTTGTAACCTATGAATATGGCCCACTATTTATGAAAAATTCTCCATGAAGGTGATCATGCAGTGGTTGTTAAAATGCCTTAGGCTACTGCGCACTCTACTATGTGGTATCCAAATTATTCAATAATATACTCAATAACTGGATGTTGAACTTTTGCCTTTTGCATACATGTGCATACAATTTTTTTGTTACATTTTTTTTTATTTGCATACATGTGGAATTTTGCATACATGTGGTGAGTGCTTGGGAGTTTTTTGGGTTTCCTTTCTTTAAAAATATTAAAACCTGATTTATAACAATTTTAGATTATAATTGTGCATACAATTCAATTATAATTAATTTCATTTGATAGGATTTAGTGAAATAAAAAGTCAAAACCATTACTATATTAATTTTGGATTTGTTAAGTAAAACTTAGCTTTCAATGTATAATTAATAATATTTTAATTTAATTTAGATAAATTTAAAAATAATTTTAATATTATAAATAAATGGAACTTTATTATTCAAGAAAAATCTTATTCAAGAAACTTTAGTATATAAATTTAATAAATCTCAGTTTTATGCATTCTGTATTTTTTATTAAGTACATTGGTATGTGGTCATAATTGAATTATGAATTATTTAACTGTGATAATACAACTGCTATTTTAATTTGAATGTATATTTTAAGAATTCAAAGTTAGATATATAAAATTTTGTAAGATTGCTTATAAACTGTATTATATTATTTTAAAGATAATTTTTCATTTAGGATTTACATTACCTTTCCGAGGGTCTTGAAGGTAGATCATTAAATCCAGTATCTGTGCTGTTTGATTCATTAGTTCATCCACAAGCTGATCTTGGTTCTGAAACTCCTTCTGTGATAACTTGGAAATATAATAGTGAAAATGCAATTGATCATATTGTTCTTGGTAAAGGTGATCCAGGAGGTTCTTGGCAGGTATGAAGTCTTCAGTTTTTTATTTGTTAAATTTGTACCAATTTATTTTATAAAATTTTTTTTAATTTGATAAAAATAGCTATCAAGGAATAATGATTTCTAGGAATAACTGGGAACTAATGATTAATCTACTGTATAACAAATTAGTCAAATTTCAATTGATACAATTGTAATAAATGATACATTTTTATAATCAGAATATACCCCTTTAGAATTTTATTAAACTAATATTTTTGCATTTTAAAAATGCTAAACTTATTTAAATATTTTCAAAGGATATGTAAACTTGTGCACTTTTATAGAATAAATATTTTTATGAATTTTTTCCATGGATAAATTTGTTTTCTGTTGTATTGTTTTTCTTCATAATTACTAATGAAACTATTTTGAAAGCACTTTTATTCTATTTGAAATATTTTATATTGGAATTTCTAGTTCATTTCTTATTTTTATGAAGACGTATTTGTCTAATCAGTTTTTCTAACTGTATTTGTAAAGTATATAAAAATACTCTGAAAAAATAATGAATACTATTATGAATAATATGAAAAAATAATTAAGTGTTGTAACATTGATTAAAGACTATAATGACTTTAAGCTGAATAACTTGTTTAAATAAATATATTCAATCTACCGATTAATGAAAATAATATTTAATGAATATAGTAATGTGGAAAAATTATATATTTAGAATATTTTAAGCATCATAGAATGTAGGTCCTGCATTTAATTCTAAAAAATTAACTGCTGATAATGTTACTATTTGATGTATTTAATATAATTTTATAATCAGAGTTACTATGCATTTGTTAGAGTTTAAATTTTAATATATAATGTGTGTGTATTAGCAACATTCTCTCTGTCAGTGCCTGCTGTCGCGAAGTGATGATATATAAGAGATATTAAAAATATATATACGTATGTGGTTTAATTTAATCACATATATAAAGAAATTTTATAGTATTAGTAATTTGCTTGCCAAACAATTTCTCTTAAATGGTATAAAAATTTTATGCAGGCTGTCTCCCACCCCCAAAATATTTCGCTGGGATTCATGCAAAGTAATAAAGATATTTGATTAATGCACATGAGCATTTATAGCTTTTCATAAATCAGTTGTTGAACTTTTTTGCTTGTGTCATGACATTAAAAATTGCCATCTGTTTAATGTAAGTTAATTCCGATGTTTAGTTTTGGATACAAAATTGTGAATTTACTTACTAGGGATAGAAATTCACCTCTGAATGTTCAAAATGTCAAATTATTATATTGATGAATAATTTCATCTATAATAATAAATAAAAATAAGTGATTATTTCAATTTTTTCTGTTTATGTTGACAAACTTTTCAACAATGCTATTAAAATGTATTAACTTTGTTTTCTTGACTATATGCTGCTAATATTGTTTTAAATAATTTTAGACAGAAAGTTTGTAGCAAATAATCCTTACTGCCTGTTTTTAATTGATGTGCTATGATCACAAAATACAATATTTAATCTATATTTATCAAGTACTAATTTTGGGCAGAATATAATTTTTATTTATAAAAATTAAAATAATTATTTTAATATAAGTTAAATAAAAAATTTAATAAGATTTAAGTTTTAGTGTAGAAATAGAAACATTTGTGCATTTTGTTAAAAGCAGTTTTTATAAAAAAATAAATATTTTAAATGCTGATTACAATGAGTTTATTTGACATTAAAATTGTTTTTTTTTATTGATTGAAATGCAACAAATGTTTAATCTATTTTCAATGTTTTTAAGTTAATATTATTTTATGTTCCATTAGTTATCAAGTTCTCATAAATTTATTAAAATTTCTCAAGAATTTGACAATTTCTCTGAATTTTGGCAAACTTCAATAAAAAATAAAGTAATTCTTAATGGAAAAGGTATATCAAATCAATTTTGGTAAAATAATAATAATAATAACAATAATATAAAATAACAAAAATAAAAAAAATGACTCGGGTAATTACTTCTATTTTTAACCTTTTAAACAAACACTCAAATTTTTTATAAAAACTAAGTTCCAATGATTTCTTCAAGAATGAAATTAAAGTTGTGTGTTATTAAATACAATTTGTGTTTTTTCTTTTTGAAAAATAAATAAATATACATTGTCTTAAAGTTCTTCTGTTGTATTTATTTTTGTAATTTTTTAAAATCTATCTTTCTGTCAAATTTATATGCTGTTGTCATTGTGTTGAGTTATTAAGTTATTATATATTGTATTTTTCTTTCACTACTCTTATCTTGACACATTATTCAGCATTTTCTTTTGATTACTTTCAGATCTATTTAATTTCATTTATTGCAATTAAAACTATTTATGTTTATATATATATATATATATATATATATATATATATATATATATATATATATATATATATATATATATATAATTTGTGTAAGATACATAGTTTTCTGCAAGTAAGCTTTGGCAGCACATTATACAGATTTTAATTAAAGTGAAAATGTCTGATATCAGTGTCATTTTAATTCTTGAAGTTTCCACAAGTAGATATTGCATGGTAAAAATTTTTAAATAGACAAGTTAAAGTATATTTTTCTATTTGAATATTCATAAAAGGAATTAGATTTTGTATAATAATTTGGTACATTAATAATAATAGAAAATCTTAAGTGTTACAATAATCAAAAAAAAAAAGTTAAAAAAATTACAGAAAAATTTAGTTATTTTTCAATTGTAAATACGTCTTACAAATTAAAATAGTATACACAGTTTGCAAATTTTGCTAAAATTTTATGGAGTAGGCAACTAAAAAATGGTAACAAACGTTATAAGATGAACTCATAATGTGCTATATGAAAGAAAAAATGTTTCCAAAGCACAATTCAAAAATAATTTCTTTGATTTAAATGTTTAAAAAAATGAAAAAAATTTATTTTTAAAATATGTTTATCTTTGTTTAAAAGTTATTAAAAATTAAAAAATGACAATATCTTCTCTAGAATATTTGTTGATCAATCAGGTGCTTTCATCTCAGGTTTACAGCACACTTGGTTATGAGATGGGCCCAAATAGTATCCAATCAGAAGTTTTTTCATAAAAAAATGTTATAAATATGTTATATTTTTAATCATGTGTACATTTAATTTTATGTGTTCTACTACATTTCAATCAGCAGTATATATTTTGAAATATTCACTGAAAAATTGCTGTTGATTATACTTTTTGTACGATTTTGAAATTGTATTAATAACCCATTATTTTATTAAAGATTAAGTAGATTTTTTTAAAATTTACTACTTAGAGTTTTCTCATTTGTAGAAAGAAATTAATTTGCTTTTGCTTATCTCATGATACAGATTTTGTTAAACTTTGGTTTTCTGTAAACAACTTATGGGAAGAAAATTTTAAAAAATTGATCATAGGTAAGTTTGTTGAAATCACATCTGAAAGCAAAGAGGTTACAGCAGTAAAATAACAAGCGAAGATCTATTTAAATCTGCTTCTGGTCTCAAACATAAATAGAAGTGATATTAGATGAAAATAAAATAAGACAGTGAAAAATTCTTGAAAGCTATTAAATTAAATTTATGAATTTAAGACAAAAATATTTGGAAGATGATATAAATAAACCTAAAAAAATTCACTGGATATGTCAAATAAACTTAATGAACTGAGAAGTAAATATTAATTCAACTGGGAATTTTAGAAAAGCAAAAATTTTGGTTAATGGATTAAAATATAACAGTTCATTGAATTATTAAATTAACAATGGTCTGGAATTGTAATATGTAATGATTGAGTAATTTAAAAGGAGTTTGAAAGTAAATAAGAAAAAATGTTTTTTCTTCATTAAATAATGATTATAAAAATGAAGAGAAATTATATAATTTGAAACTTTAATTAATTTATATTTTTTAGTTTTTCAAGTCCTCTGAATTTAATTGTTATTGTTTTTATACATATTTTGTGTTTATAATAAAGAAATATTAAGGAGCTATGTAAACAAATTTAAAAATAACTCTTTGTTATCTACTATATTTAAGTGATTTTATATAAAGAAATTTCAATATTGAAATGAAAGTGTTTTTATTGTTGCTGTAGACTCACTTAACTCTTTTGAAATAATCAGAAATTTTAAATAAAATTTTGATAAAAAGTATTTATAATTATAAATATTAATCTATAACATCATTAAAAATGTTTTCAAAATTGCACTAATATTTGGTCAATTCCTTTTATGAATGAGCTCTTCCTGAAAACTTTAGCCGAGCTGGCAG
Organism: Latrodectus hesperus; assembly: GCA_037975125.1. Taxonomy (NCBI): domain Eukaryota; kingdom Metazoa; phylum Arthropoda; class Arachnida; order Araneae; family Theridiidae; genus Latrodectus; species Latrodectus hesperus. The sequence goes on from CM075854.1 coordinate 77,496,131, forward strand.
CTGAATGGTTAGCGGTCTTGCCTTCGGTTCAACAGTTAGCGGGTTCGAATTCCACCTTGGGCATGGATGTTTGTAGTGGTTCGGAATCCACTTTAAACCGTAAGTCCCGGTCTAATTAGCCCTCGTGTGCAAAAAATGACCATTGAGCGATAAACAAACCAAACCAAACCTGAAAAATTTAATTATTCCTAGATTCTGTTTCTTATGAATTATTTAAAATTGCAGTCTTAACTTACTAATATGTGGTATCAATTTCAAGCCTAGCCACTGTTTAGCTGCAAAAGATGATTGTTATATAACATGCACCTTTGTCTAAGATGATTCTTATAGGTTTTCTGTATTAACTTTGCTTGCAGTTGATGAATTTGAAAACCTTTATGAAAAGTCCAGCTAATAGTAGGATCACTAGAGTTTAAAAAATTATTACTGTTAAGTTATATAACATGTTGTATCAAATAAGCATGAATAAGGCTCACTGCCTATTCATACATATTTGTCTTGCAATGGGAACATACTTGTTGGATTGATAAATCCAAATATGATCTAAGCCACTGTTTCCAGTGAAAAAGAGTGTTTTTAAAACTTTTTGGGATTCATATAAATTGCAACAAGTGAATACAGCCCATCTTATATAAAAAATCCTAATTTGCTATAAATTATTTAAAAAAATTAAAAAAACTCAAACTATATATATACTTTGAGTTAGAATTTTCACTAAGCATTATCAGCAATTCATCTATAACATTTCCATTCTTCTAGAAAAGATGAAATGCCTATTATAATTTTAGAATGTAGTAGCTTTGTTCAATGTATGTGAAAATATAAGTTTGTAGTGTGCTACGAAATAGATCTATTTCAGACCTTAATGTATACAAAAAATTTTATTTCATTTGAAAATTTTGTTTACATGTCTTAGAAAAGTATTTAAATATAACTGATTGTGAATAAAATTTTACAGAAACTGCTCTTTATATCTTGCTTTCATAATTTAAATTGCTAATTGTAAAGTGTATTTCAAACTACCACTCAGTACTATTCATTAGTTTTAGCATCTATTTTAAACTCAGTTTTAAAAGGAAGTATTCAGTTATTCTGGTATGAATAAGATGTTGAAAAATGTTAGTTTACAGTTGTAGTTGCTGTTTTTATTAGACTATGTAAAACTAATATATTTTCCCCCCATACCAATGAGTGTACTAAAATTACTTCATGAATGTGTTTAATTTCAGAAAATGGATAAATATCATTAATACTAAGCCATGTGTTAATGTTAGTTTACAGTTGTAGTTGCTGTTTTTATTAGACTATGTAAAACTAACTGTCCTTTCCCTCCATACCAATGAGTGTACTAAAATTACTTCATGGATGTGTTTAATTTCAGAAAATGGATAAATCATCATTAACACTAAGCCATAGCTCTTGGATGGAACTTCCAAATCTGAACATACAAGAGTGGGATACGTATCGAAACAGGTAGAATCTTAATTTTAATGATGCTTATCATTTCCTTTGTAGTTCTGTTTGTATAATCTGTGAAAATTGTCTCAATATTGCTACATTATGAAACTTATTGTTTTCTAATTTTTATTGGCATTTATTACTCTGAAATGTTGATTATTTAGAAATTTTTTTGTATTTAAAAAGAAATTTTTTTCACACAATAAAATATAACTGCCATTTAAAGAAAGTTGAAAACTTTTATTATTACATGTTACATATGAGCGTAAATTGTCCTTTTCAAGCTTATACCAAAAATTAGCCATGTTTTCTACAGTTTTTAGTGTTAGCTAAACATTCAATATGGAATCCTGCACCATTATTCCATTTCATCATACTAATAATTATGTGAAAAATAATTTCAGCAACTCTTAAATTAAGAAGAAATGTTTCTGTCAATTATGTGCATTGAAATTTTCATTTATATAAAACAGTAGTCTTTACTAATTGAATTTTTGTAATCATTAGGTTATATCATTTTTAATTACAAGTTTTAGGGAGGAGAATTAACCAAGTTTCAGAGTCCAAAGTCTTTAAAGTAAATAAAGGTCAGGGATCTTACAAATATTCAGTTGGTTTTTTACATAAATATTAAAGATGTTTATGCATTTATAATGTAAATAAAAGGTAAAATTGTGATAATGTAATATTACATCTTGCTTTTATTTATGTTTATTACAAGAATATTTCAATAGTAATATCTTATGGGATCAGTTTCACTCTCTCATTTGTTGAAAACTTGTTGTGATACCATGTTTTTTTCAGGAGTTCCAATAGTGCACTTGACAACACTTATGATTTTTCTTGAAAGATTTATAATCTAGGCAAGACTGAAAGATTGAAATATGATTATCTATTAGAGTTGTGGGATTTTCAAGAAGAGTAACTTGTTAATTGGAGAATACCTTGCTTGTGTGTATAATGTAAGGTTCATCACATCTTGGCATAAATTTGGTGTTTTTTTATTTTTTGTTATTGCTAATTGGAGAAGTAACCCAAACATGATCACTATACTGAATTCCTTTTCTTTTAACTTGTTTTAATTCAACCAATTTTATTTCTTCAAAGAGTTTTGTGAATTTTTGCAGATAATGTGGTTTCTTTCATGAAGGTATCACTATTAACAACAGCTCGCAAATTATTGCAAACATCAACAGTTCTCTCTATTTCAGATATCAGGATTCTTTCAGGATAAAGAAAAAGATAAGGACATGCAGCTATCAGAGGATTATCTCCTGTCTCAGTTTGATTTTTGATAAAGATAATAGTTTCTTCCCCATGTTTGAAATCATATGGATAGCTTGTCCATAGCTCATTTATTTTACATTTTTGCTCTGCAGTCAGTGTTGTAACTTCATCTTCTCAAACAAAGAACATATTTCCTTCTTATTTGATTAAAACAATAAGTTTGGAGGAGGGAATAGACCTGCCTTCAATGGTAATATTAACAGTGGTCATCAAAACGTAGAGTGTGGATTTCTACCCATCAGCAAGAGTTATCATTAAGGTATCTTTTCCCTCTTTTAGTAGGAGAAAAAGAATATCCCTAGCAATAGACTTGCTCCACTCTTTGCACATGCTATAACATTCAAAAAAATTATTTGGATTTTTAAGATTTTGGTCAGTTAAGAGAATACAAAGCAACATTATTGAAAAGTGTATTATTAGGAGGACTGCAAGTAGAGCATTTTGGTTTCATTTAGCCTGAGGTTTCACACATCCATAACACTTCATAAAACATGAGGCATCAAAATTCCTTCAGAATGAAAAGATTGTTTTGGTGACTGATTCCTTATATTTTCTTTCCTCACAAAAGTTTCTAGTAAACATTTTTCTTCCATTTCGTTCATAATTCTGCTTTTAAATACTTAAGTTCCATGGGTTTTATATTAAAGGCAACCAACTTGTATGGTTGAAAGGATTGATCATTTCTCCCCACTTATCTAGGAAATATGCTTCAAACTCATATGAACCCATTTTCTCGATTTTATCAATAATAAGATTGCATAATTCTTCAAATGTTTTTTATATTTTGCGGAGTAAGCCATACTTCAAAATAATTTCTGACCTCAAATCTAGTTTTCTTATGTACTATCTTGAGACTTTCAGTGATGTGCAGATAGTGTTCTAAATCTTTCTGCATTTAATTTAAACTTTTTCAAAAGAATATTTTTAATGTGTTTGAAAACTTGTACTTCATTCACAGATTCTTTGGTTATCAAATTCACTATTTCATAAATGTGCCAACCAATGGTTGAGGGGTTAATGTTCCTGATTGTAGCCCACCCTATAAAGAGGCTGGTGGTAGGATGGTGCGCGCAAAGCTACACTCCTCCGTGACTTGGTTCTAGGTGTCCGCTAGGTAAAGACAAATGAGTAGTAGTTTCTGGCCTTGTTGTGGTGAAGGGTTAGTTACCTGAGTGCCCTCCTTTGTTAAAAAATATTTTATCTGGTAGATTACTAGCAAAACAAGAAACCTATAAAGAATTTAGCACTGTTAAAAAACTAATTGTCCATATTTAAGTTTATTGAAGAGACATGTCACTTTTGAATTAAAACAGTGTTGATCCTGGTCTGATTATACCTTATGTAAAAAATGACTGTTAAGTGAAAAACCAAACCTGAACTAATTTCACAGTTTATTTGGCATGTTTGTAAGATTATGTAATATAAATAGTAGTTACAAATATACAAAAGAAACTGCAAAGAGGTGAAATAATTAAAAATCAATATATGAAAAACTATTATTAATAATGAATGATATTTGTCTCCAGCTTTTATTATTAAAGTCCATACAACTTGTAGGTTTATTTTTGTGCATAAGGAATTTATTTTTACAGGAGATTTTCTCACTTCCTTGAGAAATTTTAAGTACAAAAAGCACAGGATGTTAAACTGATTTTCATACATTTGGTAATAATTTAAAATCGACCATAAACTAAAGGGAATATCTTCTGTTTTGAAACCAAAATATCTCCTGTCAGTAAAGTAAGCAATTGTAAAATGACCTATCCAAACACAGATGTAGTTTCCATTTTCCCAGTTCATGGAAATTTATTTTATTTGTAGGATATGTATTTTTGGGCTCCCTCACAATAAATGGTAATTATAATATTAACTCATATGGAGATTATAATGCAAATAACAAAAGCACTTTTTTTTAAATAATTCAAGTTGTATATAATTTTAAAAGCTTAGGTTATGCTTTTAAATTTGGAATGATAAAATTTGATTAAAATAATCACAACTCTACAATTGGATTCGGAAATGTATCAGGAAAATAATCACATGTAATTATAATTAATTAAAAAGATAATTTTACACATGAATATAAATATTTTCAAAACTATATAATCTTTAAACAATGAATGATAAAATATATTTTAGAGATTAGTAAATGTACTTAAACATAACAGAGAATTATGATATATTAATTATACTGCATATATTTTATTTGCCTTTTATGAAGAAATTGATTAATTACTTCAACAGTGTCGATCACTTCAAATTTTTCTGATTCCACATTAAAAATGCTAAGTCACTCAAGCGATCTTGTCCCATGGTTGATTGCAGTGTCAGAATTAAGTTTAATTTACTGAATGAACATTCACAGCTAACCATGTCTGTGAAATAGTAAAGATTGTTGAAAGTGTGACTCTCATCATTTTAAAAGCATCTTCACCATAGGAGATTGCACAAGTTAAAAGCTTTATGGAGTTAAAGATTAAATTTCTTTGAAACACTGAATTTTTAACCTATACATTTTTCAATAAAATCATAAATATTTTCTGCCAAAGAGTATAAATTTGTATCAGTTTTGAAAAAATTAAAAATATTACACTGAGAAATTTTTTGTTGATTCAAATTGTCACTTGGAATTAGACTTTTAATTGTTGCTCCTAATCTAATTAAACATGTGCAAAAAAAAAATAGCCACAAACAAATAACTAATCAAACTTTATTCTGAGAAGTTCTCTGTCATTTACTTTAAAAATAAGTTGAAACTATTCATTGGTAATCTTTAATAAGACTTTCTAACTATTTTGAAATGTACATTTTCTTATTGAAAAAGCTTTTTATTCTGAAATTTCATGCTTTATACAATGGTATATTTTCTTAATTATTTATAATTTCAAAGATATTTCTAATTTCTAAGTTTTTACTATGCTAAATAATTGTGCCTGATTTTAATATGTACTTCTAGAATGATTTCTTTCAAGTTATAAAATATGCTTTTGTTAAAAGTTGTATTAATTAAAAATGGGTGTTAAATAAGTAAATGTAATGAGTATATGCTACACAAAAAGTGAAAGTGGATAATTTTTTTAGTATCTTAACTCAAGATTTCTTAAAGTCAAAATTTCGAACAGAGCCCATCATTTTTCACAAAATTATGTTACTTGGGAGACACTGGATGTTTAAATTGGCAAAAACATTTATAAATCAGTTATCAGAATTTGGTTGTTTAAATTTTGCCTGAATATGATTCAAATAATTTACTAGCTTATAAGTATAGAACACAAATATTAACTTATGAAATTACTTGTTAAAATTTTAAAAAAACATCATTAAAAATTTTTTTTGTTTCAAATTATTAATAATTTTATAATCTTAGTTTTTTCCAGTCCTTAAATTTTTTTATTTAGAGCCTTAAAATTTTTTCTCAGCTTTTGTCTAGAAAAAGTGTATACTTTTAAGTGTGGGTTTTTTTTTTTTTAAGTTAAATTGAAAAAAGTATTATGAATATTTGAATGTAAAGTTAAAAATCAGAAAAAAATGCAAAATTGGCAAAATTCAAAAGCTGGCAAAAATTGCATGCTGATTTTGCAAAAAATACCTTAATTATGTTTTTTAAATCAAATATATTTGTAATTTTTGGAATAGGTTTAATCTGACTGTTTAAGTTTTTAATTCATATTACATGCTTGATTTTTAAAATCAATAGTATTTAAGAATTTGAATTTTTGAAAGCTCTTCTTTTCATTAACATTAATAATTTTACTGCATGAATATCATTAATTATTTTATTCTATGTGACTTTTAGTATGTTTCTATTAGCTGTAAGAAAAGTAAAAGGAAGATGTTAAAAATTAAAATAAAAATTGTGTGAGCATCTTGCATAAGAAAATTTTGCAATAGCTTAAAAATAATCAGCAAAATTCATATTTCTGTTGGAGATCTAACTAAGCAAAATATGCAATTTGCTCTTTTAAATATTTTTTATTAATTGTTCAAAATATTAATTAATTATACTTCATTTTTGAATTTATTTAATGTAATGTTAAATGTATCTAAACAGATTGAATTATTGTTTAATTCAAAGTGCAATGAATTTATCTGAAAAGTGTCATTGAACTTTAAAATTTGTTGTTGAATGTTTTTGCTAACTGCTTTTGAGAATAAAATTGCTTTCTAATCAAAATCATTTTCCTCGATGATATAAATGATTTTTTTTAATGATTATTAAATTTTAGAATCTATTGTTCACAGAAAAGTTCTTTATTCTCCCTGGACTTTACACTATTGCACTAATAAAATTAAAGATTTTAGCATTATAGATATCAAACCCTAAATTAGCTTTCAAAAACAATATATTTGATTGTTTTTATAGATTTGTAAAAACTTTAAAATTTTACTGTTTTTATGAAAGGTTGAATGTAAATAAAATTTTCAAATGGAAAGTTTTCAATCATTTCTGTTTATATATATGTTGGCAATCATTCATTTAATTATTTTTTTATTAAAAAGGAATTTTAATGACAAAAACTTTTCTAAAGAAAAGAACAAATAAATTTTTGATTATTTTCCAAAAATAAATTTTTAAAGATGTTCCTACAGTTAAATGTAAGTTTTAGTTAATTTCTCTATTTTTCTTTTAGGTTTCATTCCTTGAAATCAGGATTAAAACAAAAACGTGCTACTGTTGGAATTGTAGCTGAATATTATAAATCATATGTGGAATCTCAAGGTTTAAGTCCATATTTCATGAATAATTCGGTGGTAACATCAGTTGTTCCTGTTGAACAAACAGTTGCTCGAAATTTAGGATTTAAAAATTTGTGGAAAATAAGTGGGTACTCTTTTAGTTCTGAGTGTTCAAATCTTAAAACTTACAGTTATGTATCACCTCATGTTGTTCTAGCAACTGGAAATTCTGATCAACCAAATACTTTAAACGTTGAAGGTGAAGACTTGCCATTTGTATTACATTCTTCATCAGACTTGGAAAAAATTATCAGAAACAAAACTTTTTCTCACAATGTTAGCAACTTACTTATTGTTGGAGCTGGGCTTAGTGCTGCAGATGCTATAATTACAGCTCGTTTCTATAACATTCCTACTATACATGTATTTCGACGTTCTGTCTGTGATCCCGATCTTATTTTCAATCGCTTACCACAAGATATCTATCCAGAATATCATAAAGTTCATCAAATGATGAAAGATTCTAATTTTCGACACTATGAAGGATATAAAGCATACTCGTGCTCAAAAGTTCAAGCTATTAAACCTGACGGCACAGTAATTATCACTTCTTGTAAAAATGAAAATGTATCAGTTGTCAAAATTTCTCATGTACTTGTTCTCATTGGTAGACGTCCTGATTTGTCTTTCTTACCAAACAAGGAATTAAAACTTGGCATTGACCCAAGTAAACCTGTTGATTGTAAAAAAAATCCTATTGATATAAAATTGTTTGACCATGAAACTATTTCATATCCAGGTTTATATGCTGTTGGTCCACTTGTTGGGGATAATTTTGTTAGATTTGTTCAAGGTGGATGTCTTGCAGTTGCTAGTCATATTGTAAAAGCTGTTAAACATGTAAATTCTTATGACTGCTCCAATTCTTTATCTGATAAGTGATATAATTTTCACAAAATATTCATAGTAATGTGAATCTTTGGGTTGTAAATTGAAATTTGTTATGAATTCATACTGTTGAAAATATTTCTTTACAATATCTATTTAAATTTATTAATTCCATTGTAAGTTTATATGTAATTAAGCATATTTATTTTCATTTTATAATAATGTATATATCACGGTTTTACCTATTCAACATTGTGTACTGATTTCTGCTTATCTAAATTTATGTTGCAACTAGTAAATTCTTGTTAAATCTTGGATAATAGTCATTATTAAATATTATCTATTACTTTGTTATAAGTATTTTGGAATCTTTATACTGTGTAAATAATATACATTCTTATCATTTTTTATTTAAAGTAAAAACTGTTAAATTTTTTTCTTGTAACTTATATTGAATGTATACAGATTTTATGTATTTTAAAATGATGGCAGTTTATGTATTTATCACTGAATATTCATATAATTTAATACTTGTTGTTTTAATTAAAAAATGTATTACTAACAAACATACTAATTTTAAATGAGTTTTAAAATTACATCAGACTTGACTCAATATAATAAGTTTAGCTATTTAGTCATACCTTTGTACTAATTAGCCCTCGTGTGCAAAAAATGAACGTTGAGCGACAAACAAACCAAACCAACCATACTTTTGTAAAAGGATATTTAGCATTTTATTCAGTGGTTTGATGAAAACAATGGTACAGATTTCTTTAACAGTTAATATATAAATTAAGAAATTCTATATTTATGCATTATTTCTTTAAAATAATATACCTTTATTTTTTAAAAGTTATGAGAATTATATACATATTGAGGTATTTAATATTACTACTTTGATGTTATATTTGCATTCTAAGTACATTAGAGCATTTACAATGTGTGTATCCTAGCATTTAATAAAAATAAATATTGTACATATAATACAATATTTAAATTTGAGTGGATATTTATAGTGAAGAGTTCAGATTTCTATAATAATTGTTACCAAATTAGTATTTGAAGCAATTGAGAAAAATTCTAAATATTACAGTTTCTATATAGGGGATGTATAAAAAGTTAGATTTTGTACTTATTAAAATTTATTTTATCACAGATGTGCTATTTGAATGGTTAAGTCTTTGTCCTTTCAATAGCTTGTGAAAGTCCACTAAGGGTGTAATATTTGTACTGGTTTGGAATATACTTTATAAGTTGTAGTAGAATTAACTGTTATGTGCAAAATGTGACCACAAGAGACACCTCAACCAAAGAATAAAAATATATTTAATTTAAAGAATTTTCTCTATTAGAACATTATAAATTTAGAGATTGAGTTCAAAAGTTATTTGTTGACAATATGGTTGACATTGCTTAGTACTATTATAATTTAAAATATCAGTTTTTAGCACTATATATATATATATATATATATATATATATATATATATATATATATATATATATATATATATATATATATATATTAAATTTAATGAAAATATTAGACAAAGTTTTTTAATCAAATGTAAAGGAGATGCAATTTATTTCTTAATTATTAATGGAAAAACTTTAAAAATTTCTTAGTTTTTGTTATAAAATACTATATACAAAATAACAATTTTTAATTTTTTGTATTTATCATAGTAACGAGATATAATGTTATTGTCATTTGTAGGGAGCTCAATAAATGCACGAGAAAATATGATTTCTTTGTACAAAAAATTAAACTAATGCAATCGGGTAATGTTTATCATTACTTTGCATCTTATGAAAATGTTATAAATGTTGTATGAAATGTGATTATTTGTTTGGGGATTATATCTGAAGTTAACATATATTGTAAATTTTATACATGGGGAACAAATTGAAGAATAACAATGTATGTGTAGGCAGTTTAAACTGTTAGAAAAATTTATTATTCAAATGCATTTATTCGTGGTTAGGAAATGAAATACAGAAGCAAGAACTTTTATTATAACTAGAAATACTTGAAAAAGTGTTCTGTATTGCTTAATTATAATCACCTTTTGAGGTATGTACATCGAATGTATATAATCAAAATAGTTCAACTGCTTAAAATGCAAAATCTCAATATTTCTTGTTTAAAATTTACACTAGAAACATCATTTAATGTTTTTATATTTGGTTTCTGAATGTTATCTGACAAATTTATGTTTCTAGTTTTTGAAGTTATATTTTTATTGTTAAGTTTTATATTTTTATAAATTTCAAATATTCTTGTAATATTTAATATTAAATTATGTTATATATATTTTATGTTTTAATTTTTTTGAAAATCTTTTATGAAAGTTGAATTTTATTAGTTTAAAATTAACTATACTTAAATTATTGTTGATAACTTTGTGTTTTCATATTTGTATATACACTGAAAAGAAATTCTTAGATATCTTATAAAAATCTTTGTTAATAAAATTAGAAATTAAATTAAAAATAATTTTTGTTCAGTTTTTTTATAGCATGTTAAAATTGGTTGTGCCATTGATACAAACAGAACAAATGGATAAATATTTGAATAATTTTTGTATAGATATATGCATAACTAAGTGTAGTATCTTAAAGTGGTGCTTGATATTTTTATTGCTTTCTCATTTTTAAATATAAGCACTGGCATAATTTATAAATTTCTATAAATGCTCAAAGTTTAATAATTTTAGGAATACTATTTATATTAAAATATTTCAGAATATATTGGTATAATGTATATATAATAAAATTTATTATTTGTGTTTTAATTATATTATGTATTAACATTTCTTTTGAATTTGGATAGCTGCATTCTAAGTGTTATGCTGTTTATAGATTTTTTACTTGAGAAAAATTTTAAGTTCCTGAAACTTTGGAATATGATAGATTCTATTCTAATTTTAATTTCATATTGTTTTAATTACTAGAAAATAAAATTTCTTAAAGCTGCTTCTAAATGCAATGTAATAATTAAATATTTTTATTGATACTTAGAATTTTAAGTATGATGCTTCTTTGAATCTTTAGAAATATATAAGATTGTTTTAATGTATACATTGTCTCAAAAAATAGTTTATTTAAGTAATGAGATGAGAAAAAGAATTGAATTCTTATGTTGGGAATTTAAAATATTGTATTTTTTAATATTATAGGAATGTTAAAATGTAAACAAATTATATGAAAGTTACAACGAGAAGATGAAGTGTGCATTAATATAAAAATCACTTCAACTGTCTTGCTTAAGAAGGAATTATCAAATACCTAATTATTAAATAATCTTTTGTGTTAACATTGTCAAAATTTAATCTGTGATACATTAATTACAAAATATTCTTTACAAATTTTCTTAATGCTTTTGACTTACACCATATTGCAATATCCATAATTTTAATATATATAGTACATCTTATATATTTCATTTATTCAACATTGAATATTAGGTATTTATAAAATGCATACATATATATTCTGCACTCATTTTAGAGAAAAAGATACTAAATGACACTGCTTTGTTTATGTTTTGTGGGCATTTCTGGAAATGGCTTTTAAATTTTCACTTTTATGGTATAGAAGCCTGTAATGATTTTATTATAAGGCCTTGTCGCCTGTGTATTGCTTACTAAATAATTTTAACATACATTTTTTGCTTTTGTAATTGTTTATGTAATCAAAATAATTTCTGTCATAATTCAAAGCAAATCTTTAAAAATAGTCTTCCAGAAACATTTACTCACTGCCTGTGGTATATATTTCTATGCATTTAGCCTTGTTACAGTAGATAATGTGAGCTCAAGAATTTTCTTATCTTTAAATATCTTATTGTACATATAGAAATAATTTATGCATCATTTACAAATTTATGTTACAAAAAGTAGTTGTATCGCTAAAGAAATTTCTTTATAAAATCTGTTAAATATTATGAGAAGGCCATATTTTTAGCAAATATAAGAAATGTAAAATAAGTTCATACTGAAATAAAGTATTATATATTGGAACATTTTCAGTGTCTGAAATCTTATTCATTATTGATAATAAACATTTTATGTTCCTCATATAATTTTTTAAAATGTTTCTGAATGGGATAGTTTATATAATTTAAGAATTAACATTCTGAAAGAGAAATGTTTCTAAACATTTTTTAATACTTTACAAAATTAAAATTCATTATTGGTTTAAAATCCGCTGATGGTTGAAAGATATGTAAAATAAAAAATAATACACACAGAAAAATTTCAGTGTTCTAGCGAACAGAGGTATTGTGCATTTGCTCTTTACCCTAATGATTAATACTATCTCAAGTATGTATAAAAAATAAGCGTAAGTTTGTAATTATGCAGAATTTATTTTGAAACATTTCTCCTTATTGTATTAGCCCTTGTGCACAATAATGACCATTGAGTGACAAGCCAATAATCAAGATTCCATGAATACAATGTGGTTTTTTATATAATCAAAGTATTATGCTTAGACTTTCCGATTGAAAGTTAGAAGTTAAACTGTTATAATTTTTGTCAGCGGTTTTTTTTTGTTTAATTTTTTATATTTTTATACTGGAGAACAAAAAAAAATCTCTAGTGTAAATAAAATATATTTAAGAAGGTGGAAAATTGAATTTTGCATAGTTGCCAATTCTACTGACTTTATCGGGAATCTCCTGATTTTTCGTTATTTTTCACAATTTCCCGATTATGTATGAAAATCTAGTGACTTGGCAATTTCAGTTAAGAACGTAAAAAAGTCCAAATTTTATTGAAAAAAAGTCTGTTTAGTTGTCTTAGGAGCTTAAACAGTCAACAGAACACACAAATATATATATATATATATATATATATATATATATATATATATATATAATATAAAAGTTTTTTTTTTATTTTTTATACTAGAGTACGAAAAAGTTTCTAATGTAAATAAAATATAACTTAGAAGGTCGAAAATTGAATTAATTTTGCATAGCTACCAACTCTATTGATTTTATCGTATCTCCTGATTTTTCATCATTTCACCCGATTTCCTGATAATATATGAAAATCGACTGGTTTTTGGCAATTTCAGTAAACTTAAAAACTGCCCTAGATTTGCCGGAAAAAAGTCTGTTGAGTTGTTTTAGGAGCTTAAACAATCAATTGATGTTACACTAATATAATGATTATATATTCTTTAAATATGTTCCTCTGAGTTTCGAGTCCACCGTGGGAGGATAACGCTCTAACCACTAGGCTGGCAAGACGCTTACAAAGTGGCAGTCATATAATTAACATTCAGAACAAACCATGTACATGAGCAATTATATTAGGAGGAATATTACTAGCTATTAATTTAATTAGGAAAATATTTCCGTCAAACACACAAAGTACTTGTTGCTGAATTAAATTTATTTAGTAATGTATTTTATGTAATTTTATAAGTTTAATATTATAAAAATTGCACTAGTGTATTAAAAGTTGCATTATAAAATAAATATTGGGCCATTAACGTTGATGTTTATTTTAACATTCACAAATATGTTTAACATAAATCATTCTCAGAATGTATAAGTAAAATTGGCTTTGTGCGGTGCTATCGTTTTAAACATTCTGTTTCAAGCAAAAATGTCGCTGGTAGTGTGTCTCCTGATTTTTTCTCTCAAAACCAGTAGAATCTACTGATTTTTTTCCCTCCAAGGCTGGCAGGTATGATTTTGTATGTAAGAGGAACTTTTAATAATACATTAAGTTTAATTCTATCAAAAGGAATACAGTTGAACTTGTAAAAAAGAGTGTTTATACTTTAGGTAAAAGTTAATTTTGCTTTATTCAATATATTGCTTTTCATTTTAAATAAATTTTTATTATGTTTGAAATTTCTGATTAAATTTTGTTTAATTTTACTTAACACAAAAATTAAAAAATGGAGTTATTTTCTACAATATGAATTATGATTGTAATTGAATATCTTCAGAGAGTCATTTTTTATACAATCATTTATATAGTTCGTAAATCCTGATTTTCATTTAACTGTGACTGGAGGGGAAGAAGACCCACTACTGTATTTATTTTGTGGCTGCTTTCCTTAAGGAGTATCAGAATATGAATTATGTATAAGTATAAAAAAATCTTTTATGCAAAAAGTTCATTTAAATAAATATTTAAAAACTAAGAAATACTTGATGATGCACCAAAGAAAAATGTATACTTAATTGAATTTCATCAGTCTAGTTATAAACTAACTCTTAGATTGTTTAGCTTTCATGTGCGATTGACCTTTTTGACTTATATTATGATTCATTGTAATTTATGAAAGTGTTAATCTTTTTACAAAGTTAAGCAGTTTTTTCCCCCTTTTTTTATTAATATGACTCATAGTAACCAAATACATGTGATTTTTTAATTTCTCTTCTTACCATATAGCCCAATAAAACAGTTATCAATGATTATAAAATTCAGTATTAATTATTTTAGTCATAAAATATTATGCTATGTCTAACATTTTATTATAGCTAAACGATTAACAAGGTTTTTAGTTCCACTGCTCTTTGGTTCAATTTCCACCTCTGGTATAAATGTTTGCAGTAGTTCGAACTCTCTCTCTTTAAGCTGCAAGACTGGATGAATTAGCCTTCGTGAGGAAAAATTGATCTTTGAGTAACTAGATATAACATCCAGTTGTTATCGTTAGAAATATTATATTTTATCGCATAAATTTCGCGTTTAAAAAGGAGTCATTTTTAATCAAATTAGCTGGTTAAAAGTACTCTATTAAAATGTAATTATAAACTTCATTGGGGATAAATGCTCGATTTCGGTTTCTTTGTCGCTCAACGGTCATTTTTTGCACACGAAGGCTAATCAGACCGGGACTTACGGTTTAAAGTGGAATCCGAACCACTATAAGCATCCATGCCCAAGGTGGGATTCGAACCCACGAACTGTTGAACCGAAGGCAAGAGCGCTAACCATTCGGCTGCCAGCTCGGCGGATAAATGCTCGAGTTAAATTAGTATAATAAGTTTTTTAGATGACAGTGGTTTATGGAGTCGATAAATCTTATTAAAAATTGCAATTTTTCTTACGATAATTTTTTTTTTCAAAAAAGGGTAAGTGCAATTTGAAATTATTAAAAATTCTGAAGTTATTTGATAATAAAACGATATTTAACGATAATCTTGATTATAACACCTAAAAATTATTCTGTTTCACGTGATTCATTGTAATTTATGAAAGTGTGTGTTAATCTTTTTCCAAAGTTAAGCAATTTTCTTAGCCTTTTCTTATTGTTAATCAAACTACATTTTTATTTGCAATTGCAATGATTAAGCAAACAAAAATATTCTTGTTCCCAATTTAGAGAGATTATTTTAAAACTTACTATAACATATAGTCATTGTTAAGTTATTTTTCCTATTTCGGTGAGCACAAGAGCTCATGTCTCTTAATAATAGTCATAATATAATGTATAATTTGTTAGCATTAGAATTATTTCAAAGATTTCTAATGTAAAACAGTTTGATGTAACTAATATAGAATGAAGCTTATACTATATACAATATACTATTTTAATATACTTATATTGCAATATGCAAAAGAAAAATCAAGACCAAGTGTAAAGAAAATCGCAGAATAGTTGTATGTCATACACAAAGAGTTAAATGATTGAAAAATACAAATGAGCAAATAAAGCAACTATAACTGTTGTAAAATAGAAAATATATAAAAAATAGTTTAGCAATATATATATTGCTAAACTGTTTTTTTATATATTTTCTATTTTACAACAGTTATATATATATATATATATATATATATATATATATATATATATATATATATATATATATATATATATATATATACAGGGTGATTATAAAAAAACTTTGTCAACATCTGCACTTCTAGCGTCCATTCTATTTAACCGATCAAGATGATACTTCAAATATAGTTCTTTTGAGATATGCGCTCGAGATTCTGTGAATGGAAACACAGTGGCCCTCGCGGTTACAGTTATAGTGACAGAAACTCGAAATTTTCGAATGGCAACGCCTACTTTTTACCATCGCAAAATGTTCAGCACATGCGAAAACCCTAAATAGTGTTGAAACGGTACCGATATGTCCGAAAACCGACGTGTTATACACATACAAACAGTTCTTCAAGGCGCACGGAGGAATAATGCATACGACAGAGACAAGACACTGCTCAATGATGAGAACACATAGAGAAAAAAAATCTTTATTAATTTCAAACATTTTCCACATGAGTGCCATCACAGGCAATTACGCATTGCATGCGGGAGACGGTGGACAATGTCGCTACACGCAACATGGCACGAGGGATGTTTCCAATCTCACGCCGTATAGAATCCTTTAAGTCCGACAATGTTTGAGGATTGCACAGATAAACTTTGGATTTGAGATAGCCCCAAAACCAGAAATCCATAGGCGTCAGATCTGGGGATCGCGCAGGCCACGGAAAAGGATGATAGCGTGAGATGATGCGATCACCAAAATGCTGATCCAGGAGCCTTTTATCTGACCTCGCTATATGTGGAGGTGCGCCATCTTGCATCCAAACAATGTCATTGAGTGCATTCAGCTGACGCAACTCCGGTAAGACATAATTTTTCAGCATGGCTGCATACCGAGGGCCCGTTACAGAACATGTTGCAGGGCCAGTCGGGGTCGTTTCCTCAAAGAAGAACGGGCCCAGAACAAATGTAGCTGTAATGCCGCACCACGCAGTCACTTTAGCGTCAAATAATGGTACTGGCGCCACAGCATGAGGATTCGTCTCTCCCCAGTGCACACAATTCTTTGTGTTAATGCTGCCATTTAAGGTGAAATGCGCCTCGTCCGTCCATAGTATGTGAAGTGGCCAGTCGTTATCCGCATCCTATCGTAACAAAAATGCATTTGCGAAGTCCAGACGTTGTTGTGGGTCACCCGGCTCCAACATCTGGACGCTCTGGAACCGATAGGGAAACATGTGAAGTACCGAGCACAAGAGCTTGCGGACCGTTGAGTTCGGAATATCCAACACGCGCGCTATGCCTCTTGCGGTTTCTGTGTGTCCTGCAGTCACTGTATGGTGCACTTCCATGACAACGTCCTCAGAAACAGTTGGCCGTCCGGAGCGCTGTTTGTCACAGGTGCAGCCTGTATCTTCGAATTTCCGCACTAAATCACGCAGAGCTTGCAGAGTACATGGGCCGCGTCGTTGTCGATGATTGCGGCGATACACACGCAAGGCTTCCGCAGCGTTCATCCCATTTTGGTAATAAAGTTTGATCAATTCACCGCGAACTTTCCTAGGAAGACTCATATCGTCGGCATGTGCGAGTTCCCGAATGACGACTTCGCATACCCGCTTGGTATTTTATAGGTTTCCTACGCTGAATATCTGGCGACCGGCGTTCTGTGATTGGTTTCTTGACTCTGTCACATGCAAATTTATTGCGTGCGCCCAGATCGTGTTTTATTGGCCGGTTTTCAGAACTCTTTTTTGTGTTTGCAGAACACGTCCGTTTTTAGACATATCGGTACCGTTTCAACGCTATTTAGGGTTTTCGCATGTGCTGAACATTTTGCGATGGTAAAAAGTAGACGTTGCCATTCGAAAATTTCGAGTTTCTGTCACTATAACTGTAACCGCGAGGGCCACTGTGTTGCCATTCACAGAATCTTGAGCGCATATCTCAAAAGAACTATATTTGAAATATCATCTTGATCGATTAAATAGAATGGACGCTAGAAGTGCAGATGTTGGCAAAGTTTTTTTTATAATCACCCTGTATATATATATATATATATATATATATATATATATATATATATATATATATATATATATATATATATATATATATATATATATATATATATATATATATATATATAATGTAGCAAAATGTGTCTGTGAGTCATCTAGTTGCTAATAATTTTTCAGTCTGTCACTTTCTATACGAATTTTACACCATTGGCTATTATTCATAAAATGCATTATTTTAAAGATACGATTTTTCCTTGGTAGAACAAAAAAAGTTTTTTCCTAGAAAGTTGTTTTTAATCTCTTCTAAATAGATTTTCTAATTTCAGTTGACGTTTATCAACTATGTGGATGTTCGCTGCTCTCAGGCAAATGTTGAGAAAACAAACTAATCAAATAGATTGAATTATGTATTTTTGAGTAAATTCCTTTGAATCATTGTTTAATATACGTACATAGCGGTGCAGGCGAGCCGCGGACTGTACCTTTAGGTTAACGGGTTTGGAATACTCGCCCATCACTTAGTGCCTTGTAATTCTGAACTACGGTCAGGTGACGAGGTCAAACCTGAGCTGGCACCCTCCACTCCACATCCACGCCACACCAGCGGAAGGATTTTAGACGTCACATGTTAACGTGGACAAGTCCCCTACCCACGGAACTCCAGCAACCCAGTGAAGTAGAGTAGGGCGTGATCACCACTGCCCGCGGCAAATGATGCTTCACTATGCGTGAAGCTACTGAGCCACTAGAGCTTTATTGTTTAATATAGGAGAATTTTTATCTAATAGTTATAATCCATAATGATATGTCACAACTTGAATCAAATGAAGCAAACTGACACGCTGTCTTGTGGTATTCAAACTTTCATAATCCGTCTCATTATCTACTTAACATTTTATACAGATTTATAATGGTAAATTTTTGTGGGATAGGAAACAATTTTACACACATACAGTATAAAAGAAATTATAACTGATTTATTAAGGCGCCAGTTTTTTAGATAATTGAAAATCGATACACACCCAAACTTTTGTAAATTAGATTAATACCGGCACTGGTTTATTATAACTTATCAGTTTAATAAAAGTTGAGCAGTTACTACTGAAATGATATTTGCTTACCATGGAACATCTGTGAATTCTACTATCACTCAGCTCTTGCCTTAATTGAAATGCTCACAACAGTTTTTTATTTCAATATTTAACATCACATTACCTGCAAAATCATCTTATATATTATGACCTATCTTTATCACTCTAAATTTACTGGCATCAAATTTTTTTAGTATTGGAAATCGCATTTTTAAAAGCAATTGAT
The DNA here is from genome assembly GCA_037975125.1 of Latrodectus hesperus. Lineage (NCBI taxonomy): Eukaryota > Metazoa > Arthropoda > Arachnida > Araneae > Theridiidae > Latrodectus > Latrodectus hesperus. The sequence continues at coordinate 77,515,528 of CM075854.1, forward strand.
TATAGTATTTGAGTAAAGAGGGGATCTCTGACTACAGATTCTTTGTTTTATAGAGACGCAGATTGTTTTTTTTTTCTGATGTTATACTGTGGGGTTACAGGTGACTTAGTCATTCTATAAGCAACTTAAGCAAATCAGAGATGTGTTGACATCCATCTCGTCACCGTTTCGGTTATATTTCTGGTCATATTCTAACGAGGTAATGTTAGGCTTTCCTGCAACTCGCATAATACGTTCCTTCGTAGTGAAAATGCATTCGCGAATTTTCTGTAAAGTGCAGTTTCTGCATTATAAAAGCGAAGAAAATAATACATTCGTTAGAGCAAAGGTTTAGAAACAAAACTGACTGAGTGAAAGCAAAGAAATACAAAAAGTGATTTCCAGAGCGAATGAAACATAAGCAATTGTCCTTATCTTAGTATAACAAAATACTTTAAAAAATTTCAGTAATTTGTACGATAGTAATGTTTTGATCAATTGGGCTTATCATTCTGTGACTACATTATGAAAAGAGGATTGATTTGATTAAAATCTAGAGTTTAAAGAAAATCTCAAACCATTATGAACTGTCATGCTCAAGGTGAGTGATGAATACACACCGCTTTATTGAAGACCACAACAGTTATTATTTAAACAGTTCAGTATGAATCTCCTTTTATGCATATCAAATTTAAAGAAACTGTCAAGTTATCACACATGTCTGGTTGACAAACATTACTATTGCTTGCTGTTTAAGAACCTTACTATTCACGTGGGGAAACATGGATTCGAAGTATTACCACGCAACATATCCAAACACTATCAGTGCCAGTCAAGAAAAATTTTTTATTACAGGTAATATTTTAAAATGTATTTAATAAAAAAAAGTAATTGCTTTCAGTGTTACATAGTTTAAATTCTGCAATTTTATTTTAACAATATTGTAGTTCACAACAAAATCAACAATATTTTTATAGATGAATTTGAAATATACCTGTATATAATGTAGCAAATATGCACTTTAGGAAAGGAAATAAAAAGACAGGCATGAAAAATTAAGACAAAATTAAATATTTCCTTTAAAGAATTAGCAGAAAAAACTTTAAAAATTTGGCAGAAATTTAAGCGTTAATTTAAATTTTGATAAAATAATTTAATTGTGAAATGAATCAAAAGAAAAAAACAAGTTGAATTCACAATAAACATTAAAATTGGACTCACAGTGACCTAGTTATTACAGCGCTCTTTCGAGCATAAGGTCCTAGGTTTGATTCTAACCCTTGTTGAACAAAAATGAGATGTATGTTGCGTTTCTGTCTGCACGTCTGTAGAGGTAGCTTGGGAGTTTTTCGCGTTCCCTAACTGGGGACATGTGGTCAGGGCAGTCGCGAACATGTTTCTCTCACTGGGCCTAATACAAACTTCTGTGACGTCACAAAAGTGAATTGATGTATCGAAAGTTTCGTATTGACATCTTTTCAAACAACTGCTTCATTTATGAAGTTTATTCACGTTTGTCATTTAATATGAAATTATGATACAATTTTTAACCTTAAAATTGGGTTACAATTATTTTAAAATTACGGTTAACTTAAAAACAATCATTGTACGTTAACAAAATAAATTATGTTGTTTCTGTGATTTTGTAATGTTATACTAACACTGTATAAATGAACTATAATTAAGAGTTTCACACAAATTATTTTTCGTCAGATAATGGAATTTTATTTTCGAGATAAATATACTTATCAACTTTTATGTATAACTAAACTACCACAGCGCTATTACTTAACTCATTATAATTATTAACGTTTTTATACCGGTTAAAACTCAACAAAATATTCAACAATTTTCTGAATTTTTGAAATCACAAAATATTTCTATACAAAATAGGCACGGTTAATGTTTTTAATTCACTTCTCCCTCCTCTGGGGATCTGAAGGGAACTTGAAAACTGTTGTATCTTCGTAATTTGAACGACCTAAAGGAGCAAAGCGTCCCATATTGAACTAAAATTAGAAAATAATATCTTTATATAGTGTGTACATATTAAAATAAATTATTTAAAACATGAGTGTTTAGTTTGCTCAAAAAGGATCGTAAAAAGTTTTATATAGGGATATTTACATTTATAGAGAGACAAAGTGAGAGAAACATAACATTTAGAATACTATAAATATTTGATCAATGATTTGAAAATTATGGTTCGGTATGATTAAAAATTTAATAACCTATTAACAAAGCGCAGAAAAATTTCTAAATATCGCATAAAAAAATTAAAAAAGTATTAATATATTAGATAATATAGTTAGAAAATTAAATCTTTCAATGCAAAATTGATCGTGACAGATCTTTCTAAACAAGCTTACACTAAATATTTAGATACACATTTAAAACTTCAGCTATGTTTTGTTCAAATATATGATGCCAATAAAATTAAATTGTATGATGATTTTAAATGATGATTTTAAAATGTAATTAGATGATGATTTTAAAATGTAATTAGAGCTATATTTCTCAAAAATTGAAAATAAGAAAAATATTGATGGGAGTTAATGAAAAGTGAACTGCTCTCAAAATTAACATAATTCTCTTTCAAAACACAATAGCACACATCCATAAAAAATAATCCAATTTTACCAAGAATTTTCACATTTATATTCGAAATAATTTTCTTTTAAGTAACTTATAACTTATATTATTTCATTCATTCATATATATATATATATATATATATATATATATATATATATATATATATATTGTAGGAATATAATATATTGACAAGATTATGTATGATTCATCTTTCATTTGTTTATATCTTTTCTTGAATAATTCAGAAATTTTAGTATGTAATAATATTGAAATAATAATAATTATTTCAATTTTAAGTTTCTACATAAATAAAATATAATATAAGAAAAATTTATTCAATGCAAATTGCTTAATGTTTTGCTTAGAATAAAATTATATTCTAACATCAAACAATAAAATTAGATTCAATCATGCTTTAAAATGCTTTTGAGTTTTCTAGTAAATTAATTGCAAGTCCATGACAACAGAAAATTCTATTTATATTAAAATAATGTTCAATATAGAAAAGTAAAATAAAAAAGTAAATAAAAGAAATAATTTATGAATCATTATTCAAACATTATTGTTGGTATACAGCGTTTCGTTCATGAAGTTATTATCAAGCAAAGGTTCAAAAAAAAAGTTTGTTAATTAATTTGAATAAAAATAATTTACTTTTCAGAACGCCCACAAAGATCCTGCTTATAGTTTCTTGCTGAAATTAAGCAAAATTAATTTAATTCAACAATCAAATTATCAATTAAATTTCTCATTTATGAGTAAACACGTATATAAACAACGTGATTTCTTCAAGAATCTTTTAAAATGCACCGATGACACTTGTGACGTCAGAAACGGTTTGGTTACTCTGGTATCAGGCCCGGTGAGAGAGATAGGTTTGCGACAGTTACGATACAGCCTACTGTCTTTGAAAAGTCTTCCCGAAAGATTTACGCGGTGGATATTAAAAGTCCTTTAACAGCCTTCCGCCATTTGGCTGCCCACTACGCTGTGTCAAATCATGATTAAATACTATTTAAAAATATAATTTGTGTGTGTGAGTGGAACATAGATTAAACATACTTGGAAGAACCAAACTTTATTGTAAGAAGTTTTAACTGATTTGATCCAAAGTGATTTGGAATAGCTATTCTGTAAAGATACAGATACTTACTCACCTGTAATTACCAATTTAGAAATAATAGATTGCGTCGAGTTTGTAGAATAACCCAGATAAGTATGTTTAGTATCAAGATCACCCATAATAATGTATGACGGTTTTCTACTTGTAGAACAGCAAGATACAACTTTGGACGTAAAATTTTCTGGATAAATTTATATATTCTGTAATCCATTATATCATCCTAATAGGAAATACTTCTCGTCATTTTGGTTGCTAGGGCTGACATGTCGAGCAGGAAAATTTTATCCCATGACAAGAAGCAACCGTATTCCTACCTTCAATCACATTTACTGGCTGAAAATAATTTTGTTCCATAACGGTCATAAAGTCCATGAGTTTCTTTGCTTGAGTTAAGATTCTTGAACAACTGATGTATTTATTAATATGTTTGTGTTTTTTACTGCCGAGTTTTTGGTCGCCGATAAACCAAGAACGACAGTACGGAATGGAGGCACTCTTATGTCAAAGTATCGGTCTTTGGCCAGCTTCAAATAAAAGCTGTTTCATTTTGAAACTTTGATTTTAGGTTTATAATTAATGTAAAATGTAATTAACTCTGATTTGTGCTTCCTGTAATGTTGCATATACCGAGATGTAATTAATTTTTAAGTGATATAACACTCCCCCTTCTAAAATCTCGCTTCAAGAAAAAGGCGTGAGGTTTTGCTCATTAAAATGACCTTCTGTGTTTTACCACTGGGAATAGAATTAAAATATTAACGACATCTCTCGAATCTTCCTTTCGACATTCTCAGCTTAAATTCTTGTAAAAATGAACGATATTATTTTTTTCAATCTGAAAGAAAAAGGTACCCACCGGGCCAAACTCGTTCTCATCTTTCTCAATATGTCTAGGTCGGAAATGCCTCGAAACGCAGGTGGTTTAGTTATTTTGTCGCTCAACGGTCATTTTTTGCACACGAGGGCTAATTAGACCGGGACCTACGGTTTAAAGTGGATTCCGAAACACTACAAACATCCATACCCAAGGTGGGATTCGACCCCACTAACTGTTGAACCAAAGGCAAGAGTGCTAACCATTCGTCTGCCAGCTCTGATTTTCTATCATTATACTTCTCTAATTCGATTTGTTTTTACACTCGTGTCCATAAATTAAGGATAATGAAAGTTCATGCAAAGAAAGAGACAGAAGCAAAACAAATGTGACTTATTTGTAAAGAGTATTTATTAAACAAAAGATAAAGAGCAAAAAGGATGTTATTTTTATGACAGCATGTGTGATTGTGATTTTATTTGAGAAAATCGGAAATTGAATCAGGCTGTTGAAGCTAGGCAAAACCATCATTCTCTTGCTTGAAAAATAGGGGATTGAATGTCTAATGCATTCGAAAATCCTCATGCTGAGAGGATCTATGGACTTTAATCTTGTAGGGTTCAATATTTTAGATATAAAATGAAGTATAGTTAGAATCAGTAGTACACAAACATTTAAGTTTAATGAAAATAGACAACTACAACACAATTCGCGATAGGTTAACATTTCTTCATCACATTTCTCAGCTACTTTTTAATCAAACACTAACATCCATAGGACCTGCCACAGGTTTAGCTTCTGACATTTCAAATCGTTTCAAAAGTTCTCGAATACAACTCTGTTGGCTCGTAGTAACAAATCCATTTTCTCTCTTAAAGTGTATTCCTAAGCAATATTTAACAAATCCGTTTCATCTTTAATATCCTTTTTCATCTATAATATAGTACATGCAAAAATCAGCATCGGCTTGCTTCGCTCCGAAATCATGTAAAATTTCATTTGACGATCCGAGTTCTTTAAAAGTAATGCTTTAAACCTATCCTCAAAGATTTCAACATTTTATTAGCCATTGTAGATATATCTTTAAGTTCCACATTTATAACTAAATGTTCAAGTATTTCTTCAAAATAATCTTGTCTCATTTCACGTATAAATATTTTCTTTCATGTTGCTATTTAAATATGGCTGTTACTACATCAAATTGTTAAATTTCTAAATTGTTGAATTTTTCTAATTAATTCTGCAGATAAAAAGAAGCCATCTGACGAAGCAAACTACTGCGTGCAACTGGGGGAAACGTCTCACTAAAATCTGTTCCTGTTTTTTGCACAAAACTTTTTGCAATAAATCGATCTTTTACTTCAGATCATCAGTGCTAAATTTGTTAGTTAAAAAAAGGACTACCTAAACATTTTTAATATGTCAGATTATCTAACTTAAAAGTATCATTTTTTAAAACGCTCTTCATATCACTTACCGCCTGATACCACAGAGGAGCATTAGGGCTTTTAAGCGCAATCATAAAAGGGATCTCCGACGGCCGGTCCTTTGGTTCTGTCCCTCGTAATTATCTCCCTATTTCGCAAAGAAAGAGTCTCCCTCCCACCGTTTAGAGGTGAGCTGGGAGAACCACACTCATCCACTTTTTTTAGGGTGGAGGGGGACATTTTCGTTTCATATTTCTCGTTCAGTTGCAGATGTTTTTATTTTTGTTTTTGCGCTACTCTGCGCTGTGCCTTTTTCGCGAAAAGATACTATTTCCTTCACAAAGAATTTTTCATCAACTGGAAATGCGACGCGGTTATTTCTCTCAAGAGACTTACATTCATACAATTTTCTATCATCTGCTTTAAAAAATGTAACACTTCTGGAAATAACATTTTTTTTCCTCATTTGTATAATATACGCGAAAAACTTTCGAATTTTCAGAACAACTTACAAACATAATTTTCTTCGATCTCGTAGAGAATTTATGGCTAGGCTTGTTTTCCAAACAATATGCAGTGCAACCAAAAGTTTTTAAATAGCTAACGTTTGATTTGATATTAAACCATAACCAATATAGTGCTTTTCTATTTAGTGATTTTATTGGGCACCTATTACACACATAATTCTTCGTATTTCTTGCTTCTGCCTCTCAACCTAAAGTTTGATTTGACTGCGATAAAAGGCAATGCGCCATTTCAATTAGTGTCATGTTCTTACGTTTAGCTACTCCGCATTGTTCGGATTAATAGGAAGTTGTTAATTGATGTTCAATGCCATTTACTTTAAAAAAATATCATATTTATAATTTATAAACTCACCTCCATTATCACTAATAAAAGTATTGATTTAAGTAGATTCTTGATTTTCCCATGGAAATTTTATTTCTTTAAATGCATTAAGAGCATCACTTTTACATTTTAGAAATTTAATCACACCATGGATTTCGTGAACAGTCATATATTAACGTCAAAAAGTATATTTAATTACCTATTGAAGATATATTCATTAAACCGCATAAATCTGAGAGTACTATATCAAGTATATTTGTTATTATTTCCAATTGTTTTAGAAAAGGGGCACGAGTTAATATATTAATCTCACACACCTTCTCAATTAAATTCTTTAGGTAATTTAGTTAAGTTTAACCCCCTAATAGATATATTACCGATTTTGCATGAATGTACGATAGCTTATATATACATTAAGATGACCCATTCTATAATGCCACTTAACAATATCTGCAAAGCCACTCCATATGTCCAGCTAAAGTCTGTAGGCTCTGGAACCAAATTAGTTTTTTACCGCTGGTGTCCCGGATCTCTGAGCATAGAAGCTGTCCCTAACTTTACCAATGAATAATTCCATCCTACTGTTCTTACCCGTTTCATTAGTAATCACCTGTCATCAATGAATTATGTTCGAGGCCTCGGTCATGTATAACTTCGAAATCTGCACTAGGTGCTCCTCTGCACAAGCCTTACCTGGTCACATTTTATCTTGTCAGAGACTTACCAGGCAAGATGTGGTTCAAGATCCCCTATTAGTACTGGATTTTTTCAGGGTGAATTAACTCATGGACCTGATTTAGCACTGCTGGTTACGGGGAGGAGAAACAACACAATATCAGCTGTTTTGCTTTTAGAAGTATCTGATGATTCACTAACATGTTTAACATTTTGTTTTAAATATATATCACTATGTCTTACATTTAAATATTACATATTACAGATTATTTTATTTTTCAGCAATTATTTCTAATTTAGATACCGGATTTACAATATATAAGAGCTTGTCTTCCAAATATTTGGCATAAGAAATGGAATCAATTAGAAATATTAATAGTTTTTTTCTGTACAAGAAACAGAAAATATGTCATTAAGTTAATCTTATAGTTAATTTTGACTTTTCTTAACTGTTTTTAGTGATTTATTTAAAATATTTCATGTATCATTGAATTTACAATTGTATCTAATAACTCATGCAGCGATTGTAATTAAAGGTTACAATTTTATATATATATATATATATATATATATATATATATATATATATATATATATAAGCCCGGTGGCTTAGTGGCAACGTTTCACGCTCCCATGACGCAGGTCCGAGGTTCGATTCTCGGGCTGGGAAAGGTTGACTCAGCCTTTCATCCCTGCAGTGGGTCGATTAACTGAGTACCAAGCATGCTTGGGAACTAAACACTGGGGGTCTTACGTTAGGCTGACCACATAACTGGGACATATGATTTGCACCCCAGGGCCCTCGGTCATGAGAAAAGTTGTGGGCAGTGTAGGCCTTGGCCCACATGGGCTGTCGTGTCATGGTGTTTAGTTTATATATGTATATATACAATTAGCATTGTAAAATTCATTCATTCTCCTAGGGAGTCATTTATAACCTCACAGTTCAGTATGTGTCCCTTTTCCAAAATGTAAAATTTGTTTATACTTATAAAACGGGGAAAAAAGCGAGGCAAGAAAGAAACGCATTTCAAAAACGACTAAGTACTTCATATCCTTTCTCGTTCAGTAGCAAATCAATGAACAGAAAGAAAAACACGTGATATTCAACATACTCTCTTGGGAGTAATTTTGGTTTGGTATTTGATTTGTTAGTCCTTCAATATTTAAGTCTAGCATAATTTTGTGAGCCTAGTATGATTGTAAATTCTCAATGAATGGGTCCGACTCTCACCTCGGATGTAAATGTTTTTTTTTTTTGCTTGTCCATTTTAAGCAGTAGACACTAAACTCCAGTTATCCTTATTGTTTAAAATTGACTGTAGTGCCGCTACAAATAAATTCAATGAAGACTCTATCGATATGAGAGGATTCTTGACATTGAGACAAAGACTTTCTTTGGCATTCCGGTCGAAAGTGGAGTATTAACACTAATAAGAACTGTCATAGTCAAATAAGTTATTGAAATAGGCAGATAGAAACGTAATACAAACAAAATATTAAGCTATTGTGGTTAAAAATATTTTTAAAAAATAAAGCCGATTGAAATACTAGATGATAAATTACTAGTGAATATCGAAATCTTAAAGAAAATCGGGGGAATTAATTATTTTTGATTCAAAGTATTACCTTTCTTTATTTTAAATAAGACATAAAAGTAAATCTACGAAAAAGATATTTCTGTTAAGTCATTTGACATTAAAATTAAATAACGAGTTTTCTGTGACAATGTGAAATACAATCATAAATATGCACCATGAACTCAATTCTCTGGAGAAGTATTTTGATGACCAAATAAAAAGAATCAAAATAGGAATTGCCCGATGTACTTGCTTGATTAATATCAAGAAGAGTTCTTCAAGAGCAACTTGAAGAACTCTTTCATTTTGGAAATTCGAAGGCCCTGCAATAATATTTTACTATTTTATGGACTTGTTTACCAATATTCAGTTAGTGACGATATTACTTATGCCAAGTCATTAGTTTATTAAATTTAATGAACTTAGTATGAAGATAGTATTATTAATTGTTTAAAAATTTAGGGAAGAGTATAAGTAGAAAAACAGCAAATTTTTATTCATACTCTCCCTAATAAATTGAAAACTGTGAAACAACCCTTTTCTTGCACATATATTTGGGCCACAAAATGTGACTTTCATGAAATATCATAAACTGCTTAGAAAAAAATCATTTCAATACTCCTCTACAACTGTTTGCTTCCTTTCAAGGATTCTTTTTGACGTTTAACTAAATTTTAATTGGAGGATTTCTAGTGCGTTCTATATGATCTCAGATTTGTAATCATAAAAATCGATGTTTTAAACTCAAAAAAATAACTTAATCAAAAGTCTGTTTAGAATTTACATAATACGTAAATAATAGTTTGGTTAATAATGTCTAAAAAATATTGTTCAATGGATTACATGGGAAAATTAAAGAGGAATTCTAAAACGCTCTGAGTTAATTTTAGACAAGAGCAATCAATAACGGTGCTCCCACCCCCACTTATCACAAATCCATATCTACGGGGCAGAAATTTAAAACCACTGACTCACGTGGTCCATTCCAAAAATTTATTGAGCTGCTTTTTCTGTGTGACTGCTAACTTTGAAATCATTCATACATTTCTATAGTATGTACATATCTCCAAAGAAGGGTAGGCTCCGTTATGATTTTTTCAAATAAACCTCCTTATATTATTTCCTTCTAATTCAATACTGCAATATTTCGTCTCAATCACTCAAACAATTTGAATAACTTATAACTGCAATTTATTTATGGACATACTTACCAACATTCAATTATAAACACACTCAATTTTCTTGCCAAACCATAATTTAAATTTAACAAACTAAAATATTTTATAAACTGCAACAGTAATATTTTTTTCTTATTGAAAATATTTTTTTTCCAATGGCGGGCACTTTGGTGTTGAACCTTATGCCCCAACAAAGCCAGAAACTGCTACTCATTTGTCGTTACCCAGCTGGTACCTGTGAACCAGGTTACGAAGGCGAGTAGCGTGTTGTTGTTGTTTCCAATCCCTGTGATCAGCAAAGCTAGATCAGGTCCATGGGTCCATTCATCGTAAAAAAGTCAAGCACCAGAAGGGGATCCCGAATCAGGTCTTGCTTGGTAATCCTCAAACAAGATAAAATGTGGTCAGGAGAGGCCTGCACTGAAGAACACTTAGTGCAGATCTCTAAATGTTTGTTACCACCTACGAAAGCCATGAAAAGCAGATGATCGCTAAGAAAACGTAGAAGTGCAGTTTGATTTTGTCTACTGCAGCCCGGAGCCAAGAAGCCACCACGACACCTCACCTGGTACCAAGGATGTACAGGTGGGACAATTCAGGTAGCCATGGTAGTTGCCCTAAATTTAGAAAAAAGCTCCATATGAGTAAGAGAAGCGGCAGGCGTGGTGAAATCGCTAGCACCAGCTCTAGCCAAACTGTCCGCAATTTAATTACCAGCAACATTCACATGGGACGGAATCCACTGAAAGTGGACATGATGACCATAGGAAAGATATTTTAGTTTCCTGAGGATGTCTGCACTAGTACTATCCCTCACATGATGCCAATCGTTAAATGCACTTCTACTATCAGAAAAGATCCAGATATCCTTTAACTGCCGAAGCATCATGATGGTGTCCCGACCTTCTAAAATTAAAATAAACTCATTTCAAAAAACCGAGCAGAAGTCTGGATTTCTTCTTTGGATTTTTATTTCTTTATCCCAAAATCTAATATAGATGCCACTGCCAGAAAAGTCATTATCAAGTCTACTGCCGCCAGTGTAAAATTGAACAGCATACACGGGGACATTGCTGATTTTCTCCAAAGCCAACTGTTTCAAGTAGTCTGGAAGATCCAGTTGTTTGTTAACTTGGACAGAAAGGTCCAGATGAAAATAAACACCATCAAGACCCTCAGAAGGGTTGATAATCTGGGATAAACTGTGGTGTACAGTTGAGCTGGCATTAGAATGATCAGAAACAATCTGTCCAAGCGCCAAACTACCACAAACCTGTTTATAAGATGGGCCACATTTATACAGCAAAATTATTGAAAGTATTTATGTATATTTTAGTAATAATGAAATATACGCTGCAAGATCTTTTCCTTGATTTTTCTTAAGCTCTTCTCAGCAATGTATTTCCTCAAATTTTAGTTAGCATTTATAGCCGATTAAGGGGCTTTAAATGTGTTTAAAAGTAAGAATATAAATTAAATACTAAAAGTTTAGTTAAACTTTTGCGATACATTTTCAGCAACCTATATCTGTTGATCCAAACGGTTGTAAACATGATTATCCTCTTAATTAACTTAATTTGGAATATAGATCAAATTATAAGAATATTACGTTCATTCATTTGTTGTTAAAGTTAGACAATTTTATTATTGGGCTTTAAACACTTCTCTGAGAAATATCCGGTGATTATATTGGAGTTCTCGAGTTTCAAAACAATTTTGGCAAAAAATTTATAAACATTTAAGCTTTACTTTTCTATTGGAGAATATTTGTTAATATTTCGTGTCAAAAATATCATGTAATAATAGTTTTTACGTTAAATATGTTAAATGATAAAAGCAAAAATAATTTTAAGCCAAAAAGTCAAGAAAATTTTTATATACTGACAAATTATAGAATGCATCCTCATTAAATGTGGTACCTGTGGAACGTATGACTGTTTTTGTAATGAAAACAGATTTATGGAACCTTAATGAATGATACCCTATTTCTGAGTAGTTATTATACTAAACAATTTGATATGATACGATTAAACTTTCATATATTCCTGGATAGCTTTATATTACTTTTGGAAGATCATTTGTAACTGATAGAACTTTTAAAGAAACTTTCTGTGATTTATTAAACATGATAATTGATATACGTTGTAATTACTAAATATAATCCAGTACTTAATTAAATAAGACATAAATTTTATAGAAGTTAGTACTTGGTAAAAATGAAATTCTTAATGCGGTGAATAGTGTTTTTTTATGGAAATTACTTTCATATCACTACGTACTTATATTTTAGACTTTTCTGCTAACATTAGAAAACAAAGTTCAATATTTTGGATTTACTCGATGAATTACTGAAAAAGGATTGTAGAACTTTGAGTTTTTATAATCCATTCTCTGCTGATATAAATTTTACTGGGAAAAGTCAGACGAATTTTGTGAATGCTTCCACAACAACAATGAATATACGGTTGTAGTTCTTATTGGTTTACAGAAATGGGCTTATAAAATCGACGTGAAGAGTACTTAAAGGAGTGTTTTCTTTCGGTATAGGGTTGCGTAGAACTTCACCATTTATCCGTTTTCTTCCACACAAAATACACTCTACACAGTGTATAATGAGTTAGTCAATTCTTTTTCTGAGATTAGGAATGTAAAGGTCTTCTGCAGTCTAAAGAGTAGATCATCCATCTTAACCACAACAAAATGACCTCTGTTATGAGTATTTCTAATAATTTTGAGTTTTAATGCTTCAAGTATTACAAGTAACTCACGACCACTGTCATACTTGTACAGTGCCCCATTTTTTACTACGTAATCTTCCTTCAGGCATTGCTCAACTAAGTATTTTAGCAATTGGAGATGTTTCTCATTGTTTTGCGGAGCAGCAATTTTAGCTGTCACTTCTCCTATAGGTAAAACTTCAAGATCGTAGCTCCATAGCATTTTTTGCTCCAAAGTAGTTTTTCTACTCATTAAGTGAATAAGATGAAACTATCCATCTTCAGAGATCTGCAGCAAAGCAGAGCCAAGTTTCTGGTTGCCTGCATCCGTATTTAATACTATTGGGGCTCCTTGTCTGAAAATATGCAGAAGAGTAGTTGTTGTTAAAACTGTTTTTAATCTAGTGAAAGCTTATTTTTGAGCGACTTCGAACTTAAATTCTCTATTTCGAGGAAAATCACTTAATTGTTTGGCAATGTTTGTTTCTTAATATACTTTATAAAATATCCAGTAAAACATTTGAAGCTTTGAATTTGTGTGTGTGTGCTTAAAATATCTGGGCTCTAAAAATTTTGATTGCAACAGTTTTTTAAGCGAGGAGTAAATCGTAAAATCCTCAATAATATATCCAAGAAATTCTACTTTTCTTTTAAGTAACTGACATTTTTTAAAATTAATCTCTCCAACCCGTATTCTTTAACTACTAACAAAATACGTTTTAATTTTTCTAAATCTCCCTCATCACACACAGGTATAATTTAATCATCCATATAAATTACAATAGTACTATCCCTCACAAAATCCCTAAGCACATTGTAAGTTAATCTCTAAAATACACTGGGCCATGTACACATACCGAAGGAAGCTTTCAAAAATTCATAGAGACCCACATGACTGATAAATACCAAATATTTAGTACATTTTTTCTCCAAAGGAACATGAAAAAATCCTTTCTTTTTGTCTAACTTTAAGAAAACTTTCGCTTTCCCTGAATACTCTAAAACCTTTTCTACCTGAGCCATAGGAAACGAGTATTTAATAACCTTCTTCATTTATTGCTTAAAATCCACACATAAACGCGAAGTCCCACCCCGTTTTTACTTAAAACGGAATATATATATATATATATATATATATATATATATATATATATATATATATATAATGTGTTACAGTTTCAGATATTTATTTATGTAAATTAAAATCAAAATATTTTGGTGACAACTTTTCCAATTTTACAAAATTAGCTTGACATATGCCTTTATTAGAATAAATAAATGCTATCTTTGTTTTCAGTATTGTCTTCATTACATAAAAGAGAGCAATTAGCAGATGGATATAAACTATAGATTAAATGCGCATACGAGTGTTTTCAGTTTGGTAATTATTGCCTTCACGAAATTCGCATAATATAAAGTCACGAAGTACTTTTGTCTTAGAAGGGCTAATTTGACCGGAACCTACAGTTTAAAGGGGAATCCTAGCCACTGTAGTGATCCTTCCACACCTGAAGTTTGAACTGAACCTACGAATGGTTGAGCTGAAGACCTGAGTGCTAATTGTTCTACTACCAGCTACTATCACTTCCGCTATTAGCTTCGTAGATGCCACAAGTGTGAAAATTCTAACAACACACAAATCTATTATGCATATTTATGATGGCTTTAACTTACGAATTCAGATAAAAAAATTTTAAATTGGTACCAAAAATGAAATGAATCGGAAAATTGAAAAAGTTCCCATAACCAATAATTTGCTTAAAGTTGTAAAACAATAATATGTATTCTGTTGTATTATAATGACAGCATTCAGTTATGATTATTTACTTTTAACAAGTTGTTCTTATTCGTTGAATTGAATTGTTTTTATAGAATTGCTCTTTGTCAAGTTGAACTGCTCTTATTCAAGAGATCTAGATATAGATATCTAGATATATCATTATATAATCTATATCAAAACAGCTAGATATATTATTAACATCAAATTTTGAGAATAAGATTATTCTGTAAATATATTGAAGTGAATAAATTATGAGATGTGTATTTTTGAATAATCATTCACTTTTTATGAACTTTTTATGAACAACATCATTATCGCTCCTTGTAGAATTCCTTGAAATTGCCTTCGTAGAATTTCTTGAAATCTTGAAGACTTCAGTATTTCATGAAAAGATAAAACACATTTTGATATAAATTATAAAAATTATGTTAATGATAAAATTAATCTACAGTTTTATTTAAAATGCAAACACCCATATATATTCTATAAATTGAAACGAAATGAGCGTTGATAGGATTATACTTAACTTCAAATAAATAAAAAAATCACTTGATTCAGTAAAATTTATTTCTTGAATAAATAAAAAAATTCAATTACCTCAGATAACATGAGTATTAAAATTTATATATCCGCTGAGTTCCATAATATTTTAGCATTCATTTTATTGACAAAATAATCACTTAATAGAATAAAGGAACATCGAATATCAAAATTGGAATAAATTCCTTCAAATGCCTTGAATCCATTATAATGTGTTTTAATCCGAATTATAATCCAAGAATAATGAGTTAAAGAATAAAAATGTAGATGAAAACTGTTGGAATTATCAAATGAATTGGTTCCTAATTAAGCTTTAATTAAGATTTTGTATAATACTAACAACAAATAAATCGCTGAAATATAGTAGGCGTATAATATTGCGATTAATGAGAATCAAAAAGATTAAAATTTTGAAATATTTTTAGATGATACCTTTTATTATAATTTTTTTAAGCAGTCACGAATTATCTTTAGTCAATATTTAAAATTAACAGAATCTAATAACAGAATTAACTGAAATTACTAATATTTGAATTTGAATATTAAATTGTAGTTATAATACTCCTAAACAGTATTCTAACGTAATAGGAAATACCTCAATGATTTGATTTAATCAAGGAAAAAAAACAAAATTAATTATTTTATTTTTGAAATAATGTTTAATATTTTTTTTTAAAGTTGACTCAGTTTTATTTTACTTTAAAGGAGTGAAATTATTCAGAGGATTGTAATAATAAATTTGGAAAAATAAATACATAGTTAACGTAAGAGGACACAGACTAAAATGTAATGCCTACAGGTTTATACAATGGAAACGAAAATGACTTTAATGAAATGCATCAAATGGAATGGATCGTTGCATTTTCTCTCTTGTTGGAAACTTGCACAGGTTTCAATTTATGTTGTGTATTTTAAGAAAGTGATATATGGAGAGAGACCTTTCTAAATTGAAATATAGAGAGATTGGGAGTTTTCGGAGTTTCCTCCCTTGCGATATGTAAATACGTACCACTATCTTTGAAAATCCCTCTTGGTAGGAATTTTATGCGATAAACTATAAAATGCCTTCAACAGCTTATGCTGTTAGGCTATCAACTACGCAATGTCAAAATAAAATGCATGAAAAAAATTATTTGCATGCTAATCGCTTCGTAATTTTAATGTATATCAACTCCATAATAATTGAGGGCAGTTTATTGTAATTGCATATGCTTTAATTAAAATTGTGCTCCCGTTTGTATTCACCAATAATAAGTATAAAAATTTTTTAAATGTGTATGTATTAATAATGCATTTAAGAAATGTATATAACTTTGAGTTAGATATCACATTCGAGATAATGAATAATATAATCTAAATGAGAAATATGAAAATATTCTAAAAAAGTAGTATGTAAATAAAATATTTTAAGTAAAACTACTGAACTCCAAGAGAATATCTAAGAGATTTTTTTCCTGCCCACTCAGATATTTCTGAATTTTGATATTTTTGGATACCTTAATATTCTTAAGTAATGTGGTAGCTAATAATATCAACAACATTCTATAATGCCTTGCAAAATCCTCCAATATGAGCGCTCTTTCATAAAATATTTCAGTAAAAACATCTCTTAAGATTATTTGCGATATACGAGAAGATGTAATTTAAAAATATTCTTAAATGGTATATAAATGTATTATAAATTAGCAAAATTACATTGCTCCAACAGATCTGAATTTTTATATTTTTGGAGTACATTTAATTAAGAAGAATCTTGAGAAATATTGAGCTAAGAGGTAAGCAGTTACCATGGTTATATGTTATGCAACACTTTCTCTCTGCTGCATCCATTTTTCTCCTGCTCTTCCGAGAAAGCGCGCCATCGCTATTGCTCATGCGCGAGGAGGAGAAGACTGGCAGCCAATAGGAAAGGAGTATAAGGAAAATAGCGGAAGAAGAGGGATTAAATAGCTATTGCGAATATATGCTCATGCGTGATAAAATACATCTGTGTGTCTACTCTCCACGATTGAGTTTCATTAGATTACAAAAGAGTGTAAAAAATAAAGAAAGAATTAATTATATATAAAGAAGAAAATAAATAAAAACATAGAAAATTAAAAATTTATTGTTAATATGAATCTAGCTGTTCAATGATGAAGATAGATAGATGATAAATTAAGTATGCTTTAGCATTATGTGTAGGATTAAGTCCAATATTATTAAATTCAATTACATAATTTCAAACAATTTGTTGATAAGTATCAATTCGTAATGTGCAAAATATTTTGAGTTCGTTTCTGTTAAATAATATATTTTCTGCAAAGTAAAATAACAATGTTAAATAAGACACTTACATATATCCACATAAATGTAGAAAAGATAAATGCTACCATTGCTCACGACGCGCAATTTTTTAATTTTTTTTCTAAATAATTAGGCATATTTAGATATTAGGCGTTAAAATAAAACATCAATTGTAATGTATGTAATTTGAGCAAATTTCTCGATAAATTATATATATATATATATATATATATATATATATATATATGCATACATACACATATATATATAATATAATATAATATAATATAATATATATATATATATATATATATATATATATATACAGAGAGAGAGAGAGAGAGAGTTGAGAGTTTTATTCGAATTACTTATTTGTGGATAAAGTTAAATTATGATTGTCCTTTTAATTTATAAGCGTAACTAAAAATTTTGAGAATATTAATCATAAAATCATAAGCAGCAGAAATATTTCTGATAGAAATTAGCAAATTTTTAGATGTTTAGGCTTTGCAATTTTAATAATTTTGATTTTCTTCATTTCTTTAAAACTAATATTTTTTAAGAATGCAATGCATACGAAATGTAACTGTACTCAACCTGATGAATTTTAACTTATAACCATCGATAGATGTTTTCACTGTGTATCGCACTGTGCATTGTTAAGCGAAATCTGAGGAGTAGTATTAAAAATAAAAGTTAATCTTTACTTTTTACTTTCACATTTATTTTCTTTTGAAGTGCAAATTATTTTTAATATCTACTATCATTACAATTGATCTTAAATTTAATGTTTTTCCAGTGAGATATTTTCAGGTATATCCAGAATAATTTATTTTATGTTCAAGCCTCGTGTTTCCAAACAGAAAATTTAATTTCTTATAAGTAGCTCACTTTAAGCGCTTAACTTTAATGTTTGGACCTTTCAGTGTAAAAAAAAAAAAAATCGTTTCTTAATGAAGACAATAACAGAGACGATAATAATGGGTGTTTGTATCAATCTGAGTATGCAAGCCCATTAAAAAAGCTCCCTTTTACCAATCCCATGGGAAACAGATGACGAGGAAGGCCACCAATTATGTGGCTTAATTCAGTCGAAAAGGACTTTAATCTGATAAATAAGGGGAACTGGAGGAGCTTTGCAATGGAAAGGATCAGATGACACTATTAGGGACGGCTATTGTGCCTCGAAGAAGAGGAAGAATGAAGGCAGTGGATCAATTTTTGAATTTTTGAGTTAGACTAATACCTTTTGCATTTTTATATACGCTTGCACTCAAATATAGTAAGTCAATAGGTGTCTATCAAAATAATAAATCTGACGATGAAAACAAATGCATATCGCATGAGTTTAACTTTCTTTCCTATCTCGAGTTCTATACATAAATTTTTCAACTGCTTAGAAAAATACTTTTTCAAAATTAAATATACCAGCTACTATTGAATTTCTAACTCTTCTCTACAAAATAATCCCAGACTTCAACAACAAAATAATAAAAAATATCGTGATATTTAAAGTACATCAGTATTTGTGTACTTAGAATTTAAAGTCTAATTGAAATCCTTAGAATGAGTTTCGATCTAAAACAAAGTAAAAGCATGCAATATTTTACGCTAATGGATTGAGTTGAATTTCGATGGTTTGTATTTAAACTTAACTCTTGAGATTAAGTTTGATAATTATGGATACATATATATATATATGTTATATTAATTATATATAACTTTCAAACATATTTCTTAGTGAAATGTCATCTCATGCAAACTGTAATTACGTATTTTGTTTCGAATTCGCAATTTATGTAGTAACACTACACAAGTTTAACAGATATTTAAGTGTTTGGTTCACTAGTTCTTTTAATTTTGAATGCGCATAAGAAACCAGACAGTTTGTTTTTGTGCAGGAAATGCTAAAAAATAAACAGAAATAAAATTATATCGAATGTAGAGTTACCTTATATGTTCAGAAACAAAATACATTTATTGAAAATAAAATATTGTATTTAAATGACATTTATGACATAATATTAAATAAATTTGCTATTAGAAAAACTCGATTGGAATGTGATCTTTATTTTCTATGAATAAATTTTAAATTAAAATACTTTTTAAAATACAGTTTAAAGAAGGGTTTTTTAAGACAGAATACAGAGGACACATACACACACTATGGGGATATAAAATGCTTCGGTATTGTTTTATGCTTCGTTCTATTGTTACTTCTGGAACAGGAAGCCAAATGTTTACGCCAGCAAGCTTCCCTGCACCCAGCTCAAAAGAGCAATGCCAGAATGACGGAAGCCACTGGAGAGAAAAACGAAGCCGCTACAGTGAGGACCCCAATTTTGTGACCCCAAGCTCTCAAACACTGCCACCGCAATGACTATTTAATTTAGGCTAACAAAACATTACTAGTAATTAAGAAAAATTAACAAGTATGTACAAAAGTTTTCGGAATAATAAAACAATATTATACTAAGTAAAAATAAAGAAACCTGAAAAAACTGGTTGGTGAAGGACATGAAAATTTACAAATGGTTCTTATGTTACAAACTAAGTGAGAAATAGGGGATGAATATCAAGATTGGTGCAAGATATGCAGAAGAGCTATACAAATTATGGCAGTTTTTTAGTAAATGGGTGAGGCTAGAGGATAGATATGACACAGGGTTGGAGGAGGAGTTACTAGCTGGTGTCGTCATGGAACCATGTAAAAAGGTCTTCCTGAGTAATTAGAAAATCCACAAGTTGGTTCAGCTTTCTCCTGGAAATCTTGTTGTAAAGGATTGCTTTCTTCCAGATCACTATCCATCTGGTGTCTGGGCATGACAGGTGCAAAGAAGCAGTTAATCAACATTTCGTGGGCTTGGATATTTTGAGCTATTTGGAATCCCCTTTAAGCTGAAAGTTCTTGTCTAACTAGCCTTCGCGTACAAAAAATGATCATTGAACTGCAAATAAACCTTTTGAACATGAGGGCTTATGCCAACCGATGGGTGAGTGGTTAGCGCTCCTGATTCCTGAGCTGTTGGTTCCGGATTCGAATCCCACTTCTGGCAAGGATGTTCCTTTTTCTACCTCACTCTATGTTTCTTTGTCTTTGCTCCTGAGATGATGGATGAATACGGCCCACTCTATAAACGGGTATGTGATGGGATGACGAGAGTCATGCAACTCGCTTCAGTGACTTGTTCATTGGTACCCACCGAGTAACGATAAATGAGTAGCAGTTTCTGGCCTTATTGTGGGAAAGAGTTAGTCACCTAGTGCCCGCTATTGGAAAAAGAAAACATGAGGGCTAATTCTTAAGGGATATACAGTTTAAAGTCGATCTCAAACATCCATTACCGAAGTGAGAGTCGGAACCACGTTGTTTGAGAATTTTTTAGGCTTTCTCTTTCACGATGTATGGACTTACATTTTATGAAAATTCCTCCCAAAATGTATTACAAGGTAAATAATTAAATGAATCACAATATCATCAGCATACAAACACTTTACTTTTCACTTTGCGGTATCAAATATAGAATACATACTGCTACAGTTCATATCTGCAAGAAATATTCTTCATGATTTTCAATCAAGAAATATTTTTCATTATATTCATGAAAATTCATATGTTCTTTTACAAAAATCAAAATTGCTTATTTACAATGTTTTAAAAATAATTTTCTTAAAAAAATTTTAATCTTTTGAAATAGTGAAATTAATTACTTTTTAGAATGAGCAATCTAAAGCATTTAACACTGTTGCGATTCAGCATATCTTGTTATCTCTAAAGTATTAAAAGATAAGTTTTAACAAAAAGTTAAATTAAAGTTAAGCCATTTGAAAAACTATCACTTTTATTTTAACTATTTATATATGATCACGAGACTTGCATAGTAAAAAGAAAACTTTTAAAATAATTTGGTTTATGAAAGTGCTTAAAGAAAATGCTTACTTTAATATAAGACTTGATTGGTTGTTTCACACTCTATATTACATTGCTCAATAATGCTAATTCAACTTAAATGCATTGTTTAAAATAAGAGTAAACGTTTGAACTAGGATTCGAACCCATGACACGATAAAATATAGGCCAAAGAACTGATTACTCAGCTATATTTTGGCTTACTATTAGCATTATTTCAATTTGAAGCATAAAATATTTGCTTATTATATTAATTTGTATTTAATATTTAAACTAGAATACAATCATTAAGTTAAGTAAAAAGTAAGAAATTTAAACTCTTAATAATATTACCAAGATGAGAACAATAAAATATTATGTTAAGCAGCAAATTTAAAAAAAAAAAAAAAAAAAAAAAAAAAACTTTTTGTGAGGAATATTTATTTTAGTCTCGATTATACTTAGGTTTCCCCACCACTTTTTTGATGAAGATTAATTTGATTATAATTTGAAATGACAGTATGTTTCTGGATTTAATGTTATTGATACTCCGCATTTTTGAAAGAAATAAAACAAACATTTTTATACCGATCCATAGATAAGGTCATCAAAACCCTGCAAAGTTTTATATATATATATATATATATATATATATATATATATATATATATATATATATATATATATATATATATATATATATATTCGAGAAAACCATATAATTTATCTATATAATTCTAGATTTCTAAACTTATTAATATATACGAATTTAGTTGTGTATCCACCCTACAGTAATTTTTGAACACGCTAGAAAATTGGATTAGGAATTAGGTTATAAAGAGGACTCCAAACCATCATCGTTGATAAGGAATTGAATACTTACTTCAATGCAAGCGTTTCTTTTTAATCAGGAATGGCGCACTTATGGTCCAACGATCCGAGGTGAGATTCTTAAGACTATTGAGAATTTTTTACTTTGCAACTATAAAAGATGAATTCATTATCGTGGATAATAACGCCAAGCCCCACCGTACTTTACAAGTGGACAATCTCCTTGGCGATGAAAGAATGATTTAGATGGAGAGGCCTGTACATTCCCTTGATTTGATCCCTCCTAGTATTTATTCAGAAGAGGGAAAGCTCTTTTTTATAGGAGTGGTAAAAATATTCCAATCCCTCATTTATTCTATCTTGTAGGTAGTGGTTTTAGTCAGGAGAAACAATATTTTTGACTGAAACACATTTTTATCAGAAAAAAACCCCATGACCATTTCGCATGTTTGTTTATATACTATTCATGATTAATGTATTATTCATTTGCTGATAAGTATCATCAATGAAATATATTTATTCTTTGTTCGTTGCTTCTTTTTTTCTCAAATTTTTCAATACCTGAACCATCCTACATCAGTCATCACAACATTTTTACCTACAATATATATTCAAAGTAATAATAATTTTTAAGAGTTGTGTATACATGTTTAAGAGAATATTGACATAAAAGTATGTATTTGTGTTTGAATATTTGAAAAAGGCAGAAAAGATACTTTAAAAAAAGATGTAAAAGTAATTAAGAGAAAATATACGCGTAAATTAGACAGTGTCCACAAATAATCAGCAGTAATACCTTAAAATTACATTGCAAATAATATTCTTTCTGGTGTCTTTTTAAAATACAGTTCATTTATCTGAAAATCTAGAGAGGAAAACTGTTAATTAAGCGAACTTGAAATTTACATTCCAAGTATACCAAGGTACTTAATTATAAACACAAATTTGTATTTTAAAATTGTATGGTAATCATTAATTTTTAAATTTTAAATATTATCTTATATTCCAAACAAATGATAAATATAAAGCAGCTTTTAAAACAGATGTATAAAACAGCACGAAATGTTTCATTACTCATGTAATTCATTATTCATTTGAATTAATCACTTTAAAAAACTGTAATAAATTTATCTGATATAAAAAAGTTGCTACAAACTCAGTTGCTCAACTCATTTTAATATAGATAGTCACGTGAGACGTTCTTTCAAATAGTAGCATTAATAATTCTATTTGTATTAGGTAGCAAGTGCTAATATCCTACGATTGATTTAAAAAACAAAATGAATGCAATATCTAAGTAAGGATTGAGTAAAAAGAGTTATTTAATTTTATATCAACCTAAAAACACTATAATTTTATGCTACTTTATATTTAAGAAAGTAGGGAGCTTTTAAACTTCACAAGATACATTAGATATGAAATAATCCTCTAGATATTTTTGTAGTACATGTAAGGAATTCTAATAAATCATGATAGTTGTGATTGCATTATTACTACAATTAATTTAACTATTTTCAAATCATTATTTTGCAAGAGGAAAAAGTATTCGGATTATTTTTAACATAATTCCTTCTCTTCATGACTAACCATGCAAGTAAAGACTTAAAGAATCTAGATTTAAATCTTTGTATAATATTTATGATAGAAATGAACAAATTGGTGCTTTCTAAAAGAATTAATGCAGTCTTTTAATAAGTCTGAATTTCACAAAATAGTTTTTCCTTTATTCCTCCATTTTCATCTATTTACTTTGATATATTATTTGTAGAGTCTAAAATTAAAAGTAATTTTCATATCAAAAGTTCATATATCAATAATATGTAAATTGTAAATGTAAATACTAATACTTAAATTCAAAGTATATCAATAATATGTGTAAATTGGCACCACAAGTTGAATTTTGAACGTCTAAAATCAGTTGAAAATTCTTTAAAAACGCACCTCAGAAAGTGATCCTGGTTTAACTTGTTGCTATCCTACTAGCGAAGGTCCCCTCCTTTTTTAAAAGTTGGTTCGAAATTTTTGCTTTTAATCTAATCTGTACGAAAATTTAAGTCAACGAACTCTTAACCCACTTAAAGATCATTTGTGTGTTTTTATCATTTTGTGACTCAATATTGTACTGTAGTAAAATAATATATCTATCCAAGTTTTGTTATATGCATTTTTTATGATACAGATTATACATCACACAATGGCCACAAAACTAAAGTAATAATCACAGTTATCATTGAATTTCAGTGAAGAGAGCTGTAACTGTCAAATAATCAATCGTACCTATCACAATATCTTCCTATGTTCAATTTTAGTTAAGAAGTCTGCAAACAACTGTCTCTATTATTAGCTTATCAGCTGTGTGTAAAGTTAGTGATAGTTTAGTAAATCCTCACTCGTTGTATTGTAAATGATTCAGTTTCTGAGGTGGCATTGGTTGAGGGTTTAATTTCAAAACAAGAACAAGTTAATGCGAATTTAGAGAATAGTTAGAGAAAGCTTTCAAAAAACAAAATACAATTAAAATATATATTAAGGAAACTATTTCAAAAGTAATTAATGATTGATACACAATTATTAAAATACGTGAAACAAGCATGACTGCTTAAATCAATATCGAATATTTAAGTAAATAAGATGAACATTTTCTTTATATGTGAAATTCAATATTGCATTAATAGATTCAAAATGCGATTGAAACAACTCCTTTGAAATTCTATGAAACTAATTATTTTTATGCTCTCAGAATTTTGATTGTATAGGTGTTAAAACTCTGCTACTAAAATAATAATGACATATAGCTAAAATGTAAAACCGCTTAAAAAAGAAATATACAATTTCTTCAGAAAAATAATGAGTTTAAGTATTCGATCATTTTTGCATAAATTGCGTTTAGTAATTATAAGGACAAGAATTAATTTCAAATATTTCAAAAAAAGTTGAGGTAATAATTTTTCCAGAATCACATTTAAATTTACCACAATGAAATAAATATTAAAATTTCTATTGCATTTAAAAATTTAAAATAAAAATGTATTAAAACAAATCGAACACATGATGTATGCTAATCTCCATAACTATAAAAGATTAAAAATATATCAAAGATTTTTAAAGGGTATTTTAACAACAATAATTTTTTGTAGACATTTTACTACCCTTTTGTTTTACTATCTACATATGAACAACTCTTTATTTAAACTGCATTCAAATAAAAGAAATTCCTATTACTTTAATGCAACAAACATTAAAATTTATTTACAAATTTTTCCAAATTAAAAATGAGTTTCGATCAATTCTCTCCAAATCAAACTTAACTTTCTCGAAGAAAAATATCATTTTAAAAAAATGGAAATTAAAGGCTTAATTCCTCTTAACCCTTTCTTAAGTAAATATTTGAAAATGATATATTTACAGCAAGTGTTGTAAGGATCTTTGTATTTACGAGTATTCGTTCTAAAAATATCAAAATGAGCAGTTGAATTCTGCAATGAGAGTTATGTTGTTGTTGTTGTTGTTTTCCTATGACACTTGGACAAGCCAAGCTCGCTTTTGCCTTTGGCAGTGCGAATTAAGTCAATAGAGAGCGTCTTTCGTTTGGATCAGAGCACCACGAAGGTGAAAATACGACTTTGCTCTTTTTAAGGTGCCTCGTAATTTTGAACCACGGTCAGGTGACGAGGCCACACCTGAACTGGCACCCTCCTCTCCACATCCATGCCACACCAGCGGAAGGACTTTGGACGTCACAGATTAACGTGGACACGTCCCCAACGCACGGAGCTCCAGTAACTCAGTGAAGGAGAGTACACCGTGTTGATTACTCAAACAACCTCTACATTTAATAGTATTATAAATCTTCGAAAATATAACTTTTTGGTTTCGCAAAAATAAAAATACAGTGCATGTTCAATAATATATTCGAAAAAGTTTATCTCAACTAATAAAATCGAGATTTGTAATTCATTCATCATACCCATAACTAAGAATGAAAGACAGAAACACTAGATTTTAGTATTCTTTTTTTGTATTGAGTACTGAAGAGTTCTACTTACGGATTTATACTTAAAGAGCGCAAAGGAGAGCATTTCGAAGAGGAGAAAGCTGCTCTTTTCTAAGAAAATAGCAACCATCAAAATTGCCACTACATTTTATTTCGCCAATTCAATATCGCTATTAACTTAGGCGTTCTTTCCCAATAAAAATCGTTATTCGTCAACATATCATAATGTTTTAGTTATATTTTCAGTACCTTTCTTATATATATATATATATATATATATATATATATATATATATATATATATATATATATATATAATAACCTGAAATAATTAAAACCATTGTGACTAATGCATACGCAATTACTTACTGAGCTAAATTAGTTTTTTGAATGTTCTGTCCCGTTTAATAATTCTCAGAAATTGTGTAGGACATAAAGGCAGCAAGAAATTATTTCTTTGACATAAAGTTGTTTAGGAAAAATAAAGAATAAACTTGATTTGATCTTGTTTTGTCAATACTAAATTGCGGGCCCAATGTTTATTTCTTGACTTATATATTACAGGCACTTTTCTTAACTTATTTTAGTAAATTGTTGAAAAGTTTTAAAAGTTTTATAAATTATAATATGAAAGCATAACTAACATTTAACATAATTTCATAAACAAACTTGTATTCTTTTTTTTCCCTTATCGATATTTTAACATTATATCATTTAATATTTATTG
The DNA here is from genome assembly GCA_037975125.1 of Latrodectus hesperus. Lineage (NCBI taxonomy): Eukaryota > Metazoa > Arthropoda > Arachnida > Araneae > Theridiidae > Latrodectus > Latrodectus hesperus. The sequence goes on from CM075854.1 coordinate 77,542,512, forward strand.
CAAATTTCTTAAAAGTACATATTTCAATGCAAGAAAACATTTCAGATTAAAACCCGGATGAAGTTTTAGAATAATATGCAAATATGCGTTTTAGTTGTAAATAATTTTTAGAAATGGCGTTTAAATTTTTAATTTATGTAAAATATAATTCGGAAATATAAAAGCAAAGTCTACTTAAAAAATGATTGAGGACTATGCATTCGAAATAGACCTTTGGATAATGGCTTTGTGCGTCTACTAACGCGGGCAGTATCAGATTGGTTAGCGTTTGAACCTTCACTTCAGTGGATCATGGGTTCGACTCTTTTTCGAGCGTAGTGATATCCTTGTAAGTATAAGCATGATTGTAGCGAGACAGAAAAAACAAACCTCCTATATGTTATGCATAATAACATTTAAAGTAAATTCAGAGGGGAAGAAAAGAAACACATGATGATAAAAATTGGGTACATATGTATATGATTTTATTTTAGCATTTAAGGAACAATAAAAAAATATTTGAATAAAAAATACATCGTATAGCGTATTATAATTCGCATCTACGTCTATGATAATTTATTTCTTGAATGTTATTTACATTTTAATAAAATAGTATTTTGTGTGTGTGAGTGTGTAAGTGTGTATTTGGGTGGAATACCCTCATGGGTAAAAGGTGAGTGAAAAGTTAAGCAACAGTTTCTTTTCGAAATTCACTTCAATTTCAACAAAGCATATATTTCAATGTAACTTTATATAAATTTAAAAAATAATATTTTGAACAAATTTTGAATGTAAATAATTACTTTTTCATAAAAAGTACTTTTCATATTAGAGACTCTAAATGGTCATCTTTAAATGAAAAAAATTGATTCCTTTAAATATTCAGTGTCTCCTACAGAAAATAGAAATACGGTGAAAAAGTTATTAAAAATTATCGTGCATTTTATATATTTTTTCCAACAGCGGGCATTTGGTTGACGAACCCTATGCCACAACAAGAGCAGAAACTATTTATTTGTCGTTACCCAGCGGGCACCTGTGAACCAAGTCATGGAGGCGAGTATCGTTGCCCGCTCCATACCACCACAAACCCATTTATCTGGTGGGCCACATTCATACATCATCCTAGAAGAAAGGACAGAGAAACACAAAGAGAACAGAGAAAGAAACATCCATGCCCAAACCGGGATTCGAACCCGGGACCCACAGCTCAGGAGTGTGGAACTCTAATCACTCAGCCATTGGTCGGCTGCAGTTATACTCAAAGGGCAAAATTAACGCGATATTTGAAGCAACGTGGTAATTCAGAGTTTTATTCAAACATTTTCGCTGAGATAACTCATTCTAATTAAACATAAAATATTGCAAAATTTATTTTAAATTATTTATTTCGTCTCACATAATGTCGGTAGGGAAAATTAATATGGATCGTAAATTTTTGCCGTAATAATAAATAAGATAAAGTATTTATAAAATTATTTTGATGGATTACTTAAAAACTAAAATTATTTCTTCTTAAAAGAAACTATACTTTTAGATCAATATATCATAAAAAGAACCCTACTTTGATAATATGAATGTGCTTAACACCATTTAGGCTATACCATTCAACGATAACTTTATTAGACTTTCTTTAAGGTGACAAATAAAATTATGTTAACATATTGTATTGTTGATCAATCTCAATAAGTTTATTTAAAAGGGTATGTAAACATTACGTTGATTATAAAATTTGTGTTAATTAAAGTATTAAGCTACATTTTAACAAGTCCTTTAATTGGATGTCTTTAAAACTTGCAAAAATTTCAATTGGAAACAAATAACAATAATAAAAGTATTGCAACAATGCTTTTTTTTTTTTTTTAAATGTTATAATAAAATAATTGCATTTAATAAGACCTAAAGAAAATACATGAAATTTGGGCTGTAAATTAAAAATTTTTTTTAAGTTTTGAAAGATTTAAATACTGTTTCACTTAGAAGACATTAATTTAAGAAGTATTTGAAATATTGCACAGAAAAATTTCTAAGATTATTTTGTTAATATTAGAACTTTTTCCAGTGGGACAGTGAAACAAATTTTTTGCTCAGCAGTATATGCTTAGGATGAAAAGGCCAACTCATTTTTGCAGAAAATTATTTTATACATATCTATAAAATGTATCGTGTCATTAATGCCTGTACAAAGGCTCAAAGATTACAGCAGTTTCACAGTAAGAAAACTAATTGTTTTACACACATTATAGTATTTAATAAAATTTTAACTTAATTCACATCACAAAATGTAATTCGTGAGCCAAACTCACTACAGTGATTTCCTTATTTTTATGCTATTCTTACATGAAATAGTATACCATATTTTTCCCAAAACAATCCATAAGATAAGTTAGATTTTTTATTAATGTTAATCATTGAGGTATTTATTAATAGTAATCGAAAATTTAATTGCATTGTTGATAAGGTGCATTAATTTGTTCAATCACTGTGCAATCATTTTAAATGAAAGCTTAGAGATGTAAGCATTACAAAATAATTTCTATTAATGTGATAATCTGTATATGTAACTTGATATTTTGTATACTTAAATATTAAAATATAGTAGTTAGAAAAATCTTGCTTTATAGTAGTAGCTTATTGCAATTTTGTCAGAAACGGTTTATTGGTATCAGTTTTGCCTTATTCATCTAATTTATAGATTATAAATACGATTTTATTGGCTATTTACGAATATTTTTGACATATTTTTAAACATTAGTATTTATTTATTATTTGTAACTTAAAAAAGCTATTTTTATCAAAGATACAATAATCAGAAATGATGATCAAATGTTTAATAAAAAACTATCGCTTAAATTTATGTAACTCAGGATAATTATTACTCTACAAATTAAATGATAATAGATCATACATTGTCCTATTTTCGCCGAGAAAAAAGAATAAAGATTTTAACTCTTACAAAGAAATTGTGTGACTCCATTTGCTAATTTTATATATAGCTCTTTGTAATGTAAAACTTCATTTTCTTTTTAAGTCCTTATTCGACTAAGCACTTATTTATGAAATCTTAAATGTATCACCCTATTTCTTTCTGAAAATAAAGAAAAACTCTCGAATTTATATTCTAATACATTTGTTTTTATATCATGCACAGAACCAAATATTTTCTTTGTTTTTTAAAACACTTCATTCCCTAATATAGTAGGTACTCAATGTAAAATGTTTACCACAAATTAAGACAGTTCGTTTTTATCCTTAAAATAAAAAAATTGTCTTTAAAATATAAAAAGTAAGTGATTAATTTTAATCTCATGAACACGTGAAAGCACTGAATTTTCATAATATTAAACAAAAACGAAACAATTATCTAATATTTCTTAGTAATAGTTTTTTAGTATTTTTTAAAGATATTTTAAAGTAATATACCTAATTTTTATTAATTAATGTTATAGATTTTTAAGACACTGTAATTATATTTGAATATCTTCTGTCATTCTCTTGAAAATGAAAAAAAAATTAACCTAAGCATGTTTGAAATTTATTCTGATTAACAGTAAACAAGTGAATGAAGGCTTTGTTTTTTATTAAAAATATTACACATATTTCTACAAAAAAAGTATTTTAAAAAGGGCATTTTTGCAAAAAAGTATAAGCACAGTGAGCACCATCTGAGTTTAATAAGAATCTCATTAAACTCAGGGATTCTGCGTTAATCGAAGAAATTCTTATAGAAACAAAGGACAGAATACAGAAAACAATTTATGTTATACCCAATCTCATTAAATTGTGGGTGAAAAGCACAAGAAGACATTTCTCTGCATAAGTTTGGTATGCTACTTCTTATAAGTCAATTTTAAAATTTATTGGATAAATAATGCAGAATATTAAACGAATTGCTTAAATTCGTGGTCATAGTAAAAGATAAGCGCATTGCAAGCTATAGGAAAACTAATAAAAAAAAAGATTTTCTTATATAAAAATCCAAAATAAATTCAAATTTTATTCATATTTATTAGAATGTCATTATGATGATGAAATGGAATCTTGTTTTGCAAACTAAGTCCCAGGTATTCCACTAGAAAACAACACAGCTCTGTAATTTCCAGTGCTTTTATATGTGATTAGTTTGATTTATTGTCGTTCTCCTGTCATTTTTTGCACTCAAGTGCTAATTAAATAAGAGATATATAGCTTAAAGAGAATTTCAGACTACTTTAAGCACCCTCCATCGTTGTGAGAATCTAAGCAGCAAACTTTTAAACTGAAGGCGAGCGCGATAACAATTTAGCTGTCAACTCGGCTTCGATATGGGGAGTTTTTGCGGAAAAGTTACCAAACAAAGTAGGAGGTCTTTTTTTCGTGGAAGAGAACACATTTTTTCTTTTTTTTTACCCCTTATTTCCCTCCCTTGTTAGTTGTTAATCTATCAAATGGAAGAACCTGGGGAGTTTCTGAAAAAAGGGAACCCTATGAATCCCCTCTCATCCCCTCTGAGATTTATTACTGTGGGGAATGTTTAACCGGAGTATTTATGTTACACTGGTAATATAATCATGATACGAATACAAAATTTCATTTTTTTTGTTGATGTCGAGTGCCAGCTAGACTGGCATTATGGGGTGCGCTGCTCCACTTTTCCAACTGGACCATATTTTGGTGTTGAATTCCTCTGTATACACATGCCAGAGGTACCCGTTTAGAGGGTAGGCAACCATTCACAACCCATTCATACAAGAAAAGGACAAAGACAGGATAGACAGAGAGAGAAAGTATATCCATGCCCGAACTGGGATTCGAAGCCAGGAACACCCTATCCGCAGTCAGGCACGCTGACCACTAGACAAATTAGACTCGTTTTTTGTTATCATGCCTTTTTTACCTATTATTTTGGGATTGTAAAAGCTGGTGGTATTATTTCTTTTATTCGGATATTTAAAAAAATGTTTCACATAGAGTTTCTTGTTAAGTAACTTAATAAAAACAAAAAATAATCGTGTGGTGGCAGAAAAATCTACCCACATGTAAGAATGTGACCATCGAGCTTCATCGGATCACATTCTGACTTGCACGAATTTCCTAAGAAAAGCTTAATATCCAATCCCCTTGTTATTATAGATTCTTTTGGTGGTCAACAACCTTCTGTAGCTGACATATCAGATATTTCGAGGATAAGCAACAACAAAAAATACTCGTTTTTATCGGAAGTCGAAAGCATGTGTATGGAAGTGAAAATACAATCGTAGCTCATTTCAAAGCATCAAATAAAGAGCATGTAAAATTTTTTAATTTAATTGCATTAATATATTTCCTGTTAACTTGGGTAATTTTATTAAATTCTGATTCTTTTCTAAGGAATTTTCCAATCAGAACTTTAAAAATGAATTAAAAAATAATTACAAGTGGCATGAAGATAACCTTTTGCTAATGTATGGAATTCAAACACTTGTTTTCTGTATTGCACTTGACTGTACTTTGGAGATATCTTGCTGTTTATCTGTTTTTATAAGCTTTTCCTTTTTTCTCCCAACGACTCTAAAAAATAGAAATATATTTAGCAATTATATTATCCTTCTATTAGCAAATTAAAATATGTGGGAGCTGGTTCTTTATCTTCAGTTTATTTTATGAAAGTCCAATAAAGTAAACGAAACCGATAAAATAAAATTTGTGAATTTTAAGTCAAGCAATTTCATTGCATTCAAATAAATTTGCTGAATGTGAATAAAAATATATCCAAGGTAATCCTGTAAAAATATAGATAACAATTGATATTAGTATAACGAAAAATTATTATAATTCCTCTAATATGGTTTTTCGAAAGTTTAGGAAAAATTCAACAAGCAAGAAATATGTAAAAGGCAAATCCATGTAATTTATTTACTATAAGTTACTAAATAAAAATGAGCAGAAGTAAAATTAATTTATTCAATTTAAAACGATTTTATAGTGATTTGACTGGTTCTCAAATTCATAAGCAAAATGTGAATGAAAACAATATTGAAAAATGGTTATTATAAAGAACATGCCAAGTTATATGATGTCACTGAATCAGAAGAAATGGTTCGATTTTAACTTGATTAAAAGCTGTTAATTTATTCATTTAAAACAGATTTAAACACGTCATCTTTCAAGGATCTAGATAGAATTGAGAAACTGCCCTTTTGAACGTCAATCTTATCATTTGACCGAAGACCAAAATTACAAGATACTGTCTCCAGGTAAGTCTGACGATGTACCCCAGACAACCTCATTAATGTGTTGTTTATGTTAGTTACACAAACACAAAAGTATTACCCTGTTACTTTTGTTAGTTTGAAATAAAATATTATTATTGAAATACGTATGATATTATTTAAATGCAAAATGTGAATAATTATCCCTTCTTTATAGGACATCAACAGTCTTAATGAAAATAAAATGTATATATTTAATATTTAATTTTACCCTAATAAAGTTTGATAATATATTTATCAACCTTTATTAGGGGAAAATTAAATATTAATTTCACATTAATATTTCACAAATTAGATGTAACGCTCATTGCTTTCTTGTCCTTCCTTGTAATCTTGCTACATTGAAAATTTAAAGGTACAAAAGAATGAATATTTATCTGCTATTTATATTCCATCCTTTAATGTGCCATAATAATTGGCACACAACATGAAACTTTTCATTATAACACGCAGATAAAGATTTTGACTAGGCATACCAGAGGAAAATATACGATCTATATATGTGACATGATCTTCTGTGCCGATATGACCTATATTTACTTATGTAGATTTTGTACGCGAGTCCCCTTAAAGAACTTATCTATAAATAGAATTCTGAAGGCGCAACTGTCCCAGGTACTTTAATGATGACCAATCAAGATTCGCCATAGCATTGCATCGTTATATAACCACTTGTGGGATGCAGCATATTGATCGATTTTAAAAATAGAACTCTTAAAAGGAGATTTAAAAATCTGGGAATTTGTCCCGGGCTTCAACAGGTCTTTTCAATTATTTATTTAAAGAAATACAGCTCCAAACACGATCCAATATAACTTTTCAAAGAATTGAAAAATTTTATATAAATATGTAATTTTATGAATGATGTGTATTTCTCACAAGTGAATTTCAAGAAATAAATAACACTTTTAATGGGTAATATGAAAATGTTGATAAGCATATAACGAAAATAAGTTTCATTATACATAAAAAATCATAGGATTAAATTTGAGGAAATTTGAAATATTCTTGGATTTGAGCATGTAATGATAATATTAATGGTAAGCACATAAACTCAAAATTTTTACATTTTTATCGTAGTATTTCATAATGTATTATTGAAAAGCGACATATTTTTTACAAAACTTGTGAAAATGTAATTATTTTTAAAACACGGTATTGTTAGTTTTAGAGTAAAAATTTGTTAAATCTTTATTTTATCGATAATATGTGTGACTACTCATTATAAATATAAATCGGAAATTTCCTTATATTATTAAATGGTTAATTGGTTATAAATTCTTTTCAACTATTATCTGTTGGATAAATAACTTAGATTAAGTTTTTGAAATGAAATATGCTTTTTTATCCTTGAAAATATGATTTAATGATGAAAAAATTTGTCAAATTTCACAACACGAAAATTAATGTAAACTTTTAAAAAGATTTTTGGAAAAAATTATATATAAATATACAAAAAATCCGTAGAGTTAAATTTCAAAAAATATTTTGTAAAACAGTTAGAGAATAAAGAATATATATGCCTAAGTTAATTTTTATTGATTGTTCATTTTGTGGAAATAATATTTTTAAATTTAACAGATGAAAATAATGCGATTAAATCAAAGTAATGAATTTGCAGTGACTATAAATCAAAGCAATCATACGATTAATTCCACACTATACTTAAAATTAATTCATCTACATCATTTCAGATTTTCTATATAATAATTTAATTATTATTGCAAATCCTATTATTTTACGTATTGTTTTAACTTAAAATAATGAAAATATTTTGCAACTTTACAAACTCCAAGAAGGACAATAAAGCGATAAGACAAGACTGTTTACAAATAGTAAACAGCCGGAACATTTAATCGATAAACAAAGGAAATTTAAGAACACCTGCAAAATACAAGGAAAATGTAGAAACACAATAAATCAAATGAAATGAAGTATTTACTTATTGTTCTTTTAGAACTTGCTCAATTTTAAAGAAAAAATTTCGATCACTTATATTTTGGTAATTCTATTTAAGCTGCTTTCGCGCTGAATGTACTGGTAAACATGTATTTTTTTGCATATTTTTGCATTTTTTTTCCATATTATGCTTATATTTCAAATCATGCTTTATATTGGGCTGGCAACTAAGTTCCTGCCTTTTTTTTTAATTGGTAAAATTAGTATGACATTAAATACTTTTGGCACGAACTACATCATCATTCGAAAGCGAATATATTGTTCTAACTAAATATGTATTTCGTTGTTACTACGATACTTTTTCTTGTTATTCACAGATCATTAACATGGAATGTCAAGTTGAGAAATATTGACATTTTCGACACCTTCTTTTGGCCTTTAATCACGGTTCTAAGGCCGCAGAAGCTGCTCGCAACATTTGTGCCACATATATAGTGGGCTCTATAGCTGAAAGAATAGCCCTTTATTGATATGCAAAGTTCAAAAAAGTAAATTTTGATCTCAAAGAAGTACCTCGTTCTGGCCGTCCACTAGAGTTCAAAAAACTTGTTTAACTTCGCAAAACGTTGTAAACAACAAAGAAGAATACATTCTTGATTAACTACTTGTATATGTTTATTCGAAAATAACCTTTTAATAAACATTATTAAAAACGGCGAGAACTTAATTGCCTACCTAATATATATATGTATATATATATATATATATATATATATATATATATATATATATATATATATATATATATATATATATATATATATATATATATATATATATATATATATATACATAAATCGGTAATGACCTATACCAAATCATGACGCATAGAAGTTTCTATATAATAAGGGTATATTTAACTAGAGTGAAATAACTGAAATATATGATTTGACAGTTAAGCCTTGGTTTTACTAGCATTACAACAACAGGCCTACGAAGAGATCAATATTATTATGCAATTGTAACTGTACGATAATAAAAATGCATGATGTGTGTTTGAAAATATAATCTACATAAGTTACAAAGCTAATCATTCTAAATATAACTAGCTGAATCAAAACACACAAAATTATTTTTTAATGAAACTATAAAATGGTCTATTAAAAGAGGAAGAGAGTTTAAATTAATAAAAATTTATAAATGCCTTGTTATGATAAATTAAAGAAACAAAACACAGAGGAATATTTTAAGGAGATGGGGTGATTTCTAGATTTTATCTAACTAGCTATAGCTTAAACATGCTGCTGTGCATGAATCACGTGATTATTAAAACAAAGTTACGTGACTCTAGAAAGCACTGAAACGGGGCACTAATTAATATAGTTGTATTCTTTTGCATTTCCCAAAAATAAATTTTGTATTTTAGTAAAAAAATGATAGTTTAGGATAAAATTATTTTTTGATTAAAATTCAAAGCATATTTTTGGAAAATGCCAAAGAATACAACTATATATATATATCCTTTCAGACTATATTAATTCAAAATTTGAAAAAAAAATAGACTATTTTGGAAAATATTGGGAATGAAAAAAAAAAAACTTGTTTTCTTGGCGAAAGTTTCGATGTTCCCCTGATTTAAAATTTCCCCTTCTGACATTTTTATGTTTTATGTAGTTTTTGGTGATTAGGGTGAAATTTGGCCCCATTAACTCAGGATTAGCGAAACTCCATTGTAATGTGTAAACTTTTTTTCCCTTTTTTAATCGTCTAATTGCCCAGGGATAATCCAAATTCTGTGCATTTAACACATCATTATAATGGCAATGACTTTTTTCAGCATTTTTTGAGGAATTTCATTTAATATATGTATTAGATTTTTTTTAACGTGAAAAGTTTCCTTCTATTACTTCGTAAGTAACAAAGTTTCTGAAAATAATATTTAAAAGCTAATAGACTCCAATGTGTTCCTAAAATCCTTAACAAGAACTCAAAATAACAGAATTAAAACATTTTCTAATTAAAATTTTCAATGAAATGTTGCATATTTTACTATTTATAAAATAGTTCTGAGCAATGGAATTATAACTGTATAAATTTCAAGCTATAATTACTTTTGAAAAATGGAGCAATTTTTATTATTTTATTTTAAATCAATTAAGACAAAGGCAGTTGTGATTTTTTTCATCATTTTTTAAAAAATCAATCAGCTCTTTTTAGATAAATAAACAATATGCATGCAATGAAATTCTTAAAAGTTAAAAGATTGAAACAAAACTCATTGCAGAGAGTTATTAAATAATTTCAAATTTGAATCAATGAAGCTGGAAAACGTATCAAAAATAGCGAAAACATTCAGTTAATTTTGTTGCTAATCAATAAAATATATTTTTATAAAAAATATATAAAGTACATTAGATTGACAATGCAGTAATTTTTCATTTTCACATTTTTATGTCCATCATCTATTTATATCTATATCATACTATAAATATCTATATAGCGGGTAAGAAATTAAGTCAGGTGTGTTATAATTTATGGGTGTAAGATTTAAATTTCAATTTCTGAAATTAATAGCAATTATAACAGCAGCTAATTTCAGATAATAATTGCAATGTTAAAAAATGTTTCTATAATTTCAACGTTAAAAAATGTTTCTATAATTGCAATGTAAAAAATGTTTCTATAATTGCAGTGTTAAAAATGTTTCGATAACTATAATGTTGAAAAAGAGTAATTATAGAATCATGAGCAATGTCAACAAGTGATGGAAATTTAAAACAGAATTAAATAAACATTTATAATAAGTGGTTTGCATTGGTTTTTTATTCTACTAAAAGTACAATTTTCGAAACAGTAGGGATATAATAATAAATAAGTTCCATGTAAAAATAAAATAAACAGAGTTTTTTATCAACTTATTGTTAATGCACTTATTTTTTGCTTATAATTTATTTTATAAATCTAGAAAAATATTTTATAAATATTTTTCCTTTACTATTTACATTAAAAAATTATAAATTTAAAGGATACTAATATTTTGTGGTATAAAAAAAGCCTCTGAATATAAATAACTGCATTATTTTTAGATAAATAAATTTTCCTATTACTGCAAATCATGTAATTCTGAATGAAATGTATCTAGAATTATGTAACTGTAAATTTTGACGTATGTTAATTTAAAGAATGTCACAGAGATTTGAAGGATTACAGCCTTATAGCTGAAAGCTTTTGTAAGGCATTTAAGCATCTGCTGTGTCTTGGCTGTCAGAAGTTTTTTTTGCAGATGGTGAGTAGTATATTTAAGTGTCGCAAGAGAAAATATACGGAAAACTCTAAAAAAGCATGTACATGGAAATATGTGCATGCAGCAAGTAAAATCATGCAGTCCATCTTCTGTTATTGAATTATTGTTGTAATCCAATCCGGAATTTTCCCTCAGGTAAAATGTTGTTATACATCTCAATAATTATTACAAATGAAGAAAGAGTAATGATTTGCAAAGTAATAGTTAATAAAAATAATAAATAAGTGAAAATTTTTTAATCGAAAAATGAGGAGATTCATGGGAAAAATTCTATATCGTTTCAACAATCAACTATTGCCTTCTCTTTTATCAAATTTATAATAAAACATAGGATTTTTTATTAAAATAGAACCAAAGTTAAGAATTTAAAATAATACTTTTACGATTTTACTTTGCCCAATGAAATAATAATAATCATAACTGAGAACAAAATGATGATGAGAAAAAACTTCCCTACGAAACTTACATCACAAATCGTATTTAATGTGTATTTTACACTTATAAAAATATGTGATTTTTATAATTGTTTGCAATCAAGATCAATTTGACAATCATTAAAATCAAAAAAATTTTGTTTAGTTTATTTATGTAATGCATTTTACTACTGTAAGCGTTGTCCTTTATATATATGTGATTATCACTACAGATATTTTTTTAATAACTTAATTATCATGCTTTTAGTTAATATTTACTAGTCATCACTTTTTTGTAGAAAAATTTAATCTGTTTATGGAAGATTCATGTGGACATTTTTCACTTTTTTACTGTGTTTTATGTATTGCTGAGGACCCCTACCAGGAATGAAATCCCATTAAAATCATTGGAGGATGGTATGCTTTATGAAAATATCCGAAATAAAATCCTAAAAATCTGAGAATAATTTGTAAACACCACGAAAAAAATTTAATATCTATCTCTTGAGATTCAATTCCAACTAATCGTTCCAAGTTCAGAGTTATTTTTTATAGATATTCTGAACGAAAACAATGTATAAAAGATCCATATTCTAAACTTCTATTCCCTCTTTGGTAATGCAGTTGGTGATACTACAGGTGCTGCAAATCCACTTTTGGTGGAGTATCATTCAGAAGTTTACAATAGTTGCAAATTTCAAATTTTTGAGCATTACTTATCAATATTATTTATTATTATTGCTTTTTAATGGCTAAAATTATATTTTAACTTTTTATTGCAAAATTCATTTTGACAATTTGTAGAAAACAATTATTTTAAGAGGTTAATACTTTATAGATTTGAGGTTTCTCTTCGATAACCATCTTTCCATATTCGCTTCTTCAACAGAGAAAGAAATTATCGCCTGTATAGAAAAAAGAAACCTCAATTCATTGGTATATTTTAGATTATGAGCCATGCTTATATTTTTAATGAAAATTCAACTTTTAAAATTTCTTTTGTGTTTTATTTTCAATTACTTTTCCATAATGTTATTTCATAATAATTAAACATTCTACATAAAATTGTATGAAGTGGGTATACTTTCATCATTTAAAATTTCTTATTTTAAATGATAAACAACATTTTTTAAGAGTACACTTATAAATTAAAAATATTTGGATAAATGATTTTACGAGTTTGAATATGGTTGATAAAACCGTAATAAAGAAGTCAAAAATATTTTAGATTAACCCAGTGAGTAATTTTCCATATTGTGATCCAATTTAATAACATAATAAGATGATAGTATATTTATTTTATTATAAAAAATATAAATATATTACGTAGAGATAAAACAAATATATTATCATCAATTAAAAAGTATATTATTTCCAATGATTACTTATATAAACACATAGAAATACATACAGATACATTTTATAAAGCTATAATATTTGTTTAAATTAAAATAATCTGATTATTTCAAGCGTCTTAAAATTTATATTATTTTACACATTATTGAGAAATTCGAAAGGTAAAGCTGAGTGGGAACTGTTGTTTTGAAAAATATTTTATTTTATTTATGAATTTATAATTTAGTAATTTAATAAAGATATTTAAGCTAAATAAAAAAATGACATATATGTTGAAAAATTTTTTTAAAAAATTAATTAAACATAATTTTTACTAACGAGAAAAAGTGTGCTTCATATATTGTTGCTGTTAAAAGATTAACACAACTCAAATTTTGTAATCGTTTCTAATATTATAATAATATCTCCATTAAATATCTCCATTTAAATTTCCTTAACAACAAGAAGTAAAATAATAAAATTCATTAATTTTTAACCGAGGATTGAGATATTTTTGTGATCCTCCCCTCTTTATTCAACCATTTTCTAACCTCTATCTAGTTAACACAGGTTAAAACTAAGAGATCAATAATTGAAGGCAGCTGCTTTGCTATTGGTCAGATGAGCAGTGACGCCATTCTTCTCCAGTCCTGTAGAGCTTTATTCTCTTACGAACTCTCTGTTTCTCGTACGATGGCAGGACGAAGAAAGCGCGGAGTTAATTTTACGGAGAAAGAAAAAAATTTACTTCTTAGCATTATTAGTAAACTCCATAACGAGATCGAATGTTGCAAAATCGATCAAGTGTCAATGCAAAAAAAGGCAGATGCCTGGAATTCCATTAAATTGGAATTTAACGCCACAAGTGGCACCATCAGATCTCTTCAAACCCTCAAGAATTGCTGGAGTAACATAAAGAGGAAGCATCGCAGGACTGGGACTCCATGTAAGTACAAGAATTACAATTATTTGAAGTTAATTATTTAGAATCTGAGTTTAAATATATTTAATTCAGCATATCTAAAAAAGTTAAAATGATTGTTTCATTTTGATTTAAAACATTGAATGACTTGGTATAATTTTGTGTCGTAGATACGTAATGTACGTTTTTAAAATTTTTTTTATTTTTGTTATTGCCATATATTTTACATAACATGATAAAAACAATTTACTTTCAATTTCTAATATTTTCTGTTTAATGTAATGTAAAGTAAATAATAATGAAATCACTTCATCATGTCGTAAATTTTACTTACTCCCGTTGTGAAACTGATTTTTTGAATTGATAAATTAAAATTTATTTTCTTTTAATGAGTAAACACATTATGTAATATAAATGGAACTTCCAGGTACTTGAACTAGCATTTGGGCATTACATAATGACACCCTCGATTTGCAGTAGCTATTAAAAAACTACCTTTTTCGCTATTCAAGATGAGTAAAAATTAATTAAAATTTGTAAAGTTTTATAAAATATAATTTAAGTTTTTTCTTTCTGCAATAAAAGGGAAGAAATTAATATTTAAGTGAACATTAAGCAAGTTAAAATAATTATGAGTTGCCGATTGGCTGTCAGTTTAAATCGATATTCAAGAGAAGGTGAGAGAAGTTCTTACGTAACAACCACCCACAGGGAAAGTTAGAGATTGGCAATAGAGGACTTCTCACTAGTTCTCTGTTTAGTTAGTTAACATTTGCATTTGCTATTTGTGATCGTTACATTTTAGTATTAATATATTTTTAATTCTTCACAACTTTGATTAAATTTTAATCTTATTTACAAATAGTAAATATTATGATTTCTTTTTAACGAAAAGCGCCAAAATCTTAATGGATAGGTTTCCTGCCAAATATAATGTTACAAATCCTTAGAAGTTTGGAATTATCAGTTTTGTGCATTTAAGTTAAAATGCAAACTTTACATCTTTTATTAATTTTTTAAGAAATTTGTTATTTTTTAAAAATTAATTCTTAAGTATTACAAAAGAACTATATTTCACTTTTTTTAATTTAAATGTACGACATAATTTGTCAGAGTTTTCATTTTTATTTAATCGGTGACGAGAAGCATGTGAAATTATTTCATTTAGAGCACTAAATTTTAGCTCTTTTATACAAGTTCAATATGAAATCATTCTTATATACAAGCTCAAAATTAATTGACTAAGTTAATTTGGAAATATTGTATTTTTGAATTTTCTATTCCATGTAATAATTTTTTCTGTATATTTAAGTAAAAATATTTTCTAACTGATAAATGCTAAGTACTAAAAGAAAAATATATTTTAAATGATGTTTCTCTACATTATATTTTGCTTAACCCATACAGCGATGCACTATTAATAGTAATCCATTTTGTTATTACACATTTGTATTTAATAATGAATTTTATTAGCTTTTTTTCATATATGTTTTAAGGCTTATTTCATTTTTAATATTTTTTATTATGTGATTCTTTACAGAATTTACTGAAAACTTTAATTTATTTAGATTAAATATTTTGAATTAAATATTTTTTTATATCTTACTTGGTTAATTTATACAACTATCTTCCTGCATCCATAACTCATAATTCTCATTATAAATATCCAAGGTGGCACCCTTAGGATTAGCTCTTTTGCCTTCGATTCACTGGTTCATGTGTTCGAATCTTACCTCTGATACAGTTCCTCCAATTAATCCTCGCGTGCAGAGACTATTGAGCGACAAACAAAACAAGTGATCTCAAAATGCATAATTCCCTGATAATGTAAAAATTATATGACGTCCATAATATGTTTCGAAAACCGTTGTTAATTTTCATGCTGTGTTAGAAAAAATTAGTTTGACAATTTATCTAATGTTACTTTATGTATATTTAAAAAACATTTTTCTGCTAATTTCTATACATATTATTATTTAAATAAAATTTAATAATATTGTGATATAATTTTAGATAAACAGGGATTTGTAGCATACCTATACTGTATACGTTAAATATATGAAATTTGTGTATACATGATAGACTTCAGTAAACTTCTAGATAATCCCATTTAGTTAAGCATTTTTAAGATTTTGGACTGAGCTATTGAAGTTTAATTTTTTTTATATATTTGAAATTTGATGATTTAAAAAGTAAGTCATTTTTGGTATCTTATACAAATGGCAAAACAACAGTATTCTCCTATGCAAATGTTAAAGTATATATTTCATATTTATTGAATATTTACAGTGATATTGTGTGTGTGTGTGTGTGTGTGTGTGTGTGTGTGTGTGTGTGTGTGTGTGTGTGTGAAATAGTTTTACTTTTTCTCAACCAAAAAATTCAGTTGGTATATTTCAACATTATTTTTTCCCTATTTGTAGCATTTTATAGTTGTTAATTTTCATGCTGTGTTAGAAAAAATTATTTTGACAATTTATCTAATGTTACTTTATATATATGTAAAAAACATTTTTCTGCCAATTTCTATACATATTATTATTTAAATAAAATTTAATAATATTGTGATATAATTTTAGATAAACAGGGATTTGTAGCATACCTATACTGTATACGTTAAATGCATGAAACTTTTGTATACATGATAGACTTCAGTAAACTTCTAGATAATCACATTTAGTTAAGCATTTTTAAGATTTTGGACTGAGCTATAAGTTTAATTTTTTTATATATTTGAAATTTGATGATTTAAAAAGTAAGTCATTTTTGGTATCTTATACAAATGGCAAAACAACAGTATTGTCCTATGCAAATGTTAAAATATATATTTCATATTTATTGAATATTTACAATGATATTGTGTGTGTGTGTGTGAAGTAGTTTTACTTTTTCTGAACCAAAAAATTCAGTTGGTATATTTCAACATTATTTTTTCCCTATTTGTAGCATTTTATATAATCTCTAATATGTTTTACATTCTTATAGTGATTGCATAATTGGTTGGAATTAATATAATCACTAAATACATAAAAATGAGATAAATGATTGTAATTAAATCCTAACGATTAAATAAAATGTATTTATGGAAAGATATTTAACGTTCATAATTTAAAATTATCATCGTAATTTATTAAAATGTATGTGATGGATTTAACGGTTTTCAGTAATTGAAAATTCTGAGTGCATTTAATGCAATGATTATGACAAATGTGATTGCTTCCAGCGGTCGAAAAGATATTTTGAAATATTTCTTAAAACCGACAACTTATGAATGGAATTATTTTTATTATTTAAGGAAAAAATTATGACATTTCTTGATTTCTCAATGTTAAATTAATCATATTTTAAAAAAATAAAATAGGGTATTTATTCTTTTGCTTCCAATAAGAAGAATATTTCTGTTTTCATCTATTACAAAATGCATGGAAAAAACGTATTTTATGTATACAAAATGAGTATTCTTTCTGAGAAGTCATTAATTTGTAATATATTATATTTACAGTTCCGAATTAATATTGGGAATAATTAATACCTTTGTTTAGATGTTACGCAAAGTTTTTGTGCCTTGAATTATCTTTTTATGTATTCTAATTAGCATTAATATTAGAGTAAAAAAAATTATATTTTTCAATGATTAAAATCTTATTTTATTATTTTCCATAGAAAATAATTGCAGCCACAAATTTTTTTCCTAAGATATTATTTTTATTTGAATGTAAAAAGAAAAGAATAAATTATTAAACTATATGCAAATCTCTTCTGATGATTATTTAAAAAATTAAGAAATTCTCGCTAAAACTATATATTTTTAAATATTTTAAATCTCAAAATATATACATTTCAAGCTTTACAAAAAATGTTAATTTCATTTATTCCCCATAATTTGGGGTGTTGTTCGTAATTTTTAATAATAAAATCTGCACACAGTTCAATTAATCTGTCCCCTTACGTGCACATTCTTAATTCAGTAATACAAAATAAATTAATTATGTGATAAAATTAACTTAAAATTCTAATGATTAGTAATTTAAATGCCGTATCAGCACTTAAAACAAAAATATGCTGTTAATATACAGGAAATAATGTGCTAAAATCTGTATTTTTTTGCTCATTTATTTTAAATAATTCGGTAATTTTAGTTGCATTTATTTTATGTACCTTATATAAATATCGCTTTGTTAAACATAGTCATTCTGAATTTGAGAATTAAAAAAAAATCTTTCTTTCTGCCAAAAAAGTGAAAAATTAATTTTTCTATTCATGGATTTGTTTTTAAATTCTTTAACTATAACTTTTGATTGTTTATATGGACGTGTTCAAACACATCTTACCATTCTTTTTATTAGAATGTAAGTTCTGCACAATAGAGTAAGTGAAATGCCGATCTGCAAACATTTCATGATTCCAGTTATATAATTATTATTTCCGTTCTATTATAAAATGTGCTGGTGCTTTAAGATTTTGACTTATACTTTATTTTTCTTCTTAAAAGTCTTTAAGCAAGCAGTTATGTGTTCTTGAGCAATTACAAAATATAATCAACGCGAAGCTCTAAATAAATATCATTTTTATGCTCTTGCTTTTCTGAAAAAATTTATCGCATGGCGTTATGTAAAATTAAAAAAAAAATAAAAGATATCTACAGCTTCGAATGTAAAAATGAAAAAAAAAATTAAAGCTAAGAAATAACAAACCAAATTAGTAAAGTAATTAAAATATTAAATCTTCCTATCTGTTTGTAATGTTTATCACATACTAATGAGAAAAATTCGTATGTCTTACTGTTTCAATTGTTACATACATTCCTTTTTCTTAAAATATACTGTAAAATTTTTTAAAATTTATTAGTTATAACAATGGATTTAAAATTTTATTACAAGTAACTCTACTTGAGTTTAATTTTTTCCTATTAAAATATTTTCGTTTTTCACATGTACAAATATTAAGCGAACATTTTAAAATTTGTAAATACCACAAATTGAGCAATTGTTATTTTAAGCGATACTTTTTTCTGAAGTTTCTTTTTTTAAATTAGAATTTTTTACGCATAAAACATAATTTCTTTTGATATAATTTGGTATATAAAATTTTTTTTAAATAATTACGATAAATTATAATTTTACTTATGCATTAAGATATTCAAAAAATTATTTACTCATCCAAAAAATCTCTTGTTGCTTATTGATCTGTGAAAAGAAACATAAAAAATGAGAAATACCAGGATTTTTTACAGTTTTGTTATAAATTTTCTTATCTATCTTTCTTTTAACCTAATCTTTCTTATCCAGCTTAATTTAGTCTAATTAGAAAAAATAGAAAAATAAAATGTGATGTACTGTATTGTGGTTTTTGTCCTGATTTCTCTCACTTAATAAGACTATACAGCAATGAGACGAGCTATTTTACAAAGAAGGGGATGATTTCAGAGTAATTTACAGACAATATTACTTTTGATTATATATAAAATACAGAAAATGAATTTAGTCTCTGCAGAAGTATTTTGAACCCCTTAACTAATTTCTTTTTTTATTGAAAAAAATATTTCAGTCTAACAATTTGTTGCTGATTTTCATAAAAAATCGCTAATTTTTTCCTATATAAGACTATAACTGTTTATTTTTTCTTCACTGATTAAGTTATAAGCCACACACTATAGCTTAATATCAAAAAATTCTCTTTTATATTTCTACTTTACATATTTTAATATGTAATTTACATTTTCCCTATTCTTTTCACCTAGCAATCAATTATTTCATAAAAATTCCAATGCATAATATGTTATTTATAGATATCTTCAAAAAAATTATATAATTTAGTGGATTTAATGAGAATCAATATTTTCAAATAAAGGAATTAATATTTTTATGTACTGTTGTTTTAGTATAAATTGTATAGATTTTGAAATTTAATTCATAATTAAAATATTTAGTTAAAAAACTTTCTATTTTATTTTGATTTTAAAAAAAACATTGATTATAATGATGATGAAGTTTAAAACAATACATAGTTTAAATGATTTGAATTAGATGGATGATTTATTAATGAACATTTTAATTTATAAAATACTATCATGGCACAATGATGATGTTTACATGCTTAGGAAGGTTATTTTAAATAAACAACCTTTGGTATTTTAAATTTTATTCTCTTCCTTCTTTAATTGAAAAACAGCAAATGATAATTTCTGAGATGTATTTTTGACACCAAGGTTTTTAAGTGGACAAATGTACTGAATTTTATTTGATAATTTGAAGATATGAGTTTTGCCTGTTTGGTTCTTCACATTAAACAAAAAAATCCCATGTTAGTTATATGCATCAAATGAAAATCGTTATTTACTCACTAAACATTTCTATGTGAGAGAAATAGTACAATCTAATAAAAATCTGTTAAATGTAGAAGAATACATAATTAATATTGTGTTAAATCATTATTATTTAAATGATAGATAAATTAATTGTAAATAGCATTTATATATCTATCTATATCTATATCTATCTATCTATCTATCTATCTATCTATCTATCTATATATATATATATATATATATATATATATATATATATATATATATATATATATATATATATATATATATATATATATATATATATATATATATTTGGATAGATTATTAAAAATGTGCTTATAAATATTTAGAAAACAAGAATCAAATATTTTGTTTAATGTTTGTTTAATGTTCATGAAGGATTGGTTCACTTGACAAAATAAAAATTTTTGTGCTAAATATTTGAATACTGCCGACCGATGATTGAGTAGTTAGCGCTCCTGACTCCTGAGCTGTGAGTCCTGAGTTCGAATCCCGGTTCGGGCATGGATGTTACTTTCTTTCTCTGTTCTCTCTGTGTTTTTCTATCCTTTCTCAGTGATAATGTATAAATGTGGCTCACCCTATAAACGGGTTTGTGGTAATATGACGCGGGTAACGTGACTTGGTTCACAGGTGCCCGCTGGGTAACGACAAATGAGTAGCAGTTTCTGGCCTTGTTGTGGCATAGGGTTCAACCCTTTTGTTCCCGCCGTTGGAAAAAAATATTTGAATTCTTAAAGTCATAATAAGCATCCCAATTATTATTATTATTTGGCTTAATAATATTATTTAGTCATATCAGAATAACTAAAATGACCTCAAACAAAAGGAATTTAGTTCTATATGAACATATTCTAATTTTTTATTTCCAACAGAATAACTGTTAAACTTGATTAATTTTAAATTAGCTTATCATTTATTATTAACATATAAAGCTCTGAGTTGTGCCCTTATACATATTTTAAGATTAAATTTTCAATGCCTTGAAATATTAAGATTTCCTGCCTGACATAAATTAGACCTCATGCGCAAAAAATGACCGATAGACAAAACTGAATGAACTTACCTCAACGTAACACGTTAAAAATCTCATCTCCACTCATTGTAAAGAAAGCTAAGCTATTATTTATGCATACTATTTCTGAAAATTAAAATTTTCTTTCTTAATGGAATGAAATCTTAACTTCATTTTTAATTTTCTGTACTGTAAATTTGTAATCCAGATAATAATTCTCTTCCAAAAGTATGAATTCTTCAATTAGGATGTTTGTCAGAAATAAATAATTTTTTTATTCTGCCTCATACAAAAAACATTAAATCATGAAAAACCTCTAAATATTCTTTACCAATTACTTTTGAGATTTCTTAAACTTCCAAACATTGACTTTTTGAATGTCAATCGGCAATAAATTTTTTTATGAATTCTATTCTCCAAAATATTTCCCTATTCTTCACTTGCATTTAAGTATATAAAATTACTTCTAGAAATAAGGCAGTCTGATACAGATATATAATCGTTTCTCTTAATGTGCTTGTAATGAGATTGCTTTTAAATGAAGAAAAAATTAGAGTATCTTTCAAGTGCCGCTTCTTCAGTTTTGTTGTCACAGCTTCGTGTGAGATAATCAAGTACAAAAGTTTCTCAGTGGAATGGGTTCTAAAATCTTTCCGTCATCTACATACCTTTCAACAAATTTATTTCCATTCCCTTTAAGCTTTGATAAAGATCTTGGGAGCGAATTATACCAGCGAGGAGAATAAAACTCTTGTGTACTTTTTCCTACCATTCCCCGTAGGATTTGTTTCTTTCATTAATTTTTATTGCCTTTATGGGCTCTTCAAAACTAGTTAAAAACTTAAATTTTTCTGAAAACAAATTCTGTTTAATGGCTTCAAAATATGTTTAGGATTATTTAAGTAAAGCAAATTTATAAAATAAGGATTTTTATCTTAACGGATATGTAATTTATTAAAAGTTTCTAATACTGTTACAAATCATAAAAATTTTAATGATTTGTAAGAATTGTTCTTTAGTAATAAATTATTTTTCAAGAATGCATTTATATATATATACTATTTTACATTGCTTAATTATTTATATATATTTATTCTAGACTTTCAAACAGATGTTGTTAAACAAGAAATGCCTGATCAAAATTTTCCGGAGGAGGAGCAGTTACCTATATAAGTGGTATGTATGGTAGTACCCGACAAATTTTTTTAACTCTTAATAAAGAGGTTTTCCTGACCCTTTGCGAAATGTAGTTTAAGTTGTAAACGCATGTTATCATAAGTTATATAAATTAAATGTGGACAATTATGTTCTCTATTGATAGTATAAAATTATTATTAATATACTTCAAAAGTTCGTTTCCGATTTTCAAAGATAGAATAACTCTGTACTTCATAGGAAAAAATCAGTGCTTTGTTTCACTGTGTTGCTTGTACTAGGAAGATAAAGTTTCTTTCCAGTTTTCAATATAAAGTAGTCGGATTTTTGAAAGTGAATGTTTTTGAAATATGCCGCAAAATCATTCCTTTTTAACATATTGCAACTTTATGAATTTCTAAAGGACATTTTTTTTCAAATAAAACCAATATCATTATTCAAAAATGAAACTGAAAAACAGGCTTTTAGATGTAGAACAGATTAATAGAGATTACATTTTTGCTTAATATCGTCTAGTGTTCAAGTTTCGTTTGTTTTAATGTAATCTTTAGGTCAGATATGAATTTATGAAATATTTGATTCACAGAATATGAATATATTTTTTCGTTCACAATCGAAATGTAGTTTTTATTAATTTTTGCTTTAATATTTTTTTAAATAAAATATTTTTCAAAAAATTTAAATTAAAAATGTTTTATTACTTTTTAGATTCTTAGATGAATACATAGAATTTGTAAATGTTTTAATTATATAAGTTACACAAAATATGAAGGATAACTAATTGATATAATATCAAATAATTATACGTCTAGAATATTGAAGTAATAACCATTAATTTGACCAAATGTAATTAAAGCGAAATTTTAAATTGAAATTCAATTTCACAAAGGTAATACTCACTAACCGTTAAGATATAATTGGTTTTCCATCTATTGATCTGAAATAAGATCTAAGACCAAGATGTGTGACAAATCCTGCATTTATTTTTAGTATTTTATGTAATACTTACACACTTTTTTTCTCTATCTTCTGAATGCTTTAATCCATAATAACCATTTTCAAAGGAAAACAATTAAAAGCTTTTGTAAAATATAACAAATGACAAATCATTCAACATAAAATTTATTTCATATATTATCAACAATATTGCATGGGAAGATACAATAAAATATCAATTGAGAAATTATATTGCAACATGACAAAGATTAATAAAATATTGTTTTCTATTACATAAATAAAGCAAATCAATATTATATTCCTCTTTTATTAATAAAAAATTATGCTAATAATTGTAATTTATGAGGCTATTTAGAATATGAATATATTTGGAAATTTATATTCATTGCTCTTTTAATGCTAAATATCACATTTTTAATATTTGTTGTATGACATTTTTTTGATCAGCGTGTTGTTTTTTATACCTCTCTCTATCAAAAATCATTTTATGTTCTATTTTATTCTTAAGGTTAGAGTGTGGAGTATTTACAATCCAACTCCGTTCTTTGGAAATCCGGACCGGAATGGAAGCTCTGATAATCAACAAACAAATTCATGAATCATTATCAATTCGCCAATCATGGCAGAGTCTTCAGCATCTACTTCAGTTATTGGTTATCAAAATATCTTGTGATATTCTCTTTTATGTTAAATAATGACAGAATTTCTTGAATGTTGAATTAAAGAAAAAGTGTCCACAAAATACAAAATTTTTATTTTCAAATAATTTTTATTTTAGTATGATTTATGAATTTAAGAAAATAACACCAACTGATTTATGAATTTAAGAAAGTAACAATAAAGCTTTAATGCAATTTAACGATTACAAAATTCAGTGAAGAGCTTTCGAGTATGGTATGTGCTTAAGGATATGCTTAAACTAAAAAGTTAACGGTAAGGTTAAATATTTTAGGCAATCAGA
The DNA here is from genome assembly GCA_037975125.1 of Latrodectus hesperus. Lineage (NCBI taxonomy): Eukaryota > Metazoa > Arthropoda > Arachnida > Araneae > Theridiidae > Latrodectus > Latrodectus hesperus. Next base: position 77,567,013 of record CM075854.1, read on the forward strand.
AATTCAATGAATTATGCTATGCTTTACAATATATATTTTCCAAAAACTTAAAAATCAAATAAAAAAAATATCAGGAATAATGAACAGAACACAAGGACATTGCAAAAAAGCTGAAACCCTATCTGTACTCGCCATATTAATTTTAATTTTGAAATTATTTGATAAAAGAAAGACCTATAATACAGTAAACGGTTAAAAAAGTTTTTTTTTTTTTTTTTTTTTGGACATTGTGTAGGGAATAGTATTTTATACATTTTTATTTAATAAGAAAATATATCCGATTGAATGAATATTTACAATATGCATTTTGCACACAATATCATTAAGAATGTTCTTTGACACGTGTTGTCTTCTAATTCAATGAAATTTTATTGTTCTAATGAAAGTTGGAAAGTTATATTTTATATTATGCGTTCTCATCGTATTCTAGAAAGACGATATTTACTATTCTTTCTCAGCAACATACAAGCAATTCTATGTTAACTCAAGACAAAAAAGAATCGAATTATTTTTAACTATATAGTAATGATGGTTTATAAGCAATTATTTTAAAGCTTTATATTATTCCTGATATCTTTATGTTTAATGTTTATGCATATTTATTAAAAGAAATCAAAATGCATTGCAGGAACAGACAATAAGTTAAAAAGACGTTGGCTTTTAATTTTTTAATCCATCAACACTTATCAGAAATTGCTATGAAATTTACATTCATAAATAGGAAAATATTTTAAGTAATTTACTTTTTTGTGTTGCTAGAAACACATTTCATTATACTGTCAGATATATGAATTTTTCCGTTTGATTTAAAAGTTTCGCCAAGTCAGTTTTGGGTTCCTTGAAAAGCTTTAATTTTAATAATAAATTTATGATAACGGTGTTAAAGTTTTAGTTATACATATAATTAATATGCATGCTAATGATTCTATTTTTCACCTTATTTTTATAAATAGAAACCTTCTTATGACAAAATATAAATAAGAAGTATAATATTCGGTGATTGTTTTAACAATCATCAATCATAAAATTTAATAAAACATTCTATTTGATAGAAAAATTACCTTATTCGGTATAATTCTTCCTTTAAAAAATCTTTCATTTCCTTCTCATTCAGTAATCGTACATTCTATTATTTATTGTCGATTAGGAATTGTGCATTTGCAATGAAATTTAATTTTTCGAACATTTCACCATATTTGAGTATTTTTTATACTCAGATATAATGAATTCTTTCTGCATTATGAAATGCTATAAGTATATACTTAAAAATGTTTTCCACTGAATTTCTTTTCGTTTAAAATTTTGCATTTCAAGTTCATCATTTCAGGTATTTTTCAAAAGTTTCAAGCTGAAATTCAGGTATTTTTCAAAAGTTTCAAGCTGAAATTCAGGTATTTAATATTTTTTCCCGCTTTTATATTTAATTTAAAAAACACTGACTTGTTTTTAATATTTTAAATAAGACTGGCGACAAATTATCATGAAAAGAATTTTGTATTGTGAAGGTAAAGTTTTTCGTTTTTCATGCATTTTTCTATTCTTAAGCATCATCCATTATATTTTTTTCTAATAAGTTAAATGTTAAAAAAAAATTATATAAAATCATTTTTGACGCAAAATTTGTTAATAGCTGATTTCAAAATACTGAATTTTATTAATTATTTTTATCTTTTGGCTCATCATCGTCAAATTTTCGTGCGATTATAGTTTGCAAAGGAATTCTGCATTTAAGCCAAATGGATTGGAAAAAAAAATCCTTTATAGAAATTATTTCTTTTTTAAAATATTTTTGTTTACTTTCCTTACATGTATAATTTTTCATTTTTTTCTCAAAATTTTATTTTATTCCTTTATATATCATGGTAATTTGTCAAAGTAACAAGTGTATTTTTTCCAAAGTTAACTTGACACAGCATTTAGTTCACATTATTTTTCTTAGTCCCATTCAGAAATCTTCAGGGCAAAATCACGTGTCAAGCATTAGAAATTTTCCCTCTTATTTTTCATTTTTTATTTCAAGATGAAATAATCTTAATTATTAAATTAATAGTTATGGTAATGCAAGTTAAAAAAAATTACTCTTAACAGTGATCTTTCTAATTTACTTTTGTTAATGTCAACGTCAGATACAAATTGTCTGTTCCTATTTGCCAAAAGGAAAATGCATTTTATCCAATTTATTGTATTGTAACACTGCATAGTAGCTATTTCTGTAAATTTGTCGTGTATTATCATCGAAAATTTTTCAAACGTAGGAAAACATGCTTATGTACCAAGAGAAGAAATCTTGAGAATTCTCAAGCATCTACGTGGGCAATTATGCAAAATTCATTCCAATCTCTTATTCATTCCTATCATCAGAGAGGAAGATCTATTTGAACTTTTCACTGGAACAGCGTGTTTTACTACACAATCTATTTATAATAAAAACAGAAAAAGCATTGAAAATTTTCCTATGGCAATCGGCTATCTTGTTATTCATATAAGTAAACTCTATTGATTGTACTATACGGATCTGATTATTTAATACGATTGTGTAATTTTAAGAAAATTTAATATTATTCATTGTGAACAGATCTTTGTATGCCTTTTTAGGACGTTTCCCTTTTGTTAATTAGTTAGAATAACTTAATAATATATCAGTGTCAATATGAAATAAAATATCTATATCGATAGGAGAAATAGAGGAAATATCTGTAAAGTGTGATGTTTTCAGAGCTTTGTCAAATTAAATGTTCAAAATTGTGAATTTACAATGTTCTCTGAACCTGTATCTTCAAAAAATTATTGATTTAAAAACACCAAAAATGTTGTTGTGAGAAGAAGTGATTTTATAATATTTTTTATGAAGAAATATATTCCCTTTTAACTATTGTTATCTATTACTGTGGATAATTATAAGTATATTTCATATCACATATACATCTTTCTAAATTTTTAAGGTTTTTATGATGAATTTTTTTATGTTTTACCTTTGAGGATGTTTTTCAAAGTAGTTTGTTAATCATAAGTTTCAAAGTAGTTTGCAGAGCTTAGATACTTCAAAGTAGTTTGTAGGTCATAGATTAGCTAAAATTTTCTTGAACATTTTGTATGTTTATATGTATAAATCTAATTGATTAGAAATTATCAAACCTTTGCTTGAATTTTCTATATAAAGGAAATACAGTGAGAATTCTTGGAATATTTTATTTCTGAGATTGCATTTGCTGATTTACAAAATTTTTTATTTAAAAGTTCATTTTTAACATATTTATTGTTAAAAAATAGTTTAGGAAATTTATGTTTCTGAATAATTCTTTCTGTGAAGCTGAAAAGTACTCAAACTTTATATCGATACATTATAGTATATTTCATATTATTTTATATTACCCATATATATTTTTTGAGGTTTTTGTGGTTTTTATGATAAAAAAGTCTTTACTATGTTTAATTTTATATAACCCATATATATTTTTTGAGGCTTTTATGGTTTCTATGATAAAAAAAATTCTTTATTGTGTTTGATCTTTGAAGTAGAAGTAGCTGTGTTTGAAGTAGTTGATTTTTAGCTGTAACTAAAATTTTTTGGAATATTCTGTATGTTTATTAGTACTAGTAATAAATTAGATTAGAAAAAATCAAAGCTTTGCGTGAATTATTTCACAAATGTAATACACTAAAATTATTTTGACTAATATATTTTTATTTGCCTTTGTTGGCTTACAAAATTTATTCATTGAAAGTTAATTTTTGACATATTTAAAAAATATCAAAATATATTTATCTGAATTGATTTTATGATATTTTTTCATAAAAAATCACAAATTTATTTTTGCAAAGCCTGAAATTTCTATGTGAGTTGTATTGTCACGTTATAGATATAATACAAAACAAAAGCAATTATTATTTTCAATATTCATAAAATTTTTTATTTATTTAATTTATTTTCTAATCGAAAAAATTCATTCAATTTTCAAATCATTTTAGCTAATGAAATTGAGTTAGTGAACTTACTGTTTGTTGTGTACATAAAGTAATAAATAATTTATTGACTCATGTACATACTTTCGCAGAAAATAAATAAAATATAAGGAATTTTTCAAATATTTAAATAAAAAAACCTGTATTCCAAAAAATACTTACCTTGATTTTCTTTATTGTTGATCTAATTCCGAATCTCAAAAGATTGAATTAGCTGTTGATATCGATTGCATTTCTTCCAATACATCTAAAAATATCTAAAGGTAAAATCTTAACATTTCTACTCTAAAAATCTCAAATATCTCACTGAATGCTTCTTGCGCAAAATCTATAAGTACAGAAAAAGAAAAAAACGATACCTGAAAGTAAAAATTGATACAAAATTTATTATTATTTTTTTAATGAAGTGTTGTTTAACACTTCATTAAAAATAATGATGTGAACTAATTATTGAGCATATTGCACGCAATATTCAAATGTTCTTTCCAAAATCGTTATTTTGATACATGTTATTTTTTGAAGCAAATGTCTTCATTTTCTCTGCAATGTGTATTAAATTTTAAAATTTCAACTTGAATTCATAAAAAGTACTTACACATTTTTAATATGTATTTACGATTCTTTTGCATCATGCAAACATTTTTTTCACTAATTAGGAAGTTTTTCAGGAATTATTTAAGTTAATTTCCTCTTTTTATATGAAACGTTTCAGAGAGGGGTATTTCAAATAAAAGGAATTATGTTATAAGAAATTATTTTCATGTTTGAAAATCAACACTGCAATACTTTCAAGTGTTTTAAAGTGCTACCTCGTAGTAAGATACAAAAAAGTCTTTAAATATATATTTTTTAAGTATAATTTTTATACAAAATGGAAAACAGTCAACTGAAACGAAAGTGTTTTTCATTTGAAAACAATCGTATTAAAATTTCATCTTCTAAATAAATCTTCCGATTATGAATTAACGATATATTTCTTGACATGTACTTGGGTGTTAACCCATTTTTGTCTTAAACAGGTCATGATATAAATCTAAGATAAATTTAAACTCTACTTAATTTCCTTTAGTAATCCTATATATTGAATTGCTTACTGATACTCTATAATTTTGTAATTAGGTTTTCTTTTCATTCACAGTTTGGGTTTTAAAACATGAGTCTTTATATTTTATTTGAATTCTATTCTTTCCATATTATTAAAAATTTAAGAAGTTAGGATTTATTGCAGACTTCTGAGAAAAATATTATTAAATATTTACAAGTGACAAATTAAAGTACCAGATCATAAGCGTACACTGAATTAAAAATCAAAATAACTTCTAATGTTAAATTTTACATAAAATATTAATCATGCTGTACATAACGCTAAATAATTATTTTTGAAATTTTCAGAAAAAAACATCCCTTAATTTAAATAAAAAAAAGCATATATTTAATTCTGAAAACAAAATTTTTTAAAAAAAAACTTGTATTTATATTTAGTTTTGTGTATTTATCATTCTCAATGAACAATTGAATTTGAAATCAGATTTGAACATTTTATAAAAAAAATTCCATCATGTGTTTTTTTTCACACCTTCATAATTGAGAAGCTCTGAATTTGATAATTTAAGAGGACATTAGAAAGGTAAAAGCTTTAAAATCAACGTTACCACACTTTTGGAAGACACACATTTTTTTCACTTTTTTTCTTATTAAAACTAATAAACATATTAATATGCGAATTGACAATTTATGAATACTTCACTAACAAAAATAACATATGCATATTTTGACATTTATTTGATCCATATTTTTAAAAACAAAATTGCAAGCACTCTTAGCAAGAGAAAAATATACAATTATTACTGTATATTTAGTTATAAAATATTGCTTTTTCACGAAAAAATGCTAATTCGTATCTAGAAAAATGGCTACTTTTATCAAATTAATGATATTGACAGGGTGAATAACACAACTATGTATTTTATCATTCCGTCCTTCAATTAACTTTTGTCAAGTTATTTTAAAGTATTTACCTGTCTCTTTAGACAGGTAAAGAATAGAGTGTTTTTCCTTCTTAAGCAGAAGATTCGTATTAAATACCCCCATTTTAAATCTGAAGGACATTAAAGAAATGTATACAAAGATTTAATATAAGGCATCATAATAAAATTTACCTTAGATCAAGGAATACATAGGAATTAAACATTTTAATTGATACTAGTCTTAAATAAGTGCATTTTTTGATACAGTATAGATTTGATCTTATCTCTGTAGGTACAGTAACTTTGTTATCTGTCTGCTAACTTTGTAGGCACATGATTTGGCAATTATTATTTTAACTACCTTGATTATCTGGCAGAAGTTGATATGGAATTATTAAAAATTGTTTACTAAGCATAATAATGTGTGTTTAAAGGAATAAAGAAAAAATGGATTGATTTTTAATTTACAATTATTTACAGAAGGATACTATAAAGTTTTGAAAGAAAAGAAATCTGAAAGTAATTTATTAAAAAATGCAGTATAAATACTTCAAATAATTTTAAAAAAATGTTGTAGCTTAAAGACAAAAATAATTATCACGTAGAATTCCAATATTATGTACTAGATTATTTATCAGTTTCTAAGCTTGCACAGATTACCGAAGTCCACAATATATTTAAAACATTTTTTTTTAATTTGATGCCCTTACATGAAAAAAATTCATCTGCATGAATACTTTTTTACAAATTTCAAATACTTTTTAATAGAATAAGCATAATAAAAGTAGAAACAAAAATTCCTTTCTTTTCTTTGTAAAATCGTGGTTAAAAAAATCTGTATGGCAACCCCTCCCTTTGGACTTTGACCTCTGGGGGAACAGAAGACATTCCTTGGGAGCGGGGATAATGATGGGGACAAAAATAAAAAAAATATATTTTTAAAATGTTTTCGAAGAAACAGAAAGCATTCCATGAGAGTGGGGAAAATGATGAGGAGAAAAATAAATAAATAAATAAAAGCTTTTTGGTCTTCTTTTACATTTTTTAAGTGTGAGTTGCGTTGTATAACTTTTTTCCCCCTAAATAAATTTTGCCGTAATTCTCTTAATAATTCTTGTACCTTAATTATTAACGTATCTCTTCAAAAAATTATGATCTCGATAAAAAAGAGATGAAAGTGTGAGTCAATATTATCAAAACTTTCAATGTCAAGTATGATATTTAATAAAGTTTTAAGTTTTACTAAGCCAAAATAAATTATATAAGATCAAATTATTATGTAGTTTTACTTCACTTGGATAAACTAAAACTGAAATGTTTTTAAAAATGGTATGAAGATTTTCTATCAATGTGTGTTAAAATGCTTAATGATCATTCAAGTAAAATCCATTCAATGAAATTCTATTAACAATAAAAGTGTACTTAGTGTCAAAAATTAATTTATAGAATAAGCTTTTTAAGGTTAATAAGTAACATCAATAAATTTCTCAATAGATTTCTTATATTTTTTCACATTACCGAAATTCATAATGGAGAACAATTCTAAAAGTATTGAGAATTATTTTCTAACAGTAGATATATTTTTAAGAATTTTTTCTCCAGAATTTTCCTTCCATCGAAATTAAAAATATTAAGGTCCTCGTATGTATATTATATTTATATATTAGATTCAAATACAGAATGAATACTAATTTCACATGCTACATGAATATATTAATATAAACAATAATTTTGTCATCCAAATAAGTGGAAGTAACTTTCTAACATTAACATTTACTTTGAAATACACTATTATATTAGCGAGAATCGTTACCTAGATACAAATATTTCCAAACTTTTACTAATGGGAAGATAGATTTTTATTTCATAAATTACTTTATTAGAATTAGAATGATATGCAAATTTCAAGGGGAATGCTTAAACTTTCTAAATTATTTATATTCCTTCACCAAAAGTATATTTGTTTATAATAAAATAGCAAATTCTGCGCAGAAACCAATTCTTTTAACTACTTGTCCTTTAATTAAGCTTTGACACCACGTGTTGGACAGACTAAGGCTGTTAAAGAGCATTTCAGTGTCAAACACATATATTGCTTTCCTGAAGTTCTTGTCATATATAGTGACACATATTTATGTGTTATAAGGGTTGAAACCCGGAAATCATGTGATCTCCACGACAGAATTGCAATCAAAATGCAGAATCGTAACGTTCATCTCATGTTGTTCAGCAGGGAATGGGTTCGAACTTGAGAACTCTCACTCTGTTGAGGGCCGTCCTGCCATTAGGCAATGGCGAGAATACTTAAGGCTTTCCTAGAAGTTTCTCGGCTTGTACGGATTTCTTGATATTACTAGAAGCAACAGTAAAACTTTAACTGCAAATTCATCTCCTTTCCACTTGATTTTGCAAAGTTGCATTCTTAATTATGCAATATGTTGTCTACAAAGAAAATATATTCACTTTTTTCCCTACTTTATTTTCAGACATTTCCTGTTAACTAGAACTAAATTACTCGACGCTATTTAATTGTTATATTATTTATAGAAATATTTTCTCGTCGTAGTGCAATATGACTTCTTGACAAAAAAAACAAGGTATTCTATTTATGAATACAATAATAGATAGATCTATTTTAGAATTCTTTAAAATTAGCATTTTTAATGATTAATAAGAAGTGTGCATAAACTATAAAAGTTTCCCTTCAAATAATATGAATGGATTTTGTAAAGTATTTCATGTCACACCTCTTAATGCTTTGCTTCTATAATTATTATTAGTAAAGGTAATAATACTAATGTTATTTTACTCACTGAAATTTTGCTTAGGAGACATAAAAATTAGAATGCAATTATTGTATTGTGAACTTTGTCAGATGAATAAGCTACATCTCAGGTCTCAGCCTCTTTAAGAGTAATTCCTTAAATTACCCTATAAACCCTGTTCAATACTATTCTAGGAATACTTAATAAAATACAAATAAGTATTCAAATTTACAAATAAATTCAATAGTCAGAGCGTCATCAAATTTAAATTTGAGTGGCAGCTAGTTAAAACTTTATATCTATTAAAAAAAAAAACAATTAAAATGGCTTAAAAAAATTCGAATGATTACAAACTTTTATTTTTTCACCTGCTAATTGAAGGAATTATATTTGCATCCCTTCCTTACTAAGCAAAGAAGAAACTCATAATTATAAGAAAAGAAAAATATCAAAACTGACCAAATTATTTGAAAACAGGAATTCTCCAGAGTCATAATTTCTGAGAATGACTTAAAGGTGTGGATAGTAACAGAAAAATCATGGATTCAATTTCAGATTCAAAAAATCTAATCAAAAGCTTAATTATTATTCAGATTTTAAAAAATTTCGCTGCGAATCTAGTGTACAAAGCTGTAGAATAAAGAAAGGCTCAATCAGCTTTTTGTGGTTGCCTCCTTAGTCTAGTGTCACTTTATACCGTTATACTAGTAAGAAAAACCCCGGTTTAGAAACGACAATTATTAAAATTATGTATTTTTCAACGTTTTGGAATATTTTTTCTATATTTCTAAACTTTGCTGCCAATATAAATATAAATTATTAAACGCATATTTGCGTTATGCTGGCTTACTATACTAAAGAATGATCAATTAAAAGTTGACTGATTTTAATTTTTCATATTTGTTTCAATGAAAACTCTAGTCTGATAATGAGAAATAAATTGGAATAGAATACACGATTAGTATTTTTGGATTATTTTTAATGATTTAATCATTTTATATTTGGGTACTTTTTCTCGATGCATAGCTAGTTGTAATTTTTATATAAATACAAGGCTATTGGCTCAGTAAAGACATTATATAAATACATATTTAAACTCTATTTCTTAAAAAATAGCAATGTTTTGTATTTTTAAAATTAAGGAAGAGAAAATATTAACTGGTTACGGTAGAAAAAGCAAAATTTCTTCATTCTATTTAACTTAGATGATCTGATAATTTTTAAACACACATACGCACACAGCAATTTATATACGAGTATTATTGTATTTTCAAAATCAATTTTTAACAAAATTAATTTATGTCTATTGGAAATATTTGTGCTATATTGCAATATTTCTATAGAGAAGAAATGAAATTTCAAAACAAAATATTATATGCTAGAATATTATCTCTATAAAATCATTTAAATCAGAAAATGTAAAGATTCATTTGAATTACTGCTGTAACTGTTAGTGTCATATAGTGTGTTTCTTATTAATGACATCAATTGAAACTCATTCTGACTTATTACACCAACCGCAGAAGATATTTCAAAATATAGCACAAAGGGGGATTTTAATGAAAGAAATTGTACATTGAATGGGGTGTTTGTTTTTCGGATAATCAGTCGCCTTACATTCACTTCATATACATATAAATTGATTCTACTCATATGATGTTTTATTAGACATTATTTTTTTCTTCACATTGTCATTGATAAGTAAAGTTGAACAATAAAGTAAGAACGCAAACTGGTCAGTGCAGTGTAAACTATTTAACATTTGTCAGGCATATTTCTGTGAAATATAATCACAACATTAGATCTGTTAATTATATATATTGAAGATACAAGGTTAATATGCAAAACATCTTAGGTACATCATGAAATCTAGGTTAAAAAAACTTAAAAAGAGGAATGAAATATCTTATAATGCTATTATCTCTCTAAAATTTATTTAGAAAGTTTTGTTCAGACACAGTTTTATTTTAAATATACAATAAAAAAACGCTTGATTGATACATAAAAAAATTGATTTACTATAATTTCAGGTTATATCTCTCACTCTTTGATGTCATTCGGTTTACAATTAACTCTTTCTCTCTCCTCCTACCTTCATTGTTTATTTACGCTCCTAATTATAGATTGATTTATTATATGCTCTAGATATTAGTTAGTATTTCATGAAAGTTTGAAAAGAAAACTTACTTATTAAGAAAAAGTATTTTTCTTTCTTTTTTTATGAATTAAGTACTTGTGAATTTTATTTTCAATGTAAATTTTATTTCATGAAGTTTAAAATGAAAACTTACCTATTAAGACAGTATTTTCCTTTCTTTTTTATGAATTAAGTACTTGTGAATTTTATTTTCAATGTAAATTTTATTTCATGAAGTTTAAAAAGAAAACTTACCTATTAAGACACAGCATTTTCCTTTCTTTTTTAATGAATTGAGTACTTGTGAATTTTATTTGCAATGTAAATTTTATTTCATGAAGTTTAAAATGAAAACTTACCTATTAAGACAGTATTTTCCTTTCTTTTTTATGAATTAAGTACTTGTGAATTTTATTTTCAATACAAATTTTAGGGAATAGTTGTAAGATATGCTTCGGTTGAAAAAATTTATTATATTTGTCTAAAATGCAATCGCTTCCCATTTCACACTCAGGGTATTGCAATTTATTTTACACAGTATAAATCACTCTGCTCTCAAATAATAAGTTAAAAATACACACTACGAATGCTATTCAAATAATAATAAGTTACTATTCAAAATTAATAATCAAATAAATTAGCTAATGACGTGCTTTATGAAGAGAAGAAATAATATAAATCATGTTAAAAGAAAACTCGTGGAAAATAAACTTTTCATTTATTATTTTAAGTAAAAAATCTCTTTAACGATTTGCATTCAGTTGATCCATTGATCTATTTGTGATAAACTAATTGGACAGAAAATTTTAAATTAAATAGATCGAATCGGTTGCGGATTTAGAGTGATAAAATTAGATATTTTAACGGTGATGTGAGAAAGATGAAAAGCGCCCTCTATTAGACTTTAAAAATACTACAACTTTTCAAATTATAAATTATGACTTTTTTTCTCCATTTATTCACGCAAAAGAAGAATGTTACCAATCCACATCATTTCTTAATTCTTAGAATATTTTCTATAATTATACTATAGTTATTTCATCCTTGTTTATGATTTTATAACTTCTTAATCTAAAAATCGCTCACGATGATCAGCTGCTTCGCGTTTTTATTTTTAAATACATGGACATTATGGAGAACGTAAACTTATGAATGGCAAAGCGACTACAAAAGAAATAAATTTTCTAAAAAATTTTGTGCACAAGTAGTCTTGTCGGCTTACAAGAAATAGGTATTGATGTAAATAGACAAAAAAAATTATTGAATTAAGTGCATCAAATTTTGCTTTATTCACTATGAAAAATACGAAGTTCACATCGTATAATATCTAAGAACCTCTTCTTATGTCTTATCAGCTATAATATCATTCGAAGCAAATGATAACAAATATTGTAGTAGATAGGTTGTTAAATTATCGAGAGATGTTTTAGGCTGTCTATGATTGCCGACAAAATCGCTAAATACATCTTAACATCTCGTTGATTGTTAAGCTTTGAAGTCGACACCTAAGATGGCATTATTTTTCTACAACAACACTATCGGAGGGGACGTTGCAGAACACTTAACATGTATATTACTTCTCAACAACTCGAGATTTCTCGGTTGGATCTGTTTTAAATATGTTACTTACTGGACACGTGAGTAAAGAGCACTTCCGCTCCAGGAAACGCCATAACCACAAATCCATTAAAGTTAAAAACTATGTTATAACGTAGTCTAATTATTGAAATATTAAAAAGATAAGGAGTTATATACACCTAATAGATTTTCTAACAATGAGAATTTTAAAATTACTTTAGGAAGCATGGATTAAAACTGTCATTTATTTTATTTATTTTGAGAACTTTATGTATTTTTCAAAGGCAGTGAAATATTTTGACATATTTCAAGAAAATAAACTCAGAAACATATAAATTGTGAATGAGATGTTTGGTCATTCCTTAATTTTCAACCAGTCTACTAGGGAGTAAACATAGATCCTAGATTAAAGAATGAAAAAAGCATGAGTGTCATAATATCAGAGGTTAAAGAAGTTAATGTAAGATATCGAGATGTGGTTGATATACCAGGTTTCTGGGTTAGATTATTGTGATTTTTAATTTTGTCGTTATCTTGACTTTCTTGAAAAAAACAAGGAAAAATTGTAGATGATTTTAATGAAGAAATGTATAAAGACTTAAAAATATTAAGTTTTGTTGATATAACCACTGAATTAGGAGAAAATGTTTCCTATAAAATAATATATCTGAATTAAGGAACTATAAAGGACAGTACTAAACTTAAAATAAGTTCAGATATTGTTAAAAATTACTTAAAACCGTATTTTAATTAATCGTGAAAAGTGATATCTTATAGAAGCAAAGGAAAATCTAATTAGATGTAGTGTAAGCAAAGTTAAAACTTGCAGGTATTCAGACAGAAATTAAAACTGTACCAGAAATTGAACAAAAAGAGCAACTCTGTGATTCAGATTTTTTAGTTGAGAAAGGGTTAAAATTTTGACTATTAAAGTATGGAGTAAATGGAAGAAAACTCAGTTTTCTTTTTACAGATTTTGCTTAAGAATCAACTAAGACTCGAGTAATGTATTAGAAAATTTAACACTAGTAACTTATTAGAAATGTACTGAACATGTGTTTAAGTATTTTATATAATGTTAGGTTTTATTGTAAAAATTTAGAAATGTATCAAGTTTTAATCAATAAAGCTGCTCTCACAACTAATTTCATAATGATATGAAAATTTTAAACCTTGGAAAAAATAATTATATTATACTTGGTTAAAACAGAGCTTATAAAGTTTGCTTCAAATAATATTTTTCAACTTGATATAAAAAAAAATTTTTAATTTTGTTTTAAATTTAAATAGTGATTTAATATAATATTTGTATAGTTTTTTGGATAGTAATTTCACATCGTTTGCTTTATAATTCTCTTTAAAATGAATTATTTAATTGTAGGATTTAAGAAATATTTTAAGAGAAAGAAAAAAAACCTATGTACATAAATTCATCATAAAAATAATTTTTAGTGTTTATAAATGTCACTTCTAATTCTAAATTAGGATATTTGAATGTGAGATGTGAAAAGTGCGTTTTTAGCGAAAACGAAAGGAGGAAAAATAGCTACTTTTTATAACCAAGGACATTTAGCGAGGTACATTCTGAGTGAATTAAAGCGGTCACCCGGTGTGACTTAATTTTCAAGCGAATCAGGTGAATTTTAGAATTCTCCTGAGCACATTTTCAAATGTTTTCTTTACGATTAAAATAATTGCATAAAGTTATGTACCTGCATAAAAATGTTTTTGAGGAACGATTACTTATTACTCAAATGGCAGAGCGTAAAATTATTCTACCTCATTTTGCTGTTAACATATACCGAAACATAGAAAAACCGAAAAAGTAAAATATATCAGCAGCATATAGATTAAAAATACAACTCTAATTAATGTGTGGACATACAGGAATGTTTATAATTTAGAAAATAACATGCTTTTTAAATCTGAATTGTTTTGAGCGCTTTAATTTGGATGGCACAAAATGCTTGTCTAATGTTGAAGCAAGTTTCACAAAGAACCTTATTACTTACAAAATGATAACTAAGAATATGTTCACTATTAATGTGAGCAATGCTTAGACGTAATGTTTCAAATAAGTTATGTTAGGGTTTGTAAAAAAAAAAAAAGATTATAAATTTAACTTTTTAACAGGATAAAATCTCTATTCATATCACTGATAACATATGGAAGCATGACTGAATAATATACGTGCTCGTAAAATCTGTGAAATCGAAAGTCCTGTGGTCGGTCGTTGAGCAGTTACCATGGGTGCAATGGTCTGGAGAAATTTACTCCCCCTTCAGATCAATGCCAAAATTGAGGGAGTAGATCCTCTGGTGCTGCCATCTATCGGAGGATTTGAAGAGCAAAAGTCGTACTTTCACCTCCATGGTGCTCTGATTAAACGAAAGACGCTCCCAATTGACTTAAATTCGTGTAGCCAAGGCATAGCGAGCTTGGCTTGTCCAAGTGTCATTAGTAACAACAACAACAACACAACAACAACATGACTGAATAATAAAATTCCCGTGGTTTGTTTGATCATGGTTCACGTAAATTTATGCGGTTTGATTGCTACCTAGTTTTCAATTCCATTCACATTACTTACACTTTCTAAGATAAAGTTCTTTTTAAAAACGAAAAACTATATAAAAAATATTGTAAAATTCATATTATCAAAGAAAGGAAAGAAATCTATCAACTATTATTTGAAACGGTATATTGCTAATAGAAATTACACCTTAATATAAAATAGAGACGAATATAATATTATGAGTTTTATATTAAGATATTTTATAAAATTCCCACCATATAATATGTAACACCTTCAAAAAATATTTTTGAAGGTATTACGTATTATGGTGGGAATTATTAAATTTGTGAAATTTGTAATGATTTATAATACTTTCTTGATAGAGATAATATATTAGCAATAATCTTATTATATTTAATGCAGTTTTTATTTACTTATTTTTGTGTTAAAATAGATTTATTTTCAATATATTTGATAAAAGAACATTTTCTCGTATTAAAGTAAAAGTAGTTAGTACGTCAATGCCAATTGTAATCGCTCGCTTATTTGATTATCCAGTTTATATGTTTTTTATAATTTTAAAATCCTGATATAACAAAATAAAAGAAATTGAGAATAAAAGCCAATGCTTATATTGTTATTTTTTTTTCATCGTTAGTTATGTGGTTACTTTTAAAAATCGAGAGTTATAAAAATTTCATTCTCCATTTTTAAAATAATATTAAATTTTAGATTCTAAAGGTTTTTTCCTATAATTTATAGGAATACGTTTATTTTTTAGAAGTACATTTAAAAATTAAAGCCTTTGAATGGAAGCTTTCTGTATCACTCGTTTATTGTGGAGAATTCTGAGAACACAGGGAGGGATAGGGATGAGAACATTAGCGGGTGAAAGGTAAATCTGGGAAGGTTCTCTGCACACCCTTAGAAAGGGATTAACCTCCCTCTTTTCTTCCTTTTTTTAAATTTTTCTTAAGCAACGAGGGTTTGCCGTTTTCTCATTTCGTAAATAAGAAGCGAGCTCACTTTTTAATAAGCTCTTCTTAGGAAACACCCTTAAAATGAATGCTATTGGAAACTAGTTTTTATTTCCTCACATTTAGAGAAAAAAAGGAATGCTACGTTTTCTTATTATTTTAGGTGTACACTGAAATGAAGTCGAAATTTTATGCTACCTGAAAAGAAAAAAATATCCATTGAAAATTTTGAAACTTAGAAACTTTTACAAGTTTCTGTTGGAAAAGGGCGTTCTATTTCTCGAATGAATTTTAGCAAAATTTTAGCATCTTCAAAAAAGACAAAAGACTGACTGTTGCCAATATTGTTCTTTGATATCAAAATACATTTGGCTACTGCCTTACCCAACACTTTCTCCTAGATCTCTGACCAACAGAAAATATTTGACTTATGGCTCCTGAGAGACTATATCAAATGCTTGTCACCGAAGTCGGTAAACTTGTGGCATTGTGTTTTAGATGCATCAACTGTTGCACTTATACATGCAATTCAATCTCGCTTTAACTCAATAGTCAAGCATATAATTTTTGTTATTGTAACCAGAGAGGCATACTGATTTTTCAATGATCTTTTATTTCCATATTTATTAAAGTTTAATCACATGTAATTTTCAATATAATATATTTGTCTAATAAATATAATTTTTTTATTTGCATTTTTTCCTGTTGTGTCAATTTTAACGGCCTAAAAATTGTAAAATATATTTTAAAGAAGTTTATAAATAACGATACATAAATTCCTTTTGGCATCACACAATTACAATAATTAGCTCCTGGTTGATTCAATAACAGTAAGAACAGATTTATTCATTTCCAGTACAACATTTGTTGAACATATGAAAATATACCTTGCCTCATAAGCAGATAAGGGAATTGTCTAATCTACTTTCTAAGAAGGCACAAAAATCCATGTAGACAGTTGCAGTAATATAAAATACTATTCAACATTGTTAAAAAGCTATCCGTTGTGCTATATGAGTACTTGTATGATGAGGATGTAAACTAAAACTTATTCCCGTTTATATTTCCCAATTGTTAAGAATTTGAAGATGTAAGGGTTAAATAAGCTTATAGCTATTGAAAATGGACTGAGTTATGTTGAGAATATTTCTGAGTCTGGTTTTGAGTATGTATGGATCCTAACTGATAGCCAATCTTCAATCCAATATGTAAGCAATTGGATGAAGGTTGGTGGCAGAGCTGGAAATTCAATATTGAATGTGATCTATTGGCTCTCAAAGAATTTTGCAAATAGTTTTTACTTTCAGTGGATCCAATCACACGTCGCCATTAAAGGAAATGAGATTGCCCATTCAGTGGCTAAGGTTGCCTCTTTGGAACCTTCACAAACTAATTTACCATCCACCTTTAATGAGGTTTTTACTGAGAGTAAAAAAATGCTTATGGATGTCTGAAAGGTTCCACCTACCCATAATTGGTATCCTAGAAAATGGTCTGCTGGCGCCTTGCTTTTTGAGGGAACTAGAGGCCAACAGACATGTACTTCACGTTTCACCAGTGGTCGCCTAAGTGGCTTCAAATATGTGCAGTGTCAAGACTTTTAGTGTGTGCTTAAAATGTAAAGCTTAAAAGGCATCGTCAGGGCATATCTTTAGCTGCTTGAGTTTTGACTTGAACGAGGCTTTTTCAAAGCCCCTTATGTTTTTGGATTTCCTGGCTTTTTATGAACTTGTGAAGTTGGTCTTGTATTGGAATTGGACCATCTGGAATTAGCAACAACAACAGGGGTTAAATTTTCAAGTGTGACCTAAAATATTTTTAGGTAATTAATGTATGAAGACTGAAATCATTTTGAAAATATGACCACGTATAATCCATCTCACTCTCATCAGACATCATTGACTAAATAATTTTAGCTCCATATTATTTCATCGAAAGGTAAATTTTTAGTCTTCTGTATAGATGAAATTAATTTAATACAGAAGTTGAAGTAATAGAAAAAATACTTATATACTATCTGAACAGAGAAAATAATTAAACATAAATAATAGATAATGAAAGAAACAGAGAAAAAAAATTTTTGGTTGCCTCCAGCTTATACCCAAATTCAAATTTGTTTCTGTAAAAGTTAATATTGAAAACTTTTAGTTATTACAGAAATGAACATAGAATTCCAGAAAAAGGTTATAATATAAGCTCAGTTATAGCCTTCAAATTAAATGTATCGATGTTATTTAAAATTAAGTAAAGATATTATGCTTGTTTTATTTGAACCATTTTCTGTTTTTATTATATTCTATTTGTTTGTACAAGTTCTCATACTTTCCATGATATAAGAAATGTGATCATATGATTAATAATATGTTTATTAAAAATATTGTAATATTCGGTGGATCGTTGCGACAGGAGAAATTATATTGACACGAATGTGAACTTAATAATATATACTTATTTAAGAAGAGAGAGATTAATTGTGTGAAGGTGACTTCTCTATCAGTAGAGTTTTTTATATTCTCAACTGTTTGAGAATATTTAACCGAGCATACACGCAGATACATATGCGCCATGCCAGTTTTCAGAATTCATTTGCCCATGCAATAAAACTCTGTAAATATTGCTAATGACCAAAGAGCATATAATATTTTGTATCTGTACTGAGGGTTGATCGCATCAAGTTTTGTTTATTGTTAATGATTATTAAGCACTTTTTGATTAATCGATAGCTGATTTTACCATCTACCATTTAGATAGAAATTATAATGGATCACTGCTGGCCTTAATGAGAATTGTATATAGCACAATAATAACATTGTGAAAGTAAGAAAGATAGGTGAATATTTCATTGATCGCTTGCGAAATTATATCATAGCTTTGCTGCCCATTTCAATATATTGCACAATTCTCAATGTCAATCATCACCATATATTTTGCATTTTTTTACAGTTCTTCATAAGCAATATAATATATCGTTGTAAAAGACTCATTGAACAGAAATATGACACAATTTTTAGAAAGACTTTCCAAGAAGGTGTATTGAGAAATAGGGTGATATATTAAAAACATTATTAATATATACATGTATTCATGTAATTTGTAAATTTATTGAAAATATATTTACAAGAAAACATCAAATAAATGAAGTATATCAAAAGCATTTTGTAGATATTCAGTCAGAATGATATCTCATTTAAACTGTTAAACTTGAAATTATAGGATGATATGAATTGAATGAATATTCGAATAAAACTCTCTAGGGATTACTAAATTCAAGCTAGATAATTTAAGAATTATTAGACTCTAGGGATAAGCAAGAATATTCAGTAACTCAAAGGGATTACTAAATACTCTTGACGGAACTTCTGGTCTATTTACGCTAATATTCATTGTACAACTTAAGAAATTGAGTAGGATAACTGGAAAATGGTAAAAATAGCCAGAAAAAGTTGTCTACTTAAAAATAGATATTGCGCTAAAATAAATGAGAAAAGGAGGTATTAGATGTAAGCATATCTCTGTTTCAAGTACTTAATTTTTTGACTAAACAGATCTGGTATTAGTCATAAGTTCATCAATTTTAAGTATTGCGTCTCTCAAATAGAAACAATATGTAATAAATCACTCCAAAAATATATATTTACTTCAGAATCAGTCCCATATTTTTTTCCTATTTTCTAAATTGATATTTAACTGATGTATCAGTAAATAAGATTAAAAGTTGAAACAAACTTCTGGATAATGTAAAATCCGAAAATGTTTTCGAAATTCAGAGGTTACAATAAGTATCCAAACCATAAGCGATTAAATTGAAATAACACAATTCAAAATAAAACCTGAACACTTTAAAACACATTTTATAGATTGTTTCAAGACATGAAGGAAATGAACTCGAGTTAATGGGCATGTCTCAAATTGTTGCATGATATTTGAATCGCACCTTTGTAAATTATGCTAAATATTTTGTGATTGTTCTTTGATTGGAATTCTCTATATTTTTTATTATTGAAGTGATAGGGCTAAGTAATTATTTTGTTATCAAATATATTCATAGCGCGATCTAATGAATTTTCTAAAATAATTAATTGATTTCTTGTAAACTTTTTTTTCCAAATTCTATATAAATATATATAATTTTAGCTAATGTATTTAAAATATTCTTGCAATATACCCCAAATATACAAAAACAAAAATCAAAAATTATAGTTTTATTTCTATGCTCTGTTTTTTAAAAAAGTGCTCATGCATTCGGGTAACTAAGTTTTTGAGATTTTCATACGATCAAGATAATTACTATTGATATACAAGATAAAAACACTATGAAATAATACCTTATTTTTTAGACTTTAAATAATGCTTCCTTGAAAGAGATCATTCAGTATTTATTTACATACCGTAAACAACTGATTACTCGTTACTCTTTCTATAGTAATATAGCCGAGAAATTCCTTTATGGGTAAGCAAATTATCCCTCTTAGTTTTAGTGTTTTAATCTATTTGTTTCGTCCTTTATATTTTTTATGTGAACATTCTAGGACTAAGAAGTTCGAAACAGTATTTCTCTCAGACATTTTAAGGTTTATTTTCTGCCTATAAAGGAAAAAGTTTCATTATAAATACTCCCATCTAAGAGACTTAGATCCTACAAAATCAAAGGTGGAGAATAGAGTTTTATAAAATTTATTCGAAAATTAGAGTAAGATATAGAAATTCAGATTTGCTTTTAGACCACTCTGAAGTTTCATATTAGACACATTTCATAAAACAGTCCTTTAAATTCTATTATGAAAATCAATAGCTATTATTTATATGAATTTATATAATCGAATACTGAAATAATAACGGAAGAAAAATTAAAAGAAATTAAAGTGTGTTTGATTATTTGTTTACTGTTACATCTTATTTTTTATACAACACATAATTTCATTAATTAAAAATTAATTTAAGCCCGCACGTGTGGCAATTTCACTACTTCTCCACTCTAATCATATCTCAGTTTGTTTTAAGTCATTGAATTAATTTGTAAATTAATCCTGTTATTATCCATTGTCTTGTGTATGAAAATAAAGCATAAGTCTTAAGGACTCTCACATATGCCTGGCAGTTTTTAATACACTATAGTTATAGTAAATTAACTATTTTTATTTATTACATTACATATATTCAGACTTGTATGCTTAATTCTTGAGATCCGCTTGTAAGTCTTTGTCGATAATAGGACAAATAGCACAATGACAGATGTACAACCACAGAAGATAACGAAGAAAACACCCAGGGCCACGGTGGGAATCGAACCCACACTCCTACGCTCTCAAGCGATTAGCGGAGTGATGCTTTGACCACTCAGCCATATAGTATATTAAGAAATACCCCTGGTATGTATAAGAGAGAATTGTATGTTGCCAGCTATAATATGGCAAATTTAATTCATGTTGTGGACAAAATTTATATGCCAACATATTTATTGATATTTATTTTATGATAAACTTGACAAAGGGAAATTTAACTAGTCGATTGATTAGGATTCACTGTGGCCTAGTGGTAAGACATTTGCCTAAGATCTGTTTTGTGCATGCGCATTTTTTGGATTAGGTTCGTGGAAGTATACCGGATTTCTTCCCTTGTGACTCATGAATATGGCTCTCTATACTTGAAAAGACTTCCCGTAAGGGAATTTAAGTGGTGGATGTTAAAAGGCTTTACAACAACCTTAAGCTGTCCATTATACAGTGTTTAAGTCGAGCGGTTCAGCTCACCGTGGCCTAGTGATAGAATAGCGCTCTTTAGTGCCAAATAGTCCAAGTTCGATCCCAGAAGCTGTTGAACAGCGGGAAATGGATATTGCACTTTTCCCTTCTGCATGCAGTCTATTAGGTTTGGTGTTTGGTTGATTGGTTGGGTTTTATGGCGCAAGGTCCAAAAACGGACATGCTGCGCCAAGAATAAAATTTTGAAGCAGATATTTAATTAATTTATTTTTTTAAATTTTATTTATTTATTTATTTTTATTATTTTATTTATTTATTTATTTACTTTTTTTGGAAACCCAAGCAACATTAAAACCCTAAAAAACAAAAATCAGTGTATATGTATTATATTAAAATCCAATTATAAAATATAAAAATGAAATCAAAATTATATATAATTTTAAAATTTAAAAAAACGCAAATTAAATATAATGTAAAAAACCTATTGCCCTGAAAAAGGGAAATAGGTTCCTGTGGGGTGGTTCCCCAAGCAAATCAAATAAGGTTAAAATATCACAGTTAAAAAAGAGTAAACGATATTGGTTAAAATATGAACATGAAATTAAAATATGATAAACAGTGAATGGTCCATCACACGTTTCACACCAAGGATTTAATTCGTTTAAAAACAAATGTCTATGTGTGAAACGTGTGTGTGCGATACGAAGGCGGGTTAATCTTACATCAGCACTTCGTATCGGTAAAACTGTTAATGAGTTGATGTATGGAAATATGGCACGCAATTCATTATTGACCTGCATGTTCCATGACTCCTGCCAAAGAGAATAGATTAATATTTTAACATTTCTTCTCGCGTCAGACAAAGGAACTGATGGAAGACTTGGGCCAGATGCAGATTTAGCAGCTGCATCAGCCCTTTCATTACAATCGAGACCTATATGGCTTGGGATCCAGCAGAAAATAATGTCATATCCCTTGCCAGCAAAGGAATCTAATGCTCGGAAAATTCTAGACACAACAGGATGGCAGTCAAAACTACTGTTCCGCAAAGCTTCCAACACACTCAAACTGTCAGCGTAAACACAGTATTTAGAACTATCACATGTATTCATTTGCTGAAGAGCTTGATAAATCACTGTTGCTTCAGCAGAGAAGATGGAACAGGATGGATGGAGGCTGTAGCTAAGAGTTTTGTTCTCAATAACTACAGCACAACCAACATGTCCTATAGATTTTGATCCATCTGTGAAAATTGGTGTATACGTGGTATATTGACAGCGATGTGAGGCATATAGCGGCTGGAAGACAGTAGTTGTTGTATCTGATTTTCTATAATGAGCAAAAGCATTGCTGATTTTAATCTGTGGATCATACCAAGGTGGATGTAAAAGAAGGTCCGTTTTGTCAAAACGGACATCACATAGAACTGAATACAATAAGCTGGACTTTGTCCGAGTGAGAAAAGGTGGAATGCTGTATGAATGTACGTCATACAGCCTCATTAATGCAGGAGTAGTAGTCACGGAACGTAATGGATGATGAGGGTCAGACATAACTGCCAATTGTGTAAATAACGTCCAATCTGCCCGACTGTACACGTAAGTAGGTAGACGTTGTCCTACACTACTACCTCCAGTCTGGGAGATGACGAGAGGAAAATGATCGCTATTGTGCTGATCATTTCCTATAGTTAAATTTAACAATGTCAGAAGAGATGGTGAACAAATGACCAAATCGAGAGAATGAAATGTTCTTGTGGGTACCTGGAATTTTCTCGTTGGTATTAAGCAGACAGAGACTGTTATCTGAAATAAACCGCTCTATCTGCCGACCGCGAGAATTAGTATTTTCATTTCCCTACAAAGAACTATGGCCGTTACAGTCACCTAACAGCAGAAATGGTGTTGGCAGCTGATCTATTAGTGCATCGAGTTCCTCTTGGCGGATTACATCGTGTGGTGGTAAATATAAACTACAGACTGTAATCAAGCATGAAGTATAGATTTTCATAGCTACAGCCTGTAGAGTAGTATTCAATGGAAGAACAGTGCTGGGGAAATTATTTGATGTTAATATACAAACACCTCCAGACACTGCGCCATCATCACCACAGTCTTTTCTAAAGCTATTAAACCCACGCAGTGATAAATTATTGTGGGACTTCAGGAATGTTTCCTGAAGTGCAACACATGCGGGGTTATAGGCTGAAATTATAGATTTGGTGTCATCATGATGGGAACGCAAACCATGGCAGTTCCAAGAAACAAAGGAAGTTATTATTGAATTTGAAAAGCTGCTTTCCCGGAGCTGGAAAGCGTGTCATCTGACATCTCCTCGAGCAATTTGTCATTGTCCGAGAGATGTAAGGAAACAGCGTCAGCCTCCAGGGAAAAGGCTTTACGGTTGGATATGGTGGGTCGATTTGAGCCCTCCTTTGCAGATTTTAATTTATAAGCCTTAGTGACTTTTGTTCTAGCCAAAGGAGCTTTTCTTTTATTAACAGAATTTGAAGTTGATTTTGGATTTGATGTTGTTGTCTGGGGTAATCTGATCAAAGGAAGGGAAACCGACTCCGTTTGTGTACTTGCTGATCTGGTGACCCTTTTGGCCGTGGTTGCGTAACTTACTCCAGCTTTAGGGCAGCGAGAGGTAACTTGTCGACGAGCCTCAGGGTATGAACAATTGGTGGTAACCTTCAGAGTAGTTATCTCCTTTTAAAGTGCCCATATAGGACAACTTCGGGAATAGGAGGTGTGGTCACCATGATAGTTGACACACCTCTCCTTCGCTGTGCAGTTAGAGTTATCATGGCCAACCACTGCGCAACGCGTGCAGGTTAGTTGGTCTCTGCAAGCGTTCCTCGAGTGTCCGAAACGTTGGCATTGAAAACATCGCTAAGGATTTGGTATGTAAGGCTGGATGGGTAAATTCATATATGCAGCTTTTACGTGCTGCGGAAGGTCTGGCGTCACAAAAGTCAGAATAAGATGCTTAGTATTCATATACTTTTCACCTCTTCTGGCTGTAATGCGTTCTATAGCACAGACCTTCTGTTCTTGCAAATTTTCAAGAATCTCATCTGTCGGCGTAAACAGCAAATCGCCTGCGGAAATAACACCTTGAGAGAAGTTCAAGCTACCATGAGGCGACACAGTTACCTCTAAATTTGCTATTAAATTCAGATTGCTTATAACAGCTGCCTGAGTAGCATTAGCAACCTCGATCATCAAATCACCAGATCGTACTTTTCGGATATTTTTCACCTCCCCTACAGTGGCCGATATTCCTTTTTGAATTAAAAAGGGGGAGACACTTTCAAAGCTTTCCTCCTTTCTTTTAACAATAAAGTGTTTGCAGCTCAAATTTTTCATTTGTTGCTCTCGTGGGAGAAAAGATTTATTTTTATTTTCCATTTATCAGATTTAAAATTTCGGGACCTGACCGCACCACCCACCACCGAGTCCAACAAGGGGATGCAGACCAGCTACACCAGTGCTAGCCACAGGTCCTATACGCTCACAGTACATCCCTGAGGTGGCCTACACCCTTAACGAGTCACTCAGTAGATGTACCGATCGCTTGATCCATAAAGCCGATTGATGTGCTGAGGACCACAACACACCTCCCGTTTACCTGAAGCAGAGTCCAAAGTAATGTGTTGGTCTCTGGGGGCCTCAATTACTATAACCCTCCTTTCCAGGGACACGGGTCTCCACGCACGGTAAACACGTGGGTGATTTAATCCTCAAGAGAAGCTAATAGCAACAGAGAGGCGAAAGCTACTCAAGGGGACCCCTCAACCAATTACGAGGCAGCCACACTGAGGGAGAAGAGGAAGAAAAAGCAGAAGAGTAGGAGAGAAGAAAAGAAAGAAGAGGACAGATCACTAGGGTACCTCGGGATTGTGACACCCGTGTTTATCTAAAGAAGATAAACCCCCTGAGGGGGCAGTCTATTGGGGTTGATGATGAGAGTTTTCTTACTTGGACTCTAGAATACAGGCCACTATTTATGCAAAATTCTTCCAGAAGGCAATTATGCAATGTCCATTAAAAATACGTTAGTTCGATAGGCAGTTTAGTATCTAGTGACAAAATAGATCGAGTTTTGTTAAATTAGTTTAGTCCAATTTGAAGACAGGGAAACTAAACTTTTTATAATTTTGCAATTTTTAAACATTGTCAATAGTTACAAAAATAGTCATTAAAAATATATTAAAATTGGAGCATCAAAATATTTATCATTTTTATAAGTTGATTGATTTGACTCCCATAAAAATTGTAGTCTTCTATTTTAATACATGTAATTTAAATACAGTTATTATTCCATATAACTGATACAATTTTTCTCAAGTGTTATCAACATATAGCCCAAGCATTGCTCTGTCTACATTGATAGTATTGACTCACAATAATAATCATTTTATTACTCTATGTAGATAGCTATAAGACCGTCATTTCTATCTTTATAGAATTAGCACTAGTTAAATGAGTCATTTTCTGAATATGAAGCCTAAGAAATTAATTCATTTTTTGTGTATTACATGTTTATTAGTTTTTTTTACTACTTTTTCATTTATTCTTATGAATTTTTTGTTCAAATTTCCATAGTTGTTTTTTTCGCTCTAATATTTCATCGAGTTCATTTTCAAAGTGCTCGATATTACATAAAAGATTAACTACGACATTTCTTAAATTTGTCAAAACATTTGCAACAAAGTTCAATTTAATTTCAATTAATTTATGATAAAATATTTTCATTCAAATGAATTTCGTTTAAATTAAAGCTTCAAGCTATTTAATAAAGATTTTCAAATATATAATAACAATTGTAGAAACAATCATATCTTAATAAAATATTACACCTTATTAAAATTAATATTATTTTCAATTGAAAAGCACATTGTATCAAATAAAATTTTTTACTAAACGTACATTTTAAAGTGGCAATTCTTTTCAATGAAATCGTTTATTTCCCTCAAATGTGTGCTTATGGATGTCTACTAATTAATATTTCTACAGTATTCAAAACTTTCATAGTATTTGAAGGAATTTTCAAACTTTAAATATTACATATTTCTTTGAAATAAGATCTTATTAGAAAACAAAATATTTTTTATTTGTTTCTATTGCATTTAAAATCTTTTTACATAAACGTTAACTATTAGAAACATAAAATTGATATGTTTGAAGCTTCGTCATTACATTTTTGATCATAAAGCAAAATTTTGTTGAACAAATAATTACATCAACTGTGGTTTTCATGTTTAGATACAATTTACGAATTACTTATATTATTAAACAAATACTTATATATTAAAAAATTACTCTTATGCTTTTACAATTACTTTATATAATATAAGTAAAAATATTTCAAACATTCATTTGACTTGAATGATCTATGTGCGAAATGTAATTGCGTTGAATAACAATTAAATATATTTCTGATATTTTGCTAAACCTTAATGGGTTAATGCAAGTGAATTTTCACTGTTTCTTATTTCTTAATGTAATTCGAATCTCACAGTTAACGTAGCAGTTCCCCGTGCAAATATTGAAATACTTCATGGCGCCATTAGTTTTCTGGGGATAATGACAAATATCAGCAAAGAAATCACTAATCTTAAATAATAGCGAGAAATTCCCAGTATTTGAGCAAAGTTTATCTCAGATTATCTTGAAAAACACAACTTCCTACTGTATTTTTTGAAATATTTGATATAAAATATTGATACACCAAACTTATGTTTGACACAGATTTTATGAAAATACTTTCACAAATATTTATTAAATGAAAGTTTGATTTATAAGAAACATAAGAAATTCTATATAAAAATGCAAATTTTCTTTTTAAGGTTTAAGTTGGTACTTATGTTTACTTATTTCATGATATATTATTATCTGATAAGAAATTTTATGCTTCTCACTTATTATTGAATTTTTTCATGCATGTTGTAAATGCATGAAACTGTATGTGTCTTGTATTGTTCACTTATTAAAAATAAAATAAAATGTGACAGAAATAAAAATGGCAACATGTTAGAATTTATTGTCTGAATTCGTTTACTATAATTAACAACATGTATAACATGTATACAATTTCAGTTTTTGAAATCCTATTGTCAGAAAGGACAGATCGTTCTGTAGTAAAATTCAATCAGAAAATTTTAATATTTACCAATCATCAGCAAAAAGTGTCTATATATTTTCTAATAAAAGCCTATTTAAAATGGAAAATGTCCTATTTCAACAGGTACGATGAATATTTTTGTACTTCTCTTTGAAAAATATAATTAAATTTTCAGATATAATTCTTAAAATTGGGAGTAATTAAACAGATTTTCTTAAAAATTTTAGTCGAATATTAAGTAGTTAGAATTTTACATTAATTGTTATATCTTTAAGTAATTTATTTTAAAATAAAATGCAAACTAGAAACTTCATATGAATAATCCGTTGCTAATTTTATAAAGATTCTTATGATTTTTTACTACAGCAAATACCATAAATTTTACTCTTAAACCAAAAGACATATTTTGATTGTCCTTCTATTATTTTTGAAAGGATAATTAACAGTGAGTGAATAAAAATATATAACCAGTAGGGGAGATTCTTATAATTGGACGAAGTACACATTCTTTACTTCTTTGGGGGGAAATATTAATGTTTCCTTCCGTTTGTTATTTTTATTTTTTATTTTTTCTTTACATAAATTATTGCTCTTCCTTGACGTAATCCCCATTTATTAACAACGCCCACTTCTGTTATTTATTTTCGTAAAGTCACAGCAACATTCTGAAGAGAAATTTGTTTCTTCTAGAACAGCTGGAGAAACAAAATACTCTCATACACAAATCATAATTATTATTTTATTTAGATTTTTTTAAACGTCACTGATTCATGTAAAACATCTAGAAATCAGACTATTTTAATTTTTCATGCAATCCCTTATAATGTGATTTCGAATGAGGGAAAAATTAAATTTAAAAATAGCTTTACGTGGAATCACTGAGAAGTAAGTACATCTCTCTATATAATATTAATAATGGTATATTTCTCGAATGTAAAATATCATTGATTGTATAGTATGCATACAAAAATCTAGAATTTATATTTGAGAAATATCAAAAATAATATTTATATTTAATAAGCATAAGAAAAAAAGTGAAAAAAGCATTTTAAGTTAATTTATTCATAGCTTTACCCCAAATTGTCTTACAATATTTTTATATGAATTTAGTTTGTGTATTAACGCTAGAATTCGATATTAAATGATAAATAATTTATGTAATTTGAAAATTTCATTAATAATACATGAATTAAAATTGAGTTGAAACATAAATAGGTTCTTGTGATACGAATATAAAAGAAATAAGCATGATAAAATGTGAACTAGAAAAAATGCATAAATGTAATATTTGTTTTTCATTGAGAAAGCAAAGAAGAATAACATGTCACCTTTTATAATTTACATTTGAAATTATTAATTTCAATAAATTCTGTTATAATAATTTTTATCTAGAATCAAAATAAGAAACATTTTAAAATAAATTAACTGAAAAATCCAAAATTTTATTTATTTATCAGAGGAGCAAGAGGTATATTTCATCAAGTTTACTTGTTTAAAGCATCGGTTTACAAAGTTTGGCAATATCCTCTCACTTTTCGTGATGAAAGAGATTTTGGATTTCTCTAGAATAAAAAGTGATTTGGAGGTTATTTCCCATGCTATTTATATTCATATTTACTCCTAAAAATATTGAGTAAAAATAATATCTACAGCATATTTCTCCTTATAGAACCCTTTCGAAAGAAAAATTTTCTTTTGAAATTTTTATACATACGATAACAGTTCACAGAATTTTGTAAAAACTGAACCTGTGTAATAAAATAAAAAGGATATTTATAACACATTTCTCCTTATTGAGATTTATCGAAATTTCTTTCGAATTTTTATGTGTATATAATTAGTGGTAACAAAAATTTGTGAGTACTAAATTTATAATGTTCTACTCATGACTAATTTGCACTGAAATTAAGGAGACATGGAAGTTTGAGAGGAGGGTAATACACACACAGTCATAACTTTGAAAAGAGACTTTAATTCAAAATTAAATGGTACTATTTCAAAATTTAGATTATTATGTATCGCATATCATTGCCAAAAGCCCATTTTGTAACTCTAATTTCATGTAAGTATATGTATCCAAAATTACAGTTGTGTTTCATTTTTAGTGTAAACAGTTTATGTTTATTTTTTATAACTGACTTATAGTGAAATAAATATAGCTATAGGAAAATACATTAAAGTTGCATTTTATATTAATCTAACTTTATAATGTAGTTATAAATAAGGAAAATCAAAGAAAAATCTTAATTACATAAATTTAATGGAATTTTTTGTTGATTTATATTTAAACTCTATTTTATCTTTCAATCCTTTTTTAAACAACCTTGAATTAAAAAAAAATATCTCGACTTATTTCTTTTCTTTTTTTTTTTCCTTAATACTGTTTTTACATGTTAGCTCATCTTCGATATACTACTGTTTTTGAATGGCTGTGTTTTCCATTGGTTTAGATTGACTTTTTTATTTATCAAAAATATTTCCCTACTCATATTGTATTGTCCAATTATTATTTTGCATTGTTGTATGTTTATATCTATTGTTTATTCAAACACAAAAACTTAAAGAACCTTTAAATAACTCAAATTTCTTTTTTAAATTCATTTTGTACAATTCTGAAATATTACTCAAAAATCTTGTTAAAATGATAAAAAGCTATTGAAACAAATTTTTATTTGTTAAATGATATAAATAAAATGTTTGAGTATTTTATAAACTAAATTATTACCACTTCACTTTCTTTTATACCAATTTTTATGAATCTATAAATTATTAGTTCAATCTCACATGTGTACTATCATTTCTAAGCTAAGAACAACCAAATATATTTTTTAAAACACAATTTTGATTATTTGAATAATTTTTATAATGATAAAAATTATTTGTCTTTTAAATTTCTTTTACTTTTAATTACTTTAATTCTTATAAGTTAAATCTTTTTATCTTAAGTCGATTTATCGTAGAAAATTAAAAGAATTTTTACTTTCAAACATAATAATGTGAGTTTACGTCCAATAAAATTTTTTAAATAAAAATGCTAAATAATTTAATGTGTTGTGAAGGACTGATATTTGTAAGCAGTGAAGAATATTAGTACCGTATTTATGCTATTTTATCAAAAAAATGTTTTGCAAATATACTGGACACTGGTTTCCATTATTATTTATGTTACTGGTGTCTATAAAAAAATGAATTTGAATTCTCATAATTCATTATCTTATGAAAATTACCGACATTAAATATGTGTTTTTTTCCCTAATGCCCGTCTGTGACCTTAGGTCTTTGCTCTATTCAACTCTCTCTCTCTCTCTCTGTATATATATATATATATATATATATATATATATATATATATATATATATATATATATATATATATATATAAGATAAAACATGAAAAATATTGAAACCAGAAATATAAAATTGGAAAAATACTAAAACAGACGATGCAAATGACAAGAAGAAGGCATATCTGGCCATCTCCCTCCTGATGAAGACGTGGTCCCTATGCCTTCTTGCCATTTGCATCGTCTGTTTTAGTATTTTTCCAATTTTATATTTCTGGTTTCAATATTTTTCATGTTTTATCTTATTTATATTGGCAAATCTTTCTTTAGCTGCTTTTGAGCAGGCTAGATTTTCTATAATGTATTGTAGTTCCTATTTTATTATACTGTATTTTTAGTATTGTGTGTGTGTTTTATTACTTTATACATATATTTTTGCTTTATATTTATATATATATAATATACATTTCAAAATAATAATAACATAGTGGAGCACGCAGTGGGTGTGGCAGCTTCACCCAAAAGTGAAGTGGTAAAGAAAGACAAATATGAAGAAAGAAGGAAACATCCTGGCCCGAACCACGATTCGAACACGGGATCTACTGCTTCGAAGTCAGGAACGCTAACCTCTCCGCCGTTGATCGGCATAAACATGTGTACTTAAAAAAATTAAAAAAATTTCTTTTGAATTTTCATATATTACTAATTATAATATTTGAATAGCTTTTAAAATATAAATTTTTAATAACAGGTTGTTCATTTAATATGCTACTACCGTGTTAAAATCAATTTATTAAATTTTAAAATGAATAAAAACATTTTATTTAACCTTATTTTATGGTAAAGTTTTAGAATAGCAAATGAGAATTAAAAATCATCAAAATTGGAAATTACTATAAAAGGAGAGTATTTTATTCTCTATTATGAAATAAAAAGAATAAAGATAATATTTTATTTTCAGCATGTCTTTCTTATGAGAGTTTCCCTTTAAGCAGCATTAATTTTAAGGCTTTTTCTTCACTAGCAATTATTACCCAAAATTATTTGATATTTCTTCAGTAGATACAATTCTTAGGTTTCAAAATGAGTTCCGAAAAAAAAAACACGTTGCCAATATTCTTTCAATTATTTATCTACTTTAAGGTTTGATCATTAAAATGTAACCTAAAACATGTATTCAGATATAGTCCTTCCCTCATCCCGTGAACGTTGACAAATTAAAAATAATAAGACTCTCAATTCCCTAGTTTACTTTTTTCTGTACAAGCGATTTATTGCAGCATTATTCTTTTCTTTTATCCCGTGTTCTGTTTCAAATTTAGTTTGTTTTTCCCAATAAATATAATGGTACTACGTCATTAAGATATTTTTGTCGGAAGCGTGTAGGATAACACACACCCACCCTCCTGTAACACATCGTCCTGTAGTTGTTTGTAACAGGTATACAATCTTGCAGTACCAATTTCTTACATGTATTTAATGTTAATTTAAATAAACGTGTTTAAAGTACTACAGTAAAGAGCAAAATGAGTTTTATCTCAAAAATTAAATTCTTGATGCTGAGTGTTAGAAAGATAAAGCGAAACTTGTGTTACACAATGTGTATAACACATCTTACTAAACTTCTCTTATATATAACATAAATATATTTTTAATAGGAATTCATTTATTGTAAAACATCACGAAACATAATATTTTTTATTAAATATTATATATAATAATTCTTAACAACTCAGAAGTTTAAAAAGCATGATGTATGAGGGATTACTTTTTCTTTATTAAAATATTACTTTTTAATACAATGTGCAAACTTTCTCATCTGTACTATTTCAAATTTATGTGGAATATAATCCACTTTGTTTTCTTATTTCTT
The DNA here is from genome assembly GCA_037975125.1 of Latrodectus hesperus. Classification (NCBI taxonomy): domain Eukaryota; kingdom Metazoa; phylum Arthropoda; class Arachnida; order Araneae; family Theridiidae; genus Latrodectus; species Latrodectus hesperus. The sequence continues at coordinate 77,599,903 of CM075854.1, forward strand.
TCCTATTTAATAAAGTCCAGAATTTTCATTTAAAATGCTTACAAGTTTTAATTTGTTGAAAACTTTGCTTAATGTAAAATATCATTACGTGCTGTATATAAAAGATCCAGATAATATTTCATATGTACCGAATGATCTAGGATCAGATAATCTGAGTAGTTCCTCAACCTTCTATGACAAGAAAAGTAATTCACGTCACCCCATGTCACGTGAAATAGATCAAATATAGTTCTATTTGAAAAAAAGTTTGTGACATCTCCTATGATCCTGAAAAGGTCAAGGTGTTATTCATAGTAATTTCAAGTGAATAATAAAATTTTCACTACGTTTGTTGTCAGTTTTCTCGTATTCAAATTTGCATTTTTTTCACTGTTTTCTGAATGAATTGTTATAATAAAATATTTGCTTTTAATATAATTGAAACCAGTAAAATAAAAAAAATTCCAAATTTTACGTCAGCATTTCTCAGAATAAAAGCACGAAATGCTTTGAAAATACATAAAAAGTTGATAACACTCAGAAAAATAATGCTTGTAAGAGTCAAAAAAAAGTTTTAATGAAATCGTAAAAATGGTTCAATGAATATTGAAATTACGAAGAGGCATTTGTCTTGAAGAAGTATAACAATCTATTTTTTCAATAAAGGAAATATGAAGGGTCAGAATCTCTTGACAGAAAATTATCAATTTCTTAAATATAATTATCGATCAAGACATTATTAAATGCTTACATGGGAAAATTATTTCAATGCATGTATAAGTGATGTTATTTGCCATACCTAAAACAAGAATATCAACACTTGTTACACACACACACACACACACACACACACACACACACACACACACACACACACACACACACACACACACACACACACACACACACACACACACACACACCTTTCCATTTTTCCACCATTTCTAACCATTTTCCTTAATTTATACGATACGATTTAATGAAGATGCCAGCTGTTGAATGAAAAGTAATATGAAGCAAAATTGATTTCTAAAAACATTTTATTAACACAAAATTGAAGCTATTCATCATAAACATAGATGATTAGATGTCTTCTGTTGTATTTCTAATGGAAGGAAGCCTCCTATATGTTCAGGGAACATATATAAGAGACTATGGGAAAATTCGCAGACTATTGAGTCTTTAGGCCAGCAGGTGAGTTCAGTGTATGAGTAAAATGAGGGAATATTCGTAAATTTATTATTGTATGAAATAGGTTGCATTTAGCAAAGAACTTGTTATATTACTTTAACTCAGTTTAAATTTAATATTACATATTCCCCTTCTAAAAAATGAGTGGAAAATGTCAAGGATGGACATTTATAACAAATTACAAGAAAACGAAAATTTAACAATATGCAAGAATACTACTCTATTAGATAAAATGTATAAAAGTGACAGATAACAAATAAATGATAGGCTGTAAAATGAAAGTTAACACCTGGATTAATGGGCTCGTTTGACTCACCTTTATCCTACACAGTGGTTTCTATGTAGACTAATCTAAACAATGTATCGACAACGGAAAAATCGATTGTAAATTAATATAAACAAAAAGTTTATTCGCATGTATTAAGTAATATTTAGAAATAGCCGATCGATGGCTGAGGTTAGTATTCCTGACTCTTGAGCTGAGGATCCCGGGTTTGAAATCCGGTTCAGGCATGGATGTTACTTTCGTTCTCTGTTTTCTCTGTCCTTTCTTCTGACAATGTATGAAAGGGGCTTACCCTATAAACGGGTTTGTGGTGGTATGGCGCGGGCAACACTACTCTACTCCGTGACTTGGTACACAGGTGCCCGCTGGATAACGACAAATAAGTAGCAACTTAAGAGTGCTAAATAGTACACACCATTAAAATTCATTTGTTCGTCATTAAAAATTTGTAAAGAAGAAATTAGTTGTGACATACTCTACAAATTATCTATCCTGAATAATAGATGATTATGGATTGTTTTGATAGTGGAATTTTTGGATAAGAAACACTGAATATCTACATAAATTAAAGTTTGTTCAAATTATATATAATAAGCTAATGAGCTTCTTTAAACAACACATAATTAACTTCTTTAAACAACAAAGTTATGATAAATTTTCAGTCTGGTAACTTTGCACAAACTAAGTTAGCAGATACATGTTGATTATATAAATTAATTGAAATTGTTTAAAAATTTTATATAAATATTTGAGTAAGAAACCACAAAATACATTACATCACAATAGTCCAATAATACAATTATAATAACAGTTGATAATTCTTATTAGAATTGCTCTCATAAATCAAATCATACAAGTTTTAAGCATACAGAGAGTACTTTTTAGCAAATTTAATTATTCAAACAGGAAGCAGTACATAACCTTCATACACAAAATTGTATTGAATAAAAACATGAATAAAGGAAAATTACTAGCCTATTCAGGTATTAAAACTCATCATATAATATTAAAGCTTAATTTGAATCTTAAATCATATCTAATCTTATTTTTAATGACATTCCTTAGTTCTTTTCAGCGCTAAATTGTAGACTCTTTGACTGGTGGTTACAAATTTTGATCCCCAATTATACTAGTATAATATAATTTTCCGAACATTAAATTTACATGAAGACATTTTATAAAGGATTGGGTTGTATTGTATTCATCAGTTACTTTGTACCAAAAGATGAACTTAATTTACATTTTAATCTAGTAACAAGGATTTGATGCACACTTTCTACTTTTGCATTCGTGTAAAGATGATGACTTGATGTTAATATTTGGGTAATAATTTGTTTTCTTAAGAAATGTTTAATCTTACTTGAAGTAAAGGTGGGATTTTTGTATCCAAATGTATCTAATGGCAGGATCAGTAATTCTATGCTAATATTTTTTAATTGAAATATAATAATATTGGGTTGGCAACTAAGTAATTGCGGATTTTACTCATAGATGACTTCAGTTAAATTTTTAGGTTTGCAGACGTAGTACAAATGTAAAACACTTTTTGTTATTTGATAACTGGCAATTCTGCTGTCAATCAGTAAAAAAAGTTTTTTGATCGGTTGTGCAGTTTTCATTTCGAATTCGTTGAAAAATGGAAAATCAAAAGGAACATTTTCGTCATATTTTGCTTTTTTATTTCCGCAAAGGGAAAAACGCATCGCAAGCTCATAAAAAGTTATTTGCTGTTTATGGTGACAAAGCCTTAAAAGAACGGCAGTGTCAAAATTGGTTTGCCAAATTTCCTTCTGGTGATTTTTCACTCAAAGATGAAAAACGCTCTGGTCGTTCAGTTGAAGTTGATGACGACCTAATAAAGCAGTAATCGATTCGCATCGTCACAGTACAACACGTGAGATTGCAGAGAAGCTTCATGTATCACATACATGCATGGAAAATCACTTAAAACAACTTGGCTATGTTCAAAAACTCGATACATGGGTTCCTCACGAACTGAAAGAAGCGCATTTAACGCAACGCATTAACAGCTGCGATTTGCTTAAGAAACGTAATGAAAATGATCCATTTTTAAAACGACAGATAACTGGCGATGAAAAATGAGTTGTTTACAACATTATCAAGCTGAAAAGATCGTGGAGCAGGCCAGGTGAACCAACTCAAACAACATCAAAAGCTGATATTCATCAAAAGAAGGTTTTGTTATTAGTTTGGTGGGATTACAAAGGAATTGTCTACTTTTAACTCTTACCACCCAACAGACCGCCGAATACCTTCGGGTGGGACGGCGTAACTTAGACTTACCATCCAACGGAACGATCAAGTCTGATGTCTACATTGAACAACTAACGAAATTAAACAATGCAGTTGAAGAAAAGCGGCCCGAATTGACAAATCGAAAAGGTGTTGTATCCCATCATGACAATGCAAGGGCACACACATCTTTGGTCACTCGGTAAAAGTTATTGGAGCTTGGTTGGGATGTTTTTCCAAATCCACCATATAGGCCAGACCTTGCACCATCTCATTACTTTTTGTTTCGATTGTTTCAAAACTTCTTGAATGGTAAAAATTTCAATAATGATGATGATGTCAAATCGTACCTGATTCAGTTTTTTGTTAACAAAAACCAGAGGTTTTATGAACGTGAGATTATGATGCTGCCTGAAAGATGAAAAAAGGTCATTGATCAAAATGGGTAATACATTACAGAATAAAGTTATTTAGTTCCATGAAAAAATTGTCTTTGATTTTTCTAAAAAAAATCCGCAATTACTTAGTTGCCAACCCAATATAATAAAATTAAAACCACCAACAGTGTCAACAGAAAATATTTCTAAGTGATCATAAGCATTTGGTAGGAATTGAAGAAAATCATATTTATTTTGCTTAAATTTCTTATTAAACTGACATATTTCGCAAAGTTTACTTACATATAACGTCATCAACAAAGCTAATCCAGTAATTTTCAGGAGAAATTAATGCAATTTATATTAATGCAAATTTAAGAATATTAATATTTAAGCAAATTTAATATTAATGATATACCGATATAAGCAGATTTTTATGCGTTTCATTTAATAATTTTCCCTTAATGACGTGGGTACATAAATTTTATTCAACTCCTTCATTTCTACAATTAAAACACCATGTCTTTTAACTAAATTTTTAGCAAAAACATTATCATTATCTGAAATTTAATTTCCTCTAAATCTAATTAGGGATTAATATAGTGTCAACATATAAGCAATGAGAAATAGGATTTCTTGAAAATATATCTGCTTCAAAATCGGTAAGAAAAATTTATATTTATTCTCAAAAACAAACAATGAAAGCTTAAGTTATCACATGAATAATTTTTAGTAAGATGTTTGAGGTATTTCAACCAAACTAAAGGAGCTTGATCAAAAGAAACTGTAAATTTAACCCCATGGGATAGGGAATGTTAACAGTAAAATTTATCTGTAGCATCTGTTATAGTTAAACATTTCATTTAGGAGTTGAGTAATTTTTTTATAATCCCCCTCGGCTTAAGAGAATGATAATATATAGGATATTGTTTCCATCATAGTGTTTGCTGCGAATGTAAAATACAATATTTAAATATTAGTTTTGCTATTTGTAACATTTATTACTTTAAATAAATATTTAATTTATTTCTTGCTAAGTTTATAGTAATAGAAGAGTAGCATATTACGTACAGTATTTTTAGATAAGATTTTGATAACTGGCATCTCTAAATTGTTGTTAAAATTTTTTGGGTGAGAATTATTGTTCTAACGTTGTTATTATTAGTTTTGTTTCTATCTTAAGTGTGTGAATAAAGTCTACCGTAGCAACGTATAAATATGTTTGATTTAAATTGTTTTGTGAGTTTTAATTAAAACTACTTCAATTACATTTTGAAATGCAGATATTGTTTAGTAGAGTCCGCAAAATATTTTACAGTCGAATTTAAGTTGTTAACTTGATTCGTCTAAGTGTGTTAATTCACAGTGCTCTTGTTTAAAAGTAGCTCCTACAGCTTCTTTGCGTTAACAAAAATATGACATGGGCAGTTTCAAATGAACAAGGTTAAAATAGTTTTGATATTAAAACATCTTTTAGAATTTGAAAAACATTTTGACATCTGTTTGATCATTTATATGGAACATTATTTTAAAGCCCCTTTTTAAGTGGACTTCTAATCCTTGCATAGTTTAGAATGAATTTATTGTAAGCATTAATGAAACCAAGAAATCTTTTCAATTATTTAAGTAATCTAGGGGATTTAATTTTTTGATAAATTTAATATTATCATTACTGTGCTGAAATTTGCATAGTTCAAGTTCATAGTCTAAGAAATTAGTTTTATTTCGAGAAAATTGATATTTAAATAACTTTAATTTACAGTTTATTTTCACAAATATTAAAAATGATTTTCAAATGCTCTAAATGCTTTTCGTAACACTGAGAAAAGAATTATGCAATCATAATAATTTAGTGCAAAATCAATTTTATATTTGTAAAGATTTTGTTTTAGAGCTCTTAGAAAAATTACTGGGTTATTACGCCAAACAAATGGCAATATTGTCCATTCATATAAGTCAAAGCTTATAGTAAATGCTAATTTTTTAATACCTTTTTCATTCATTTTAATATCATAATACCTAGAAGCTAAATCTAAGGTGGAAAAAATTCGTGCATTTACGAATGTATCCAAAATTGGATGTATTCAGGGAATAGGTTCAGGATCTGATTTTGTCATTTCATTTATTTAACGAAAATCTACACATAATCTATAATTTTAAAGCATTACTTTTTTATAAGCTAATATCATTAAGGATGCACATGAAGGTTTAATAAATTCAGCTTCTAAAGGCTCATCAATTTGCTATTATCTATAGGAGAAATGGAGTACGGTCTCACTAAAATAGGAAATTCAAATGTTTATATAACTCTAAACATTTATGCAACCTACATTCTACTTATTATTAGAAAATATATGATTATAATTTAATAATAAATTTTCATATTTGCAATTACAATATTTTCATTTTTAACAGCATTAACACAAGAATTTTTTATAAATCTAATTAGCAAAGATTTATGGACAATATTTTTATAATTAATGTTATTGTTATTGATGTGCCTTAAAATTTTGAAAATTCAAATTAAAATATGGAACAGTTCCTGAATTTAAAATTAATATTTAAGTTCAATTGGAATTATATACAGAAAAAAAAAATAGAGTGCCAGTAAGATTTATAAAATAGTTACTTCCAGATATACACCATAATTGACAGAAATATTACCCTCTAAGGCAAATGGGCTAGCAATTGCATTTATTTAATTATTTTTATTTGAAAAAATTGTTTGTGAGATTAAAATTATATTGAATCCAGTATCAGTAATGCTTGGAAAATTTTCATTATTATAATTGTAGCTAATACGAATCATTTTCTAGTTTGTTCTCCCGTAGCTTTGTTCTGGTAATTACTTGAAGAATGAAAACGTTCTCAACTTTGAAAACAATTCGCTTCATTATTACTGTTGTTATTATTATTTTACATTCAAAAGAATTTAGACAAACCTTGAATTTCCTTCGTCATTTATTATTATCTGAAGTCGATGTGCTTCACTTTTGGAAGCAATTCCTGCATTTTTAACTCTTATTTATAGAGTCAACACTATCATATTATTTTACTTTATATTAATAGCAACATAATACAAAACATATTTTCTATAATTAAAATTACATTCTAAGGATAAGGTGTAATTTTATTAAAAGATTCTTAAGGGTATTGCCCTAGAAAATGATTAATAGATATCTTTATCTTTATTTCTCGCTCTTGTTTGAATAACATAATATTTTCTCTAAAGTAACAGTGCTTCTGAGAAACAAGTAATTAACTACTTCGGTAAAGTTATGAGTTATTAAGCATATAGGAATATACTGGTGGTATTGATTGTAAGATTGTAATTGATTGCTTAATATTCATAAATTGTGGTCCAAAGAATTTTACACCAATTTCGATCAAGAAATTTTGCATTGAGACTTATTTTAGGTTTATTGGTTTTAATAACCTCTTTAAAGACTAGTCCCGTTTGATTTTTCAAAGAAAATGAATATCAATGTGTTGCATTACTGCAGAAAATTGTTTCATTGGAACAGGAGAGAGCACATAGAGAACTAGGATGGAAAACATTTTTCATAACTAATCTTTGTATATTAGAAGGCAACTTAATTCTGTTTTTCTAAAAGATAGTAAGGAAGCTCTCTGGAAAATTTGACAACAGTAAACAAAAGCTTTTGTACTCTGCATTCAACAGAAACAACAACTATTATATTAGAAAATGTTCAAAAAGTATAATGTTCTATATAAACAACACAAGTTACCAAATTTCATGAAATTAGTCCTTTTTAAGCAATATTGTTATAAAAGAGGTCAAACCTACGATCATTGTTTTAGAATCAATTTGGTAATTTAAGTGTAATAAATTAAATATAAAGTATGCGTTAAAATTAGTTATATTTCCTTGTATAATGCAAACATAGCATGTTTTTAAATTAAATCCATTGAGAATATATTAAGCTTCAATCATTAAAAAATTATTAAAGTGAACTCGCACACACACACACACACACAATACTTTGAGTCTTATTATTTCTATGTTTTGGGGAATCCTTAAGCATTATTATAATAAAAATAATTTTATAATATGAAAGCGCAGATTGTCATAAATTATGTCGGCAATAAAGTGTCCTGATAATTATACTAATCGCGTGAGAAAATTTTTTAATAATTGCTTGATAAAACTTGAGAAAAAAGCTCTGATATCTTACTTTTGATTAGCACATATAAATTTCATAGGGATGAATTTTTATGTATATTGAAAACTATCAAAAGCACAAATTATGATTTTTTAATCTAACTCTGTTAGTAAGGGTTTATTATAAACCGCTATTAGTGGCTCTTCCAACATGAAACCCATTGGCTCGATAAGAGATGAGACTCGTGCTATTTTTGTTAATGTGAGTGTATGTGTGATTCTAACCTCGCTATTTTGCAATTTACATGTTTTTAACATTAATGATATAATGAGAAATTTATTGAAAATAAATATTTTTTAGCATGAATTAAGCTAATTACGCTCTAAAACTACCCTGTTATTATTTCTTATGATAAAATATAACTTTATATATTAATTTTTACTGTATCGTAATTATTAATAAAAAGTAAATATAAACTTTAATTATTAAACAAAGTTAATTTAAGCATTGAATTGAACCATTGAATGTACAATTTTATTGTTTAGATGAGTAATAAAATTAAATTAAATGAAGAAAATAAGGAGAAATAGTACACCTATTTAGAATTCCGAACGCTTAAATAAAATTATAAGCCTATTATTTTAATCAAAAAGAACATGAGATTCAAAATGAGCATTTCAATATATCTCTGTTCGGAAATAATTAAATGAAATTGGAGAAATGTGAGGAAGATAAATCTTATTACATTTACAATGTTCTGGAAAGAAATCTCATTAAATAAAATTGAAATACTAAATAAATTTCTTTCTACTAGAGATCATGAGTTGAACTTAAAATAAAAAAATTACAGGTAAAAACTATGAAGTATTTCAATACTTTAGAAAATAGGTACTGCATTATTTAATTCTTGAAATTATATGTATTAAAGATTTTCATATTAAAACTGAATTTATTTTTTGTGAAGAAAAATATTCTCTGTGAATGATATTATGCATTGAGAAACAAGAGAGTAAGATAAATAATTATCTCCATGCAATCGAAATTAAAGAAAATAAATTGATGGACAAAACTAATCTACTATTTTTTTTAGATTTTATCATGAAATTGTCTGATTTTATTTTAATTGGAACATTTAAATAAATGGGATTTCTTAAAATGCAATTGTAGCATATTTTATTTAACATGAAAAATACTTAACTAAATTTATTATATATGAATTACTTCTTCATTTTATTTCGTTTAGCTTTTAATGAAATTTTTAGAGATTTTCTCATTTAACAAAAATATTTCTTTGATTCTAAATCAGTCCAACAATTACGATATCAATTTAAATATGTAGAAAATGAAAATCGTGTTTGACCAATTATGAATAATATAATTTCTTCAGTGAAAAATGCCTTTTTATGTTCTAGAAATATTTTTATATTCAAGTAAATAATAAAAAAATCTTATTCTAAATGTTTCCAAAATCAATTTGAATTAATTTTTAATTTAAACTAATTAAATTAACAGTTTTTAAAGTGAGTAGTTTTATCCTGTTAATAGAAACTTCCGAATTGTAGCCAAGTAGTATAGAATTTATTGTTAAAACTATATAGTTTAAAACCATCATAAGGAAAAATTTTTAAACATTGATATGAACTCTACATAGACATGAGTTCGAATTTCAAAATCCATCAATTTATATGATACCTATGTTTCCAAGAAAAATGTTTTAGAGGTTTCATTAGGGAATATTCTAGTTCCGATCCCCAGGTTTGTCATACAGTATAATTAATGGTTTATTATGTTGTTTAGGTTTGTAGTAAATACAAAATTTATTATTTTCAAAATATATGTATTTTGGAAATAATAAATTAATAACCATTCCCAGTTTCTGAAATATGTATGTACATTTACACACACACACACACACACACACACACACACACACACACACACACACACACACACACACACACACACACACACACATATATATATATATATATATATATATATATATATATATATATATATATATATATATATACATATATATATACATAAAATAATTAAAATCAATAATATTAAATGCAATCGCAGAAAATAAAGGCAATTAAAATTTTGTATAGATATCATGTTTTTACTGCAATGAGTTACTGAACTATGTAAGTTTGAAAAATAACTTGATAACTTTGTTGATGCATGTTTTATTGAATAAGTTTGATCAGAGAAAATAAAGCAATCTTGCAATGCTTTCTGGAATAACCTTAAATACGTCAATAAGCAACTGGCTTGTCACTATCAAAAAGTAAATAATTATATCATCACAACACTGCGATTTTCGCACCCAAAAGAAAACGAATGAAATGCCCTTTTATTTGTCAATTATTTTCTGTTTTGTAAGACTGTTTTTCTCTCCCTGCTGCAATAGAAAGGTGGGGAAATTTATTTAGTTGTTGCCATGATTCTCCTTATTCCCAGAAGTTTTTCAAGATAGAAGACAATCATTCGCTCTAGAAAGAGTCTATAGGTAACAGCTTGTTGTAACTAAGAGAAAAGGTAAATGAGGGGGTTATTTTGAGAGTTCAAGAACTTAGATGACGTTTCACGGTACGCCAGAGCTCTCCCTAATCCTTTTAAAGGTACCATAAAATAACTTAATTGCTAATTTGGCGGAGTTTAAAAAAACTGCATTAGCTATCAATAACTAGCTTATTTTGAAAATAATACTTTTTCAATTCATTAAAGAACATAATTAAAAGAATTAATGGTAAATTTAAAGTTTTTAACGGAATTTTTTCTATATAGAAAAGGCTTTTCTGATTTAATATTGTTAAAGGAATTTATTAATTAAAAAATTCTAAATTTGAGATTTTTATGTGACTGGGAATAATTACAATGATTTTGAAATTATGTAAAATTATACGATTGGTTTATTGAAAAAAATAACACGCTATATATCACATACATTTAGATGATATATAAATCGAATATTAGATTAAATATTTAACAGTATGAGATTTAAACATAACGTGAAAAAAAACAAATCTCATTTATAATAATATAAGGTTTTAAGTTGACCATTACTTCTTCAGCTATGAATAACATATTTAAGTTAAATATATATTAAATATAAATTTTTATGAATAGCTGTAAGTTTACTCTAAAATAATTTTTAATACGTTTAACAAGCATCTAACAACAAGAGTTGAAAAGAAATTTTCACAAACAGTAATAATCTATGGTTACATAGACGCTTACTTACATAGACGAAAAAAACCCACAAAATATGGATTATTACTATCACGAGATATTAATTTAGTTATTAGTAGTGTGAATGTTGAGAATATTTATATTACTAAGGAATATGCATTTTCTTAATGTAAGTAATACTGAAAAAATTAAATTAAATATTTTTCATTTTAAGTATTTTTCACAATACTTTTAACATTTTATTTATTTTCAAATTATTTTAAATTATAAGAAGTTAAAACCTTTTACCATTAAATGTGTGTTTACTAAATTTTAAAATCAATAAATATATAAACTCTTCTTCACATTTATTCTCTCTTTATATAAATTTATAAAATAAAAGAGATCAAATCCCATTCAAAGAGAAAAATCATTTTTGTTCACGTATAATATAATTTCTCGAAATTACGAATTAAATTAAGTATATTTAGATGGTAGAGGGTTAGATAGTTAGAATAGTTAGATGTTATCTCGCTTTGCATATAAATTACTGATGGTTGGTTGGGTTTTATGGCGCAAGGTCCAAAAATGGACATGCTATATATATAAATTACTGAGCGTTAATTCGAGAAACTGTTCAATTCATATGCCTGAATAATTTTAAAACCATGATTATTTTGAGTTTTATATGGAATTCATTTCTTATAAATGTTTCTCACTAATTGCAAATTTACGGAGATTATTAGATGAAAGAGATTTGTTTTCAGCTTAGTGTTTTTAAAAAAAAAAGTTTATGTCAAATACAAACGCATAGACATCAGTTTCCACTGCTTACTTTCATTTCCTATTTTATTGTCTTTCACATTTAAAATTATAATGAATAAAATTTTCTCCTCAGTTTAATTCAAGTACAAATTCTAATTATCAAAACATTAAAGTTATTTTTTCCCTTTGCCTGGTCTTCTCAGTTTAGAAAATAAGACTTTGTGATAAGGTAGAAGTAATAAAAATGATCCTGTAACCATTTAAAAACATATTTTTCCTAAAAATAGGGAACATAATTCCTTTTAAATTAATAAGAATTTTAAGAAAACTGAAAACTAACATATTTAATTAAAATTATCCATGAAGACATCCTTATTGAAGGAATGTGTTTAATATTAACCAAATGCACTTTTAGTTTCAATGATTTTTTAAATTGAATTTACTGGTGTAAAGCAAAACAAATTAAAACTGAATTTAGGAAAAGGACCTAAAACTGTTAAGCGCTAAAAATTATATGCTTTGTAGGAAAAATTTTGATTTTAGTTTACTTTTACTTTTTTAAGTAATAGAATATTAAATTATTATTGTAGCATTTTTCTAAATAACACCAGTTTTTGGGTTTCAAAGATGTATTTTTATCATGAATAATATTGATAAAATGTAGACAAAAGGCAATGCTTTATTGGACAGAAATTTTATAGAGCTCTAAATTGTTAAGCAATTGGCTCCTTAAAAAGAATGAAAAATGCAAAATAACCCCTTAGAGCAACAAGTAAATTGACTGAAATTTTCTTTAAGAGAGGATTTATCTGTTTCGACTTCATTTTAAATAAGAAACAGCTGGTTTTGTTAGGTGAATAGAAAAAGTATTTGTCTACATAAAAGGGACGGAAGTATTTGTCTACCTTACGGACAGATATTCTACAAAAAGTTAAACTTCAACAAAAATCCTCAATGAGTAAAAAATTTCTTAAAATAAAATTAAATAAATGTTTTTTTTTAAACCCGTTTAATTTTCGTTAAGTTTTGTTACAGTGTACTGAGAATTATCAAAAAAGGTTTTATGAATGTAAAATAATGCTTAAAAATTAAGTAGTTGCTTAAGCTGATTACAAACATTTCATACGAAAGCGATTATATTCATTGCTAGCAATAAAAAGAATGTCATTGGACTACTTCTGGTAAATATAGAAACTTATATATGGACAGGCATGAAATTAATTTTTTAATTAATTTCATGCCGTTCCATATATAAGCATAGTATATAGTACTGTCGAAATGTTTTAGATTCTATTGTATACCTATCGCAAAGTAAAGCGCATATCTATCTATCGCAAAAACTAATGAACTATTTGATGGCATACCAAATTGAGATTAAAATACTTGATGGCAATTGAAGTTACCCTTCCATATGTCTTGTGAAAGGAAGAGCTAGACATCTATAAGTTATAAAAAAAAGCATCAATTCAAGCAAATGATTAATTTAAAATATAAAAAGCATTAATTTACTGTCAAATGACTTGTCTACAGATAACTTAATAGCATGTGTTTTATTACAATTGAAAATGTTCTTGTGAATCGTCAAAATATCATATAGAAATCATCATTCTCATCATTCTATGGATCAATTCAGATCATCATTCTATGGAGTCCCATTTCGGCCGAATGTCGTTCAAAAACAAGACTATGATGACACATTATGCTTTCAAAAAACATCATTCGTCTAGCACAGGCGTGAAAGAGAATGTTCAATGACAGAACATGAATACATCATACATAATTGATACAAATATTAAAAAACAACAATTTCTAAAATGATTGCTTAATTTGATGATAGTCAAATTAATCCAAAACGTTTCTTCAGTCAAATTTATAAAATATTATCAGGGGGGAGATTTAGTATCTCTAAAAAATCTGTAATGAGAGAAACATATCCTATTGTTTCCATCTTTAAAATTTGACTTCAGTATTCACCAATGAAAAGTATCTGTATACATATTTTTTTTGGCAAATGTTATATCATTATTAAAAAATATTGAAATTATTGATTATTTATGTTGCATTCTATTTCATCTATATTGAAAATATTTTTTGATATAATTGCCAATGACAGTGTCCTAATGCTTCATTTTATTTATTTTTGAAACTACAATTTGAAAAATTTACGGAATTTCTGATAAAAAGAAATCATTTTTTCTTACTTAACAAATATATTAACTAAGATACTTCATTCATATATCTTGCTTTTAAATGCGCTTACAGTGAACTTTTAAGTTAAAAACATTATTTAAAATTTGAATTAAATACAACTACCATTAAAATGATAAACAAAACAAATGAGTGAAAATTTTAGAAATGTTATAAAAATATAACAAAACGAATATAAAAAATATTCTAATTAAAAATATTTTAAGTTTAATAAATTTAAATACCTTAAGCAAATACAGCACTTTTAAGTTGCTTGTATTATTTTAACTGTTAATATTCTTAATAAATTCGATTTCTTTTAGATTTTCTTTAATCTTATTTTAAACCGTATTTATAAAAGAGTTTCCTTAATAAATGGAGAATACTGATTTATTATAAAATTTTTGAGTTTCATAAATTACTAAGTATTTAATATATTATTCACTTAAGCAACTGAATTTAAGTAACAAAGCTTAAGAAAAGAAAATACCGCTTATCAAATTTTCCATGTCATTATCTTATAACAAATATAAGGCATTTTCTTGGTTGCCATTTAACGTAAATGAAAGCTATAAACACATTGAACTATGTAATGACCAGATACTAATCATGAAAAATAAATACTAATTATGAACTAACTAATTATGAAAAATATAGAGTACTTTATTAAAATAAATTTTTAAAAGTTAACTTTTATTAGTTCTGTTCAATTTTTATGTAAGAGTACTTCCTTTTATCTTAATTATTACTGGCTTATCATTTTTTACATACTTAAAAACTATGCTATGGAAGAAATTTGAAATTAAGAGTAGACTAAATGATTGAACGTTATAAATAACAACGATATCTAAGCAATATTTCAGATTCATAAGCATAGTGTTTAGTTAGATGAACTATATCAAATGAATTATATATATTCTTTAATTACATATATTTATATATTACCTTTAATTTTTCTTGTGTTAGGTACAGAAATGCAACACATTTATACTTCAATTATTTATTATTTATTGTACATTTAGAATGAACTTCATTGGAAAATAAATCACTGATTCTTATGAGGAAAAATAATCATTGGATTAATGATTGTATATTTTTCTTTATAATTAAAATTATTTAGGGTTTTCATCTGATAAAATAATCATTAAAATTTTGAGTGCATTGAAAACATGGAGGACAACTAACTCCAATGGACAAATTATGTATTTTTTAATTATTTTTATTAAAATAAAATATTTTATTAATATCAAAAATGTATTTTTTAAATATTTTTATTTAAACTGCAGTAATATGCATCATGGAGCTCTAAAAAAATAAAAAGCTTGATTAACTAAATGTTTAAATTAATTGGGTATTTTCAGATAATATTGGCATTTATTAAATCATTATTTAAATTTAATATGAATCACCTACTATAAATATGTACTCCCAATGAAAAATATTACGAAATTGCATATTATAAAACAATCTATTATTTCATTTTTAAATCATTCATCTAAAAATTTAAGCGATTATTTCAACTAATTATTTCTTTTTTATTTTATTCTTTTTTCTTATTACTCCGGAGCAGAAAGTTTCATTGCAAAATAATATGCTTTTGAAATCTCTCAGCGGTTGTCTTTTTTAATTTGATATATCTTTCTCCGATTTCATTTTCGATGAAATGAGGAAATTTGGCGATATTTCTTCCTGTGAAAGAGGCCTTTTGGAGTCAGTTGGCGAATGTTTCCCTTGACAACCCTGCCCCACGTGTCTTCAAAGCATCTTCATCTTCTGCTTAAGTGCAAACGTTTCTCTCTTTATTCTCTCCTACTTTTTGCTCTCTTTAACGGAGAAAAAGCGACCGAAAGGTAATATCCTTTTATATTTCCAACTTTGTTGATAAATGTTTTTAACACACTCCATTCACTTCTTAAGAATAAAAATATTTTTTTTTCAGAATTTATTTGTATTTTCGCATTTAAATAATATCGAAAATAGCTATATATCTATTTTCGAATATTTTTTAACTGACTTGTAGAATTTTAAATGGAATTGGGAAATTGATATTAGTTCAAAGTTAATTATCAGTACTGTAATTAAAATACACACACTTTTGGTTAAATTAAAACTGATAAATATTTGAAATTGCTCTTAAAAATTTCAGTTTATTTAATGTTTTGAAAACGTCTATTCTATGCTTTGTTTAATTTATATCAAAAATGTAAAGCTTGAGTAAAAAATGGTATTTGAGTATTTGTATTTTACACTGAATATATATTAAGAGAATGCGTCATTATTCCTAGCATAACGATATTTTTCTCATAATTTTCGATAAAATTAGTATGATATGAATAAAGATTAATACATCAAAATACATTATACTTTAAATTATCTTACAACGAAGTATCTATATTAATTCAAAAAATAATAGTTTTTCTTTCAAATATTCTACTTGATTTTATTTTATTCTTTTTTTTATTTCTATTACTTTATTTTATTGGTGCAACCAGATGTTGTTTTAATTAAGCATATTAAATTATGTCACGAATATGCATAATCTTATTTACAATATAAATTTTCATAAATGGATAGTATATAATAGATATTATATATTTCAAATGCAAAAAAAAAAAATAGAAAACATCTATTAGATTATGTAATATATAACACATCATCTATAAAGATTATGGGTAAAATATTTTAGTTTTAATTATGTTTGAGATTGTTTCATGTAACTGAATATTGATTTTATCAGATGTTATGATTAAAATATATCACTCTTTTATTTCGCAAAATATTTAATAAAAAGGTAATGATTTACATATTTACGTATTGTGTTAAATAAATTTGGTTGTAAAACCGTTGTTTGAAACTCTTATTTAAAATATTCTTAAAATTGATGATATATGCTTCGTATTTATGGAATGCTCGATGGCTGCTAAATTCGTTTCTGATTTTTGCCTAAAAAGCATAATAATTAAATTTATCAATTAAATTCATCTGTTATTCTGTACTTATAGCAATTTTTATGTATTTTGCGTTTCTAACATCTGTTGATATAGTACTTGTATAATTTATTAAACTAAAATCTTGATTAGTTTTACAAATAACTGTAAATATTTCTAATGTTATGTACAATTAAGTTTATTTACTGCTTGGGAAAATTTGATTAATTTGTATTCATTTTATCATATTTTCAATATAGTGTTTCCAGTTTCTATTGTTGATAATTACCAAATCCATATATCTTCTACATCACTTAATCCTGTTTTTCAGTAACTCTGTGAACAATACTTAATTTTGTTTTGAGGATATTTTTGCAATAACATTATTTGTAACATCAGTAATACGAAGAAATACTAAAATAATGTTGACAAAAATGTATGTTGTTTTAGTATCCATCCACATCATTATCAAAAAGGAGGGTTTATATCAAATCAACAGTATAATCACCACTTTTACATTACTAAATACGATTTGTCGAGAAATGCGTCTTGCGAAATAGAATTTCGTCAACAAAGCCGAAGTTCTCTGCCTTCTTGCATCGAGCTTTTCTTGGCAACGTCGGCAACACGTGAAAACTCATGATATATTTATATCTTTTTACAAAGAATCCCCCACTCCGGCATCTCTATCGCCGCATCCAGATCTGAACGACACTTTTTGATGTGTGTGGCTGACGTAACCTTTTGTTTGACAAGGACTTTTAGCAACTCTCATCGAGAAATGTGGGCTGACTGGATGGGCATCCCCTATCAGAGGGACGAAATTAGAGCGCATTTCATGTACAGGTGTCACATGGATCACCGACGATAGCATTGACATTAAGCGGAATGTTAAAAAATACCGGAGCAATTTTAAGAGAGGAGCAATGCGCTTATTTCGCTTTCTTTCTCCATTGCATATTGTTGTAGTCGTGAGAAGTTATAATCTTGATTTCCTCACAGAGGATTAAGTTAAGCAATCAGATAATTCATAATTAATTGCGAAATAACGCACTTTTGCAATCAATATTCTTTTATAAAGCGAACAATTAATATCATCATTAAATTTTTAGATGGAATCGAAAAAATTTATCGGCGACTAAAAATTTAGTTTACTCTCCAACTAAAGTGCTTTTACGTTTTAAGTTAGAAATAATGTTTTAAAATATATATTTACATAATAAATAGCTAATGGTCTTATCGTGATTCATGTGATATTTAATAACAGTTTTATTCAAAGAATTAATTAATGCTAAATTGTTTTGTTTAAGAATCCTGATAGTTAAATATACTTTGTATAATATTTTTAAAAGTTTTCTGTTAATTTTAGATTTATACACAATTGCTGTGCTTTAATCACAACATAATATAGATTTGAAAAACACAGAGTAGAAAAGTTTAAGACAAAAAAATTTTTGTAAAATATTATTCCCATTAGAAAAAGAATTCTACATTTTATAATTTATATTACTCTTTTTGAAAGTTAATTTCATATACAGTCTTTTATTAAAGATATTTAATGCAACTTTCTTAATTTTAATTATTTATGCTTTAAATAACTAACCATAATCATATGAAAAATCCTTAGTAAAAAAGTATTGTACCCACATTTTATACAAATTAAGTTTTCTGAAAAGTGTATAAAATTGTTTTTATTATGAGTTTTTAATTAATATTATTATTCATAAAAGAATTTTAACAAATTACAATTTAAAACTAAGAAACGTATAAGAAATATTTTAAGCAGATTTTATTTAAAAAGAATAATTTAATTGATAACATCCATTACTAATGAGTTTTCGATTCTATAAATAGCAAAGTAATTTTCATTCAAATGCAAAATATTATTTACGATGCGAAATGTAACTTTACACATTAAATATAACATAAATTTAATTTGGTGTATAATAAACTCGCCCAATTTAATTTTCATAATATTGAAGATATTTGTATTTCTAAGTGTGGAGAAAAATGCAGTGCCGGAATAAGTGATTTTGTTTTCACTTATTAATATTTTGCTGCATTAATTCAATACATTCTACGTTTAAAAGACGGTACAATATTTTTATGTCCATAAAAATGAATGTTGTACGAATTAATAAAAATGTAACTTAATTGCTTGAATGCGATAGGTTGTTTTTAATACTAATGTACAGCACCAGCCATTAAAGAACACTCTAGGGAATTTTTTCTTCAAAATAATTTTCTGATTCATATGTTCTACCTGATTCATTTCAGAGAAAAAATAAAAGGGATAAGTACATTGTTATCAGCTGTTATTAACATCTATTACTTAGTTTATATGATCAAAGAATTTCAAAATAGTACTCCCAACGTGTTAATGCTTTATCTATAAGCAGAATATGAATTAATTTTTAATCAGTAATTTTTATATGATTAATAGTTCAACAAACGGTTGCATTATTTTTAAGTGTTTTCTTTTCAATTTCAGTATTTAAGTGTATGCTTATGTGAAAGAAAACAAAAAAGACTCACATTACCAATAACAAATTAAAATAAAATTAAAAAATTTTTTAAGTTAAAGTAATTTTTACATAAAATACCAAACATTTACTTTATAAATATAAAATATTATTTTTCTTTACTAAGAAATGTCTTCTTACTAGTCCCTCTGATCTGAAATCAGATCAAATTCATGAGGTCATCCGCTTTTAAACTGAAGAAATAAGCAAACTAACTACTTAAAAATGCTTGGAATATATTTTAATACGTATGTAAATTTTTTTACATAACAGTTTATAAAATTGTCTTCTAAAGTCTAAAACTGTGCCACATTTCAAATTTTAAAATTAAAATTTAAATAAAAGGTCATATCTACAAGTTTGGAATGGTTTATATATGTGTTCGGTGCTTACAGTAAAATTATTGAAAATAATCAATTTTCAATTTGTAAAAAACTTCACCTTTCAGTTGATTTAGCTCAAAATGTCAGTTAATAGGATAAGGAAAATTAACATACTATGAAGTGTATACCTAGAATCGAAGTCAATAATTATAAAAAAGCCTTTGAAATTCTTCAGGGATGCACCTGAAAAAAACAATCTTAATTTAGTATTATATAAATATTGACAAAATATCTCTTAATTTTATAATTATAGGAACAGATAAATATTTATTGAAAAATTATGTGTTTCTAATAGGGAAATCTGTAATTGGATTGCAGATTGTGAACATTTTACTTTCAAATCGGAGAGTAAAATACTTTTCGACTTACCTTAGAAAATTTTACTACTTTATTTAAAAATAAATCTTATGATATGAATATTTATAAATACATAAAGATATTGCTTTAAAATGTATTACTTTAAAAGCAAAGCTGTGTAGAAAGGTATTTCCAATAGATAATTTGAAAATACAGTTTAAAAGGAAATCAGTAATTTCAATGTGAGATATGTGAATAAATTAATATACATTTTCTAAGAAACAGCCTGACATTCCTTAGTCATTTAAATAAAAATATGTAATAGAAAATTAAGTAAATATTTTAATAAGAAAACGCCTCGAAATTCAAAAGAATTTATTGAATTATATTACTGTAAAATGCTTGATTGCATCTTACCTCTGTAACAAAATTTACTGCATTTTATCGCAATTATATATTTGCTTATTTTAATTTGAGATAAGACCAAAATTTATTTATGTCATAATTATAAATTGCGTCAATCAATAGCGGTCTCTTTTGAAGCTGTACACAATCAAATTATTTATATTAAGTAATAGATAAGTATGTCGTGAGCATATCCCTATGAAATAAACACTTTCAGTAAATGTTTAGTGCGAACTGATGCATGGCACTTTGCAATAGATTATTATAAAATTACTTCTAAAATTATAAAAGGAAAACTACTAATTTGTTTTGAATAATTTCTTAGCTTGTTTACTTTCCTCACATGATTTTCTTCGCATGTCAATTAAGTGATAACATTTTTGATAACTTTATGTCATCGAAATGTTATCACAAGAGATTATAATAAATTTCGCAAAGAACTCTCGATATACGATATTTTTTATATTTTGAATATTCTTAAAAATTATATTTAAGTAAAGATTGTAAGTGTAACAAATCCTGCTTAAGTTCCTGAGGATAATTTTCTGCTACTGATTAGAATAAAAACTTCTCATTTCTCAAAATTTGTTTTTAGAATTTTTCTATTTTAATTAATAAATAAAACTCAGAGTAAGTCAAAACAGTAAGCTACTAACTATATAAATGTGTGTGTAGCAAACTTATGCATAAATTACTATCAAACCACGCAGAGTTATTGATGGTGGTATATATGGCCAAAAATGCACAAATAAACATTACCACGAAATTTCAAACCTTTGATAAGTAATAACGTTATTATCTTATTTGGCCTTTTTTTTTAAATTTTCACTCTAAAAGGGAGTTGTTAAACCTAGATTATGCTTTGTTTTTAAGCAATGTTTACACACACAAAGTTAGTGATTTTTCTGTTCCTATCATCTGTAATCACGGAAACCTAAGTTGGAACTTGATCTTCGAACTTTGACATTTTATGTGTTCCATTCATTATTTTGACAACCTTTGAGAGAAAAATGTGCTTAATCCTCGAAGATAAGAAACAAATCATTATGAACTTTCGTAGTCCATATCAACATACTAATCTTTGATTGGATAAGTATAAATTCTCGAAACATGACTATTTTAAATGAATTATCACCAGAAGAGTAAAATAAATGGTAATTAGAAAAACATAATTATATTTCGTTTCAATTTCTCAACATCACTTTAACTGAATATTTTCTCTTTTGAAAATGACGTGTTGTAAAATATTAATTTTGCTTATAAAATCTATGAAAATTAAGAAGTAGCCTTTTGCCTTTGTAGACAAAGATAATTTCATATGATATCTTTCTTTTAAATTAATTATTAACCATAGCAAACACCCATTCTAAAGAAGGTAATCAAACTTTGTTGATGTTTGACTGAAAATTAAAGTACTTTATACATCAAAAGGGAAAACAAAATTTTTTACTATATTCTACTTTATAAATTTTAAATTATATATAATGATTTCTTATTTTCTAAAATCTTTTTTATTTTAGTTTCTCAAAACGTTTTCTTATTTTAAACTAGTACAAATAAAATGTACTAATTTTTTTCTTATTTTAAAATGTATTTATTACTTATGATTCATACGACTTTAATGTAATTAAAAAAATATGATATTACCGTCAGCTTTAACCGTTAATGTTTTTACAAGAAAATAGCATATTCATAAATAGTTTAAGAATTCTTTAAATTCAGATTCATTTGTTGAGAAATTTGGTGTAAAATTCTCATACCCTATAATATTTTGGAAAAAACTAAAATGTTTAAATTTTAATTCAAGTACTAAAAATATAATCGATAGCTAAAATGAGCAAAAAGAAATGAAATAAGGATAAAAATGCTTTAAGAATATGTGAAATTCAGTTTATTTTAAATGTAATTGCTTACGATGAATAACACTGTTAATGCTTAAAACGTTGACCTCTCTTAAAACGATAAGACAAATCCAAAAATATTTACCGAAAGATAAGTAAGCCAGTTTTAAAAGAAATCAGTTTTCAATCAAATCCGAGAGAAAATCCCCCAAACTTCTAATGATAAATCACATCTCAATTTTACTGATAGAGAAATAAATCTGGAAGTCAAGCTTAGTTGTTCATAGTGAAAGATGTCATCGTTCTCAAAATGTTTTGCTGCCTGTAAAAGAGCAATTAAGGGTGTACACACACACATACATATATATTACGTTCAATAATTATAAGCAATTCTGGACCTCTCATTAGAGAGCTTTTTAAAAAAATAAAGCCTTGAACAGATAAATTGAATATGTTTCAATAAATGTTTAAATAATTCAAAATTATAAAAATCAGAGCATTTTTAATTGTACGAGGCGAGTAATTTTCAAAATTATAATGATACATACAACATCTTTATTACATCGAAAAAAATTGCATCAGTTTTTAGTTTTTTAACTATTTTTCCAGTTTTTAAGTCTTGTTACATGAAACAGAAGTGAACAGGTACTTTTAAAAATTCTTGATTGGGAACAAAACGTTGCTCTTTTAGATTTTATACATAAATACTTTTTTAATGTAATTACTCCTATACTTCAAAAATACTAAGTTAGCCATACAAATTGATATTCCTCTGCAACTAAAGTATTTTAATATTATGTATTTAAAAATACCTTTATCTTTAAAAAGCGTTAAAAAAATGTAAGAATAAATTATTATTGATTTTTAAAAAATGAAACAAACTCATTTTTTTTCGAATTTCCTTAATATGGAAGTTTTTCTGATTAAAAATTGCTAATGTTTTGAAAAAGAGACTGATTATTAGAAAAAAGCGCATTCTTTTGGCTATTTATTTTTTAAATGTCTTTCGATTTCTCGACGGTACGCACACCATCTCCGTTTAGTCAAGCTGTCTGTCTATTGTGTTTGCAGATATGATCACTTCCTATTCTCAGTTGTTAAAAAATGAGATGACAAATGACGAAAAACCTGTTCCTCGGTGTGTTAGTACTTCGAATGAAAGTTCATTTGTTTGCCGTTGATCTATAAATAAAAAATAGGAAGGATTGCTTGAGTGAAAGTGTTCTTTAGTTCTTTACCACATCTGTCATCATTCGCTTCTACCTGATGAGTTGCTATTAATATTCCTGAAAGACGGACGTTTAATTATAAAGCTCTCACTACGAAAAATGCTCTTATCTAAAAAATTTATAAAAGATAAATATTTTAAAATTGTTTCATTAATAAAGTATCTTACAGGACTTAGAAACATAAGAATATGCAATTATTAATCTATGTTAATGACAGTATGTTTCCAACGATAAAATACTGTGAAAATATTTATCACAAATTTTTATCTTATTGAAAGTTTTTAAATTACACAAAATATGTTGAATTAATTATGCAAACATCTCGAAAAATTTTATGAGTTTTCTTTATTGTTTATTATAGAGAGGGAAAATTTTTGTATTTCAATGTATTTAACAAAATTTTGAATTCTATGTTATTTTACGAAAATAAGTTATAGCTCTCTGCTATTAATAAGGAAAAGCTTATTACACATTGCTTAGTAATTAAAGAACCCATCAAAAACCGCATAAGCATATTATTAAAAGAATTCCATAATAAATAACTAAATTAGTGTTCATATTTTTCCAAATTTTTGCAAGTCACAAATTATTCACATGATTACGTGTTATATTTAGTAATTTTACTTAAATTTTAATTAAACTTATTACGTTCACAGACAAATTGCCCTAAATTTCTTTATAATTATAACTTATAGTAAATATATTTATGTAATTCATTTATTGACATATACTATCTAAAAATATATTATATTGATATCATGCTCTTTTTTTTAATTTTTAAAGGCCTTATTTTTTATTTTTATTCTTTTAAAGGATATCTAAGATTTATATATTTAATAATATGCTACTACTATTTAATACGCTTCACCATATTATGGCTATTTAAAATTATTTTAATGTCACCAACAATTGATACTCTATTAAATTATGTTATCAAAAGTTTGTAAAATAATTAAACTTAAACTAATAATAACTACATTATCCATTATTTTTGTAATACAAACAACTATTTTTATTACGCGGTAAATAAAATAAAAATTATAAAATTGGTTTTTGTGTATATTATTGTCAAATCTTATTACGATGTCATGGTCACATTACATTTCTCAAATATTTTTCGGTGGTAAAATAGAAATTTAGCTCTTTATTTTAGAAGTTAATTTAAATTAGCTAAGTTGCTATTTGAATAAGTTATCAGTAGGGATTTTTCGGTATACTGTAAAATAAAGAAATACCACCAGGAAGTTGTGGAGAAAAAGGGAGAGAAAATAAATTTCCTTGAAATGATACAAGATTATATTTTTCACATTAGTCTTATGACACATGACTATAGTATGCTATCAATGAAAAAACCTCCCAAAAATCAGAACTGTAGTAGTTGCTCAAATGCCTTACAATATTTGTCAGCAATTGGGCTATTCACTACTTAGACTCTAATAATGATAATTAATAACAATTATGAATTTATTATTCTTAGCGAGTTTATTTTATCCATTAAATTTTCAAGATTATATTTTTTTTTCTGTTCATTACTATGTATTCATGGATAATTAATTATTCATCATACAGTGTAAAATTAAAGTAAAAATCTCAATAATTTATGTGCATATTCCTTCTGTCTTTTTCTAAAACTTATATACATTCAAATGTCATCATCATTTAATACGAAGATTTAAAAATGACATGGTGAAAGTGTCACATTATATCAGCCAAAATGTCTTAGGATTAACTTTTTTCTCGTTTCATCATTGATGTAAGAAAAGCAAAAATATGAATTATATTACCATAATTGACAATTTTCACACATAAAAATTTATTGGTAAATTACAATGTACAATATTTGGAAATCAATAAACTGAGCTTGTTCTTTTCAAGTATAATTTCTTAAATTATTTTTACGTTCTACTTTACTAATACCGACAGATGTGCCTAAAATAAATTATAAGCCGTTACTAAGCCTCGGATGACCTCAAAAATTTATACCGACTTTGAGAAAAAAATTGTAGATAATGCTTTTTCAAAAACATCATAAATGCTTATCAAAATGCAATTTTTAAGGTTTTAGCAACTAAAGTCAATTCTTGACAGAATTATTTTACTTTTCTTATGAACTAGATAATTCTCTAAGAACAAGTTATCAAAATTTACAAATAAAGAACTGAGTTGTGAGTTAACCAAATGAACTTAATATCAACAGCGCTATTGATACATCATTGACATTCGAAGAGAGACTTTTGCGAAACACTGTGTTGCAAAGGTCTAACACATGAATTCGTTGCTCTTGAAATACACATTTAAATATTTCCTTAATTATTTAAATAAATGGTAAGAATTTAAAAGTTTTGGTAAGTGTAAACATTTGTTATAATCTGGGATGTTTATTTAAATTTAAACTGATTTTTGAGTTTTTTCAACTTTTGGCTTCCATATTTTGCTGTGTAATAAGTTTAATTCGAATTAAATTCTCCTAAAATTAAATCCTAATATTTGAGGAAAATATAGGCAGATGAGTTTTAAAAATTTTTATCTATCACTAAAAATTATTTTTGAAAAAAATTACCAGAAAATTATTGCATGTTTTCTAATCAAATATCAAGTTTTCGGTTTCAATGTCAAAACTTCGGCTATTAGAACAAAATTAAAGAGCGTCCACTTTTGTCTTGTGATACACTTTGAAAGTAAAGAAATTCCCATAGCATTTCAAATATAACTTCAAAAATGTTATTAATTGTAGTAGAAAACACGCAGCCACCCAACTTGTCTAGTGGTCAGCGTGCCTGACTGCAGATAAGGAAGTCCTGGGTTCGAATCCCGGTTCGGGCATGGATGTACTTTCTCTTTCTATCTATGCTGTCTTTGTCCTTTCCTTGTATGAATGAGGTGTGAATGGTTGCCTACCCTATAAACGGGTACCTATGGCATGTGTGTAGAGCAAAGTCGTACTTTCACCTTCATGGTGCTCTGATTAAAACGAAAGACGTTCCCATTTGACTTAAATTCGCATAGCCAAGGCATAGCGAGCTTGGCTTGTCCAAATGTCATTAGTAAAAATAACAAACAAAAGAAAACACGCGAAATATATTAAAATAATTCATTTAATATAAATTGTTGTTGCAGATATTAAAATAACACAGGTTTGTTTTTGCAATAGAAAGTGAAAATTGTAATTATACAAATAATGCCCAAGTTAAATCATCATTACTTACAACTATGCTTTGAAGTTGGTAAATCCAAAAAAACAATGATTTTAAATATTTTTCCTTGAAGTTAAAATCATTAAAAAAGGAAGAAGGAAAGAAAAATATATTGCAATGAAACTTTTAAACTAATATTTAAAAATCACTGTAATGGTTATGTAAAAATATTTTTTACACCTGCTATAAAAATATTTTCTAACTTAATTCTTAACTCCAATCAAATTTTAGTCATGCATGATACTCTCTCTCTCTTTTTTCAAGTTTAACATATAAAATCATTTGTTATAACAATATATCATACTCTATAAGTTAAACATTATGGTTTATTTTTTAAAATTATCTCATCCATTTCACAAATTAAACCAAACACATTTTCGTTAATTTTTATCATTTATAATATATTTTTAACCCAACGGTGGGCACTTGGGTGACAAACCCTATGCCACAACAATGCCAGAAACTGCTACTCATTTGTCGTTACCCAGCGGGCACTTGTGTACCAAGTCACGGAGGCGAATAGCGCTGTCCGTGCCATACCACCACAAACCCGTTTATAGGGTGAGCCACATTCATACATTATCACTGAAGAAAGGACAGAGAAACACAGAGAGAACATAGAAAGAAAGTAACATCCATGCCCGAACCGGGATTCGAACCCGGAACCCACAGCTTAGAAGTCAGGAGCGCTAACCGCTCATCCATCGATCGGCTCATTTATAATATTAAATAATATATACTTAATATTTTTGATTGCAATTCAAATTGTGTTTTATTAAATTGTATGATAAAATAAGTTATAAGATCTTCCTATCTCTCTCTTACTGAGATAATTCTATTCCATGTCTGCAGTTTTTCTCCTATTTCCCTACTTCCAAGTAGTCCAGGGGTTAAATAAATATCTCTGTAGCCTCAAGTTTTTTTCCTAACAATGCGAAAGCTCTTTTCTATTCTTCACAAATGAAATTACTTTTTACGGAATTTTTCAGAATGATATCAAAGTTGATGTTTAATTATTGTATGATTAAGATGGTTAAAAGAAGTGTTACATTAGCGGCCTTATGATGCAGATCATTTTTAGCGTAATTTTACTAATTTTGAACGCATAAAAATAATGTTTATGAATAATATTTGCATTATAAAAACATATTTTAAATACTGAAAAATATTTACAGCTATTTAACTGTCATATATTTTTCAAATTAATTATTATAACATAAACTCAGTCATAGATTCAGTTAAACACAATATTATACGCTAACCATCCATTCATTTTGGGTAAAATAAAAACTTGCTTCAATTTTTATAAACATTATAATTATTATTCGTGGAAGGGAAACATAATGTGCTTTAAAATAAAATTCTCTAATTTTATCTTATAAAGAAGAATAAATTTCAAGATATGTAAGTAAATTTCAAGGTATAATGGTTTTTTAGTATTCTCATGAATCAGATTATTACCATCAGACCAACCACACACACATTATTCTAAATCAGTTTTGAAGATTGAAAAATGTTCATCAAGGCATTAAATAATCTTGATATTTATGCACCAAAGGTTATATTAAGTGATATAAAATCATATTTTGTATTGCAAAAAATTATTGCTAACCAACCAGAATGGGAACTGTCAAAAGCTGAATTTTCTACAACAGAAAAATATTTCTTATTTTTATATTTTCTAATCATTATAATTAAATATGTTGATATGATACTGACAGAATTTTAGATATTTGAAGAAAGATAGGGAGGATTGGTGATTTCCACCCCGTAATGCACAATAAATTTCATAAACATGGATCTAATTCCACTAAAGACTCAATGGATTTCAAATGTTTTCCATAATTTAGGATATCAAAGTGTTTTTAAATATCTCCGATAGGAAGGCTTGCTGAATTTTATAATTGCAGTCTACTTTTTAAAAATGTTTCTTCAATCTACAACTTTCCCCTATATTCGAAACATTTTGCTTCTTCGTTTATTTACTTCTGTCTGAGGAACTATATCCATCTTATTTTTTCAAAAATGTAATAAAACAGTTTTTTTTCATGAATTTCGAAAGTTTCTTACCCTTTTTCTCACTGTACAGTATATTTTTCAATTCACCAAATCAATCAGTGTCACGATTAAAATGAAAATAAGATGTACAGACCATTCATCCAATTTTCCCAGAAAGCGTAATCGATTAATGCGATTTCCCTTCAATATTCCATTACTTTCGACCAAATTCTAATATTGGATTATATCATGTTTGACCGATATCTTTATCTTTTGAAAAGTCTAATTAGTTAACGCCTTGCTCAATGTAATATCATTTACTATTTTTTTAACTTGAGTTTAATCTACACTGCTTTCATAAGTTCTTAATAATATTAAGTCTACCGGAAAACTCTAATTCTTCTGGTTAGAATTATTTTCAACATGTATATGCTATTCATTAGATGCATATTTGGCTTCCTTTTTTTTATCTCTCATTAACTGAGTAAATGAACTAAAATGAAGGTAATTTCTAATGGTTTTATGTGAGTTGCGTTCCTTAATCTATGGCTACTGATAAAGTTCAGTTACGACCCTGCCTTTTGCACTAATTCCAACAAGGAAGGAATGAAACAAAACGTGCTGCAATTTATTGAAAGTATTTGATGAAAGTACGATTTCTGATGAGACATGCATAAGGTGGTTTGAAAATTTTCAAAAAGATGATATTTTGACCTCGCTGATAAGCAGCACTCTGGGGGAGAATCTTTTTCATAGGCAACAATACAGTTAAGGTCAAGTTAGAGTAAAATCCTTTTTAACAACAACGTAGATTGTGGAAAGGCTTGGTTCAGCTCTGCAAACTATTATTGACGATATCCGAAATTTAAGATTGGCATATAAATATCGAGATTGGTGTCACATAAATTAAGTAAGAATTTGAATGATCAAGTCATCATATGCACATGTCTGCTTGCACGGTGAATAATCAAATCTTTCTTGGATCTATATTAATTGGTGCGGTCAAAATTGGATTACATATGAAAACACGATAAGGAAAATTAAATACTATGAACTAGGTAATCCGGGCTTCCTCCCTCTCTAAACCATACATGAATAAGGAATATTATGCATATGGCGGGATATTCGAGGACTAATATATTTCGAGTTGTTGAAACAAAACGAAATGTTAAATTTGAAGTTGTACTATCAGCAGTTGACTAATTTAAATACAGCACTCCAAGAAAAAGCCAATGTTGTTCAATAAAGCAGAAACCATATCGCTTTATGATAATTCTAGGCCACGTACTTTTTTAGGACTTGTCAGAAACTCGCTGAGCTAGATTGTGAAATCACTGCAGCCTCTGATTATCACTTTTTTTTTATTTTGTCCTATCAAAATTTTTTGTCGGGCATAAAATCCAAAAATTAAGAAGATATTAAATTACTACTGATTCAATTTTTCGAATCTGTGTTTGAGGAGATTTTTAAAAATGAGATATACTAATTACCATTTTACTGATAAAAAGTTATACATAATGATGGTAATTATATTACTCAATAAAGTTTATTCAAGGTAAAAAAAATTACTATATTTATTTTATTCTAAAAATGGAAAGAACTTTCCAGTGTAGACCTAATGATATTTTTAAAACCACTTGTTGAAAAATAATTTTTAGTTAATTTTTTATACGTTTTTACGTTTATATATATATATCGTCCTCTTCCGCTGAATTTAAAAGACTTCATGTCTTTCCCCTTACCCCATATTCATCTTTGAACGAAAACTCTTGTTTTGAAATTTTAGGCTCAGGAATTGCTACGTTTTTATTTTCTGAAAACTCTCGAATGTATTTTTTACTCTAACAACTATCTTGCACACATAAATTTTTTACTATTTTTAATCCAAAATATAAATAAGAAATTGAGGTAAATTTAATTTTCAATAAAGGAAGATATGATCGTTGCAGTTTTAAAATAAAGTCAAAGACTACAGCACATTAAATACTATAGATGATTCCGATATTTTAAAAACATAAAAAAAGGAATTTCTCAGTTAATTTCTTGTTATTTGTAGATTTTTTTTCATTATCAGGTAAAATATGTTACGGAAAGTTGTTTCTAATTTTAATGAAAACGCAGTAAACAAAGTTTGCAGCAAAATAAAATTTGAATCGAGTGTTTATATATATATATATATATATATATATATATATTTCGTATTAGAAAATTCATTAATTCGATTAGAGTATCATCTACCATTGTAAAACATTTTACTAAATTTTTAGGCAAAATAACCACACATTTAAGTTTAAATAAGCACAAAAATTCCATAATTAATGCTTACATTGAAATACGAATAAAAATAAACATTTTGAAACGTATAAATAGAATATTCATAATATATTTACTTTGCAGATTTAATGTAATACCAAAAGTCTTAAATAATATCTTAAATAATATACCTTAAGAAATATATTAAACTACCATGATTAATTTAAAATCATATTATTTTATATTGTTTTAAAATTATTTCTAAAATTTAAATATTTCATGACGTCTTGTTTGATTTAACTGGGGTAAATATTTATTTTATATTTCTTAAAATCAAATGATGTCATTCTTAAGATCTTACATAATATTCGCGTATTTTGAATAAATAGTCTGTTTTAACTGTGATTAAATGTGATGCAAAAATATATGGAAGTGAGTTAAAGTTGTTTAAGCAATGGAAAATTTATTACAAAATATTCTAAATGATGAATTTAAGAATTAAAAGAGATACTTATAGAAGGCAGCAGAAGTCATTTAGAAAAATCTCTAATCAAGAAATCAGAAAATTCTGAAAAATCTACACCTGAATGCATGCTTCTGAATCTGACACTTAGTATAAGTATTTAAGTATTTTATTTGATTGAAACATGCGTTATTTGACTCAAAAATCTTATTTCTCTTCCTTGGATACTGTTTTTGCCAAGAATGCGTATTTGCATCAAAATATATCATTTGAATAAAAGAATATTTATTGTTGATTTCTTAACATATTCTAGTTACTAAAAACTTTTTAAAAATTTTTATTCGCAAACTTTATTTCATTCCAAAATCCCAGTTTTGATTTAAGTATTCGCGTTTAAAGTTGTTTGTAAAGAAATAAACCAGAAAAATAGAAATAAAGTTGATTTAATAAATGAAAATGTAATTTAAATTGAGAGTGTGTCTAATACGATAATTATATATATATATATATATATATATATATATATATATATATATATATATATATATATATATATATATATATATATATATATACTTATTTATCACAAAAAATCAACTATTTTTGTGTGAAAATAAATTTTTTCAAAAGCTGCTTATAACTCGAACCCGTTATAAATCATTAGAAAATGTAATTGAATGAATTTGCTTTAAAATATAAATTGATTTTAACTGAATGGTATCATCTTAAAATAATTATCGTTGAAAAACACCATTTTATTATTTGAATTTTTTGTAACAATAAAATACAGCTCTAGTTAAGTGCGTTTGATGTATTTAAATACGTATTTCTCCACTCTACTAGCCTTTGCAGCTATTTCAAAATAAACTTCCAGTAAAAAGATCCTAAATTAATTGAGACATTTAAATGTCTGACTTCCTACCGTTTCGTCTGTTTTGTTAATTGTTTTTTAGGAACATTTTCCCCTTTGAATCTAATTTGAAATATATTTCATTGTCTGCTTTTATTAGCAACTTGTATATTCACTTCTCAACGATCAAATGCCATCCCTCTAATAAAATACAAAATTTGGCATGCGTAAAAAAAATGTGCAAATGAAATATGAGTTTACTTGGGAAGATTTTCGTTTCAGAAAATTACTTTTAAGTACTTAAAATATATATCAAATAAATACATATGAAAATTAAAGATTTCTCTTGCTTATACCGATATCTGAGTTATCATAATTATATCTGGTCCTTTCAGGAGTACAAAAATATTTCTTTTCTTTGGTAGGTTTACATAATTAATTATCAAATAGAATCATGTAAGCGGAAATGGGTAGTCGTTAAAAGTTATCCAAAAGCTAATATATTCATCTCCGAGCTAAATAACCAGTAATCATACATTAAAGCTCTCCTTTTTTTTTATAAATTCGTAATTATTTAAGACAAGATTTTAATAACATTAAACAATGTTTTAAGCACAACATTTTATAACGATACAGATTTTCATTTTAATTTTTAAAAATTTAAAAATTACATTTATGTGATTTATTGCAATAAATCCCTACAATGTTTTTTGACTTTGACGTGTTTTTTAAACAGTTTTTATTCGCAATCAGATATTCTTAATCAGCATTTTCTAAAGTTTTCCTCGAAACTTTCTTTGTTGCTACATTGACTGAAATACCTGTACTCATGAAATACTTCTTATCATAAGTGGTTTATCTCAAAATTTAACTAAGACATCGGATAGAAGCCATTATGAAAATATACAAATAATTATTAGCATGCACTCTTGGGATTTAAGACTTTTATGTAATAACAACGTGCAGACCTGAGAAACGGAATTTAAGATAATCTTTCTGTCAGAAAAATATAACCCCCTATACAATATTGATATTATGCATCTCTTTATAACTTAGTATTGTTATTTAAAACGAATTTGTTAATAGCAACATAAGTAGAGTCTGTTTCATATTTTCCCTAGGAAAAGTTACATTTTTGAGTTGGTTAAATTATTACTGTAGACTGCATTAGCAGATTTAAAATTAATTGAGTAAATTATTTAGGTTTAAATTTAATTTCGGCGTGCTTTTTAATTTCTCTTTCCACAATTTACTCCTACAAAAATTTAGTTTAAATTTGATAGAACTTATGATGATGGATTAGTTTACAAAATAAATAAATCCTGCGAATTATGATTTGCAGAAGTTCTTGAGTATCAGTAAGCAGTTCAATAAATTTTGTAAATAGTAACAACTAATACTGTAAAAACTCTTAGAAAAAGCAGATTTCTTTTTTTCTCTATGAGGTAGATTTAAATGATTTGTATAGTCAAAGTATATATTACAATTCTATTAAATATTCCTACTTTCTTATATTGTTCGATTAATAGATTTATGAGCTGTAAAATTTACTTAGAACCAGATGAGAGTATTTAGAGCTGCTCTTACATTCGAAATATCTAATATGGAGTTGTTATAGCTATACAACACTGCATGAAAGGTTATTGAGCTCTCATGTTGACATAATCAATGCAAATTTGAAAATCAAAATATATTGTAAAAGCTATGGATGTTTAATAATTTCAAAAGTTTATCAATGTTTCTAGAATACATGTTTCTTAAACAACTTCGATTATACAATTTGAAGTTAATTTTACGCATTTAATGAGAGAATTGCTTTTTTCTTCCATAGATATTTATGATTTAGATATGATATGATCTAGATAACCTATGATATGATATTATCTAGACCATAGATATGATCTAAATATATTCAATCAAATATGATAATCCCTGTATGAGATTAAAATTATAGAAAAAGAACTGTTCCGTTTTTTGTACTTTATGAGAATTTTAGTTGTGGAGTGGTAGTTAGCACATTAGAATATAGTTGATAGCGGTTTTAGTTACTGATAATTCAGTAACTAAAATTTACTAATAATTCTATAATTAGAATTATCTAATGTTCATGAAGAAATAACTGAAGTACATAATATTAATTTAGAATATTACCCGTTTAAGTTTTATTTTTGATTTCTTTCTAGAATAGATGTGCTATTGTTCGAAAATTAGCTTTTTTTAAAACTATTATTTTTAAATGCGTCGCTATACATATCACCAGGTGGATTTCTTCAAAACTCCGTTGAAACTATGGAATTGAAACATGAGAAACATCTTATATTTGATTCAATTTATAATGTAAATAGGAAAAAATTATAAATTCATGTCATTAATTTTTAACCTGATTTTATTATTTTATATTTTTAAACTTGTGTCAATATAAAAAAACTTCAGAACTTCAAAATTGAGTACATGAAATCACCCTTTCATGAAACATTTTTAACACAATTTGGGTAATGTCTGTCAAAGGCAATCTTCTTATGATAGCGTAAAAATGTAAAACTTAAAGTATTCAAAACAAATGCATGGTTTTATAGTTTTAAAGAATGATGATTCTTGGAACATATTTTTATTATTAATATGACATTTTATATGGTTAAAAAATCCATCCATTAATAATATATGAATCAAATGAGTATAAAAATATACCATTTGCTTTCTGCGCGTTAACGACATGATTACATCTATAACTATAATAAGGATTAAATGCATTCAGATTGCTTAAACTTGCTTCAAATTTGGCTATAATAAATCTAAAAAAATCATCAAGGAAATCAAAATTTTTTATTTCCAATGGAAAGTAAGACCGTCAGCTAATAATTTTTAATCAGGAAAAAGTTTTGTTTGTGGGATGAAATAAAAACCTTTTTTTTTTTAGCTATTAAGACCATTATTCTCAAGGGATATCAACAACTATTTTTCGGGAAATGATAGAAATATCTTTTAGTTCATCGTGGAAATATTTTTATCATTCTTGAATCATGTATACATAATCTTAAGACTATCAAGTCAAGTATTTGACACACCTGTGTCCAGATTCTTAGATAATAAATTTAAAAAATAATATCATAAAACATATTACTTTATTAAAGTGTGACATTATAATCTTAAAAAATCTTTTATATTTTTTCAAATCATACTTGAAGTAAAGAATAAATAAATTAAAAAAAAGAAATGAAATGAAAGACTGAAGCATTAAATGGGAATTGGTTTACTTATATGAAAAGAAATTTGAATAATCTTCTTTCAAATATATTTCATTCTGGTTAAACCAAATTGTAATATTTTTAATGTAATCATATCTTTATATTGACATATGTAATTATTGAACTAAGCATTAAATTTAATTTTCAAAGAGTAGGTTGTACAAAAGTTCCATCTTCTTTCAACTAATCAAAATTTAGAATTTTTTAATTATTAATGAAAATATATCTTTATAAAAATATAATTTAAAATGCTCACTAAGATTCCCTCAAAAATGAAAAGTTAATGGATAACTTGGGGCTTTCACGTTTATTTATCATGGTAATTATTCATTTCTATTAAAAAAGCAATTTTTTTGTTAATAAAGACCTAATTTTCAAAATTCCCATCCCCTTTTATTTTTATTTTATCAAAATTTTTTTCTGCATTGGATGCTGTCTTGTGATATTACCAACATCTTTTGGAAATTTTAAATTATATTTTCCTAAAAATAAAATTTATGTATAATTTTAAAGTAGATTTCAAAATTTTCATGAATTTTAGAATTTATAGCAATAAAATATGTTTCTTATGATGGTTATCTGGTATACAAATAAATATCTATCTTTTTAACTGATATATTGATGATATTTTTTCGATACCATCGGTTACTTTTCATGTCATTTCACTCATTTAAAGTGCTATCATTGTTGCACAATAAACTAATTATTTTACGCTTTTGAAGTGATCATTCAGATGCTTTCTCGTAAAATATTGAAAGCATTTTATTCTAAATAAACAAAGATATAATAACTGACTTACTAAATATTCAGCAAATATTTCGGGTATACAACATTTAAATAAAGAATTAGGAAAAAAAGTGTAGTATATGTGTATGATGAGAGGGAAAAAGACAAATCAATAGTGAAAAAAGAAGCAATAATAGCTGTAAAATATTCTGATCAGCCTAAAACAGGACTAAATTTCTTCATATTAACAAAACTTTAGTATTTTATATAGACTCCACTTTAATATTTTTAGAAACAAAATTATATGACCCTTCGATTTCCGTAGTAACTTATCTTAGCACGATTGTCAGTTGCTTTAGTAGCCGTAATTCACTGCTCAAAACAACTAAATGATATTGAGGTTATGACCTGACCTTACACCTGAAAAATTGTTATGAGATAAAAATGACATTTATTTGGCAGAAAAAAAAACGCGCGTATTAAACATTTGCTTACACAAATGCGCAATTTTGAGAAAAACAAATATAAAAGGTGTTTTCTTAAAAGAAAATCGTTTTTAGGAGGAAATAAGGTGTCCTCGAACGGCCAGCAACGTTGAACACTTTTGAAGTGTCGAGTCAATGAAACTATTAATGAGGGGCTGGGGTAGTCTACCCCACTCCTCCAGAAGAGCTCTTTCCCATTCTTGAAGAGTTTGAGGGGGTAGTAGGCGTTCAGCAACTCGCGTCTGCCTAGAATGTCCCGAACATGATTTACTGGCTTCATGTCTGGGAAACACGTTGTCCATTCTGTGTGATTCCTTCTTCCAAAAGGACCAACATTTGTCATCCATTAACATGGAGTCATCTCCAATTGCGCAGCACACGGGACGCAGCACACAGTAAATCTAAGTATTTAATCCCTGTATCAGAGACCGGTCAGAACTTCATTTTGAATATTACAAAGAGCACGGCCTGCACTAATGTAGATGCCAAAATAGACCTCACCCCCCCACAGCCGAATCAAACACTTTTGTGCACGAATGCAGGATTGTTTCCAGTGCAACGTTCATTACAGATGAAAACACTTCTATTATCAAGATGAATAGAAAAAGGGGACTTTTAGGAGAAAAGAATATTGCCCGATTCATTTCTCCTCGAGCTCACATGCTTTGTTGTCCACTCCTTGTGGGAGCGACGGTGTCTTGCTATTAATGTGACACATCTCATTGGCTGGCAAGAATATAGTCATACATCATGGAGGTAGTTTCGAATATTTTTGTGTCAAAACTGCGATACCAATAGCCAAGTGAAAGTGTTGAAGAAGAGTGGCATTGATATTTCTGTGTATCAGAGCCTTTAGCGTTAAAAAACTGTTTTCATTGAGCACTCTTGCGCATCTACGACTATTCCCTTATCTTCGGCCTTCATTTCAGTCTTCAAAAAAAGTTTCTATGTCCTGGAAATCACACACTTTGTAAAAACATAATTGCTTCTACTACTTTGGATTGTTGGCCCCCCTGTTACTTGCCAACAATTCTCCAAGCTTCTGATTCGGTTAAATGACTCCAGTAAGACATCGCATTTTTCTTTACACTGCATTCAACGTTTCCTATAAAACTGCAACTATAAAACTATAAAACAAAAACTGCAATTAAAGTCTGGAGAAAAGATAGAACCACCCATAAATGAATGGTAGGGAACAGGTTGACTGCCACTGTCCTAGATAGAAGTTTCGATAGAAAGGCAGCATTGCTTGAATAAAGAAAATATACATTTAAAGGATTTTCTGAGGAAAAAAATTATTTTTCCCCATCAATGGGAAGTATTTATCAATAGAAGAAAGCATAAAAGGATATATATATATAATGAGACAGTAATTTAATTTAATTTATAGAACACTTTCATGTTCCATTAACTTAAGTAAAATATTAACAAAATACAGATCGAATCATCAAGATGAGACTATTTAAATAAAGGGACGTTATCATACAAAGTGATAAGTAAATGTAAGTCGAGAATTCTGAGTATTTTGAGAAAGCATGAAGTGGAAATAGTTTTAAGAGTGATTAATATATGTGAATAAAATAAATATCATTCGAAAACTCTTTTCGCACCTCTTTACTTAATTTACTCTATTTTTGGATTTTCATCATTTAGTTGAAGAATTAAAGTACATTTATTTGCTTATTTTATTCTTTGGTAAAAATATTTCAAAAATAAAAATCAAGATTCCAATTTATTGCCTCTTAAATTTCTCCTATAAAATTTATATAGCAAATTATCAGCTATAAAATATATCAGACATTAAGACTGTTGTCAAAATTTTTATTTATATATGTAATATATATATATATATATATATATATATATATATATATATATATATATATATATATATATATATATATATATATATATATTAATTATTATTAATATTGTTGTTGTTGAATTAATTTCACTACATATTGTTACTTAGAAGAATAAAAAATCTTAATAAATGAAACTTCAAAATAGATTAGAAAACAAATATTTTTTCGAGGAAAACATTAAAGAAATGCAATATTAATTTATACGAAAATAATTTTTGAACTTAATATTGTAGTTTTTAAAATTAAATTTTATTAATTTTATAGGGTTTTATATACAAATGCTTTATTCAAAATAAAATCAATTTACCCAACTGGTAGTTATACCAGAAAGGTGGCATGGCAACATGAGAAACTTGCATGGCAGTTCAAATGCGTTGGAAAATGTGAAATGTCAGATTTCAAAGCACTCAAGCAAACCAAATGATGTTAGATGCACCTACAATGTGTGAAAATTCTTACAGTTAATTTTGCTCACAGAAATTGAATTTCATTGTTATTTTTTGATTAGAGAATTGTTATTCTGCCTTGCTTACGAATAAAAAATGCTCATCTACACACCTATAATTTTGATCGAAATGAAATTTCAGTCTGCTGGATTTGCAATTTATCTAAAACAGTGTTGCTTCCTCCATTGACTGAGTTCTCCTCCTTATTACCAAAATGCGCTACTTATTCATTATTAACAATCATATGCATATCATCTAGAATCTCATCGCCTACCTCTCAAAAGTCAGAAATCAGTAATGATCAAGCATGTTAAATGCTTACCTATATTAAATTGTGGAACCATGACTCGAAATCTAAGTCCAGAAATGAGATCATTTCTATAACAAATATCAGCAGTTTATCATTAATTATATCACCATTGTGTTCGACTGCACCTGCCCCTGAATTACCGTCATTGTGTGATCAACGATGAGCGTAAAGACGACCAACAGAAAAATTGCCAATTTTTCATACGGGATCATGATGACCAAAGGTCGACATCAAAGTAGACGGCAATGTCCGTAACGCACATGTCCAGCACATTTTTTACATCGTTTTGGTGGTCCATAACCTGAAGTCATGGTAAAGGGTATTCTTGGAAGCGCACCTGGATCTTTTCTTTTACATTTTAAACAGCAGTCATTACATTTTGAATGTTTTGGAGCCCATATTTCTGCTTCATCTTCGAAACCTTCTTAAAGGCATGTGTTAAAGAATAATTCGATATTGCATTGATCATATTACAAAGACTTTGTTTAGTAAAGGACATTTTCAACCATGTCCTTGTCCAGTACTTACCGGTAATTTTTCATAAACTAAAATCGTCTGATCAATTAGAGACAAATAATTGACCTGTTACCAGTGATAAGCAACCATAATTTACTTTTTATAGTGACTAGCATCACCACTTATCAATGGCTATCATCGGTAAATTATGACATAGTTTTGAAACTACATGGGTTGCTGTCCCGCTCATGCCATCCATTTTCTTCTCAATTCCATGTCCAATTTCAATTCCATTCCATATAAAGGAGATTATTACTACCAAAAGAGTATACTTTGGGTACTAACTTCTCTGAATTTATATCTCTGAAGTTCCAGAAAACTTTATAAGTTATTCATTTTACTAATTTGTAAATTTTATTCAAAAAACTGGTATATGATTATTTTTAATCAATAAATGAATTCAGAAATGAATTAAATAACATTATTTTATATATTATAACTTCATTTTTGTGAGAACACTCATTTACTATTTTTTAATCATTATTATCAAAAGTAAAATATAAAAGAAATACTTATATTTTTGAGATCTTCCCCTTTTCTTTAATCTGTGGAAATTGTAGGTCATATGATTTGCTTCTGGAAAGAGACATTTCTGTTTAGTTATACATCTATACAAAAATATAATATAACAAAGAAAATTTGTCATAATGAAGTTTCGACACTATAAGATATTCTTTAAAAGGTGTAAACATGCATTTAACTAATTTTGAAAAATCATTCTAACTAAATTTCATTCAGAAGATGCCTTATTATATTAATGGGAATAATACTCTATATGTGATTATTTGAATATTAAAAGTCTATTCTTACAAATCTATTTAATAAAAAAAGCAATTGATATGCTTATGTGATTTTACATCTAGCAATAACTACAATACTTACTAATCTAACATTTCATGATCAAAGTCATCTTATTTTTTCAGAATATAAAAATTTTACTATTGTACAATTTATTTTATATTTCGTATTATATTTATGCATTCATATAACTTTTTGACATTTAAATTACATTTACTTAACAATTTATCTAAAGTTATATTTTATATTTATGTTCCTTAAATTTTTTTCAGGTAAATAATATAATTTTCCGAAATTAAAGACCGCAAAGTAATCAGAAATTCCACCTTTAGTTTCCATTTAAGTGGTATGTTCTGATACAGTCTATCATACTGATATAAAAATATGGCCGCAAGCTCACCAAGAAATTTATCCGGAAATGTCCGATCGGATATGGATATACCTTATCCGGAGCATCTTTCAAGGCTAAATCGCCACTTCATTGTTGAGTTTCAGAAGAGTAACAACAGAAATAAGAGAAATATTCGTACTCGTTCCCGATATCGCACTCAGCCAGTAACTTTCGACGAGATCCAGGAAGTGGATGAAGACATCACCCCTACTGACAACCAAACCCTTGAGGTTTCATCAGTTTCCGCTTCAGTCTCAACAAGCAAACTAGAGATCGAAGGAAACAGATTTCCGAATGTCCTGGGATCCAAGCGGAAGAAGACTAAAACACCAACTGAAGAAAACATATCTGGAGAAAAAAACAAATATGATAAAAGCAATGGAGAGCCATCTGCTCATCAGAAATCAATCGATCAATTAAGATGGATTGAGCGCAAGCGAGAAGGCTCTATTTGAAGTTCTCTGGTAACTGACATTCTCTTTTTCCATGATTATTGTGATGTTTCAGTATTGAATAAAAGAAATTTCGCTGTACGTGATTAAAAAAATCTTTTTTTGAAGCTTTATTACTATATTATATATCTTTATTTGTGTTCAATGTGTTGGACGAAATCTTTAGATATAAGTATTTTAATTTTTTAAGCGTATCTTAATTTTTTATTCAGATGGAATTCCAGAAAATCAGTTTGCAGTGCTTATTTAGCCATAGGTACTATTCATTCGTGTTCACTTTTGAAAAGTCAATTGTTTCGTTTTTAAAGCAATAAAATATTGCTATTAATTTACTATATAAAAATTACAACCCTTACATCAAATTTTCTTTGAAGGAATATTGACAAATAAATTTATGCGTAACAAAAAGATCTAATAGTTTTTCACATGTAATTAACTTTTGTATTATAACAATGAAATTAAGTCCATAAAAGTCTAATAAATAAATGAATATTGTAATAACAAATATTTTTCCTCATTTATTCAAAAAATACTTTTATTTACTTGTTTACTTTGAAAATATTTAAAATCAATTTAAGGAATAATCTTTCTCTGAGTTTCTAATATTTCTCGATAAATTTCAGTGGCCAAGTAATTTTTTAAAATGTGGAACTAATTTTTTACAATATAAATAATTAACATCTATTAACAACAATTTGCTTCTATAATACCCTTAAAATTTGGTTTCCTTTTTTGACGAATTATTTTCTCTGAAAAGAATTCCTTGACAGTTAACTTTAATGTAAAAAATTTATACATTCC
Organism: Latrodectus hesperus; assembly: GCA_037975125.1. Lineage (NCBI taxonomy): Eukaryota > Metazoa > Arthropoda > Arachnida > Araneae > Theridiidae > Latrodectus > Latrodectus hesperus. The sequence continues at coordinate 77,642,639 of CM075854.1, forward strand.
AAATAATCTGCTTTAGAAATAAGTACTGAAGAAATTTTAACACTGTCAAAGCTAACAAAGAATATAACGAAAGGAAAAGATGCGGAAAATCGTGAGAAAATATCCAGCATTATTTTTCAATTTATATACTTATATGTAGGGGTTGGAAAGTGAAAAATGAATCATTTTTATAACGATTATTTCCTGTTTGGTACACACTCTCAAACATTCTACAATATAGCTTGTTTCCTTGAAAAGATATTTTTTATTTAATTGCAGCCTTACTGTAACGATGGTCTATAGGTAATTTTAAGTTTATCTGTACTCCTCAATGATACTTCAACTAGAATCACTTCTTAAATAATTTAGACTAATAACTCCTTATTGTGCTATTTGGATTCTCATTTTGAGAGTATCCAACTTCCTACAAATTTGTATTAAGTTCATCTATCCATACATATCTTTTTTCACAAAAAAGTAAAATTCATTATATATGTTCTTTTGCTCTACTGAGTTTGTCCTCGATGCTCTGTAAACTTTTACTTTCAGAACAGAGAAGTTCGTCAACTACAATCTATATATATATATTTTGATGTACACAAACCAATAGCCATCACAACAAAGTGTTTTGAAATGAAAAAAATTGAAATTAAATTCCTCCTACATAAATGAATAAACGATTATATATGTAAAATGAATTACATAAATCTCATTGTATAAGTCACAAGAGCTTCATAACATAAAAAATGTGAAATGATAAAAGAGTGAGGATAATTTCTTAATTACTTTCCTACTTCACTTTTTTCGAATAAAACATTTTATAATAATATTAATTTGTCATTTGTAACTGAACCATTCGAAAATTATTTTACTATCACACACACAATTTTATTTATATTTATTTTTTAGCTTTTGTTTTCCTTTGAACTATAAGCAGTAATGAAGAGTTTTTAGCTAGTAGTTATTTCAAGTATTTGAGAGAGAATATTCTAATTAATAAATATATAAATGATTTTTATCTTCACCCCTTAACTATTCATCAATATCATTTTGTGAATGATCACTGCCAAAAATACTTAGAGATATGATAAACATTTCTTAACATATACGATGGAGCTAAGCAAAAAACATCCGTTTTTCTTATCATAAATAAAGCTATTTTTTATTAACATCAACAGTAACGTCTCAACTGTAACGTCCACATAAATATTTTAAAGTGAGTTTTAGAAATAAATGGGATAATTCATAAATTTAAAAAACATTTATGTGTATGTATCTGAAGAAGCCTTTTGAATATTATGGATCACAGTCAAATGTTAGATTTTTTTTGATGGTTTTTATGTTTATAATTTTTATAACTCATTTACGAAATTAAATTTAAGAGGTACACATGTACTTTAATTAGGGGGAAAAATTAAAGGGCTTAGTTAATAAAAAGAGCTTCATATCATTTTTAATCAAATATATGATATTTTAAGCACTCTTACAAAAATAAACCGAGATAAATATAATATTTATAAATTCTTATAGATTTTAGCAGCATTAAAAACGAGCTTATAAATCTATAATATCATTATTCTATAAATAATTTACCGTAAATTTAAAATTAAAAGTAAAACGTAGAAAATTTTATGATATTTCGCATGTTAGGATTATGAAATATAATAAACAGTATTTTAAGGATAAAACTTATAAACTTAATTCCAAATAGTTTAAGAATTTTATATGTTATTATGACGTTAAAATATTATTTGTAAAATATTTTCGCTTTCTATAATATATTTATGAACTGCGTAATTAAATTTAAAATGTCTTCATACATTTTTTCAATCCTGGGAAAAAAGCGAATTGAACTGTGAATGATTTTAATTATTTCATCACTTTATTAAAATTTTAATTAAGCTAAAAAAGTATTAAGAAAGAGAATAATTTATTTATTTAATAATAAATGATATATTAAATACCAGTCTAGATGACAGTATTCCTCTGATAAAAAGTCTATAATTTAGCTAAATTTTAATAATGCTTTTAATGTTATAAATTCTTGTATATTTTATGGCGAAAAATATCAAATACAATTGCTTGAGTTGTGAATAAAAACTTTTTCGGCTTATTGTGAATGTTGTAAGTCAGTATTTGTAATTTATATATGTCTGTATGTTATTTTATCAATATATTAATAAAGTATTAATGTGTAATATCATTTTTTGTCTTTCTTTAAACCAAAAAATTTACTTCAATTCATTGTACACTTTCAATAAATTATAATAAAATATTCATTGTGTTTTTTGCGATAAGTTGTTAAATGGTAAAAGTAGTCAATCCTTAATTTGGAAACTCATTTTATTTATTTTTATTTATTTGGATTTATATTTTTCTCTGCATCTGTTTATTTTTCTAGCATAATGAGATAAAAAAAATTCAAGTTTAAGATAAAAGTTAGATTTATTCATAATAATTATTCTTTCAAGGAAAATTCAGAACATATATAGATTTGGAAAACCTTATAACATCGGATAGTTATTTAAAATAGATGTTCAAACATGTAATATGTATATAACAATCTATATACTATATTAAATTAGAAACTAATTAAAATAATAAGAGAGTTAATAAATTAAATACTATTCACATAATTAAATATATTATTGCAAAAATTATGTTATCTACTGTTATTTACTTAAAATTAAATACGCATTTTATCTATTAATGCAAAAATATCAAGATAATGTTAGATAATGAAGTGGATAAACAAATTTTCATTGCCTCAGAAATCACATGTGTGAAAAACAGAGTAGCTAAATATTTGTATTCCCTTTTTTTCCTGTTGTATGTTGATAATGAAGCAGAAAGTAAGTCCTTTGCAGAATAATTAAAAATTCTAGATATAAAAATTTAGGAAAGGGCTGTACATTTACTGCAAGATAGTTTAAAACAACAAATTCTTCATTGTCTAAAGAAAGTCTAAGTACTAAGTTTGAACCAGATGGTTTTCAAGGGGACAAAAATCAGAGAATTTTCAATGAACATCGAGGAAAGATGCCTTTTTTATAAAATGAAATCAGCGCTTTTGTATTACGCTTAAATTATTAAACACCAAATTAAATGTCGAAAAGTTTTAAGTTTCAATCAAGAAAACATTTTGTAAAATATGAGGTTAGCAAAGCTATAACGATTTGTCGACGATTTACGATTTGTTTCCTTCCGGAAACCAGCTTGTGCTATGGATATTCACATGCCTTACATCAGCTTTTGACTGTTAAGTTGTCCACTATGCAGTGTTAAAATATTATGACAAAATTGCATGAAACAATAAAAAGTCCGATATTTTTTGTTAGAAAAGTACTTTTTAAACTAAGATTTTTTTAATACTCGAAAATTATTACGGAAAGAGAAGCAATTTGCAATTTATTGTGTGTATAATCATATTCATCAGTAATAATTACTTAATTTTTGATTACATGATGACAACTCCAAATATTAAAGATGAGAAAACTTCATACACAAATTTTAAAAAATATTTCTTTAGTGTATTTCCATTAATTCATGTCATATAAATTCCACATAGTACTGTTATATTTTATAAAATAAAAAACCTTTCATATTAGTTTTTAAAGAAGTAATTTTAAATAAAGATGTAAAAATTTTATGAAGATGTAATTCTTTTAAATTTTTAAACAAGTTTGAGTAATGGAAAAGTCATGTACAGTCTTAAAAACTTAAGAAGTCCATACAGGAATTTGTAAAACAAAGGAATATATATAATATATTTTGTAAAAATGAATATTGATTTTAAAATCATTATTCGCAAATGATTGGGGATAAGATTTTTTCTTATTATGTTCTTTTGCGCTTAGTTTTTCACTACAGCACCTATATAAAAAGAGAAAGTAATATATTTGCATCTTAAGTCACAGTAATAGATTACACAAATAGTAAATCAAATTAGTCTTCGGTTATATTCTAATAGTTTAATGCTATAATATGAAGGAACATATTTACATGTAACTTTACAATAATACGAGTGATGACAAGATTCAAAAAGACTATTTTTGTACTCTGAATAATTCTAAAACTTTAGTTCTATAGAAAATATTTTCATTTCATGTAAATGTTCATCTCATTGCAAAATGCATTCTTTGAAAATTCTGAGAAGCGTGATTTCAAAACTGAACAAATTTACAAAACAAATTGGGTAACAAAAACTTGACTTTATTAAGCAATTTCATTATCTTTGAAATATTTCTCCTGATTCAATCGCTGAAATCACAAAAGGAAACAATTAGTTAAATAAAATAAATTGTTGGCCTTGATTTCTCTGTTTTAATTAGCCTTTGTGTGCAAAAAAAAGAGCATTGAGGGACAAATAAACTAAACCAAACTAAACTTGTCCTATTTTATGTAATGATATATAATCTTGTTGTAACTCTCACTAGTATAATTAACTACTATAATCCAATTGGCTGCATTTTCGAGCATACTGTGGTAATCAGGTATTTTTCAAACTAGCTCTTCAAGGAAATAAAGTAAACACGTTTCTACATTTTCAAAACATGTTTACAAAATATTCTTTTACAGGGTGTTTCTTTCTTTTAACATTTAAATTAATATCATATTACTATTCATTATTATTTGTTTCATTTTTTGTATAATTGTACATGATTTTGATACGTTGTAAAAACAGAACATGAAACATTAAGTCTAATTCTAAAATAAATCATAAAAGAGCTTTAAAATGGTATAAAATTCGACAATAATAAAAAGAAATTTGTTATTGAGAGTTTTAAATTATTAATGATGTTAAGACATTTTATAGAGTAATAATATAGATAAAGGACATTTTTTATGAAGAAATATCCTACATCAGTATATCTAAATAAATTAAAAATATTTAAGTCAATTCAAAATAACTTTAGTTTGTTATATCCTAAGTAATAAATTTAATTTTCAGTTTGCTTCTATATCTCATAGAGAATTGACACGTGACGATTGGAGGGAAAAGGTAACAAGGTTAATTGTTTAAAACAGCAGGGTACAAAATAAAACATGGTGCAAAATAAGTGCAATAAATGCTCATTTTAATGAAAGGTACCCAATTTAAAATAGCAGGTTTTTTATTGGAATGGATGAGTTTATATTCAAGATCTATATTACAATTCTGAAAATCAAAATAATTTATAGTTAATAACTGTTCTTATATTCTTTTATTATAAAGCAAAAATGCATCTATATTTTCAATATCTTATAAACTAACAAAATAGTTTAAAATTCTTTTATTAAAAAAGGATTAATAAATATTTTTTTCACTCTCTAGGCTTTCCGTTACCTTCGCATTTCACAAATGCTTTTCCCTTTCTCATTTTTAATTGAAAGTACGTTACCTTTAATGTGATTTATTAATTGCAAAGAACACCTGAATCTTACTTATATGAGAAGTTTTCCTCTTACGTGATGTAAGATAGCAGGAGTTCAAAATGAAGTATTTTCTGGGGGAAAAAATTTTGATGTTCCTAGTGATCATTAAAAATCCATTTTTATTCTATTGTTATATGCATTATAAGTCATTTCAATAAAAAATAATATTAAATAAAATACTTGGTGGATGCATGACAAAAACGCGAGATAAAGGCAATGAAATTTTCTTCTGGCTCTATAAAGCTTTGAAATCGAGAATTTATACATAGATGTTTACAAAATAATGGTAATAGCTGTGAATAAAATATCATTTAAAAATGAACGTCGTATTATTTACCAGTTTCTTTTCAATATAACAGAATATATTATGTATTAAGTGTTAGCCCTATTGAAGTTATTTACGCCTTGGATTTTTATCAAAAGTGTAAAATATTAAACCTCAGACTTTCAAAGCAACCAAAATATAGGAGACAGATTAACGAGAGAAACGGACTGAAATACTCCAGCTTTTAGACGTTTCTAGACATAGGGTGTCTAAAGTGATCACAACAATCATAGCTCGCAAACAGAAAAAACTCGACAAATCAAAATAAATAATGACGGAAGAAAAAACTGAATGAAGTTACCAGCGGCTGTTAAAGTGGACTGCAATGTCTAAAGAGAAGACAAATACAGTTAAAACGATAGCAGATCTCAATCAGCTCTGGATTCTTAGTGTGAATAATGACATTTTAAAAATACTTTCAAAGGCAGGACTTTTACGGTAGACAGGCAATTCTCAAACCTTTTGTGCCTCATAAGTTAATGACAAATGTCATTTATAGTAGTGCCAAAACCACAAAAATTATTTCATTAATAACTGGAAAACTGTTATATGATCAGACAAATCCTTTTTCGAATTTTTAACCGAAGAGGGCAGGTATATGTTTGGAAAACACCTGCACTTCATAGTGATAGATTCGTTACAACTGTCAAGCTTGGAAATGGATTTTTCTTAGTAAGGGCAGTCTTGGCGTGGTTAACTCATGCCGCAGTCGTAAGTCTGAAGGAAAGATAATTAGGGAGAAGTATCGAGAAGGTGCATTCTATGATGAAACAGAGTTTGTATCATAGATCAGGTCCATTCTTTGATGCAAACTCTGATTTATGCGGAAGATGGAATTCTCCAGCACGATAATGCTCTTATTCAAAGGACTTGTTTAATCTTAGTTTGATAGACTGAGAAGAGACTGAAGCTTCTGCTTTGTTCCATTATTTTGGTAGTAACACATATAAAAGTTATAGTTTTTCGATCCTCAATATAATGCAACTGTTATAATCTATTTTAAAATTTTCATTCAGGAATCGGTAACCACCATAACCTCGGCATCTTTCCAAGAACTTACACAATATCTCCAAGATCAATATTCTTCGAAACACTATTTAACACTTGTATGTTTCGCGATTCTCTTTATTCTTTATATGTTTCTTAGTATTTCATGACAAAAGAGATCTAACGCCCTATTAGTAGAAGATCTTCAAATTTAAGATGTATCCATTATTTTGATAATAATTCATATAAAAGTATATACTATTGGTAACACCAGATCTATTACTTAAACACTAGTTACTTTTCAGCGTGAAAGAATCAAAAACGTAGATTTAATTTTGATGTATTGAATTCAAAAGCTATGGATAAATAAATGGTTTATAATACTCAACTTAGTTGCACGACATACTCCATGGGATGAGCCCTACATATCTGTTTCCTATATCGAAGGCCCTGGAATCCCGGTTTGGTGATCAGCCTGATGTTAAACATCCAGTATTTAGTTTTTAAGCATGCTTAGTAATCAGTTTTATCGACCCCTGAAGGGATTAAAGGCTAAAAAATGGTTTATATTACAACACAAATAAGTGTATTGTATCAATATTTCTCTCTAATACTATATAAATAAAGTGTAAACTAATATTTATTCAGTGAAGTATTTTTAAGCTTTTTTTTAAATATTACATGAAAATAAGCTATGTTTTTATTAGACATTACTTTTTTTTAAATCTTTCTATTAATTATAAGCAACGGCAGTTGTATTCATCAATACATACGAATTTACTTAAAGTAATAGTGAATTATGAGATTATTTAATGAATTACACATTAAATATACCCAGAAACGTGCAAAAATCAAAGTAATATCATTTACAAAGGGTGATACAAATCTCCATACAAAACTTAATCATCGCTTTATGAAAAAGTAAATAAATTCTTGGATAAATCTACCTTAACATTATATTTCACATATTTCTTGATATCACCTTAATGCCTAGCATAAAGATTGTATTCTCTCAATGATATTAAGATACAAATATTTAAATATACAAAAATAAGAAAAGTTTTTGGATTGATTTTAATAATTAAATAATGAAATTGAGAAGTAAATTTTAAAATTGGCTTAAAACAAAGAAAATATACGATATGTATTTTGCTTGGAATAAAATATCTCAGATATATTTTATTTATTACAAATATAACTTATTTTTTGATTATAATTTATCTGTTTATTACAAAATATCGCATCATATTTTATGTAAATAATATATACGATGAAATTTTTAAAAGAGAAATCTGTTCTACATATACGCATGTAGAAAATAAAATTTAAATACTTTATGAAAAAAATTAATTTTCAAAGTATGCAACAATAATTACTCCAAAAAATAGTGTGCTGCCATCTATATATGAACAAGTAAACTAAACAATGTCAGAAATAATTTTGAGAAGTAGTATTCTTCTCAAAAAAATTGATGTACCAAGTTACCGCGAAAATCGTTCCTGATTAATGCTGGAAAATATTTTCTCTCTCACATACGTACGCAATCAAGCAGGTATATATATATATACTTTTCAAAAAACTATAATTAAATTCTAACAAAAAAGGAATCAAAAATAAGAAAATTAATATACAGATTCCTATATAAAATTTAAAGAATAGTTTATATATGCTGCTCACATTTAATTTTTTAATGTTATTTTTGCTTGTGAATAACTCCAGGTGAAATTAAACTTTCATTTTTGCTGGAGTGAAAAGAATTCCACCACTAACTTTTTTAAAGTTATTTTTTGCATTAAACTCTCGCATTTTTGTTTTCAGTACTAGTCAATAATGATTTTAAAGCATAGAACTCAGTATCCCACTAAACTTCAGATAGAATATTAATTCTTTTAAATAAAAAAATTATTCAATAAATTATTCTTCAAAGGCTTTCATTTGAGAATAATTTTTTATTAATTTCTCCAAACATTTCGAAAAGTAATTAATTTTATAATGTAGGTTTTAAAGCAATTTGTAAGCTTATTAAAAGTTAATTAAATCTACTTTAATCAAACTTTATATTTTTAACTTGCTTTTGAAATTTGCAAAAAAATTGAAAATATTTTATTGTATATTATTAAATGAAATTTTAAAAAAGTATTAAAATTTTAAGAGAAATTTATGAAAATAATACCTTCTCATTGACTCATGATGCTTGATAACATCAGTTCTTATTATCAAGCTAAAAATAAAATTAATTTTCTCTTTTTGAAAATAAGCAAAATAATTTATTCATCAAATTTTTATTTATTTAATTTTTTTTCAGGCTTGAAATGCGCAGTGAAATAAACTCTGACAAGGGAACTATACAATATAGATTTTTTAGCATTTTTTTCTATCTAAAGCAAATTTTTCTATAGGTATAAACTCTCTTGAATTGTTTTATGCATGCTGGCTTTGTAGCTGTTTTTTAATTCTAAGATGCCAAAAGCAATAATTTTTATTAGTATAACCTACTTCTGTTCATGACGTAATAACTAAACATTAAGTAGATCTGTCATCATATTATTTGGTATCTTATAATCAATTGGTTTTCGGGTACCGGTTTAAAATGAACAGATCGTAAAGCCAGCGAGTGATTGAAGTTATTCCTATAGTAGTAGTATGCAATTGGAAACAACCATTTCGCAGTTTTTCTTCCCCCTTTAAGAAATTTATTAATGTTTCTATTATACAGCAAATTTTTTATTAAAGTCCAATATTCCTGAAACTCTGTTAATATAAATTAATTTTCATATATTTAATACAATTTAAAAGAATTTTTATATTAGCTTGCTTTTTATCATCAATACATTTTTAAAAGAATATATGCTTGTAAGTGCACTTATACTTAATAAATGACTAATATTATAACTAGACATTTAATAACTCTGAAACATATAGATTATTCATCAAATAAAAAAACATGTTTTAGATTATTTAATTTAATTAAGTTATTTTATTTTCACATTATAAAGAGAAATATTCTAATTTTATGTTCTACATGTAAATGAAAAAATGAAATGAAGATGGAACACATATGTAACATGCACACAAAAATCGAATATATCTTGATTACTCTTTCCAATTATCTGCGATAACTCTATTTAAAGTTTCTCATCAATGGAAACAGAAATTGTATGTCAATATAAGAATTGAAATGTATCCTTCCATCCCCCGTTCTTCAACAGTAGCTTAGATTGTAACCGGGACCTATCGCTCTAGAGGACGATATCCTACCACTAGGCCAAAGAAAGCCCTTCATTAGCTTTTATGACGAATTCCTGAGACTTAATGAATTTTCCTGACACTGAGAATTATTAAAGATATAATGAATAATGAGACTTAATTAAAGTCATTCTTTCTTCGGACTTAATAAGCAATTTAACTTTTACATTGTTATTAAATTTTATGAAAATTTTAATATACGCAAACTTATTTAATTTTATATTGCTGTAGAATTTTTGTTTTCAAAGGGTGTTACCGAATTATAATCATGCATCAATTGGAATTCTTTTAGTGAATATTCTCTTTGAAAAATAATGTTTATTAAAGAAGTATATTCGTTTTCTGGAAAAAAATTTGTAGCGAACTGCTAGAAAGTAATTTGTAGTGAAAAATTATAATAATGAAGAATAACCTTCGAAATTTCCGAGTTGTACTTTATGAGGTTGAAATTTTTTGCTTTGCGAAATATTTAAACTTATTAAAATTGGTTATCCATACAAATTTACCGAGAATTGTATATCAGATTGAAAAACTGATATATCCTTATATCCTTTCATCAAAATAATGCAAAACAGATAGGGAAATTTACTTTATGAAAATAATAAATATTGTCCAAGAAATTTTGAAAGCAATTTAAGTGAAAGCATTGTCATCCTGAAAATTGGTAAAATCATACAAATATCACATATGGTATGGGTGTCTAAACCATGTCAGTTTGAGGATCATATTGCAAAGAAAAAAACATTATATATATATATATATATATATATATATATATATATATATATATATATATATATATATATATATAGTAATTTTTGAACAAATTGAAATAAAAATTAACTCTGTGTTTTATTAAAAAATTAACTTATGTTTTTTTATCATTTTTTAATTTAAATTAGATATGTATAGGTAAATATTTATTTTAAATGTGTAAAAGTTACGTTTCATTTATTTTAGATTTCATAAAGATGGAAAATATTCAAAGTGAGATGGAGGAGTTTGATTTTGTTGAATAAGCAAATCGATATCGAGTTCAGTAGACGAGGTTGCAATATTCTTGATGTATTTTCAAGATGTTTGTCAGTGATCTTTGTCCTATTTTTATTTATTTATTATTTTTTTATGTTTCATTCTTGAAAGTAATTGTTCACGAATATAGATACTGCAAAAACTGAAAACATTAATAAAGCAAGATTGGGGAAAGTAGGGTATTTATCACGGGTAGGTAATCTAAGACTACAGTAAAGAAACTTTCAAATTTTTCTTTCTGTTGAATTTCACTTAGCAGTTCCATGCATTCCACTTGAAGATTTGAAAGTACATTTATTTCTAGAGAAAATGAGGTAGAAAAGTTGAAATACTCTTCACTTTTTTTTTTTTTTTTCAAAAATCTTGAAATCTCTTTTCAAGCTCTTGGATAAAATCAAACATTAATGCAGCATATTTTATGTATCTTACAGGTTTATGAGCAGCCAAAGTACAATATGATGAAAAATACTTTATTTTTATTTGAGTGTGCCACAATTTTAACTTTCTTTCAAAGGTTCTTATTATTTGAAACATATTACTAATAAATTGATTTTTCCTTGAAGTCTCATATTTAAATCATTCAAATGTTCTGTTAAATCTAAACTGAAAAAACTAAATCTAAAAATCGAATCTACAGACGTGGTGTGTTTTTTTAAACTTAACTAAAGCAACCATTTCTTCCGTGTTATTATAATGTTCCTCGATTCCTTTGATAAAAAAATTGCCAATCAGAAGCGTCAGTGTTTTTGTCCATGGTTAATGAATAAAATTTTAAATTGATGAATTTGCTTTTTTAAGACTTTTCTACTGAATTCTTCAACTCCTCGATTTTTCTGGCTATAGTTTGGAGTAATAAACTGATTTTAAAATAATCCAACTTTTTCAGGGTAAATAATATTTGCCATGCTTTTTATATATTCTTTTATAAATTCTCCATCAATGATATTTCGCTATTAAATTTACTACGACATAACTTGCTTTTGTAATGTTATTATTTTGAGTATTTGTAATTGAAAAAAAAAATTATTGAGACGATACTCTTTTCTTCGTTCTGTGATTTTACCATTACGGAAATACAGAAATATACATAATATTTTGTGGCATGCTTTTGACTATGGAATATTGTTTCAAATTATGGTCTTTAAAAACTGGCACAAAATCCGTACAAATTAAGCAAAGTGCTTTTCTATTCTCCTCAATAAAAAGGTATTTCTTTTTCTAATATTAATTAAAAAGTCTTTTTTCATCTACACTTTTTCTTTTTTAAGTTTTTCTTGTTTATTAATGGCATGAAAGCGATATAAAAAATTATATATTTTAATTTTATTAGCAAATATTCATAATGAATATGAATTATTCATACCTTTTTAAGAATTTGATTCCAGAATCAGGAAATCAAAATACAATACAATATACAAATATTGCGATTCGTTGAAAATTTTTATACATATTTGAAATTTCTGAATGTTTAATGTCGGCAAAAAGATCGACAATTAACGGTTGATTATTTCTGAAATATAAAATGGAGTGGTTATATTTGTCTAATTCGAAACGTAAATTCTCATGAGTGGTAAACTATACAACATGAAATGGCTTTGAGATGTTTTTAAATATTTTACAAGTTGTGAATATTTGTGGAAAAGTGAATTTTAAAAGTATAAATAGAAATTTATATAAAAAGTAGGTGCGTGGGAGGAGAAATAAATGAAGAGTAAATGTCGTCCAAATATGTAAATGTCGCCAAAGAGTAGTATAATCAAACAAGTAAAATATTAGGTTGGTGCGTATGAAATGTCGGATTCTCTTTACATGCGGACGTTTTCCTCCCTGTTTTCGTAATACTTTTTTATTTGGCATAACCTCATTCATACTCATATTGTCCAATTACCAGAGACTCATTTCAGCAAAATAGGTTTTCTCGAAGGTCTTCCCTTTTTTATTTCTTTTGAGTTTATTGCCAATATGAATTCTGCCGACATTCGCGTCATTTTCTTATATGAGTACAAACTTGGTAATAGTGGTGCAAAAGCTGCACGCAACATAAACCAAGCGTTTGGGGAGAATACGGTTAACGATCGGAAAGTGCAGCGTTGGTTCGAAAAATTTCAGACTGGCGATTTTTCACTGCAAAATGAGCCGCGCGGAAGACCCAAAACGTCTGTGAAGAATGATGACCTGAAGGCTCTAGTGGAAGCGGATCCAGCCGTATCCACGAGGGAACTTGCTATCAGGATGAAAGTTGACCATACAACGATATTGAGACACCTTTCTGAGATTGGCAAGGTTAAGAAGATGGACAAGTGGGTACCGCACGCACTGACAGAGCGAAATAAGCTGGATCGGTTAAACGTATGCTCATCATTGCAGCATCCACCATATTCACCGGATCTCTCGCCGACCGATTTTCATTTTTTCAAGCATTTAGAGCTGTTTTTAAGGGGCAAACACTATGAAAATGAAGACAGTCTAAAAAACTCGATATCAGAGTTTATTAATTCTAAAGACCAAAATTTTTTAAGACAGGCATCTACGCTTTAAAATCTCGTTGGGAGAAGTGTATTGAAGCGAATGGAGCATACTTTGATTGAATAAACAGCTTTTGAAGAAAGATATGCAGTTTTATACAATCACTTAAGAATCCGACATTTCATACGCACCAACCTAATATTTTAAACTTTATTAGTTGTTTTAATACATCATGACATACTAAGATGTTTTTATTTCAAAATAAATGTTAACGAACCGATTATAGATGAATCACATTGCAAACATTTTTTAGTAAAATTTTTTATTTACTTTCGTAATTTGCGTTTGGGCCGAACAAACCTGACATATTGCTAATGAAGTGTATTTTATGATTTTGATTGTATATAGCAAATAGAAAAATTACATTTGTGAACCAAATCAAAAACAACAAAATATTCTTTTATTTTAATTGTAAATCATAACAATCCAAAGGACATTTTATTCGAGTGGATTGTGACCGACTCTTTTTAAGTAAGAATATTTTTCAATCCAAAAATTTAAAATCCATATTTTATTATTTGTTATAATAATAAATTAATTTTTTAATTTTAAATTTTTAACACATTTATTTAAATGTAAATGTACTGTCATAATAACAAAAAGAGAACATTGAAAATATCTAAATGTGATATATTTTATTTAAAACCCATTAATTTTTTGACATAATTTATTGAATTATGATAAAAAGGAACCATTAGAAAATAATATTCTCTAATGAAAAAAATCATTGTTCATTTGTTTTATGTTTAGTGCTGCCATCTGTTATCAATCTGCTCACTTAAGCACTCAAAATAAGTCAAATAGAAAATAATAAAGAATCAACAATAAATCAGCATTTATGCTGCCGAGAAACCTTATTGACTAATAAGTTATTATTAATTGACTAATAGTTTTAATGACTAATAAAACATATAAAGAATATATATATACTCGTATATTGAAATGGAAGCACAAAGCGTATTAAATATAAAACATTCTGATATCAAGCATTTTCTAATTTACGATTTCTCATGCGAAAACCTGATTTTAAAGTTCATAATATTGTATAAATTTTTTAGATAAAATTTTGCTAATTATACATCATTTTATGCATAACTTTGAGCTTTAAAAAAATTTTAAAAAGTTCCTGCCAAAGGTAACACGGGATTTAAGGCCAAAATTCAGTAACTAGAATTTAAATTAATTTTTTAAAGAAATTTGTCAATTAAGAAAAAAATAAGCTAAAAAAATATGTATACATTTTTTAAACTTATCTTAAAGCTAATTGCACAAACATTTTTTTAACTTGTATTATTTAAAGAATGCTACAATACATGTGATCAAAAAAAATTCATTCATATACTGATGTGCAAAACTTAAGAAACAGGTATTTTGCCACAACTTCACAAGAAATCTATCCAGAGACATGAAATTCAGAAATGAGAAACAACATTTTGTACTTAAGTAATGAGGAAAGGATAGTATTGCAAAAGCAGTCTGTATGATATCAAACAAAAAATGCCTTAGTGAACTCATAGTATCCTAACACACGATTGTCAGTCCAAGAAAAACAAGCAGATTTTTCTTAATCGTTACTTCACTTTTTTATACACACTACTAGATTGTCTAAGAGACCTTGAGGTAACAGAGTAACAATACCCCAATAAACACCTATATCAGTTATTGGGTGTTTCTCGGAGGATTTATTCATACCACATGTTATCTATCCTAACCATCCCACACATGTTCTATGGAAATCACTTAGCTGTAAATGGTATGCTGACAAATCCATTCGAGTGATATTTTCCCTTTCCAGAAGTTGCTGAACATCAGGAGTCATGTGTGACTGTACACTGTCATCCATAAAAGCGAGGTCTGCTCCAGTGGCACTAGGGTATAGACGTACATAAAAACGTATCACCCCCTCCCCTATCAAATGGCGATTTCCGGTTACAGAACCTCTGTCGAAACGTGGAACTCAATCCATCCATTTAGCATAATGCCTACCCAGATAATTCGTAGACTAACGAAACGGTCTCTTTCCATGATGTAACTCTGGTTTGAAACCATGTCTCACCTCTCTCTAAATCAACTGGAGTTAACCTAAGGTGTTAAAACGACTCCCATATTAATGAGGACATTATGTCAATGATGAGATACCCAGTTTTTGCGCCCTTTGCACTATTCTAAACAATGGCGAAAAAATTAGGGTTCAATACGGTGGCTGAATAAGCCAACTTTGTGAAGACGTATGGTCTCCGTAAATCGCGAAACTTATCAAGTTTCTGTACACAGTTGCTAAGCAATAGAGCTTGCTGGCTAATTTCGCTTTCAAGATGATATATCGGTCATCCACTGCAGTCATTTTTCAGGTGGCCATCTCCAACCTTTTTAACAAATATACTTATGGTTTGGAAGGTTTTTCAAGCGTGAGAAGCGACATTTTTGTTGATTCTGATCTCTTCAATTACACTACCCAAATTATGACACTTCTCCAGCTTTCTGGTCATTCTGCCATGTGTAAAGTTATCCAGGTTATTTTACCTAGCCACATTTTACGAGCTTTTATTAACAGGGAATGGTCTTTATTTGCGTTTACACCCTTCTTATTGAGTGCGTGTCGAGTGGTATTGAGGTGCGTAGTCGTTTTACAAACGCTCACGTTAATTGTGACGTTTTGTTCTTGATATTTACATACACATGGCCCTTTCTATTGAACTGCGTGTTTATTGTTCTGGTCGCAAGAGCTCCTTATATCCAATTCCAAGGCTTTCTACTTAAAATTGACATTGTTGCTTAAGTTTTGCCCAGTGTACTTTAAAATATGAAAAAGGATTAAGCTGATAAGGATGGGAAATTATCAAACTAGAGATTATCCTTAAATTAAATGGAAAACAGTTAAAAGTATATATTACTACGTAGTAAGCATTCTTATAGATCTAAAAGAGTTGTGAAATTTTAATTATGAAAGCACTTCACGAGAAAAAATTTTAAGTACTGTTCTGTAACATTTTTTTATTTTGAGATGGCTAAAAATATGTACGCTTCATTAATAAATACATCTACTCTGTTACATTTTCTTAATAAAAAGAAAAATATGTGCTAAATGCAGCAGAATACATGCCTTTATTCAGTTTTCCTTACTTAGGTTCGTGAGATATAAATCTACTTCGATGTTTGTAAACGGTTCGGTGTTTCCCCCCCCCCTCAAAGTGTAGGCTGTGGATATGTCAGCGTTTGTGAGTAACAAACGTAACGAACCAAATACATGTATTAATAGAAACGTATATTCATCAATATGACCAACCAATACATTACCCTCATAAATTCAAATAACTATAAATGAAACAGTAAGAAAAAAGAAATAATTGAAATCAATCTGAAAGAATGAATACAAAATAAGTATGAGAATGAACAGTTATGATCTTACTATTTAAAATGGAAATATGAAAAAAATTTATCACATTTGTTAGCATCATTTTATTCTAAATACAATTTAATAACTGACATTTTTGTTCTAAATTGTAGCAAAAAACTTAAAAATTAATCGATATGTTAAGCATATACATATGAAAGGAAAAATAACTTCAAAATGTATGAAGTTCGTTAAGCAAATATGACTATTTTTTCGATCTGACACACCTTTTTAAAACTTAATTCCTTATATTACTGAAATATGATGGTTTATGCACATAATTTATAAAATTTGATATTTGTAATGGAAAATAAATACAGTATATCAGCATAAAATCTAAATGGAAAATGAACATCTGTAGAATGGATGTAATTACTCACTTGTCCATCACAAGACCTTGTTGTGGGAGTTTGTGAGTTCGAATTCAATATCAGGTGTCGATGTTTGTGTAAATGATTCCTTATTTTTTTCAAACTGTACGCAGTATTTTTTCAAACTTGTCACAAAAACTTCTCAGATGAGAGCATTAACAAACCGAAGAAAATAAACTAACTGCATATTATTCGAAAATTTATAGAATCTAAAACGCATTGTCGCTAATTAAAATAAATATTCTTATATTAATTGCAGAATTTTAATTTATGATATGCGTGTCAGTCATAACAATATTTTTAAACGCAAAATATTTTAACATGGCGTGCACTCTAGGCCTATTATTTCGTAAAATGTGAAAAATTTTGTCACCAGTAAAAAGAGTATTTCAGTTTATTTGATCTTAAAAAATATTTAAAACAGTTAAATTTGAATGCTACAGAGGCAATCAACACATTATTTTTATAAGAAAAAGTAATGAATGTGAATAATTTTAGTTTGAGAGAAAATATTAACAAATATCTGCATTATTCATAAACATAACTGGAAAAAATTTTATACTGTTTAAAGAAACTTTTTACTATCAGTTTAATCAAACATATTAATGTGAAATTTAAGAATTTTAATGAAGAAAAAATGCGGATATATACTTTTTCATTAAATGATGTGTTATTTTAAGTAAGAAAAAAATCTTAGTTAATGCAGAAACTCCTATTCATATACTGATAATTTTAAAACTTTTAAGAAGCAAAATCTGATATAAACTTGTAAAAGAATTTTATTAAATGTAGCTTACCTTTCAATTTGAAGAAAAATATAAACTGGATTTTAAAGTAACCCAAAAATGCCATATTATCATTAAAAAAAACTTGGTGAAACGTTATTTCTCATCAGATAAAAATTTAAAACTTCTCAAGGTAAAAAAACATTTAAATAACATTTATATTTCACAGTTAAAGAAATATTTAAAATATAAAAAAATTTACTGATAAAAAAGTTAAAAAATTACAGTTTCGTCAGAAATTAATGCTGCTGTTTGTTAAATAAGGAAAGGGTTCTAATATTTAACAATATGGTAATAGCTTCTATTATGATGTTTGTGATGAAATATGAAGAAACAAATTTTAATTAATGTAATCTTAATTCTATGAATTCCTATATTTCCCAAAATATTTATTGATTTCAATAACAGACTTACAAAGAAAACTTTCAATACACACACATCCAGTGGAATAGTAAGCTTAAAAGAAATACTACAACATAGATTACATCTACTTAGAGATACTCCGAAGAGAGGATTATGAAGATTTCACTGTTAAATTAATTCAACAATGATGAATTTCTCAAAAACAAAATTATTTTACTATTTCAAATCTTTAAAACTAGATTTTAAAATAGTTTCCCAATTAGATAAATTTCCATATTGCAAATATAAAAAAATATTTCATTCCATCACAATGTAAGTATTTTAATTTCTTAGTAAAAAAAAATTTAAAATATCTTGTCTTGAAACTTATGCTTTATATATAGCTTAAGGATTTGTTCATCAGTTACAAATAAATATCATAATCCTTCATACTTGTATATAATTCATTTTTATTTATTAAAACCAGTTCTTTTGGGAAATATTTTATTTTAAACACAGAAATATTTCTTAAGAACATCTAATAAGGAAAATCATGAATTCAATGTCAAAGTCTTCCTAGTATCAAATTTTCTTTTTTTCAGTTATATGTTTTATGTCCTTTTTTCAGTAGCAAACAATAATACTTATCAGCCATAAATGTTAGTCCTCAATTCTTTCCTAAACATAAATTTTTATAAACAATTGTAAAAAATTGAAATTTCTCATAAAAGAAATCATATCCAGTCACTCAATTTGTCTCTGCAAAATGTCTAGAGCTGCCTTACAGGTTTTGAAAGGAAATATTGTTCCGCTTTTTATTTTATGTATTTCTTTCTCTAAAATAAAGAGCTTAAAAATTTTTATTTATTAATTTTTTATATTCCAGTAGACTAAAAGTCTTTGATTATTTATCTATAAAAAAGGAGATAGTTTGCAAAGTAAAAGTATTTTATATATATAGCCCCGTAAATGTCGGCATTTAAAGATTTTATTTTTGCTACTTAACATACAGCGCGTACAGGAATGAAATATATTTTGCTGACATATTCTAGAATTTATATGCGGCAATGCTAATCCAGAACTTGAATAAGTCATATTATTCTTACAATTTTTAAATTAATTACAAATTTAGAGAAAGCATTCTTAGGCAAAGTAATGACCTTTACTCTTAAATATTGCATGGCAAACATGCGCGAACATTTAAAGGTAATGTGTTTAAATTCTTAATACTATAGTTTTTCTAATTATATATAATTAAGTTTAGAAATACATTCTGATAAATAAATGAAAAACACAAAATTGGTTATAATTCTACTTTTAATTTATAAATTTGTTGATATTTATGATTATTTTTACAAAAAGTTGTCATACACACACTATTTATTGTTTTGTAATATAAAGAAATATATATCACATCATTTTGTGAAAAAATGTTTTGGATTAAATGAAAATGTCATATTTTTTGTGCTAAATGTCTAATTTGATGTAATTAAATATTCTTAAAATTTTTACAATATTGAAAATTTCGAACAAGCTAGAAAGGTCAAATAAAAGCTCATAAATCTAAATTTATTTCCTTGTTAGAGACAGCAACAAAATTATAGACATCATTCCAAAAAAAATTCTCTTTTCAAGAGATGCAAATTTTTTCTAAAATTGTTTTTTAAAACAACTCTGGGAATATCTTTTTTGTATAATTTAGAGTAAAGTTTCATAAATTGTAGGCATCGATTTGAATTCGGATTATAGGATTTACAATTTCTCTAGTGATTGCTAGATACAGAAGCAGCCATATATTG
This sequence comes from Latrodectus hesperus, assembly GCA_037975125.1. Lineage (NCBI taxonomy): Eukaryota > Metazoa > Arthropoda > Arachnida > Araneae > Theridiidae > Latrodectus > Latrodectus hesperus. The sequence goes on from CM075854.1 coordinate 77,662,840, forward strand.
TAACATTTTTTAAATTTTTTTATTTATTATTGACAAAAAAATTTCCAGCAATTTCTAAAATTGTGATAATATTTTTTAATTTTTTCTGCAACATGTTTATGTGTACGTGTGATATTCTTTTCTTTAACAACTATAAATTCAAAATGTTGCTTAAATTTGAAGAAGTATTTCCTCCTGTGGTATCGACTCTTTTGCAAATATTTTTGATAACATAATAAAAATAAAAAGCGATAACCCTTTCCTATTAATACTTTAACTTAATTGTGTTAAAGTATGCAATTAGAAGTAAGTAGGTTTTCTCAATCGTAACCTTCCAAATAACTACACTTAATAAAGACAAACTTAATATTTGAATTTATCAATGTATATTTTTAATTTATGCTTATTATTGTATTATATTTTTTGGTTTGTTACTTCTTAAATTTTTCCTATTTTTCTCTGTCTTAAAAATAAAAATTCATTACCAAAAAGTGCAATAATATATTACAGTGCAAGTGAAGAAAATGACAGTCATATTCACCGATGTATAGGATTCGAGCAATGCAATAAGCTTTGCTCAAATCCTATTCATGGGTTATATATATATATATATATATATATATATATATATATATATATATATATATATATATATAATGCAAGATTAGGTATAAAACTGAAAAGTACAAGAAAATATGAAAACATTGTTTTGCTTAGTAATACATTCAGCGTAAAAGCAGCTAAAATGGAATTACTAAAATATAGTTAATATATTTTATAAAATTAATAATCAAATATTAGATGGAGAATAATACATTTAAAATACAATGAAAATACTAAATGGAGAACAATACTTTAAAAATACTAAATGGAAAACAATACATTGAAAATACGAAATATAGCAAATAGTTGGAAAAAAATTTTTCAAAGAAAATAGAGATCAATACATTAAAAATATGAAATATAGTAAATATTTGGAAAAATTTCAAAGAAAAATATAAAATGGAACGAAGTACCAACATGGCCAGCTTCGTCTCTCTCTCTCTCTCTCTCTCTCTCAGGGGGTGTTGACCACATTGGCACAAAGTATGACTTTTCTGCACTGGACCAAGACAGTCTTAAAAAGAAGCCAGTACACCCCAAAGCCACACCAAAAGTTCAAACCAAAATATCAAGCCAGAATAAATTTATTACATTACATATATTTATTTACATATATTCAGACTTGTATGCTTCATTCTTGAGATCCGCTTGTAAGTCTTCGTCGATAATAGGATAAATAGCACAATGACAGATGTACAACCACAGAAGATAACGAAGAAAACACCCAGGGCCACGGTGGGAATCGAACCCACACTACGCTCTCAAGCGATTAGCGGGAGAGTAAAAGAAGTAATCTAAAATATATAAGCCAAAATCCAATGTTACCAAAATACATTTAATTTATAATAATCAAATTAAAACCATATCCAAATACAAGTCCAAATCTGCAAGAACCGCACCAAATACTATATGTAAGCCAAATAAATACATAAATTAACGACTAAGTGTAAGCACTATTGGCATTTCAAGCTTCTTATAAGACCTAGGCTTGGGTGACCCTTCTGTTGTATAAAACTACGCCTTATACTTCACTCTTATAAGCAATGCTCTACTAGCCAAGTAGTGTTTAATAAATTTAGTTAGAATGTCATTATGAGTTTGAATATTTTCTAGTCTATTTATTTGTTTATTGATGTTGTTTAAATTATTACATATATTGTATATTCTATTAAGTTGATTAAAAATAATATTTTTATAAATATTAATTGAAATGTTTGAATTCCAGAAAATTAGTTTATTAACTTCTAAAATAAAATTATTAGTTTTATCATACATGTCAGTAAATGTGTGGTTATCTTTTATCGTAATTGAAATATCTAAAAATTCAGTTTCTAAGTTATCAATATTAGTTTTAATTAATTTTAATTCCTCAGGATATATATTATTGTAAATTTTATCAAATTCTAGGCAATTAAAAATTATAAAATCATCAATATATCTGTAAGCAAAAGGCATTTGTATAGTAAATGATTTTTCATAGTAGTTTAAAAATAAATTTGCTAATATTAGGAAATTTGGAACCCTGGAGAATGCCGTTAACTTGTAAGTAAATATTTTCTCCATAAGAAATATAATTATTATAAATACAAAATATAGTAAGGTCTTTCCAAAAATTTATATCGAAATCCAATATTGAATTAAATATGTAGTGGAATTCTAGTGAATAAATCTTTGAAATCATAAGTGGAAACAATATTAATTTTATTGGCAGAATAATTCAATAATAGTTTTAACCAAAAGATTGATGATTGCACATTTATATTTAAGTCTTTTAACTAGCTTTTCACAAAAATGATCCTTCATTAAATCAAAGCTATTTCACTGAGATCGAATTATCTAACCTCTTAATTTAAGACAACTTAATCAATAAAAAATAGGTAGATAAAATAAAGTATCATTTTACTGAGGCCATAAAATTTAAAGCATTTAAAAATTCTGAGAACTGCTTAAGTCAGTCTTGTCAGAAATGTTTATACAGCTGTGTTGCAGTGGTACTGATTTGAAGTGTTTGAAATTAACATTTGTGTCAGCACATAAAAAATAATTTATAAAGCAATTTTTTGCCCAGAAAATAATTTACATAATTTGTTGAATGCATACTAGACAGGAAGCCTCATTATCTCACAATAGAAAAATTTCTATTGAATAAAGGAAAAAACATTAAAATTAACTTTATGGCCAATAATATCATTACATTAAAATTTTTTATAATGAAGTTTCTGATTCTAAACACTATTTAAACCGATATTTAGTTTTATTACTTTTGAAAACTTTAACTGTATTCATTTTTACATTGAATCGCTTATCTTTCTATTGAAACTCAACTGTATTAAATAAAGGAATAACTTTAAAATATTAAGAAAAATACAATTTAAATTAACATTTTAAATTGTTCATAAGTATGTATGAACTACTTGAAGTGTTAATATGTGAAAAAAATTAATGTAATTATGTAAGTGTTTTGCCTTATGCAACTTATAATACATCAGTTTATTTTATCTTGCATAAGTATTATGTATCTCCTGGTGTGAAGCAATTGATATTCATCAATTGGCAGTGATTCGAAGAAAGTGGATACTGAAATCCCCAGTACCAATTTTTATATTTACATCCTTAAAACAAGATAGAGCTTAAATCGGAGATTAACTGTTTTCAAGATTATAAGTGATTTTGTCTGAGTAATACTGAAAAATCAAAATTTCAATTTATTTGCAAATATTAAACGTGCATTCGAATGATGCGGTAGAAGTATGATTATTAAGATGCATCTCAAAAAATAATAATTATGATTTTTGTCTTATTCATAAAAAAAATATAATTTATACCATACGTCCAAATGATGACAATTAATTGTGAACTGTTAAAAATTTCATTTTTTAAATTTTAGCTCAAAATATCGTTATTTTAGGTAAAATTACTATTAATTAAATTATTCTATATATGAACATTCAAACCAACATTACTTAGTATATTTGATTAAAACATTACTTATTAATTTATTTCCTGTTAAAAAAAAATGTCGATCTACTGTGTGAAAGTTTTTTCAATCGTGTACGAGGCCTATAAAAGTGGTGACATTGAAAATTATATTATATAAATTTTCAACAACCGTAAATTTCGCCCATTGATCAAGACAGCTCAAAAAAAAAAGACAAGATTTTATGAGAAAGTAATCACGGTATATTTTTATTCATTCAGAAACATGAGAACCACTAAGAAATCGTGTGTAAGGAAGATTTAAGTCGTGCTTAACGAACAGCCGTGCTTCCATTCACAAATTGACTCTCTGCTGTATTTCAAGTTCAGAGAACAAAGAGCTCATCAATGATGGTCACTGATTACGAGAATGCAAGATTTCGTCACCACAAGGACAAGATTTAATGAAGATTTCTTGGAAGATTAAATTATAAATGATTTCATAAAATTTATAAATCTTGAGTAATGAGTACGGAAACAACATTTATAAAATGAGTGAAATTTAGAAATGACAAATGACAGGCAGAGTTTTGTTTAAGCAAGAGATTTCCTCATTTTCGTATGAATTTCAAGCAGGATATTATATACATGTCGATTGAAATTGTTAGGAAAAAAAATAAGTTAAGAAACACCTGGATCACAAAAATTCTAATTGTTTTAGTATTAAAAGTCTTCGTAATCATTTTTCAGAAAAGTTGGTAGATATAAATATAAATTTATTGTTTAGGATCCGTAAAATATCTTGGGTATGAGACAGATTGATTACAACATGTGCGTTTTGTTTCCTAACGGAACAAAACAATTTCATAATGCACAATACAACAATTGTGATAGAAACAACAATTTTACTTACAAAGCAGAATAATAGATAGCAAAACTTTATTATTTCGCAATCATTTTATAAGCTATTATATCTTATATTAAGAAATGTATTATGTTAGTCATCTACAACAAGCTGATATCATAATTATACATTTGCACGCGCAAGTAACGTATACAAAACAAAAACTTATCAAAATAATTCTCGGAAAAATCACGATTTTTGTAACATAAAATTTTCTCATGTATTATTTTCTAAGCTTAATTTTAACTCCATATATATATTACTTAAACTTCCTCATATCAAATAAATTATCTCTTTATTTTTATGTCTTTAATAATAAACCGGAGTTTATGAGATTTTAAATAATTTAATAAAAGACTGATTATTTACATAATTAAATTATTTCATGGAAATTTAACTTTCCATAAATCCTTTAATAATTAATTTAACAAGAATTTGTTATGAATAATTAGAAGAGATGGGACTTGATCAAAGTAGCCTTTTATGTGCAAGATATGATTATTGAGCGAAAAGCCTAACCTTCCATTAGATATTCAATTATTTTTGCCTTTCATAAAAGCAAATTAAAATATCGATTCTTTAACCATTTTAGTCAACTACTTACAAATATTTAAAAATAGAATGAAATATTTACATAATTAAATTATCTCAAATGCTTGTATTTAGTATTTAAACATAGTGGGTAAAATCTTCACATACATATTTAATAACATTAAGTGTCAAGTATTTAGATAGGAATATTTTTCGGTAGTTAAACTTTATATAAAATACTCCCTATTGTGAATACGCAATAAGCAGCTTAAAATAATTAAGTAAATAATTTTTAAGAAATCGGCTGACCGATGGCTGAGTGATTAACGTTCCTGACTCCTGAGCTGTGGGTCCCGGGTTCGAATCGCGGTTCGGGCACGGATGTTACTTTCTTTCTCTATGTTTCTCTGTCCTTTCTTCTGTGATGGTGTATGAATGTGGCCCACCCTATAAGAGCGGATTTGTGGTGGTATAGCGCAGGCAACGCTACTAGCCTCCGTGACTTGGTTCGCAGGTTCCCGCTGGGTAACGACTAATGAGTTACAGGCCTTTTTATGGCAAAGGATTCGTCACCCAAGTACCCGCCGTAGGAAAAAAATTTTTTAAAAATCATTTGATTTTGTTTGAAATTTTATATGCAACAAGATGTAAAATCTCGTGTTCTTAAATCCCACACTAGAAAATGACTTGCTTTACATGATTAAAAAAAAGCAGTAATATATAACTTTTGTGAGTAATTTCGCTAAAAGAAACCAAAATATATTAGACTTTGAAATTGAAATTCGTCATGATATTCTAAATAGATTGTTTCTTGACGAGGTTACTTACAGTGATAATTTCAACAGGATAGTGCACCCATCCATGCGTAGAAACAACGAAAATGTTTGATTTCTACACAATATTGGATTGATTACGTTAGTTTCCTGATCTCAATCCTCGCTAGAACTTTGAAGGTATAATTCTCTGTTAAATGCACGCAGATTTTACAATGAACCCTGATTTAATGCAGCGGAAATTTGTCTTAGTTCAGATATTTTGAAAACGTTGTTTCAATGGAGGAATGCATTTTTGAGGTTATAAAAGAAATATAAGTTACTTTATCCTAAATGGTTTTTATTTTCTTTAAATCCCCAATTTATCTAAATTTGGAATACTGTTGTTTAATTTTTCTTAATTTTGTTTCTCTAAAATACTTAGTTTCTCAAAGTTAAGAAAATTCAACTTTAATAACTCTTATATTAAATTAACTTTAAATTAAACTAAACTTTGATAAACTATAATTTTCTTACAAATAACTAATACGCATGATAATAAGTTTTTTATTTTATGAACATATCTATTTGCTGAACTAATTTGCAATTTTTTTCATTTTCAGAGCTTTTCACCAGCAATATAAAATATAATATTTGTTGGAAACATTGCTCATGATTTTTCTTACTGTAATAAGAGGATATTTTTGGTTAATTATATTTATTTATAAATAAAGTACTTAGACAAATTAAAGGTAAGTAAATTTATCTACATTTCAACTTTACAGATATTTATATATTGGAATTTTTCTTTGCAATATATGTCATTATGTGAACATGCAGTACGCGTGTTTCTAAATATATTAGAGTCAATTTTTCCTATTTCATTAACTAATTTTTACCTGTTAATGAATTGTTCCTTTGAATTAATGCTTTCAGTAGCATTTATGAAATATTGAGAATAAAACTTAAGTAACTTTAAAATTTAGAACCACATTTGTTTCCAAGAAAGAAGACTATTTTTTAAATTTACTTTTTCCTTTTTTAAAATGATTGAAATTTATTGTTGTTCAGTTTCGCCTTTCTTGTTGCTTTGTGTTAGAAAATAGGAAAATGTATGTCCGTAGAAAATTTTAAATAAGAGCTGTATCTATTCAGAGATAGATCCGCGTAAAAGTTTGTTTAATAATTTCAAAGATTTTTCAATGGGACGAATTATATAGAAATAAATGCATGTTATACAAGTATGTACAATGGTTGGCATGCTCAAAATTTGGCGTTTTACTTGGTTGGAACATCATCCCTGTGGAGAATAAATCTTGTATCTTAAAAAAGCTTATGATCGTCTTTGTCTCCATCCAATTGACAAGATGGAGGTGGATCTGTCATATTTTCACCTGGCTCATGATTTCCTGCTGGATCAATCATAACCCTGAAAAAAAGGACATTTAGGAATTGTATAGAAAAATATAGCTGACCAGGTCCATCCTATTAAAAAACTTAATTTCCTGCAGAACATGGATGATATTGCACCTATCCATGAAGACCGGGCTTCTAAAATTATGGGTGGATGAACACGAGAAGGAAATTAAATATTTAATTTATCCGGAACAATCACCTAACCTTAATGTAACTGAACCGTTATGGTTTATTTTAGAGAGTTCAAAACGAAATCGATATATCCTCCACTATAACTTTAACAATATATATATGAAGAATAAAATATATAATATTCCTCTAAACATTGTTCGGCACTTGTAAGAATCGATTCCTATGCCTATGAATCTAACCTGCATTGCATGCCAAAAGTGGTACTACACCATACTAGTAAAGGAAATAAAGGATTCGCGTATATAATAAATCTAATATATCTCCACTTTGAAAGAAACCTGTATTCATATTTACTCTCTTCACAAAAATAATTCATCTTATTGTTTTCACACACACAATTCATAAGATTCTTTATTTTCTTAATAATTCTTCAGTTTTTAAAATCCAGTCTAAAGTATGTAATATTTAAAGTCACAAAGCATAAAATAAATTTGTATGGTATTTTCAAACTACAATAACAATTAATTACCGATTCTTTAATTAAATAAATATCTCGCTTGTTTGATCTTTTAACCAGTGATATGGTGCTGTTACAATGAAACCCCGTTTCATAATACACTGCCAGACATTGAAAATGCAATACCAAGAAGGAGTTGTCAAAAAGTGACGAAACTCGGCAAACAGAGAGAGAAACAGCAACGAATAATTAGTGATCTGTATTTCGAAATGATATGCATTATACAGAGCGAGAACAGGATTGGGTCAGTAAGTTATAGGACCACCGTGGACGGCGATACACGAAGCAACATGTCTAGACACTGAATCAATGAGAGTATGAAAGGTGTCCTGAGGAATGGTTCTTCATTCACTGTCAACCGTTTGCCAAAGTGCATCTTCTGAAGGAGGCAGGGTGTGCAAATGGCATTCAATCAAATCACAGACGTTTTCGATTGGTGAGAGATCTGGTGAGCACAGTGGCCAAGGAAGCAGCTGTACACCTTGCAGGGCATGTTGGTTGATGCGAGCAATGTGCGGTCGGGCGTTATCCTGCTGATAAAGGGCATTAGGCACCCCTGAAGGTAAGGGAGTGTCACCGACCGCAGCACATCATCCACGTAACGTAAGGCTGTTATAGTACCGTGAATACGAACAAGAGGTGACCTGTAATCGTACGCAAGATGTCCCAAAACATGATGCCCCATAGTCGTGCGGTGGAGCGTTCCAAAGTTGCTGCAGGAATGGATCTGTTTTCACATCGACACCACATTCCTACGCGGTGACTATCACTGAAGAAACAGAAGCGTAACTCATCTGAGAAGACGATCCTGCGCCACTCCGTCGTTTACATCACTTTTATCCGGCACCATTCCAGACGTTGGTGACTATGCTGTGGGGCCAATGGCAGTCTTTTAACGAATGCAGGCCACTAGCAACCAGTTGACACCAAATGGTTCTGCTTGTTATGGGAGCATTCAAGGTGTCTTGCACATGCTTTGCGGGGCCGACACCACCTTCCGTCGAACGCGTCGATCCACGTGTGCAACGTCACTCTGGCTGCACCGGCACCCCACAAACACTCCAGAGTTCCTTATTCCAACCATCTTCGCCACAGCCGTTGCATTGTGAACGTTTCCAGGTGTCTGTCACCTGCAATTTGCCGTAAGGACCAACCTGCTGTTCTCAGTCCGATCACCATATGCCTCATAAACTCGTCAGTCTGCTGCAACTGACTCCGCCACGATTGCCTGGCATTTTCTGCAATTACAGGAATCCTTTGCGACAAGAACAAACTTTCTGCTATTATTTTCCAAGCAGCAATAATGGCATGAATATTGCCCACTCTGTAGGTTCCTCACCTTATATCTTGTCTTACTTGCGCTGGAGAACTGCGCATTTCACATCATTTGCTTAACTTGGTAAGGTTCGTCTATCATGAAATTTGAATATTTTTCAAGCCACTCCTTCTTGGTGTTGCATTTTCAATGTCAGGATGTGTAAGCTTAAAACTTTCTGTTCAAGCATCCTTTTTCTTTTTGATGATTTGCGAAAAAAAATACTTCATTTTGTGAGCTTTTGTCCTTTAAAAAATTTATTTATTTTTACATGAAGAAAGTTTGTTTTCGTTATTATTTTAATCTGACAACCAGTTTTCAATCTTTTAATGGTTTGTATCTATTCCTACTCCTTTATATTACGAATTGATTATTCCTCTTTTTTAAATAAATAATTTTCGTTTCGATTCACATACTCAGCTCTTATTTTGGACTGTTGTATTAATTACAAAAATTATTAATAACATTTTAATGCCCTTATCAATCTATTAAAAATGCTCAAAGTCAAATTTTCATTTACAAACTCTTGCAAAAGTTATTATTTATATACATAATTTGGTATTTAAATTAACTCTCTTCTTGCTTAGAGAGATCACTTTTAATAAATGTTTATTATTACTCAAAAGTTTCTTTAATATTGATTAAACGTAATACTCATATTATTTGTTACGTATATAAATTCTTAAATGTAATTATACAATCATAATTTATGTCTTTCATTTTTAGAGTTATAAGATCCAAAATCACAGAAATCTTTGATTGAAGGAAAAGTTTTCCTTGATAAATTCAACTATGAACTAAAATTGAGCATAAATTTATGGAACCAACAAGTAACATTATTATTTTTTTAATATTTTAATGTCTTTCAATTTTACGTTTCATTTACAAGTGCACTTAAAATTTATATTGAACTTTTGTCAGAAGTTTAAAGCTCTTTAAAATACTTTCTTAGGTTTTAATTTTTGTCAACTCAGAGAACTTTTTTAAAGCAAAAAACTCTTAAATTATTTTATAAATTTTAAATTTTTAGAGAATTTTTAACTGTTTTTTTAAATTTATTAAATGTCCAACTTAAAATTAGATTAATTTCTAAGTGATTATATAAAAAGTTAACATCAAAATATTATCAAAAAAGAATTAAATATATTTTGTTTTAATATAGTGTATCAGATAAGATTTTACAGAAATTGTTACTTAACTAAAACTAGAGAGCGAGTGCTTAGGGGAACAGGATTAAAATATTTTCTCTAGAAAATAAAAAAATGTAAAATATACATAAATTTAATAGCATAACACAAATAAATTCTATTAATAAAATTCACGAATTCAAAAATAAACGATTCCCAAAATAACTTTAAGGAAGAAAAGATTTTTTATAAATTAATTTCAAATTTAAATTTAATTTCAGTGGAATATGACATTGAAAGTTTTACTGAAATCATCATATTACAAAATATTCGCTTGAAAATCAAAGGTTATTTTGCGTGAAAATCAACTAGCGGAATTTTCTCCGAAAATCATAGATACAGCATTTGATTGGCTAGAAAAAATGCGCCCGAGCACCTGCGCAAAAACAAGAGCGGACAATAGAATTTTTCTTTTTATCCCTATCTCTGTTTTAACCTCTGCCTTAGTTTTTCTTCATCCTTATCACGCAATTTTTATCTCTCCCTGCCTCCACTTCCAACCACTCACTCTTCTTTCTTTTTCTCGCCGGTATGGGACGCGTTCGGGAATTTCGCTCTATATGCGGGATGGAGGAGTTGAGCGCACTTAACCAGCTCGCGAAAGCCATTCTGGCCGAATTAATAGGCACTGCGGTGCTAGTTCTAGTGGGATGCGGCTCTTGTATCGGAGGCTGGGGCGAAGGCACTCAGCCTACCATGGTTCAGATAGCCCTAGCCTTCGGGGTCACTGTCGCTACCGTAGCTCAATGCATAGGGGGTATTAGCGGTGGTCACATCAACCCAGCGGTCACCTGTGGAATGATGGTCACGGGGAGATGCTCCTTCCTTCGCTCTGGCCTTTACATTGTTGCCCAATGCAGTGGAGCTATAGCAGGGGCAGCAATTCTGAAAGCTGTAACTCCTGAAGCCCAGCATGGAGCTTTGGGAGCGACACTACTCCACCCGAATCTGACGCTCATGCAAGGGCTGGCTGTTGAGTTTTGTATCACTTTTGTTCTTGTCTTCACTGTTTTTGCTGCATGTGATGAGCATCGGTTAGATGTACAAGGTTCGATTCCCCTGGCTATTGGTCTGTCTATCACAGCTTGTCATTGTTTCGCTGTAAGTATGATGATCATTTTTTTACTCATCAAAGCACTTAAAAAGTATTAAATCTATAAAAATAATTTATTTTTCAGATAAATTTCAAAACTGAATTCTTATTTGAATTTTGTGCGTATTTTTTCTTATACATACATTTGTTTTATAAGATAATATATTCTTTATTTAACTAATTTATAATAAATAATAAATAAGAAAGCAGAAATAAAATTAAGAAATTCACCTATTAAAACCACTAAATTCGTTGATTTGACAAATCTGAATGTCATTCTTAATTTCTTACAGATCATCCAGAATAAAGGTTTTTTTTTTTTGTACATAAGTAAAGATTTTCTCCATACTTTGTATTTTATATTTACTTCGCTCACACATATATTTTGCTTATGCTATCATTTATATTATCACTTTATTTATCTTTATTGCATTGGAGATGCTTTCTACGTTTGAAAGTTATAGTTGTATTATCACTAATGAAATATTCAATTTGATTTTAATGCATTGCTTAAAATTATAGAAACATATTTTACAAAAGTGAATGTGCGTGATTAAATTTCATATTTTGCCTACATCACCCAGAAAATGTTTTAGACTACCATTTTACAATTTTACAATCTCTATTATTTACATTTTAAAATTTTTTATCTATTTTTTAGATTAATCATTTTTATTTAGGAAAATTACAGTTCACACTGTTCTCAAAACTTCATAGACTATACTTTTTTAATTATGTAATTATATCAAAGAATTATTATTGATGCTATTATATTCTACACTGGAATGATACAAAATATATGATAATACTCATTTTTATATTTTAAACAAATCAAATGATGAAGATTATTCATAAATTAAATTAATCCTATCTAATAATAAATAATCGATAAGAATTTCCTCAACTTAGATTACTTTATTTTATAATTTGGGAAAAATATCGATAAATATATAATATTTTTTATCGCATTTTTGTATTACTTGCTATCAAAAATCCTTACATAATTTAAATTATTTGTGTAAGTGGATTATATATATTCAATTATAAAACGATTCTTACTTCTTTTTTACTCACTATGTATTATTTTACAAAATCTCAAATTACTTTTAAAGTAAAGAAAGTGTTTTACATACACTTATATATATTGCTCTATTATAGAAAAGAATACACTAATAAAAATATCCTCAAGTGCAATTTATTGGAATAAGTTTTAAGTTTCCGAATGTAACTAGGCAACGAGTAATTGGACGATTACTGATTCTGTTGTCGAGAGAACCTTATCTTTCCGCATTTTCTTCATTCTTCTTTTTCCCCATAAAATCCCTCTGATGTACCAATTGTTATATATAAGAACTCTTTTTTAGTAATATCATAAATTGAACTGTTATTTCTTAACTAAAAGAAACGGAGATAAGGATTATGTGTATGTTCGAATTTTTTTAATTTTGACTATTCAACGACTAAATTCAATAGTTTTCGACTCAACTGAATATTTAATTTACCTTTTTCAAATGAATTACGTATCTGCTTCCACTAACTAAGCATGCCTTACATATTTATATTTATTTTAATTGTGAAACTTTTCGGGAGAAGTATAAACTTCTCATTAGAAGTGAAATTTTTTTAATCAAATTAACTTGCAATGTTTTTATCAACTTATTTATTAAATCATTTTATACGTGTAAACAATTAAAGAAAATCATTAGAATCTTAATTGTAATTTTTAAATGAAATCTTCAATTCAAAAATAACATAATCTAAATTTTATTTGTGATTTTTAAATGAATAAAGTATAATACGCCTGTGATATAAAGTAAGTTGGTTATCTAAGATGGTATTTTATAGCAATGTTTTTAATGCAACTGATATTTTGTATCATTGTTTTAGCAATATTTTCATATATGATCCAAGAAAAGCTTTAAATATGAATGTTCAAAATCCTACTGTATATGTTATCAACTATGCTTTTAACTATGCGTTTATAAAATTTTCATTGATATTAAATTTTAATTAATTTAATTTTTCGCAATCAAATGTAATTTTTATTCTGAAAGGAAATATAGTGAATCAATTTTTCTATTAAATATCACTATTCAAATGTAAGATTTGTTTACAGCATTTTATTTCATTTTTTGTGAAATTGTATTTTAGAATTAAAAACCAGCCTGGTGTAAAAAGTAATCTAATTTGATACATTTTTCTGGCCATAAATATATTTCATTTTGAACAAGGAGTATTTCAGAACTATATATATATATTATATATATATATATATATATATATATATATATATATATATATATATATATATATATATATATATGAAAATTTGGTATTATGTTACAGTGTAAGTAAACGTAGTGGTGCTAAAATTAAAGATTTAATTTATATATTAAGGTTAAACTAACATACATTGCTTACACTGGTGAAGAAACAAATTATTTATTGACTTATTTTCTATCCATATTTGTATCTATTTCATTTATTATCTAAAGTAATCACATCTCTGGTAAGCACCTAACTGATAACGCTATTTACTTAAATCTTTCTCATTTCAGAAGTTTTCAATTGGGAAATAAAGATATTTTAAACAATCTCTCTCCCCTCCTCATCTTTTAAGTATCATGGTATTTAAGCATAAAATTTAAAGCTTTTTACCCCAATTTGCGATAATTACATTGATTTTTTACATAATTTTATTAATATCAATCTTGAGAAAACAATTAGACATACAATAAAATAATTTTTCTATCTTTGAATATTATAGAGTAGGTAACAAAAGGAAAACAAAAGATGAAGTAAAATTTGCAGTTTATAAATCTTTATGATTTTGTATCTAATTGATGCAATATAAGCAAACTTTTAATATAGTTACTTCTCTTTAACTACAGATTTTTAACACAATAATACTTATTTTGTGCATTTAACTGTGATTGTATATAATTTACTAAAATATCTAATTTTTTCATTTTTAATACATAAAATATATTTATTTTTGTAAACGAAAATAAATTATTTTCAACATATATGTCTGTCATAGTGAAAAATATGAATTGATTTAACTATGGAATGAAACGAATTTAAGATGCAAAATTTTCAGAAGTATTTATTGTTTCAAAAACGCTGATATCGAGTAGTTCTAATTGCATCACTAGAAAATTAGAATTACATTCATTTCATTTATGAGGTAATTCAGTTGGTGTTTCAAATAACCTTCGAATGACAATTTATATTAGAATTATTTTTCCTGTAATGGAGAAAGTATAGCTTGAAGTTGAATTAATTCTTAGAAGTAAAGAGCTCGAGATTGAATTGATTCATAAAAATTAATATAAAACTACAAATTAATACTAATTTATGTCAATCAAATATAAAAATACTAATTTAAATAAAATATAATATAAAATAATTAACTATAATCAACTGTTTTTTATTTTTAATCTATCATCACTTATTTTATTTTAATTATTATAGATCAATTACTACATTTTTACATAGTAAAACAGTGCAAAATCCATTGGAAAATATTAGATATTCGTAAAAAGTAATTTATTTTTAATATAAAAAATTAATAGAGATATCTCAAAAAGCGTTAAATTCCAACAATTTTTTAGACAGATGTTCTCACAATACTCACTTTTGTTGTAACTTATGCTGCTTAAATTTATGCTGCAAAAAATATACCGAATTAAAATTTTGTTGACATTATAACGTAAATTTTAATGAGCTATGAAGGAAAAATGAAGAAAGGTCCAATGGTATAAAATCAGTAGATTAGATGAAGTTGTTGCAAATTAGTTTCCTCAATTTCTTTTTTTCAAAGTGATAACGTATATAAGATCACAATTATTATTACTTGAAAAATCATTTTTAAGTCCATTATTGAATTTCATTTGAAAACAATGAAATAAATTTGCAATAATGTCACCGATAAAGCTGTATGTGAAATAAATTGCAGATGGAATTATTTCTTAGACAAAAAGCCATCTACTATTTTTCCCTGTATATTTAAATTCTAAAAATAGTGTTTTTTATTACGTAATTCTGTGAATTAAGAAATCTTATTTTTGGTAAACATATATACTTTGTAATATATTTCGACAAAATTACAATATATGTATTGTTTCTGGATATATAGCCCAAGTGTAAATGATGTGGCTTAAAAAATGTCTAACCTACAATACTATTGAAGTTTCAATTCTTTAATAAAGAAAGTAGAAAGAAAAATAGTAGAATAAATAAGAAAAGAAAAGAGATAGTTTCAATTCTTTCAAAGAGGCAAATTTTTTAAATCCTTAAAAATTAAACGGCCTTTGAATAATAAGTTTGCTTATAGGCTTATAGTAACAGATTAATCTTACGAATGACCAATGAATGAGCTTCAACAATTTTTAACATGATTATTTTCAGTATTTTCTTTTTTTCTCTTTTGTGTGATAATTATTTAAACAAACTATTTTGCAAAACTTAAAAAAATCATTCTGAATATCTATTTTTTTTTCATGATGTGTGTTCAATTTTTTTATCAAGGATATATGTCTTGGTCAATGGTCAATAGAAATAAATGAAATAGTGCTCTATTGTGTTGCTGAAGTACATGATTTTTGGCTGTTAGTATTGGGTACTGGGATTTCAGCAAATTTGGTATTCATTATAGTTATTATTTGTAGATATTTTTGTCCATAAATCGACGATGTTAAAGAAACCGAAAATCAAACACTTCATCGATATTCCATCAAATATGCTAAGTGATCATTTGTTAAAAGCTATCTCATTTGAAGACAGAATCTTAAGGTTCCTCGGAATGCTACCATCATTTCCTGATTCTAAACATCCTTGTTTGAAACTGAATCTAAAAAATTTCACTTTCTTAAAAATCAATTTAATTCATTGAATTTTTTTAAATAGAACTTTAAAAGTAAAAATTTAAATACACGCAAAATTTGATACCCAAAAATTATTAACCTAATACAAGATTATAACAAGCAAAAAATATTTAATAAATTTAAATTTTTGTAATTATTAAGATCTGTTATAAGCTCAAAGGATGGTTAGGGGTGTAAGTTTAACTTCTATATATTTTATCACGGGAAAGATAAAGAATTATTCATAACAAAACCAAAATACAACTCACCCAAAAATTAAATTAAAGGAAAAAATAAATAATTGGATATAAATATAGACTGGAAATATAAATATAAATTACTGAAAAACTGATTTTACAAAATTACATAATAAATTGTTTGATATAATTTACAATTAAATTTATTATACTAAATGAGTAAAAATTTTTATCCTAAGTATAATGTAGCAAATCTGATTATTATTTTTCTTCAAAGTTAAACAAAAGATTAGACAAAACAAAAGACTGTGAATAGAAAACAGAAATGTTATTTATCTTTTCATAAGTATTTTTATATATATTTTTCTCATTTATATAATTCCTAACTCCAGTTATTTTTGTTTTTCAAATTTTTACTTTTATACAGATAATAAAATTTAATTCCTAAATTTTAAATATATAATACTCTTCGTTTAAGTGTTTAGGTTATATAAATACCTTTTCTCTCAAGGTAACTATTAAATAGAAGTAAAAGTTTACTAAAAGCAAGATGATAGCTCTTTATTTCTCCTTTAATAATTTTTAAATATTTTTTTTGAATTAAAATATCTTTACATTCAATGATACAATAAATTTAATAGTTTTGTTCGATTTAGTTTTACAAATTCATGTTTTAGGTATTACTAATTTACAATTTAGTTTTACAATTAAATTTGTTTTATTAAAACTGTTCAATATCATTTAATATTAGTTAAAGTATTCATAAAATAATTTCAGTTTTAAAACTCTATTTAGTGAAAACTTTTTATGGCTAAGAAACTTCTGCTTCAAAACAAAGCTATTTATTCTGAAATTCTCATTTTCATTTAAATGTTAAATAAATTTCGGAATTCATTTGAAGCTGTTAGATTGGTTTATATTCAGTTTCATGTACAAAAGTCTTTGAAACAATAATATTCATTGATCTTGAGACAAAACGAGAGAAAAATTCGAACTTCAATTCATAATATTGTGTCATATTCACTCATTTAATAATTATGTTGTCAAAGAGAATTGCTTTATAGAATACAGATTTCTCTATCGAGTTTTCGAAAAACATTGCACATGCAAGAATTTGGGCAAGAAACGCTTATGTAAACGCCGATTGAAAGAAACATAAGTATTTATGAGTGAAACACTTTCATATTATGGTGCATAAAAATGTGAAGCTTATTATTAACAATCAAAACTTTTATAATGCAAATGAATCATTGATTGTTCTCAAAAATGCGTTGGCCTCACAAAAAAACTTGAGCGAATACAGTACTTTAATCTAAGTTCATAATGATTTCGCTCAGTAATTTACATAAAACAATTTCACTTTTTTATACATAAAAAATATTATGACGCATTGTTTGCTGTTCTTCCTCATGATTAGCTCGCTGTTTATGATTTTAGAACAACAGAAAGACCACTTTGATATGAACGAAATTGCACTGCGTTATAAAACATCCAAAAAAATTCATTTTTAGTAGGTAATGCGTACACTTTTATAATATTAATAAAAATAAGATAGCCATACATGAAACTGACAAATTTTGCGAAAGAGAATCTCTTTTTTGATGAATTTACTGTGCATAATTATTTAGATTGTAACTGCAATGAATGCGTTATATATATATTAACATGCAATTCATATTTAAATATGTGATAACTTGTAATCAGTTATACAATTTTGATGTCTGAAATATGATATAAAACTTACATTAATCATTAAAATTAAAATATCAGTAAATATTGTGAAGTACATTACATGAAAATATTATCTACATTCACAACTTTCAGATATAAAATTCAGACGCAAAAAAATTAAATCATTATTTTCAAAGTTGCTACAAATACGAAATTTATAAATGGCTAATATTCTGCAAAACACATGTACAAACCAAAATTTTAAAAAATCTACTTTTTTTAAGAAAATTTGTGCCGTAAAAACCTATGTAATCGTGTGTTAAATGAAACATTATATATATATTTTTAATTTTCATTGTTCCTTAAATCAAATATACAAATTATCAACTGCAATTGGAATAGCAAATAATGCTTTGTTCTTATTATATTTACAAAGTTAAACGTGTTGCACAAGAGCTAAATATAATAAATTCTAGCTTTCTTCTCTAAAAACACGTTTCGAGAAATTTCTTCCCATTTTGAGAAGATTCACTTGGGTTAACATGCTGTATCTTTCACGCTGAAAACAAAAACTCGAAAACAATGCAAGTGTATAAAAGGGGGGAAAGAAGCAGAGGTACATCAATTTATGTTCTTCACGAATCCCAGTTACACGTTAGCTCAAGCGTGGTTATATGACGTGCTTATAACATAAAAGTAGTTTATGTGATTTATAAGTGCTCGAAAATAGAGATTAGAAAGCGATAATTTTTTGTCTTTTACTTATTTAAGTGTTTATTTATATTTTTAAAGAGTTATCAAATATGAATAAAAGCGATTACAAATACAAGTAATTATGAATTTCTTTATTAAGTTAGTTTTAGAAAATGTGAACTTTTTAACTGCATTTCTAATAGTCCCAAAAAGATCGAAAAATATGGCTTAACAAAAAAAACTGAAATTTTTATACTAAGAAAAATAATGACCTTCCTATATTTGTGAATTGCATTACAGGCTCAGAATATCAAAAATGACTGCAACAGTTGATTCAACTGCAAATGTAATATCTTATTGTTTGATCAATAAAAACTAAATTTTATCAAACATCATTAAAGAATCTTTCAGATTATATAATTTCTTTTAAATTAATTATGTATAAAATAGCTTGTATACCTGTTCTTAAAATTATTCAATGTCACGAAAGCGAGAAAGAAAAGTATTTAATAAATAAAAAATAATTTTTATACTTATAGACTATTTAAAATTAAGCAACTGATAAAAAAAACATGTGTGTTCCATATCTAAGAAAAAAAAAGTTTGAAGAAAATTGAAAATTTTAATATCGGAAATTAATTTTCTCAAATAATCGTCTAGAAATGTTTATCATTATTTTTAAATCATATATTTTATTGAGTAAAATAAAAGCTTCAGTGACTAACTTTCAAAAATACGGGAAATGATAAAAAAAAAATTAAAAAAAAAAAACCCAGCAGGTCGAGGTGGCGGTGAATGCTTATGAGGCGCCATTTACTTTTTATATGACTTTTTTTAACCTTGAAATAGAAGATGCTCGTCTTGTACACCTGCTCTTTTTTTTTTTTGTAATATGCCCAGAAGCAAGGGAAGTGTTGATGCTGATGAATTCAAAGAGAGGAATGGTTCATGTCAAAAAGAATAAGACAAAACTCTGGGCTTCACGGTGCCATGTAAATTAGGAATATCGTGATTAATTTCAGAAAAGAGGATATTGCAGAGTAAAAAGGGATTCTATACTATAATCATGAGTTAAACGAGCTTTTTTACAGATCCATCGGCAAGTACCAATGAACTGTAAGCACGCGATGAGGTCCACCCCTGTCGGCCCAGTTTAATGTTTGCGGTTTTGTTTTTATTTCTAGAAATGTTATGCTGTGAAATTAAAGTCAATGAATTTGATAGTACCTTCTAGGTTTTGTTGGTCGAAATTATCTGAATACTTACATTATATTCTGTGATCAATATAATACAGCATAAAAATTTTATATTTTTCAAAATATTGAGTTCTTTTTTACAGTATAATGATATCTCATTATATCAAATAATAACTCAGTCGAGAAAACTTTGACAATAAAACGCAGCTTATTTAAATATAAGAGTACATTTATTTTTTGAAAACTTTTCTGATTTCCTCGATATAAGGTTTGCGGTCGATTATATATGTTTTGCTGTCGAAAGCATAAAAAAGATTGAGATAAACTTCTTTCAAATTTTATTGTAAATGTTGATAATAAGTAAAAAACTCATTCAATTTTTAAATGATATTAGAAAGTTTTTTATAATTTTTATATAGAGTTCATTAAATGTGCTTTGGTATGTTATTGAATTCTCTGCAAAATTTTTGCATGATTTTTCATTTATACTATGTTATTTCTTTTCACTATCAATATCAGATATTATTTACACTTAAACTATTCACAGCGAAATCAACAGAGAAAAGAATGAGATACAATTATATGAACATTCAGTATAATGAAAATTTCAGAAATTACTGTGAAATTCATATTAGCATATTGTTTTACATTAAAAAAGTTTTACTGCAATGCAACAACCGATTTTCGGGACAAATATTTTCTTAGTAAATTTTAAAATATAAAATTAAAACTATTCTTAAATTTGTGTTTATCTATTTGTGGTAAAAAAAATTTTATTTCTGTTTTAATTATCAAATATCCGGTAAAAAGTTAAAAATAAAAAATATATAACATTTTTGTATACCTTTTTCTTTAAAATTCTTTATTGTTTATCGTTTATTTATTCATCATATGTTATTTATCGTTTATAGAAACGTTACTCTTATTTCACAATGATCTATAAAGCTACTACAAGATTTTGATCATAAATTAATTAAATGTGAAAATGATAGCATTGAGAGTAGAGACTTTTGAGACTACAAATAGTATTAAATAGGAAATGACGTCATGTTAGGTGAGTTAAATGTTTATTTGCTAATAAAAATTAGAAAATTCTAAAGTTTTCATTTCTAACATGTAATGCAATGCGGTTGATGCCTATAATTCCTTTATTTTATTATATAATTACATATGTAATTTAAATTTCTTGACAGGAAAGAAAAATTACAAGGAATACATATTTCTTTATAATATATGAGGGAAGAAATCAACTGACAAATTTGACTCATTGAAAAATATTGTAAATTATATATATTATATTCACATATGCTAAATCGAATTTTATGCTTATAAGTGTGTTGCAATCAAAAGTAACCACTTCAAAACATATTCCGATGCTTAAAATCAAGTATGATTACTCAGATTTTTTTAACAAAAACTAATTTTGAATAAAAGTATGTGTTTTTGCTTTATTCAATGAGCTATTGATTCAATTACAGTATTGATTCAATGAATTTGATCCATAGTAAAGTTTACGGTTTTACATAAAGCAGTTTGTAGCTTCGTGGTAAAATTAAATAAAGTGAAATTATCTCAGCTAGGTGAGAATGAGAATGGAATCGATTCGAAAACAAGACGGTATACCAATCATAAAAACTGCATGATTTACGATTTGATTACTTAAAACAATATTATCAGTTTATATAAAAAGTATTTTAAAATTCAAGTTTCAGGACAGGAAAATAGCTACAAGTGGCTGGTTTAGCCTTAATTTTATGGCATTTTTGTGATTACTTGGCAATTTGATGAAACAATGCAATTCAGTCAATTTAATACAAATTATAATATTTTAATCACAAGCTTATTAATATAAATAAAACTATATACTAATTACATAATTATGTGAAATATTTTATACGTTGTGTCTTTCAGTTTTAAAAACAGAATTATGGGCATAAAATTTCAAAAAATATTTCCAACAACTCCATTGAAATATTTTATAGTTGATTATAAATACAAAAAAACATTATGTTGAATTTTTAAATTTAAAAAAATTTAAATCCTGAAATTCTGACGAAGACATTCGCAATCCTCTTCAAAAATAAAAAGGACAATATATAATGGCAATGAGTTTTATGTTTTATTTTTCGGAACTGTGATAAGATTAATATCAAAGAAATGTAAATCCCGTGCTTACAAACCTTAAGATAGTGCATATCTCTTCAAGAAGATAAACAGCTTAATATTTTCTATTTTTTAAGTAATTTTAGATAAGACGATTCAATATTTGATTGGAGCTGTGCCTCATACTGAAATATATTTTTCTTTATGAGACCAATTCATCAGTTTATTGAACTATCCCGAGAACTCTCTTTCATGATTATTTAAAACCATAAAAATAAATTAATCTTTTACGATAAGAATTCATAATTAAAATAGTTCTACATAAGAAAAATTAAGAAATAGACCCCAGTTCTTTCGAAAATAAAGGAATCATCCTATTCAACAGCACATAAATATACAACGTTGAAAGCATTGTTCCTGAGATTTATTGCAAAATTGTGTTCATGCTAAATTGGTTATATATATATATATCACAGGCAAACATACATGTCGATTCTCTGTAATATCAACTTTTTCTTTAGAGGGGAGAACTCCTTTTATATGAGAAAGGTATGAAATTCAATGTTTGATGTATCGTTAAAATGGACATTACACATAAGATAATACAAGGAAATATTGTGCAATTCTCATAAATTATTTATTATCTACAAAAACAAATCACAAAAGAAAAAATGATAAAAAAAATGATTGGATGCAATATTCAGAAATAAAGAGCGTAAATAAGTTGATTATTTTCTCCAAATGTAAACATTTTCGTTTTCTTTTTCTTAGAACTGGATAATAAAAAATATATCTTAAAATTTGAAAACACATTTCTAGCAATGGAAAGTCCGGCTTGCACAAGCAAAAATCAAAAGTATTTTTTTGTTTTTGATTTGATTGCGTTATTAAACATAAGTTACTATTATATGAAACAATCTAGCTATATATAAAAAATTATTCGTCATCAACATTATTATAACTTGAAAATCCATATATTTTCCTAATTAATAAATATTAACAATTTTCCATTTTTATTCCTTGTGAGAGTTTAGCATCATATTTTTAAAAGAAATAAAAACATTTTTCAATGTTTTCTGAAAACCTTAAATTTGCGTATTCTTTCTCATGAAATGTTTCCAATTTTTAATTGTTGTTTATTTTTCAATCATGTGACACTTTATGACTATTGTATTTATCAACACAAATTTTATATCTAATTCTTTCCAACTCACTTGAATACGTGTGAACATTTATAAGTGATCATTATGTTTTTCAAATGGATTATTTAGTACCATAAATCCTCAAATCGCTTTCCCGCTACCTAAGCCGATGAAATATGTTCAGAATAATATTTCTATGAGATCCTAAAAACACAATGCTTAAAGAAAGAAAACAATAGCTGAATGACTTCAATCAAGTGTTAAGTCTCTTAAATTAGAAAAGTGCCGTCTTGAATTATCTTATATTCGGTAGCATTACCGCTGAGTCTTTGTCTCATTCTTGATCTCGTGGAAAAATAAAACAATAGACTTCAGTTTTAGACAATGAAAAATATATTTTTATTTTTTTCATCTTTTCGAACCATCTGCTTAAAATGTCGTAATACTGCTTCCATATTAGTTTTAATATAAGAAAGAAATTTTACGTTTCATTATAAGAGATCTTTATTCATTCTATTAACGTTTTGTGCACAATGACTAATAAAATAATTAAATGAACTAAAAGTTATAAATTTAGAAAAATATTGTTCAAAAATTATAAATTGAGACAATATTTGTTAATTTTTATTTTAAAAATCCGCTGATTTCTAGCTTCACTGTAAAGTTTTTCGTGGCTTCTTTTTTCTATCAAGAAAGTTTTTAAGACATTGTGAAAGATGATGTTTATAGATACATATTATTATTACAGTTATATTGAAAGTGTAATTTTGTTTGAACTGAACTATCAGTTCTTAATCAGAGTAAAAATGAATTCTTTTATATGAACTTTTAAAAGCTTACAGTATTTTATCTTCCATTAATTAAACAATTCGCTATTTCATAGGGCTAAGAAATCTGCTTTTTCTATGCAACTGATTACGATAGAAAATAAGAAAAATTCAGTTATTTTTTTCTCTAAGGAATAACTGCTTGTATTTATTTTTAAGAATTTCAAAATAAATTGAAATTGCAATCTTCTGGCAAAGAATTGTTAAAACACTGCAAAAAAAATTCTTAATGTATTTTTTAATGAAGACATTTATAACCTGAAAATACAAATTCAAAATTTTAAATAAAATACTTTTTAAGTATCTAGACTATATTATCAAATTATTTAATATATTTTTTTAAAAAAAAAAGTTATACTTAAAAATATCTTTAATGGTAAAAAATTCAAAGTAAAATTGTTATGAATTCTAAAATTAAATATAAAATTTACAGAAATTTAAAGTAAAATTAAAATTAAATAAAAGAGGAATAGAAACGGTTATCACTACTCTTAAAAAGTTAAAAGAAATAACTCATTAAAATTGTTCTATACTTACGAGTCAAGGAAATTTCTTTTTTTTTTTTTAATTCATCATTAGAAACGACATTTTTGAATGCGTCATCAACGAATGTGCTTGCACTGGTAATATTCATAAAATTACTTATTTCTCACTAGGACTGAGAATCAAAGGTAATTTCGTACTTACGTAATGAATTGGCCTCTTCTAAGAGGTATTTTATTTTTATCTTTTTAGTGCAAACATTAACACTCCTTCGAAATCCAAATCTGAAACTAATGTAAAAAGACATAAATTCTGATAAGCAACATAGTATTGCGAAAGCAGTTCACATGATATATCGTTATTTGCTTAACTTTAATGCGCAAAATGCAAGATGTTTTCTCTTTAAAAAAAGATCGTTAAAAGTAAATGACACATATTTGTCCAAAAATCAAGGACTTATGTAAAATAATGGTATTCGGGTCTCAAAAATACGTCACATAAATTCGCCACAAGAATATTTTACTTACGTAAAGCCTATGTATTAGGAAGAAAATTATACTTTCCAATAAAATTAAATAGTATATTAATTTCAGTACATTAAAATATTTTTCATTCACTCCAAATATTCAATACTGTCTTTCCACAATTCCTGAAAACACAATATTCATTCTGTATTTTGTTGGTAAATTTAAAAATTAAATTGATGCTAATATATTTTGCTATATTAGAATTTCGATAAAGAAATTATATGAGTTTTAGCCAAAATAATATAATTGTAAAGCAAATCAACATAATATAGAATTGCTTGAATATATTTATCTAATTGATAAACTAACGAATTGCAGACTAAAGTTTTGCTAAATTTGTGTGTGTATCATGTCTTTAATATGTAAGACTTCTATCTGAAATAAAATTAACTTCAATTTACAAATAAAAATAATTTTAGAATGTGATAGAATTTTAAGTTCTGTTATTTAAATGAACAAGTATTCCTTTTTGGAATACTGCTCATCATTTATTTCTCATAACACTTTCCTTTCTTGCAATCAACTTAGGTATTTTAAATGGCTTTTTACGGCGCCTACCGAACGGCAGGTGTTTGTTTTGAGTTCACAGTAGGAGAATCTGCATGTCCTTGCTCGTACCGAAATGCATGTAATATTCCCAATCTGTGGTCCAAGTTTATTTCAGTCTTTTCCAACATGTGTATCTGCAAGCAATTTAAATGTATCCTGCAAGTTTACACCATGCTGACATTCAAATTACTTAAATCTTTTGGGGGTATTAATGATCACATGATTAAAGATTGAAATTTATGGTGTATCTAAATTTAAATCCTTAACTTCTTAAAATTTAACATCTAACTAATATCTCACATGATGTTTAAACCGAACTTTGATTAAAATAAAATACATAAAAATATCCTTTGGCTTAGAAAACTGAATATTTCACATTTTTATCATAAAAAAATATCGTATGAAAATATATTTAACATAGAAATCTGTTTTAATAAGGAAATATTTTCAGCATTTGATTGTATAATTTGAAACTGAAATGTATTGATTCTGAATACACGATGCCAATAGACATAGTGGAACAATGAAACAAGCACAATTGTCAGTTAAGTAGTCTTTTACTAAGACTTAAATTCAATTTATTTATGTTAAATATTTTCTTTTAATGAGAAAATTATAAGGAAAGGAAAGCATGGTTTAAAATTTTACATTCAACAAAGAAATATGAGATTAAGTAACAAAGAAATTTCTCTTAGTAAATTCACAGCTATCCCCTAAATTATCTGTTCTCTGGGCCATAGAATCATTCAGAAACATTGGCATGCATAAAAAAAAGAAGTAATCGCGCATAAAAAAAGATCCTGAAATTAATTTAAACATCGAAAATAAGCATTTATGAGTATATAAAATTCAAATATAGAAGTATATTGAATGCGTAAATGCATCGTTCTTAATGTAAAACATAGTTTAAACCACTTTTAAGAAGTTAGTTTTAATGTTATAACTGTGTTTTATGTTTACTCATATATTAAGTATTTTTTTATGTAGGGCAATTTTTGCCTTAATGTAATATAGAGATTGTTAGCTATTAATGTTTATTTGATAACAGTGCCTACATCGTAAAATTTCAAATAAAAATTTGAATTTTGACAAAAATATTTGTTTTTGTTCTTTTCATAAGAAGTGTTAGAGTTCGCTTTGTAAAATGTATTGAACTCCATTTCATGTTATTTCATTTAAATATTAAACATATCATTTTCTTTCCTTTAATACTTTTATGCTTAAATACACTAAAAAAAATCACATCATTATGGAAAATAGAGTAAATGATACTGAAGGTAATGATACCTGCAAAAGAAAAATCGAATGCTTCTAACTATTCGTTCAAAATTTTTGTTGAGAATAACTGAGAGATTTTTTCTTTTTTACATGCATGAATAGACAAGGATTTTTCAGCTATGATTACCGCAAGAACCGTTCCAGACGTGTTACGATATAAATAATAATGTTCTCAACTTCAATGGAAATATTAAACAGTCATATTCCTGCAATATAAATGCTTATATATATTTCAGAATAATTATTAAAGTATAACTACAGTAATTTCTTTGTTTCTCTTAAAACATTTTCTCAAATAACAGCTTTTTAAGGTAGCTGAGGATAGAATGAATCGAAATGAAAGAAAATTATTGCATTCAACAACTATTAAAAATGTAACCAGGAACATGCTGTGCAAATATTAAAAGTTTTCTGAACTTAAAGTGTGAATAACTTGGAGTATTGAACTGAATAGGTAAAGAAGGTTAATGTACTAAATTAAGCAAATATAAGATTTTTCCATTTATTTGATTCAACAGAAAATTTTCTTGAAATACCTGCAGTTGATTTGTGTTTTTTCCTTGTGTATTTCATATTATACAGAAAAGAAATTTTTCTTTTGGAAAATTACTAGCCTATGAAGTTTTTCCTGACTTAAATTTTTCATATATTTTTAATTGCTTGCACGACTTTTGAATTTTTTTTTCATTGTTAGAAATATTGTGCATTCATGAAATAAAACATCGTGTAAAAAGATAAATAGTGATTAAATACATAACTAGTTGTTATTAAAACATTACTTTTAAAGTAAAGTACATCTCTAGTATTCTCTTGACTATATTGCTGAGAAATAATTTTTTTCCGGTACCAATCTAAAAAACGAGTGTAATAATAAAAAAACACTGATTAAACTAATATGATAATTTTTGAATATATCGAATTTACTTTGGCATAATTTCATTACATCTGTAATAAAGTATAATATATCGAATGCAAAAAAAATCTTATTCTGTGCCTACAATAAATAAAAATTAAAAGAAACATTGGTAAATATTTTTGATTTCTGAAAGCTTATAAGAAATGGTTACATTTATGATGCGAACTTTTTATAGTTGCATAACTATAGTCCATTTTTGAAATTACCAAAGCACTGGCTGAGACGCAGTAAACATAGAACTAACTTAAAAATCAGGAGGTAGCAGAACGTAAATACCCAGGTTGTCTTAATATCATGTAAGGAATGTGTGTGTGTGTGTGTGTGTGTGTGTGTGTGTGTGTGTGTGTGTGTGTGTGTGTGTGTGTGTGTGTGTGTGTGTGTGTGTGTGTGTGTGTGTGTGCGTGCGTGCGTGCGTGCGTAAAGGAAAAATGTACTGTCAAAAAAAGCTTCCATTTTCATTTAAATAACTCACCCTGATAAGACTACATGACAGGAATCAACATATTTTGAATGGAACATGATGCCCTAATTAGCGCTACACATATGAAGCATTCCATTTCGGATATAATTAAGCAATTCAACATTCCCATCCCCAAGAAAAGTGCTAGGAATATATAATTTATGCCAATGATTTACACCACGGCCCCCGACGTTTATTTAATAACCGAAACCAGTGACATTTGCTGACAGTAGTTAGTGTTAATAGGCAAACCCTGCTTCAAACAACGGCAACTATTTGTGAGACATATGACAAACCAACTGGGGAAAATAATGGTAGAAATTTTGTCATCGATGAGACATACTTAGCATACATGGCAGCAGAATACTAATTTAAGTGCATTTATTAAAGCTCGCCATTAGTTTTAGATCGCAGTATATTAGCTCGCTATTTTAATAATTATAGAAAAAGATGTAAGGTTAGTAAAAAATAAGTAAATAATACTATATATGTGTATCTAAACATTGTATAGAATGCACTAAAAATTAAGAGATTATAATTCTAAAATTTAAACGCTTCAAAAGATCAGAGATTTTTAATCTTTGCAAAAAACGCAAGAGATGGAACAGTATAAGCAAAAACATTTTTAGGCTAATCTCAATTTTCAAACTGTTTTAAAATACTGCTTATATGAATGTTTTAACGCTCATAATTATTAAATATTGAATCTTTTGTAATAAATCCTTCCTCAATTTTTCCCTATAAACTATTGAACTTATAAAGAAGAATCTATTCAAATATATTTGACTTGATCATTTTCCATTAACAAGTAAATTTTAGCAATTATTTGAGCAGTTTCTTTATGAAATTTTATTGGCTACCATACTTTTGCAAGGACATAATAAATATAGGTATATATACCTAAGAATATTTGGTTTTAAAAGTAGTGCTGTTAATAGAAAACGTAAACTGCATTAATGAAACGATTTGATGATATAATTTTTTCTGAGGTTTAAATAAATCTATAGAAAAAAAATTACAAATCAAAAATATATAAAACAATATTATATTAGTTTCGTTTAAGTTAATACACTGTTTTTTAAAAGTAAGCAACAAATGTGCAACTAAAAACAACTTGAATGAAACTATATCATCATGGGACATGCGGCGAATTGATTTATTCATGTATTAATCTGTATTCCTGTTAAAACTACACATGGTAGTTTTAGACTAAGTAACCTCACTATCACATGATAATCCAATAAAAATTACTTTAATGATTATTTAATTTCTTAATGCTTAATCTTTTTTCGCAGAGATCTATTGAATGTCTTGAAGAGGTCTCTAACCCTTACTAAGCTTGTCGATCGAAAAGAATTCAAATTTATAATGCGTCACAGCTCAGGTTTTTTTGCAATACATTTTTCAGAAAATCTTTAATTGTAAAAAAAAATCAGCAATTTTTCTTTTTTTCCTCAAATTTTACATAAATTAAAAAATTCAAAAGAACAGCTAAATCATTCACCTCTAGACATAAATTTTTAAAAATATTTAAAAAAAATTTTTTAAAGAATTTTTATTTGCTTATTTTCTTTTCATGCATTCGTTTCATTTTTTAAAAATATTCTTCACATTATGGAACTAATCGAATACTTAATGTTGTTTCCAAAATATATGAGTATATACTATTAACCCACACCTCCAAATGAAAAAACAGATTTCAAATCAACATTAAAGTGATTTTCTTATTTCACATAGTAAATAACAGTATGTATTCTATCATGCGTGAAACATTTTTTCTTAATATCTTTGTTATCAAAAATAGATATTCATATAATTTAGGAAAGTAGTGTATTGTTCTGTAGTTTCATAAAGCTTCAAATTTCCTGATTTTTTATTGGATTTTTTTATTTCATTCCTATAATTTTAAAAATGTAGCAAAGCTTATTAAGTGAAGAAATTGGTTATTATGAACTGAAGCCGAAAAAGTTTGATGTAACATCAAGAATCTCAAAATATGAAAATGAGGAAATTATTATTGAATGTTCTCCTTTAAGATACGGAACAAAGCTAATGGATTCAAACTTTTTTAGAAAAACTATGCAATAAATATAAATTTAATAATTTTCAACTACAGTATATGAGAATAACTCTGGCTCATTATTTTCTTATTTAAATTCAATCCTACTACATGTATCATCCAAACTATCGATATAAATAATGTCGACAAGTTAGTTACAAAATATCATTCTTATTATGCCTTATTTTGTATCGATTTTAATTTAAAAAATAAATCAACAAAATGGCAAATACTCAATAATTTTTATGCCTATTTCTGTCATTATCTATAGCATTTGACAGAATATGTGGGTTATTTATCATATTGTACGTTTTAAAAATAAATGCAGAAGGAATTCAAGTATAAAAATAAAGCTTTGTTTCCCTTATAAAAAAAGATCATTTCCACAAAATAATTCCAGAATGTTCTACTGTCCATTTTTGTCATAAATTTAAATTATACTTACTGCATTTTCAGTTTACAATAGAACTACAATGATAAGTTAACATTTAAATGACACGTTGTGAAAAGAATAATAATAAAGAGAGAGAGAGAGAAATGGTAGGATAAAAGTTGTACGTGTACAAAAAAGAAAAAGAAAGAAAAACTTAAAAGAGAATTATGTCAACTTAGAACTTTTAAAATGTTTTAAGTATTTCTAGTCAAATGTTTTACGAGTGATTTGCTTTTGTAACAATAACGTTTCAAAACTTAAATATCGGTAAAAAAAAAATATAGTAATAATTAATTAGAATTAAAAATAGGCTTCGATTTGAGAAACAAACTTCTTTTAAATCTCCTGCATTTCAGAATTACGTTAAAAAATATGTTTGCTTTATTTACAATGTTATTTAGGTTTATTTATGATAAATTGTCTTTTTTGAAAATCAAACCACATCTTTTAGATCCTACAATATAGTTCAAAATACGTAAGCACATATTTTGTATACAACTTAAGTATCTCGAAAACCTGTGAAGATTGAATTTTTTACTTTTTGTGATGTTTCATATAATATATAAGCTTCCTGGATAAAATGCTACAAATATTCATATCTTTTTAAAATTTGTATTCATTTTATCTTTATTTTTTCTGATAACAATCACTTTGTAACATGGCACAAACAACACAGAAGAAATCAGTTTTGTTCATTTATCCCTAACTCTAGTAGTCAATATTGCTCGTGATTTGAATATAGAACTCTCCCTTACAAAAAAAATTCTCAAATATTCTAAATTATTTTTGCGATGTTAATGTCGGACAAATTGAATAATCAAGAGAGGTTTGGGATATTATTAGCAAATGAACCAATTATAATCGGTGTAGAATTTGTTTGTTTGTCGCTCTATGGTCATTTTTTGCACACAAGGGCTAATTAGACCGGGACCTACCGTTTAAAGTGGATTCCGAACCACTACAAACACCCATACCCAAGGGTGGTAGAATTTGATAATATATATATATATATATATATATATATATATATATATATATATATATATATATATATATATATATATATATATATATATATATATATATATATATATATATATATATATATATACATATATATATACATATATATATATATATATATATATATATATATATATATATATATATATATATATATATATATATATATATATATATATATATACTTATATACATACATATATTATTATTAAACCAGAAAAATCTATTTTGTGTGTCAAAAAAGTTTGAAAAATATGGTAAGATTGCCTTTAACTAAAAGCTTTTAAAATTAACAATAGAGTCCTCCGAGATAACCGTATCTCCTTCGAACTACTTAAGTGAAACATCATTACTTGACCGTTTTCAGAAACACTCAAAACGCCATGATATTTTAAGAAACTTATATTGGAAACATTACTACAGTCTACAGCTGCAAGGATTTTTAGACTTTGTTCAGATGAAGGCAGATAAAAGTGCCTCAATATATGATCACGAATTCTCGAAGATTGACATTAAAGTCAAATCACCGAAGAGAAAAACATCAATAATGTCGTTAAAAAGAGATTTAAGCAATGTTAGAATGTGGCTTTCAGTGAAGAGTCTCCGAAGTGTATGACTTTTGATAGGAAATGTGGTGGCTTCAGTAAGATAGAGTCAATTCGATCACTATTGTTAAACACCACACCACTGTCGAAGTGAAATAATGGTTTACAGAGCAATTAACAACAATGCTAGATCATCTCAAGTAAGCACCAGAATCACATTGAGGCCAAAATAATACATTAATGATATGCTGTTTTGTTTTAAGCAGCTGTAAAATAGCATTTTCCTACAGGACAACGTGAAAACGACAAAGCATTCAGCAGAAAACCCCTGCAACATATACACTTGCTTTCTTTTAGCCTGGATATATTCTGATTTATCACTGATAGAGCCTATCTGGGACATCGTTGGATCATTCGAACGTTAATTGAGTCTACCTTGTAGAATGATCTTCTTGAAACACCGAGAAGAGGTCATACTTGTTACTAATTATTCTTCACATTCTGTGCATGTACAAAATTATCTTTTTGTAAATAACACCACTTATATATATACACTTCCTCTGTTTACTTTTAGTTCTTATCACATTATATATATATATATATATATATATATATATATATATATATATATATATATATATATGATATATGCACGTGTGTGTATGTATACGTATACATAAATTTTTTTTCAGAAAAGAACATGAACTATTCTTTTAATATTTTACTACACCTTATTAACATAACTGTAATTTGTGAGGCCGTGCTAGTGGAAAAAATTTAAAATAATATTTATATTACATTGTATTACAGAAAGTTTCTATAGCAAGTAATACATTATATGTAAAGGAATAACATTGTTTTTAGACTGTTTCTAATATTTACCTTCTTATTTACGAGGGTTTTTCTCAACAAGATACTCTAAAACCCGAAGCAAAATAAATCGTATGAATATTAGTTTTATTAAAAACTATTAGAAATAAACTTAATAACAGAATAGCTAATGTAATGAAATAACAATATTAAAAATAAAGTAATAGAAAATATGAAAAGTTAATACAAAAGAAGTAAGTGAAGGGGCAGTAAATTTTGTACTTTCTATGACTATTTTTTTCTATGTAAGTGAGAGAGTAATTTTTTATCATTTAAGAGGGTTAATAAACTCTGTCATTCGCTCTTTGCTCTTTAAAATAGAAAAATTGTTCATGTGCTGGTCTTACTCTCTTTTCTTTTCTCTCATTTGTACAAGTTGTTGTAAATCCTGACAATTTAGAAAAAAGTTAGTAATAGGGACATTTTTAAAAACATATTAAAAGCTCTAGTGGTGTTACTAGTCACAATAAAAATAAGAGTGGCCGATTGAGAAAAATGACTTCCTTGTTGGGTTCAGGCGCCTTATAGTGAATAACGTGTCGAGGAGTCAACGATGCAGGATATTCAATCTGAACCAATTCTCTTTATTGCAATCCTGCAAATTGCACTCAAAGGATTATTGTGATCAAGATTAAAGTTTTTAAAAGCGATTAATTATCATTAAAATGCTATTAAAATCCTTTGCTGATAATGCTGCATTACGCACACACATACAATGTCACATGTATGTAGTACAAATAAAGATAGTTAACATTGAAAGAGCATAGGCAAAGAATGAAAGGAAGATATTGCTTAAATTTTTTTTACTTTGTTACATTTCTCCATTGTGCTTATATTGATATTTTATATCTAGTACATTAAAATTTATTGTTTTTTATCATTTTTTTCCTAACGCATAGTACTGATATATAATTTTTCTTGTAATTTTTTGTATTATTAGCTATAATCATGCATTATTATTGTGTAATATTTGTGTATGTAGCATCACTTGCTAATGATTATGTTTATAAGTTTTATATTACAAAATAAATTGCTAAGAGTGGTTTTAGGAATTTTTTCGCATTCATTCTGAGCAATAAAAGCAAATATTCAGAAGCAAACCAAAGCAAGATTAATATTCATTTATTATTTTAAGCAGAATATTAAAAATATATTAATAAATACGAAACCGGAATGTTTGAGCGCACACTTATATATAATAAATGAAAATTAAAAATATCAAATTTTTTTTCCTATAAAATAATATGTGCATTTTGTTAATAAAAATATTTATGCTTTCATATTTATAGGAAAAATAATCTAGTATATTTAAAAACACTTTTAAACTTCTGCATATATCTTGGTAACAGTAAAGTAGAATAATTCTAATAATTATAAAATAAAATTAATAGAAATTTCGTTGAAAAACATTATGAATTTATCATTAATTCATTTAATTATGCAGAAAAATGTTAGTTACTATTTAAATCTTTTTTTTTATTCGACATTCATTCTTCAAAATTGTTTTATATATTTTACAATTTCTAAACATAAGAAAGAACAACAATATATTACTGTGATTATTATATAATTTTTTTGATATTTTATGATCTTTCTTTAATTTGGATAACAATGCTATAAATTATAGAGTATTTAAAGTTAGCTTGTTTGCACCACCATCAAATAAATGTACCAGTTACCAAAAACTAATCTCAATTTGAGAAAAAACAAAAATTTATCAATAATATACCATAGATAGCGAATAAGAGAAGTTTTATTTAGCATTAATTAGCATAATTGTGTTCATTAGTGAAAAAATAAAAAATAAATAAAAATTTCTAATTGAGATTTTTAATGAAAAAAAAAAACATTTCATTAAATGTAAAATAGCTTTAAAAACAATATTTTAATATTAAAAAAATTTCGGGAATCTTAACTAACAGTAAAAAGATAAAATAAAAAGCAATATGAGAAAAATTTCTTTAAAAATGTTTTGAAAAATATTACTGGCATTTATAAAATACAATTATTCTTTCTGATATAAAAATTTATTTTGCATGGAATTAAAATTACTAAATTATGCCATCTAAAACTGGATTTCTTAAATTTAATATATTATGTAATATAATTTATTGTATTAATATATTATTATTTAAACTAAATAAATTGTAGAAAGAATTTTAATTAAGGCTATATTATATAAAAATAATATGTAAATTCAACAATTGTATATATTTCATGCATGTTTTCTGAAAATGCTATTTTCGGTATTTTGCAGCTTTTTTTTCCAAGATAAAACAGATTTTAATAAAGTAATAAAAGGCATTATTTATTTCACATTTCATGTAGTTTTCAGAGTCCAATTAGAAAAAATTTATAATATATTAACTAAGTCACCAATTTTAATGAAAGGGGCAACAGTTTCTTTGTATTTATAATTTTAATACTTTTATTCACTAATTTCTTTAAGAAATTTGTGACTAGATTTTGATTTATATTTTGTAGTCGTATTCTGATATTATTTCATATTGCGTCAGTTTTATAGAAAAATATCGAATACGATATTTTTAACAATATGATTCTTGATACTTTAATGTTTTTAAAGTTTCCTAAATTTAAATCTCCATTTACATAAGAAAATTTCAAAGCTTTTGAAAATTATATCAAAACTTCTTTTTGATACCCAAGCTCTAAAGTTTTTTCATTTATGTAAATTCAGGCTTCATTAACACTAACAATATTTCTTTTTTATTTTCTCGAAATTAAATGATTTTCACTTAAACTCTGCAATTAATTTTGTAGCTTGATTCCTTTGAATATGATTCTTGAATAAACCTTATGTTATAATTTATTTTTTAAATTTTTCATTGTTATTTTTTCCAAAAATGACATATTTAAATTAATTTTTGCTGCTCTTTTCTATAGTAAATTTCCTTCACAAGTTAGACCACTCACTTAAGAAATGTTTAAAATTATATACTCATTTCTTCATCAGCTTATTCATATTTAGCTTTCACAGCAATAACAAAAATTTCCTGATTTTTAAAATTGTTAATTAAAATAACCTAATATATTTAGAATTATTAATTAATTGTCATTAACT
Source organism: Latrodectus hesperus (assembly GCA_037975125.1). Lineage (NCBI taxonomy): Eukaryota > Metazoa > Arthropoda > Arachnida > Araneae > Theridiidae > Latrodectus > Latrodectus hesperus. The sequence goes on from CM075854.1 coordinate 77,699,104, forward strand.
GTTTAATTATTATCCTATATTATTAATATTACATTTATAAAGGCAAATCCTTTGATTTATTTTATAGAATTGTAAAATAACAGAATGAACAAAGCTTTCAATCCAAAGTTCATTTCTATTTAATTTAGAAAAAGAGGCAAAATAATTTAAATACACTATCGAAAGTGCAACTAAATCAAAACGAATTTTTAAATTAACTGTTCATATGCAGAAACGCACTTTTCATGTAATGTAATTAAAATTTCTGTTCGTTTTAGATACGTTTTACGGGCTCAAGCATGAACACGGCACGTTCATTTGGTCCTGCGGTGATGACTGGACTTTGGCAAAACCACTGGGTGAGCAAAAATCTTACTATGTCTATTAAAAATGGGAATAAGTTTTACTTTAGGACGCTACCTAGTTAAAAAAAAAAAAGTCTGTTGTTGAAATTAAGACTGATAGACAATAATTATATTTTAAAAATATGTTTAAAATAATACAAAAATCACGATTTCTTGTAGTTGAATTATTCTTGTCAAAATACTCATGAGCTACAATAACAATTAAATTACAGTTTTAACTTAACAGTGTACAAATATGACAAACTTAATAAAATGGAAATTTATTTGCAATCGTTGCCACACATTTGTTTGATCAAGAGATTCTTGAATTTTGTAGTAATAACTCGAGAGCCAAGGCCGCTAGCTTTCGCCATTTCCAGTAGAAAACATACTAGATTTCGGGAAAAAAAATTTATTTAAAAAATAACAATATTTATACTACTTTTAAGGTTACACACTATTTACTTAGCTTTGTTCAAATATTGCACCACACAATGAGCTAACGTGCGTAAATCAGCTAAAAACAAATCGAATGAATCGCTTGAAAATTCCTTTTAGTTATGAAGTTATTAAATATTAAAGTCGAGACTCCTTTCTTTCGCATTCCAGCTCATTTCCAATAGATGACATAAGGAAAGAAACGAAAATACATTCTTTTTAGTAAGTGAAAATGCAATCGAAAAAAAGCAAATATCGTTGTACTAAAAAAAATTTTGTTGTAAAGTAGAAAGAGAAAGTGAGAATTCAATTCTTTTTACATTTTTTTTTCTATTCCTAACGGTTACTCATAGATGACAACTTTAAGATGGGGAAAGAATAACTTCTTTCTTGAAGCAAGGAAAGTTCCGGGAAGCATCGCGATATAAGCATTGTTATAGTGATTTCAAATAAGCGTTAATTACTGTTTAAATTAGTTACAAAATCAGTACTCAAAACCTCGAAATGAAACAACTTGTTATTTATGTTATGTGATAGGCAAAAACCAACATACTGTTATAAGTTTTACTTCATCTCATGCAGCTGTTTTCAGTTCAACCTGGAAAAGAGTTAGATGGATACAAAGAGAGTAAGAATTTTATTTGTTAGATGACTTGACTTGTTTTTTGCTATGATGTTAAAGGTAAATATTTGTGCAGAAAATTATTACTAGAATGAAAGTATAGCCGTATAATAATAAGTATATTTTAACTTCTAATATTTTAAACAGAAAAAAGAACAATAGATTAATTGTGCTCCTAAATCTAATGTTCTAATTAACATTAGAACATTAGATTTAGGAGCACAATTTATTAAAGCAAAAAAAATCACGTATCTTGTTTTTTTTTTTTTTTTTTTAACTAATAGAATTCCAGTGCGCTGTGCATTATGGCATACGTAACTTTATTTTGAGTTCAGATCAGCGTTAATTAATATTTAAATTAATTACAGATGGTGTCGAAATAAAAATAAATTTCGCATTTAGCAAATTTATAACACAATAATTATAAATTATTGTGTTATCAATTTGCTAAATGTCATCATTTTAATCCAAGTTTCACGCAGTTCCGTGCAGCCTTTCTTAATTGAACCTCGAACAAAAACTCGGAAGAAAACAAGAATAAGGATTTAATTTATAACGACAGTAATAAAATTAATATTCAAACTAATCAATTATACATTACGTATATATTATAAGTAATTGATTCTATTGCATGTATGATTTGATTAGCTTTAAAATAATTTCGCTTTAAATTAAATTTACTTAATTTAAGTATTTAATGTACAAATATATTGTGAATCACATTGCATAGGAAACATAATTCAGCATTTAAATATACATTTGCTTCAAGAAAATTGCAATGATCCTTGCATAATGAATTACAAAAAATTGATGTTTTATTTAATTTCGAAAATTATAATTCCTTAAGAATTTTGATGCACATTCCTGCAAAATAAACGAAGCATACCTAAAAAACAATACTATCATTTCAAAATTTCCTATAAACTCCTGTTTGGGGAAACTTGCAAATGATTACACTTTCTTAGTCAATAAATGTTCATTTCAGTCACATTATGGTAGTTTCAACTGAGCAACTTGTTAAATATTGAGGAGGTTTTACCTAATTTGCGTTATAGAATTTACTTAGTGACACGTACATATACATATATATATAGCTAAACAGTTGAGCCCCGGACTGTACCTTAAGATTCACGAGTGTGGAATATTTGCCTGTCATCAAGCGCTTTGTAATTTTGAAACACTGTAAGGTGATGAGGTCACACAACTCAGTTAGCACCCTCCTCTCCACAACCACCTGAGTGACGCACAAGAATAATGCAGTAAAGACTTTATATCTAAGTATCAAATTTAACTTCGAACATAATCGCGTACTGAGAATGCGTGAAGCTGGCTGATCACACCGAGCAATAAAACATCAGTTCTAAAATTCTGATTCTGGTTATGCAAAAATCTGACACCAACAATAATTACAAGAAGTCCATCGATGAGATAAAAGTTTTTTTTTCTTTTTTTGAGATGTTATGAGAACTTATAACATCTTCTTCATTTTAATTTTTAGATATTCACTGAAAAGTTCCTTTCTCTCCGAAATCTAACTAAAATTCTACAGATTTTAAATAATTGTGTACAATAATCATTATTTCCAAAGCTAAATAATCTTAAATATCTGTTGAGATACTCTTAATAAAACTCATAAGCTAATGAATTAACTGATTGTTTTGAAGTTAATGAATGGCCCTCTGATTATATTAATTAATCTGATTAAATTTTGAAAGACTGAAAATTTTATGTGTGAAATATATTTAATGTTTACAATTTTATTCATATTATCCAAAAACTACTCTAAACGTAATCAAAAGAAATTTTTTGCATGCAATTAAAAATATTTTTGAACTGTAAATGGTAAATAAGAAGTAACCAAAGACCAACAGATAATTTATATTACTTTAGAAAAATTTAATACTTTAGATAGGTGTTAAATGATTGTGTTGCTTTGAATCAGTGGATTATCACCTACTACAAGAAAAAAAATGCCTTCACATACATCATAAATGAAAATACTTCTTATTCATATCAAATAAAAATATACTCAATAGTACTCATGCATCTATCATATGAGTAGTTTTCAAACTTTTATAAATTTATATAACTATTCTGTAATATATACGTCTTTATTTACTCACACACACATACTCTTTGTTCTTACGAAACAATAAAGTGGATGTTCGGTTAACGAACAGTTCGGACTGTGAACAAATCGGACAACGAACACTTTCACTAAGGATTTTTGTGTTCGGACAACGAACACATATTCGGTTAGCGAACTAAAACAAATTTGAACGAACACTTCTTGGCCCTTGCAGCGTAATGTTCAGTGATGCCAAATCGAATGAACCAAAAACCGTTTTTAATCACTCTTGAATTTGCCTATTAAACTTCAAAGCTCTCTATTGGGAAAAAAAATTTTTTTCAACAGAATTTTTATAGCCAAAATAGACTATGAGTTTCGGCTTTCATTCAAAATCGAAACTACTAGCAATTAAAACTGGTTGCTTTTGATTTCATTTAAAACCGAATTTGGACCAATGCCGACATCTGCCATTAAAGATCTTTGGAAGAAGTGGGAGAATGTTAAAGCAATTGTCTTAGAATGGCACCCAAACAAAATTGATGTCAATAAGGTTTTGTATCTTTACAACGACAACCCTTTTAATCACTTCCGAAGAATCCTGAAAAAGAGAGAAAAGACATTGGACATGTTCTTTAATGCCACATATACGAAAAATGAAAATGACTGATTAATATGCAAGATTATATATTATTTTTAATAAACTTACTAAGAAATTATACGCCCTTTTTAATTTAATTTTTAAGATCTTCAGAACGAATTAATCGATTTCACAAAACATCTATGGTAAATCGATGATCGGTTAACAAACCATTCAGATAGCGAACATAATTTTGTAAGACATTATGTTCGCTAACCTCCCGATCACCCACTCTATTTAATTTAATTAGAAGAAAGGAGAAAAGGTTTTCTCTTCTCTAAATATAAAATAAATAGCTTATTTTTTTCTATTTCATTTATCCATACAAATAAAATATTTCATTTTTCTTTTCAGATATACTGGGTCGGTCCCATTTTAGGTGGGGTAGTTGCTGGACTCCTTTATCAACATGTATTTGCTGCACCTCCACCAGATCCAGAAAGTATTGAACGCTTGAAATTACAAAGTCTTCTGAAAATAAGAGAAAAGGAAATAATTACCGACCGCACAACATGCATTTAGTTCTTTTAAAAGATCAAATGCTAAGCTATCATTTTTATGCAAATACAAAACCTATTTGCATCATATGTTTTACATTGTATGGAGGACTGAATATCTTGCTCCTTTTTTACGTTTGCAAGATAAGCGTATATATATTGTTTTAACTTGCATCGATTGCTTAGAATGTTTTCTTTTTTACATTATTATGGCATCTCAAAATATGTGACAGAAAAAAGTAGTTTTCAAATAAAATATGTTTATTTAGTTTAAAACATTGTTTTTGAAATGGGACACTCGTTAGAGTTATTTTATGAAAATGTGTGTGTTTCTATGCGAAAAATATTCATGTAAATTTAAGTTGAACTTATAAAAAACATAATTTTTTATGTACTGAAAGTGTGTTTTGTGTCTATTTTTACAGTGTTTTATGATTTCTTTAAAGTTTATGAAAATTTTAATTAGCGATTTTAGCTCCACAATCTCAATGTAAATAAATACTTTTATTTGAAATAGTTTTAATGAACAATATAAACAGAATAACAATAATTTATTTAAGCAGTAACAATTTAATTTTATTATACTTTACTACAATTAATACAATAAACTTTAGACAGTTACGCAGTTAATACACTAAACTTTTGACTTTTACGCAGTAACAATTTAACATTTTTATTATACTTTACAATAATAAATGTACTAAAATTTAGAATTTTACAATAAATAAAAATTCCAATAGTGCTCTTATTGAACTTTAATACAACAAGAAAAAAAATCACAGTTTACAAATTTTTAATTTTCAATATTCTTTGAATTAAATAATATATTATTAGCCTTCTTAAAAATATTTTTACTTAGTAGAGTATGCAATCTATTAAAAAATGGCATTGTTCTGTAGGAAAAGCATTTTCCTTTGTCACTTCCTAATACACTTCCTAATAAAAAAATAAGCAAATAATCTATATGATGTATTTGTTATTTATCTTAAATATATATATATCGTTTATTACTATCCATCCCCATAGTAATAAAAAATTGTAAAAATTCGCAATAACAAAAGTAACAAGCACGAGAAATGAGAATATAAGCTTATTGAAACATTTGAAATAATTTAACAATGTATAAACTGGAAATATGTCACAGATTTATAGATTAATTTTATATCTTATAAAACTAATACCAGACGTGAAGGCAGAGGACACTCCACATATCATGGGGGTCATGAAAATTACCATTGATATCACTAAACCTCAACCTGTTTATTTTTAGTAATGGCCAAGAATGTCTAAAATAAAGCATACATAAAGGGGGGTGGTAAGTTCACAATCATATTACTAATACATAAATACAGAGTACAGTATAATGAATCATTCATTCGTACAATATCAGCCGTATTACAGAAACTATATTCAACACTGAATTGCCGATATGCGCACATCCACTATTCGGAGCTTTAGATCTTGAAACATTATTCCTTTCACAATTATTCTCTATTTTGTTGCTTTCCAACAAGCACTTTCAGTCTCAAAGTATTAAATATTATTTTATGCTAGATTTTCAATGAAAACTCTCCCTGTTGTTGATTAAAAATTACTACTAGACAACACTCAATTATTTACTCAAAATAAGATGGGATAAAAATTTAAGTCCTCCACTGTATAAAACATTAAAATTTCTTTATATTTCATGTAATATATGCCTTAAGCCTCATGCATTGGATAACCAAATTACTACATTAATTTTTCCGGTACATAAATACTCTGATTTATAACTTAAAATACAAGAATGTTTTTCAAAACTGATCATGTCTAATTTCGATTAGATTGACTTGAAAGCGTACTTTGGCGCAAAAATATCCTGATATGAGCCCAAATGAAGGTATCTAAAGACGATAGAAAATATAAAATAGTTTTTAACAAGCAAGCTATACTTCTCACACATTAAAAAAGAGTACTCTAAGTACAGTAGAACTCCCACTATTCGAACTCCGTTTATTTGAATCGTTTTCAGAATTTCAGAAAATTCCACCGAACATTTGTTGGCAAGTGTGAGTGGTCAGTTTAAAATACTTTTTCAACCGCCAAATGTCACAAGCTTGTTGTAAAAGACCAATACCATCGAAACCATGAAATTCCATTAGAGTAGGCGACTTTTAACGAAACTTTTGATAGAAGGCAAAGACGAAGGTGTGTTGGCTAACCACAAAAAATCAATTGGAAAGATTGCGCTTACATTGTCGCGAAAACTTGGAGCTTGGTTAAAGCAGTCAAATTAAGACATTCGTGGAACAAGTTAACAGGTAAAAAGACTTTAAACTAAAGAAGAAAAGGAAAATAAGAAAAAGGAAAAAACTCAAGAAAAGGAGAGGAGGGAATATGAGAATGATGTGTCACACGCTTGAGGAATTCAGAAACTTGTTTTGAAAATTCCTGGATGTTTAGAAGTTAGTGCTAAAGATACAGGAGAGTGGATGATGTGTGATTAGTCAAATCCTGGATTTCAAATTGCAAATGATGAACTTAGTGAAAGTGTAAGAGAAGAAAATGTCGAGGAAGATTACTTGAAATGTCAAAAATTGAAGTAGCCACGGAACACAAGCAGTGACTTTCACTTATAATATTCTACGTACATACAATACTAATATACAGCACCTTAAAATGTGTAAGTGTTATCTTTTCATTAAATTAAAAGTTATTTTTTTAAAAAAAAACATGTAGTTTTTCTCCCGTTTTCAGCATACACTAATTAATTAAAACAGTCCCTTTTCTTCAAAAAAATCCAATTATCCGAATTTTTGATTATCCAAGTGGAGTCTGGTCCTAATTAGTTCCGATAATTGGGATTCTACTATATATTCATAAAATTAAAAATAACTTGCCAAAAATTTTATCAGTACAACGGTATGACCAGGTTTTAAACTAAAGAAAGAGAACATAAAACTCAAACATTCTTATGTTACTCAACGACAAAAATAAAACATGTTTTTAGATAATGAAATCTTGTGTAAGTAATAGAAATCTCATTAGAGTACTTGAGTAAAATCTTGTAGACAAGGAAAATCGGTACAAATTCAACCAAATTGACATTAGATTGTTTCATATTGTTCCTCTGTGCTATTTAATGACAGTTAAAATAAAGATTTAATTTTCTTTTAAAAAGTGTAGAAATAAGTGCGACAGCAAAAATATGCGAGAAATGACATTTGTGGCATTGCTTATATACTAAAATAACTAAAATAAATATTAAATTCATTATTTTAACACACACTCATAACAAAAAGCTATTCAAATGATAAATATAAAAAATAACATTACACTGGCAGCCAAAACAATTGAATTCAGTTTTGTTGGAGGAAGATTCCAAATATTTATCATTTTGGGATGTAAAAACAGAGAAATACCTATTAAACTGAACACTTGTTTAAAGAAACATAAATGACTTGTGAACGTAACATCTATGTATATGATATATAGTTTTCTCTCTATTGATGGCAAAAAATCATGTTATTTCACGCCATTTCTTTCCTGTTTGAAGGGGTTTTACACGAGTACTATTATAAGTAATGAAAAAGTAAACTAACATAATTTAATTAATGTAATTATGGTCCTGCACTTATGCGATTTAAAACAACATATTTCAAATTCCATGTAAATGAAAGTAAGTAAAAAATTAATTCCTAATTTAAATTTATTCACATAATGAGCGTTGCCAATTCTGAACCTAGCCATATGCTGTTGCAAGAGATAGACCATCTTAAGTGAACCAAAAATGCCTAATCTTCTCAACGATCTAATTTAATTAATTTTTTCACTTCATATATCTTTTCTTAAATGCCATTACATCTATAAAAATAGATTTCAATAGAAGGAGATAAAATCCCTTGGATTATTTTAAGATATAGAATCCTTATTAGTCTAAAATTAGAAAAATATAATAAATTTTTAATACTACTCTTATAAAAAGTAAAATTTCATGCTATTTCTTTTTAACATATGGACGTAGATTTATGTAAACACGCTTCAAAATGTTGAGTAACACAGGAAATGTTAAATTTTCTGGAAACCAATATGAATTGGCGAGGCTGCAGTGGTAGAACGAAATATTTAAAGATGTGATATAAAACTCAATCAGAATTTCATATCGATAAAGATGCAATACAAGTAATTGTTTAAGTCATTATGCAGGGTTACAAGAGTTGCATGGGAAAGGTACATAGAACTTTACCACTATTTGATTCCAAGAAAAACGTGTTTCTCTGTCTTCTAAATGATGAATAGAAGATCCAAAGTGTTAACGCTACATCGGAAGCATTAAAGCAGAACGATCAGTCAGATACAGCTCGATATTTCGACTCTGATCTCATTCTCTCATTTCATTATTAAAATAATTCCAGACCAATTTCATGAACATCTTTGTCTGGTGAATATATAAACTGCAACTTCCACGGAAGATGATATATTTTTGTTGAAGTGGAATAGAAAACCGATTCCCACATGTGTGTAAACTGTAGATGCAAAAAGCATTGGTAAAACGATGTTTATAACTACTGTACCAGAAAACCGCGTAATATGGAAATCGGCTTCGGCTGTAATGTTTTTTAATAGCCACCATGTTATTACTTTTAAAAAGAGCCTTTTACAGAAAGTCTGGCATATTCGAGTCGCAAGATGGGAAACCTAGAAAATTCCCAAGCACCAACCTCGACAGAAGTGCATGAGAAGAAAACAGAAAAGTAATACTAATCTCCCGTTGTTTAACAGAGGCGTAAATTGGGTAGAATCGTGATGAGTTATTTGCTTTAACTAAAAAATAGCTTTTTGTTTAGAGGATATAGGCTTTAAAATTATGGGTATAGTGACTGATAATTCAATAAATAGTAAAGCTATATCAAATTTCAGTAACCCACCTAATTTTCAAGTTCAATATGAACATCCAGCAGGTCCATTGAGGCCATTTTTTTATGTAATAGATTCAGTGCATCTTATGAAATCTGTAAGAAACAACTGGATCAATCAAAAATATGTTTTTTTTATGTATTATCCTCCATTTGGAAATGAAAATGTGTTTCAAACTGCTTCTTTCCCCCTTCTAAGAAAGTATCTCATAATAAAGCTCAACACTAAAACAAGATGTGAGTCAATAGTCAAAAAATCAAGACAAACTGAAGCTAATAGGTAAATATATTTTTATATTGGTTATACATAATTTTAAGTTAATTTCAATATTAATAATAATTTTTTTGGGTTTATTAAATAATAATTGCAAATTTACTAAATATTTGAGAGGCATTTGTAGTTTTTCTCACTCTTTGATTAAAAACAAAATGAACTTAAAAGTAAAAAATAAGTATTTTGCTTAGAACTCCAGGCAGCTTATTCTCCTTCGATGCCTGACTACGTCATCAACGGTTATTTCCGGTGTCAGTTTTGGGGAGCATTTGAGCCTGCCCTTCTCTTTCCCTAGCCCTGGTGAAATGCGCAGCTCTCAAGCGCACTTAGGATAAGCTATAAGGTGAGGAACCGTCAGAGTGGACAATATTACTGCGTGGAAAATAATCGTTGAAAGTTTCTTTTTGAAAAGGACATCTGTAATTGCAAAGAATGCCACGCCATCGTTGACGGAGTCAATTCCAGCATAGATGAGTTTGCGAAGTACATGGTGATCCGACTGAGAATGGCAGGTTGGTTCTTACGGCAAATCACAGCTGACGGACACGTGGACGCGTCCACAATGCTCTGGCTGTGGCAAACATGGTTGGAACAAGGAATTATGGAACGTTTGCGGGGTGTCGGTACAGTCCCGCAAAGCACGTCTATTGAAATTCTGCAGCATTTGTAAGACACACTGGATGCTGCCATATCGAGCAAGACGATTTTCCATTGATTGGCTGTAGTGGCCTGCGTCTGTTAAAAAGACTGCCATTGGCCCCACAGCATAGACGCCAACGTCCAGGATCATCTTCTCAGATGAGACTTGTTTCTGTCTCTTCCATGATAGTCGCCGTGGAAACGGGCCCAATCCTGCAGAAATAGGAGAACACCCCACCGCATGACAACGTGGCATTATGTTTTGGGGCACCACATTGCGTACGATTCCTGGTCATCTCTAGTTAGTAATCATCGCACTACAACAACCCAACGTTACGTAGATGTGCTGCGGTTGGTGACACTCCTCTACCATCAGGGGGTGCTTTATCAACAGGATAACACCCGACCGCATATTGCTAGCATCAGCCAACATGCCCTGCAAGGTGTAAAGCTGCTTCCTGGCCATCGTGCGAGCTAGTTCTCTCACCAATCGAACACGTTTGTGATATGATTGGACGCCATTTACACACCTGCCTTCTTCAGAAGACGTACTTCAGCAAATGGTTTACAGGGAATGGAGAACTATTCCTCAGAATGCCTTTCGTACTCTCATTGACTCAATGCCTAGACATGCAGCTTCACTTAATTTTCACGTACTCTGTGCATTCCAGGGCATTCATTTATTCGATGAGCTTGCAGAATATCAAAACTCACAGAATAAGTATGCAACAGTATCTATGGAAGGCAAATATGGATATGTTTGAAATTACTAATTTTTATTTGATTTTTTACGCAGGATAGCCCAGAAACCGTAATAAGATTTGTTTTAAAAATCCCCTGTTTGTCTTCCAGAAGATTTTTTAGTTTACAAGATACATATGGATCAATGATGTAAGCATAAATTCTTAAATATCCATCTTGATCGGCGCGAATGCAGAACGAAGTTATAAAATCTACATTCATTCTACAAATGTGGTGGGAAAATGATTTAATTTGACACAGCAGAGGATATAGCCAAATAGTTGACAACCATAGTAACTTATTGGGAATCTACTATCCACTGCTTTCTGGGAGCAATTTTAACACCTGAATGGCCATATGTATATTTTAGATTTCTCTGCAAAGGAGGAAACTTTAGAAATTGGCAAGCACTGGCACTAACAGATGTACGTGCAAAAATCTGAAATCTATACTTCAAGAAATTAAAACAAAAAAAAAATTTCTTACATTTATACATAAAAAGTGCATACCTTTTAAAATCTATAAAAAATGCTTTGAATACTTAAGAAATGTTTTATTACTGAGAAAAACTAATCAATAATAAAAATATATAAATAATTAGGAACTCTTAAATAGTACCAATGTTAAAAAATTAAACTAAAATATAAAAATAATATTTCTTGTAAAACTTATATCCTACATACAGTAGACGTTCATAAAATAGAAAAATAATGATTAAGATATTAAAAAAATTTTACGAAACTATTTCCTTTATAAATAAAATACTATTAGAAAGAATTATTTAGAATGCACCTTATGAGAGAAACACATTCAAAATAAGAGTCACAGTTAAAAAAAACAATACTATTTCATTTTATTGATTAGTATTGTTTTTCACACACGATCTTCTAAAGCTCAAACAATGCCTGGTTTTAAATTTCTAGAGGCAACCATCTGATGCTTAGAAAACTTTTCTGTTAAGCTTCATAGCAAAGCAGTTGGATTTTCTTTAATCACATTACTTTAAACAGGAATGTTCATTCCTTTCATTTTTCCCAAGCAAGTAAATCTTTTTTCAGATTAGGATGTGTTTTGCCTCTACAACACTTTTAAGAGGCAGCTTTTTTGCTAGTACAGTTTCGTTTTTCAAGATTTTTTTTCTGGGTTTTTTAAGTTGAGAGACTGTTTTTTAGAAACCATATTTTTTGGCAATTTTTTTTTTTTTTTTTGCATACTTCTTTTCGAATTTTCAATTTTACTTCAATTATTTATATTTTACAAATGGCAAAAATTAGTGCTTAAGCAATTAGTTCACAGGCCCTTCCCTACTTATTTACTTCAATTGATAAGCCTGTTCGTTCCCTCAACTGCAACATTATTACTAGGATAAATCATCAACGCACCTAGCTCAGTGTCTTTTTCCACAAACAAAACTTCATAAATTGAGTCGTTCAAATAAAATGAAATTAACTACAGAATAATAGAGCTAAGACTTCTAGTTACCCCATTTAACCTCTAACATACAGAGAGGAAATAACAGTTTTTCCCTTTTATATGTTCTTATGTATGGGAAAGGCAGGTAGTCGAATTCGGCGCCATAATTCTTTTATATCAAATGCCTGATATCCAAGTATATTCAACGATTGTTCCCACAATGTCTGGAATGCCTACCTGAGTCACTGCATTGTTAAAAAATAAATGAAATTCTCACACATCATATAAAAAGAATATCAAATATATCAGATCATAAAAAAAGGAAAACCATTCATCAGAAATAAAAATGTTTCAAAATTTTAGTTCATGAATGAGAGTTAAAATTATCATTGTGTCTATGGTGTCAATACACAAATAATAAATTAAAAAATATCATTTTAAGGGATTTTATATACAAGTAAAAATAAAATGATTTAAAATATAGGGAAAATTCTTAAGTAAACCAAAGATGTGGAAGCTTGGAGCAGAAATCTTAATTTGGAACTTTTCATAAAGAACTTATATATATATATTCATTATTATTCGTATAAATTTTGAATATGTAAGGGATTGGTGCATATCTGCTTCTCAAAATATTCATATCTCAAAAATCAATTCAAATTTTTATTTCAAAAATTTCACTTTTAATATAAAGTATTCTCAAATATATAAACATAATACATTTATTTTTAATTAATATATGTAAGACAATGACAGTCATTTGTGCATCACTGCTATGCCCACACATCTCTAAATTCCTATAAAGGTTTCTATAACTTTCTCTTAAGTTCATTGACTGATATCCTCTATATTACATATAAAATTTATGTCATGCCTATTTTGATGTATAGGGTGAAATTGTAACCACTCTCTATTAATGGTCCAGAAGTTATTGATTTAATGCAAAATAAAGCATTCATGATTATTAATGACACAGCAGGGTTCATTCCAATCACGTCATAGAGAGTCAGCCTTGCAATGAGCCTTTAAAATGTATCAGAGAAAAGCAAGCTCTGATACTCAATAAGTATAAAAGACTTAATTCGCAACATTAGAAACAGATTCAGCATTCCCAGACTGAAAACTCAAATTAATTATCTCTTGTGCTGAAGAACTTTAGACCATCCATTCTCACTACTACTAGAGCTCCTACTTATAATCTTACAATCAGTATGCGTAAAAAGGAATGTGATATAATTTCCAATACTCTTAGAATTTATAACTACAAATTACCTTTGATCTGAGAGGATCTATGTTTATACTTATGACTTTGCCTGCAAGGAAAATACTGGTACTGGATTTGTAATGTGGTGTGAAGGATATTTTGAGCAATCACATGCTGTGTTGTTTTTAATGCATCTAACTTCGATGCAGAGATTTCTGTCATGGGAAAAGTAAATTTAAATCTTCTAGAACTTGACACCAAATTTAATAAAGACAGTTATATTTGTTGACTCTCAGGCATCAATCATGGCATCTGTCTATTATATACCTAGTGATTACTTTCTAGTTAAAGGGACTAAGATAAATGTATCCAAAGCAATTGCCTCTTAATGGGAGAGCTTGTTTTTAATGGATTTCCAGCAACTGGGGATTGTCTGAAAATGAAAAGGCTGATTTTTCAGCTAAAAATGTCTGTAATTTAGTCCATCCACTTTTTCTTCTATCCAGCCATTGGTTAGTTCTGAGGTAAAGAAAATGAACTCTTAAAAGAAAAGTATAGACTCCTTTCAAGGCATAAAGTACGGAATACTCTTCCATTTTCCCCTATACCAATAGACATGCTTTGTGCAATTTTTACAGCAAACATCGAACTTGCAGTGCAATAGTGTATTTTTATCTATCAGGTGAAACCATGGATTTACTTTGTTTGACAACTTGCACTGTGCTTCATTTTATGACGTTTGATTCCAACAACTTTACCAAGACTAAACTTAATTCAGCTACAAAATGAATTTACAGCAGATATTGCAACAAACTGATATTGGATGTAGAGGCCATTCGATTACATTATTACTTCATTATTAGCATGGACATACTTGAAACATAAATATTAATTTCCCTTTAAATCCTTATAGCAAAGATGTGAATAAGGCATTGATTCATTTATTCATATTTTACAGTGTAAGGTGTTCACTTTTCTATAATTTTGCAAATGTCTTAATAACTACATTTAGTTATCTAGATAAGACTGCTAGCTTACAAATTTTATGGCAAGAACAACTGCAATCTTTTTTTTATAGCTTCAACTTTCTTATATCTCTACAATATTTTTCTTATCATATTTGTCGACATTCCAAAGTAGAGATGGTGATACAGGAATTTACTAAATAATTTTACTGGTTCTAATTTGCAAATAAATTTTAAAAATACATTTCATAATAACTTCCCCTATGAATTGTGAATGATATACATCATAAACATAACATTATTATAAACTGATGTCTACTTTCATGCTCCACTTAATAAAATTAAAATATATTAAAACAATTTTTAAATGAGTGAAATTAATAACAGAAACATTAAATTACTGATCATAAAAGATTAAGCCATTATAAAAATAAAACATTTTTAGATATAATTGAAATAATTTTCAATCTCTTAATATTATAAAATTTTATTCTTTAAATAGATTTTAATTATCAAAGGAACATTACGTTTCAATAAAATAATTAAAAGTAGTATATCAACAAAACTTTATAATACTTTAATATAGATAAATACAATTTTATATAATTCATTTAAAGTAGAATACAAAATAATATTTTACATAGCTGAGAATCAAATGCACACTGTATCTGCAAATTAAGAGTTTCAAGCATAAAAAAAATACTTCAATATTTCTTGATTATCTTATAAACAATTATATACATAATGAAATATTAACAGCATTAGTTGTATTTTCAGCATTTCAGCACCTATCAATTTCTTAAGGCAGCAAGTCTGTAAATGAATAAAAGAAAATTATTATTGAGAATAAGTTCACAAAAAATCAAAAATGAATGTTATTAAAATAAATGTAAACACATCATCAGCAGTTTCATAGAAATAATTACTATATCTGACAAATGAGAAAATTTAACAATGCATAATTTATAACCAAAATTATAATTTCTGAAAGCTAAAATTTATATTTTTGTATTCCAATTTAAGAATTTACATAATGTAAAACTTTATTCATATAACAGTTATAACTAATCACAGAATAATTTAATTATTACAGCCTTCACTTAAATATGAAAGATTTACTAAAGAATTAAATATTTTCCTTAACATTTTCCATCATTAAACTTTCTACATATATATATATATATATATATATATATATATATATATATATATATATATATATATATATATATATATACACACACACACAAACTAAAATTGAAATTATTCCATTATTTAATAATCAGATAATACTCATTTGATTTTTCTAAAGAGGCTGAATATAGTTCACAAGTTTTCTTTGCTTCAACACTATATTACATAATTTTGTTTATACCACTTCTAATATTTTTACATAAAAACCAAATAAAACTTTTAATTTTTCTTTTTTGAAATTTTTTTACATTTTTATATTTTACAGTAGTGAACTGAAACAATACCAAATAAATGATTGAAAATAGTATGTTTTATAACAAATAGTTGCATCGCAAAAAATTTATCAAAGGGTGCTTTCAATCACAAAAAAATGAGCTAAATTATGATATTCTCTTTACATTCATTTGTCAATAACAAATAACTAACAAGACAATTAAATGATGTTACTAGTTTAAGTTGTCCATGAAAATGTCTAGATCATTCTCATGCATATGGCAGTGCATCAAGAAATTAACATTTTATAATTTATGTTTATTAAAAAGAAAATTAGCTTTAATATGTGTAGAGTGAACTTTATAAGCACAATATAATTAATTTTTACTTTGCTGGCCATCAAAAATACAAAATACAACAAAAATAGCCTGAATTGAATTAAATTCGCACCATGTCTCAGTATTATGATGTAATATGCAAATAATTTCATTGCACTTACATACTTTGAGAAAAATGCAGTACCATTTATAAACTGTACATAAAACAATTAACACTCACCATTCTGAAAATTAATTTTTCATTGTATTTTCTTATTAGTTAGAGTTTTAGTATGCCACAGGAGTGTCATGAAAAACCAATTTCTAAGTTTAAATCAAAGATAGTTGTCCTTAACATGAATAGCAGAGTATAAGAAATTAGTGACCATATCGGAAATAAACAAGAAAATACAAAATCTATAGAAAGCATAATTGAGTGGTTCAAGCATACTGTACTATGGCACTGTTGAAGCATTCTATCATATTTACAATCACATTTATCAAAAATATGATGGACAGATTAACTTAGAGTCAATGAAAAGAAGTTGCTAAATTATTGTCTTATACATTGTCATATTGATTTGGAGTACTATTGAATTCCCTATTATATAGCACTAGTATGCCTTATTGGTACATTAGCCACAGCCTGCACTGTATTTCTAACATTTCCTAGCTTATCCTTTTTTGAAAAAGTTCAGATTTAAATTGGATAATACTCACTCATAAGTTTCTTGCAAAGACTACCAAACTGCCCTGTTGCCATTGTCAGATTTTTATCCAGATTTATTGTTTGTCAAGCCTAAACACTGATTGGAGAAATACTCTTTTGGAATGCAACAGTCATTGAAATATTTTTAATTCTTTTTTGGGCTTACTGTGGCTTATGAGAGGACAAGAACTTTTCTTGCAGAACATTAAGTCCTCAGTTCGATCACAACCACCATTGAAAAATCAGAATTAGTTATTGCACTTCTGCATGCATGTCTATCTGGGTGGAGGGGTGCTTGTATGTTTCCAGGTTTCCTCTTCATTGACACCTGAATACAACCCCTTACGAATAACAAGTTCTCCTGGAAGGTAATTATGTTGTGAATTTTAAAAGGTTTTACAATAATCTCAAGCTATTAGGCTGTCCACAACACTGTGTAATACATTTGGAGTGTAAAAAAATTAAAAAGATAATAACTTTTTTTACAACAAGTTTCTACATTTGATACAAAAAGCCTACAAAGGAAAAAATTTAACTAAAAACACTCATTCACAAACAAATTATACAAAACATTTTGCAAGATAATCATATTATGTATGAACAACAGAAGAATTAACTATAAATAATTTATTTTTAAAATATCATTGTCAAATATTTAATAAATTATTTCTAAGTTGACCAAATTACCTGCGTGTAAGAGCATCTTCTTCAACTAATGATCTTTCCGATGTACCAGCAGAAATAGCTCCAGTGGGAACAGAATTAGCTTGATTTAACTGATCAATAATATCTAGTCCGTTTTCTTCTGCAACTTGTTGAATAAGACTATCCACTTGTGCTAATGGAGTAGATGTTGTAGTAGCACTTCCCATAGCGTCTTCCACAACCTAAGAAAGTTTACAAAATCACATTTACCAGAAAAATTTAAGAATTTAAAATTTTATATCATTTTAAAAGTGAACAAATATGCAAAATTAATAATCAGAGAAATGTACCAGTATCGAAAATCAGAATTTAATATCTCAAAATAATTTGAAAAAAGCAGCTTTATTCTTTTTGAAAAAAGAATAATTTCTCTATTAGATTTATTTACATTGTATATGTTTACATAGTATAATTCATATTAATTTAATACTTACAAAAAACAAAAGAAACAATTAAGCTGCATTTTTTTCATCTATGTGTGCTAAAATTAAACATAAATCAAAGAAATTTATGCCATCTTTCAACAGAAATACTAGGCGTTTTATATATTATGTTACTAGAAAATATTATAATATCTTTCATATTTATTACATAAGGACATTGTACCAAACAAATAACAAAGCAGTAATAAGTTTGTACAAAAAAATTTTTTTTTTGAAATTTAATTTATTTTCAAACAAATTAATAACCAATAAAATGAAAAATTTAGATTAAATTTTCAAATATTCTTTTCTATTCAGTAAGAGTTGGTCACAAAATGTAAAATCCTATATTGTTAATTATGAATGTAATTTTGTGGATGGCAAAAGGTAGGGTAATTGCAGGGGGAATTGGGTCCTTCCAAGGCAGAATGCATAGACATGCAAAGAAATGTCAGCAGGAACCAATTTTTTAGTCCAAAGCAAGGAGAAAGGAACCTGATGCTTTTGAAGCACTTTAGAGAAAAATTTAGGAAAGAGAATCTCTGCATGGGAATACCCTTCGGAAGTGGGTGGCCATGTATGTGTCTTTAACATTTTGGGGATATCTGAATAGAGAACAAAGTATAACCACTTCTTCTTTACAAATGACTGAGTTGACATGAGTAAATAAGATAGGAGAATGTACAAGAATTAGACAGCGGTTTCAAATAAAATCTTTAAGGATCCAAGTCCAGTTCTTCACTGAATCCAGGGATTTATAAAATCCCCCTTTTAACCTTTTATACTATAAGCAAAGTCACCTCATAGACCACAGTAGCTCTGCAAATTTGCTATTGCTAGAATTCTGATCATTAACCTAGGACTAATCAAGAGACACATACAGAAGTTTTCGGACCTTGAAAAATAAATTAGAAATTGTAAGTAACAATTAGAATTAATTAAACAATTAGTGGGATTTTGCAATTGGAATTAATAGTATGTTAAAATTTACATTGTTAAAACAGGATAATAATTTTTACTGATCGGTTAATACTAGAAAAATAAGTTTTCTTAACCTGACAAAACAGTTCATATAACTTTTATGGTAATGCTCAATGAATTAAATTGTCATTTTGTATATGTGTAATTTTTAAATATCAGAATTTATTTAATTATCCATATCATATACATAGGGATGAGAGTTTTGTTTCAAAAATTTTATTTTATATATGAATTAAAAGTGATAACTGAATTTGGACTACTGAATGTTTACTCAAAATTAAATCAACAGGAACACTTAGTACACATAAGTACATTTCTGGTTGGACATTAATACAACCAACTTCATCAGCAATAATGAAATGTAATGTCAAGTCACCACATTACCATGATAAAATACGTAAGTTAATATGATGAATTTTCAAACTGTGGTTATATAATTGATTGTGATTCTATAGCAACTTATTTAAACCAGTTCCTAACTTCATGTTCAGTTTCTGAAAAACTAGATTGATTAATATTGTTTCTTTGAGTTGCAACACACCCTCTCAACTTACATCCACGGTGGAAAGATTTATATCTCTTTCAGATGAATTTATATGTAAATTTTCTCATTTTTTACCAGTCTGAAAACTTCAGAAAACGGTATGGAAGTATACTTTCGCAAGTGAGAACATAGTATCTGAATGCATTATTTGTTTGTAGATGTACAAATGTATAGACAAGCCATAATTATTATGAATGGACCATGAAATAAATGGAAAATTATATGTGCTACAAATGATAACTGCATGGAGTGGATGACTTAAGCACTTCCAAAAAGTAATATAGTCAAAACAAAGATGGGCTAGAAAGCTCAAAAGGTTAAGTGGTAAGATGATATCTTAGATCACAACTAAGATTTTTCCCCTTATAGTTTAAAACTTTATTTCTGCCTTTCAGAAGAAAATTTTAAATCCAAATTTAATCCTGATTAAGAATATTTGAACAATATAAATAATTTATTATATATTTATATTCTGTAATAATACATTAAATATATATCTTTCTAATTATGAAGTCTATTTGGAAAACTTATGTAGTAAAAGTGTATTGCAGTACCTTAAATTTGTTTTATGTAATTTAGTTTTTGAATGTATTTATTGTTTCTTAATCTTAAAACACATATAATCATTGTAGATATTTTAATCCTTCTGATATTACATATTTAATATCAACTTTTGAATTTTTATCATTTACCAAACATATTTGTAACAATCAGTAAGCAATTATCTATATATACAGATCTCTCTGATTCCTATTTGGTCTTTATTACTTTATTAATTGTAATAAATATAGAGTAACTGACAAATTTGCATCTTCAAAAAATATTTAACAAAATTTCGTTTAATTCATAATTTTTTTGCAACTACCATTATACCTCTTTATCTGATATATTTATTTATCATAAGAATATTTTTACACCTCTTTAATATATACCAAATCCCAAAATTCATTATCAATAATCTACTTTAGTTTCTAGATAGAATATCAATTTCTTATATAAAAAATGTAATACAGAATTGTTTCTGATATTGGAAAACATTCAAAGTGTTTATTTGTATAGATATATCTTTAAACATGTTTAAACTAAGTATATAACAAATAATAAACATGTGTATTATTCATTACTTTTACAAGATTTTTTAAGTAAACAATTTCAGCAAAAATAATGTACTAAAAAAATAATTAAATGCTATGCAGACTGTTTCAATTACAAATGCAGAGTTTTATGAATAAAATGGAAAACTCTGAATAAAATAAGATTCTTACATTAGGAAATAATTAAATATAAAAACATAATAAATACTATAACAAATTTTATAAAACAGTCAATAAATCTCAAACTTACAGAGGTACGGACATCAAGATCTTCAAATTGTTGTTCAAATTGCTCCATCACTGCAGAAACCTTAAAAAACAAATCCGGGTAAATGTTATTTATTCAAATAATAGGTACACTTTTTCTTTTAAAATATTTATACAGATTGCAGACATTTGACCTAAGTCTTAATCTTGCTTCCCAATATTTAAGACCAACAGAATAACATGATAATAATGAAATGCATTTAATATAATTCTTGTTCATAGACTGTTCAGAGTTAGAGAGTATAGGCTGAAGATTTTAAGTCAAATTTTAAAAAGATAAACATTCAGACAAACAGAAGCAATCAGAAGGCAAAATAATACCATGGCTATCTTTTAAAAGTTAAATCAATAATTTAACTATGTGCTTTTAAGAATTACAAACAAATATTTTTAAATATTTGAATGAGATACTATTTTAATCTATAAAAAGTATAATTAGAAATTTTCAATAAAAAATAACTGTACAAATAAAAAGCAGTATAAAGTGCTTCCTAAAAATAATTTTTCTTGCATAACTATACAAAGTTTTCAGCTTAATTTAATGATGTGAAAATGTTAGAATAATTCCTGAATAAACTATAGAAATTTGATATTTCTAATCAATTTTCTAAACAATAAATCTGATATTTGAAAAACAATTTTCAAAATAAATTGTAGATTGAAAAATCACAAATAAAAAATATTTTCCACTAGCTTTATCTTGAAATGAGCAGATATTAACATTATTTCTTATTTGCATTTTTTAAACTTGTCATATTTATTTATAGGTTTGTTAAAAATATATATTTCTTTTAAAAAAGAGTATATTTTTATTTTATTTAGAAATAAATAATAACTATAAAGTTAATATATATTTCAAAATTGAATTTTTATTTGAGCACTGTATATTAATTTACAATATGCAAATGAATTTTCAGCTTTCATCCAAATTTCATCTTGATTTTGCACATTCACAAATAACATTTTTTTTAAACTTTGATATAAAGTGTAAGTTTTCAGTTTTTATTTTGAAATAATTTTAAAATAACATTTCTAAATGTCACAGCAGAATGAATTTTTGAAGTCATCATAGATTCATATTGCATTGATGCAAATAAAATAAATTTCAATATAATAGGTTTGGGAATGATACCCATATAGTTGAAAAATTTACACATGGCACTATCTACATCTCACACTGGACAGTTATTACAAATAGCTATTATAAGAAAAAAGTATTCTATTAGAATTTTCCACAGCAATAAATAAATAAATGTGCATCCATCATGATTCTTGAACTTATGAAGAAACACAAGGAAAACCAGGTTATTGAAATTAAATCTGAATCAATGAAAAATAACAAAAAAATTCTAATATTGCTTTCATATAGGTTATATTTCCTTGAAAAACTGAATAAATATTACAAAATGGCACTCACTACCTTTATTTCTAATTTAAATGTGATAATAAAACAATTTCTTTTCAAAATATAAATAATGACATTTAAATAAGTGAAAAAAGTGACAAGATGCAAAAATAAATTAATTAAAAAAATCATATTATGATAATTGAAATGCAAGTATTCTTCATATACATTAATCCCTTCAATTTTTACAATTCACAGGACACAAAGATGTGTGATGGCATATAAGAACTTACTTTCTGAAGGTCCATAGAATTGATTGCTTTATCTAAGGCTTTAACAACAGATCCCATATTTTTCGTCACCTAAAACAATGAAGTAAATAGTTAAATATAAGTATATTATGCATAATTTAATATGAATCAAAAATTTAAAATTTTCTTCTGATGTTATTTAAAAAATTAGTTAAAAAAATCATAATTCTCTAGGACAGTGTATCATTATATGAAAGAAATTTTTAACAAATTATTATTATTAAATACATTTACTATTTAATTTGAAGAGTCAAATATTTAAATGCAAGTAAATGCTCTCAGTTTCAAATTCACTTAAAAAAGTATCCATTTTCTAAATAACTGATAACAGCATTTTTTGTAGAAACAATCCTTTTTTAATAAATTAATCTTGCTTTACAAGTCTTACTTCAGAGTTAAACAAAAATATAAGGTAAGGTATAAGATTGCTTATACATAAAACACTTGTTATTCTCTTGCTAGTTTGATAAATATTGTAGACTCTAACAATTTTAATTCATATATTTAAATAGTGATTTCAATACATTAATATCTTCAACATGTGTCAAAGTAACACAGATTTTTCATAAATTGTTTGAAAATACAACATGAAATTATAAATGGTTTCTGGCAATAATTGATGTAGTTGTAAATTTTGATATTTCAATAAATTCATACAATGTGAAATAAATATAGGAAATGAAAGACCCAGAAGATTACTTATTTCATGATTTGGTGCGCCATTGCATACGATTCCAGGTCACCTCTAGTTCGTATTCACAGCACTATGACAGCCTAATGTTTCATGGATGATGTGTTGCAGCCGGTGGCACTCCCCTACTTTCAGCAGGTGTCCAATGCCAATTATCAGCAGGATAACTGCCAACCGCACATTGCTCACATCAGCCAAAATGTCTTGCAAGGTATACAGCTGCTTTCCTGGCTACCATGCTCACAAGATCTCTCACCGATCAAGCATGTTTAGGATATTATTGGATGCCATTTGCAGACCCTACCACTGCCTCCTACAGAAGACGCATTTTGGCAAATGGTTGACAGGGAATGGAGAGCCATTCCCCAGGACGCCATCCGTACTCTCATTGACTCTGTGCCTAGACGTATTGCTTTGTGTGTCGACGTCCACGTTGGTCCTACAAACTACTAACCTGACCCTATTCTCGTTCTGTATTATGCATATCATTTCAAAATACAGATCACTTATTGTTTATTGCTGTCTCTGTGTTTGCAGAGTTTTGTCATTTTCTGGCAACTCTTACTTGGTGTTGTATTTTCAATGTTGGGCAATGTGTATGCATGTGTACATATATATTCCTTTTTCTAATCTTTGTAAACAAATTAATCTTTAAGTACTGATAAATAATTATACTTGTTAATTTTCCTCCTTTATAAATAATTATGAATTAGTTAGTATAGCTAAGTTTTTTACTAATAGTTATTAGGAAATTGTATGCATGGATTTTTAAATGTCTCTTTGCAAGTAAAAAAATCCATTATCTCATAGTTTCATATTAACTCCTACAGCTTAAACACTTTCTATCAATTGCAATAACATTTTAAATCTACCTGTTGGACATATTTTGTACTTCTGATGGAGAACTATTGGTATATAAGAATAAAAACACAAAATAATTATATAAAAATTTCACATTTTTTTATTATTACTTGATAAACTTATTTAATAAATTACTTGATAGTTGAAACTTCTGAATAAAACTTAAAATTAATTTTTCATCTGGTTCTTCAAATCACATGCTTTTGAGAGATTTTATTATAATTTGCATATTTTATCTTGAGCATTTAATTTAAATAATTTCAAAAACTTTACCTTTAGATTGAATTAACAAAATACAAATGGATTCAAATATTTGTCCACTGAAGAATATTTAGTCTTAATTGTTGATTTACTTTTTTGGTATAATGGTACACAATTTAGATGACCAAACATTATTTTTCCTGATGTTTTCAAACATTTTTATGTTAAAACTACCTTCAACAAAACTCAGAATACTTTTATTGATTTCTTTTTTAATAAAAATAGGCTTCATTTATTTATTTTATTTATATTTTTTTGTTTGTTAGATCATTTGACTTTTAAATTATTTAATAGAAATGTTTTCTACACTTAAACTTTTAGTTTAAAATAAAATTTATATGATCCTTCAATATAGCTAATAATTTAAATTTAATTTCATGTTCAAATTTGGAAATTAAAAACATAATACATATTAATACAAACATTACTTAATCTATTAAATACTATGAAAAGTGCTAAAAAGAAATTGCTAAATGTTAGAAAAGAATGTGAAACAATTCAAAACCCGAAGGACAAATTTTAAAAAAAAGATTAATCTTAAATCAAACTATATTATAAATAAAATTTCATATTAAAGTTAATATAAAAATTTATTTTGTCCAAAAATACAGCTTTCACTATATATGTACACACTGATATTTTTTAAAAACATTGATATCAACTTTCAGATTATGAGACTAATAACAGTAATCAGCCTGGTAATCTGATTATTTAACCTTTGGAGGTCGGCGTCACCGTTTAAAAAAACTGCTCCTACGGCGGCACAAGAAGATGACATTTCCTACCCCCTTGACTGAAAGGAGAGGGTCCTGTTCACCCCACTTAAGGGCTGAAGTTTTTACCGTGACAAATCTTTATCTTTTGAGGGTGATACACTGCGCTAGGTCTGCAGTAATTTTCATGAAAATGTATATGTGTTTAACATAAATACTATACTTATCAACAAGCAATCGATTTTTTCCATTCGTTATTTTACATACCAAATTAAGAAATGTTATTAGAATTTTTAAAGATTATATGCATGCATTTATGAGACAAATTTAGTCTGTTTCAGAAACTATGATATGGAGTATATTAATTTATTACAGAGAATTCTCTGAAATAATTGTTTAAAATAATTAGACTTCTTTAAAATAATGAATTTGCAAATTAGTTATAGCAAAAATGATAACCAATAAACTAACTGAATATTTCAAAAACATTCCTAAAACCAGCATGCCTGGTATTAAAAATGTAAATAAAGATATTTTGAACAAGTATTTCTTTTTATAAGTAAGTATATGCATATTGCCAAAGTTGCATTTGAAAAAGATTTAAAATAATCTGTGCGTTAAATACAGCAATGATTTCTGTTTTCCTTTGATATAAGTATTTTTAATTATGATAAATTTCTATATTGAATGGATTAAAATATATGCTTTTTTATCTTTCATTTTTAAGGAAAAAGCTTAAAAATGGACTTTTTACTCTGCATATTTCTGTAACTAAATATGAAACGTTTTGCACAATGAATGTAGCCAGACAAATCTTGAAATTGTACTTTATATGTAGCATTCAGGTTGATTGTTTAATTATATTACATTTGTCATACATAAAATAAAAATACTCTGTTCATTTCTCAATGATTCAGAACTTGAAAAATGTTCATTCAAATAGTACAAATTACAAAATATACTCGCATTAGTCTCAGAAAATATTTTTATACAATTCTTATCAAAACATTGGCAAGAAAACATTATCTTTATATACGGAATAAATTCTTATCTGCAGTGTTTTAAACTTTTACAAAACTATGCATATTAAATTGTTTTTAAAAACCAAAACTGTGAAAAAGGCAACTTTCTTAAATATCTACCGCATCTCAATTTATGATTGGAAGTATTTTCATATTTTTATTTTATTTTTAGCGACAAAAAAGTAACTGATTATAATGAAAAAATTTGGTAAAGTGAGGATGAATATGATTCCATTTTTAAAAAAAGGAGCCAATAAAACCGTTTTTCACCAAAATTCTCCGCTCAGGCAAGTCCTCAATTTTTACGTCTTTCACACACAAAAGAGCAGTAATTAAATCTCCCTCAACTGCTCGAAGAAATTTGAGCAGGAAAAAGTCAAGGGCTTGAAAGGGGGAAAAAATCCATGGTACAACTGCTTTACCACAGCCATCATCTGAAACACTCACTTTCGTAGTACAACAGTTGTACTGCTGGGACGAAAAGGTTAAATGAAAATGAATTTCTCAGATCTATCTATTAGCATAAATTTCTAAATTAGTTTCACTATAAAGCATGTAATAGAATGTAATGAGCACAAATATGATTATGGATACTATTTTAAATAATTTAGGTAAAAATAGGAAACTTAAAAGTAAAATTTAAGTTAAATAAAACGGAGCGTTACAAAATAGAAATTTTGGAAAATATAGAAATAAAGGGCTAAAAATGGGAAACAATCTTCAGAATTTATATTGTGTACTGAACTATTTATAATTTACAACAATTTATAATAACAATGAATAATATTGTCATCATAAATGTTTGTTTGGCATCAAACATTTTTGGGATTCCACTGAAGAAAAAACTGCATGAAATAATCATCACATTAATTTCTTTCATTTCAAAATCTATGCTACATTATTTTTTGTTTGATAAGAAATTAATAATAAAATAATTTTGAAAGATCAAAAACTAGAATTCCAGGAAAGATTGCTTTTGTACAAGTTTTATAAGTGTTTTATTCTATTTATTAACCATTCACAATTTGTTTATTTGAAGGAATATTACACTACAATTTGAAAAATTACATTAAACTATTTACTGTCATTGCATTTAGGGGGAAAAAATCTCTACAAATATACACAAGAATTAAAATTATACTAATACAATTCCAATTTAAACATTTTCATCTCTTAATCATTAAAGTGGTGGAATAGTAATTTTCACCTTATTAAAACATACATTCATATTTAACCATCTGGAGTGAGGTTGGATTATATCAAGTGGCTAACTGATAAATCCCATAATATTAAAAACCTCTTAATACCACAATTAAATGATTTAATCAAGACTTGACATGGCACTCTTTTCACAACATACAAGATGGACATTAGACCTCATTAGAATTCAATGTTGAAAGGCCTCTTAAGCAATGTTAATTGTATTGTAAGCTTGGCAAATATTTTATCTAAACCCTACGAGTTGGTACCAAATGGGCCAAACCTAAACTGTATTTGTTCAGTAATTCTATGACACATTCCAACGTGCATGATTTGTTTAGAGCTTTAGCAATCCTGTAAGATTATCCTGTTTGTCTATTTTATTTAACTACTTATTTTTAAATGGTTGTGCATAAAATTTTAATTATTTTCTTACAATTTAAAAGTTAATTCAATATTATTTATATGCTATAGTTTTGTGAAGTTGTTTAATTTTTAATTTATATTTTTAAAAGTTATTTTCAAATTTAAATTTATATTTTTAAATTTATTGTTGAAATTGAGCTTCTTTAATTTGGAATGTGAGTGAAACTGATAATTAATTGAGATGTATATAACTTTCTTGTTGAATTTATTGCTTGATTAATTAAAATTAGAATGTGTTTGGTAATGCCTGTTTAATTAGAAAGCAAGTTTTAATAAAAAATGGATAGTATTTACATTAAATTAAACTTAATTGTCAGTTTGTTGCAAGAGATGAGTTTTAAAGGTGAATACAACTGTCTGTTTAAAAAGAAACCAATTTTCATAATTCATGCTATTTGCATTATTAATTTAGATTTATAGCACAGTTGTTAAGACCTGATTGGTATACAGAGAATTTAAAGTTTCTATTCTTTTGATAAATAAAAGGAAATAATTAAAAATTGATTATGTATATTTTATTGACAGAGTAAGAATAGTAATCTCGATTTTTAGAGTTATTTTACATTTGTTTTGTATAATATCCTTTGCAAAATAAGTGAAATCACTATTTTCTAATTTTGTAATATTTCTGATATTTCTAATTTGCTAATTTTGTAATATTTCTAAATTGTAAAATATTCTAATTTGCAACATATAAAATTGAAAATAGTGTGACATTGCAATATTCAAAATTCCAACATTGAGCATGATCAGGACTTTGAAAGCAGCATATTGAACAAAGAGATGTAATTTAGGTTGGCGAGATAACTTTGTAGCACTTGGCATGAAGACTTGAAATCCTGCCAAATCCATTTCAGCTTGTAAAATTTTACCCAATTATTAAGTGAATCAAAAAAAAAATGGCATCAATTCCTTAATAAATGTAACTTACACAAGTATGTGATGTTAGATCACATAATTCTTGCCTTTGCTAACACCTTGCTTTCTGATGCTGTTTGCAAAGACCTCTTGTTATGTTACTTCCTAGTCTTTGGAATTACTATGATTTGCAACAAATATTTTCTCTCTGGGGTTACAGAACTCCATATTTTTTTCACCATTCAACTACTAAACAGCATGGTTGAAAGTAAAGGATTTTTCTCTATTTGTATTTTATTTCCTGCATGGGTGCAAAATAGAATGTCCCATCTGATGGTTTAAACCATCATAAGCTTCTAACAATAAACTCATTGCTAGTATTCTCCTTGTTTTTGGCCATATCCTGAAAGCTTTGTTTCTCACATCTGCTGTGCTAGTGTTCCCATCCTGAAGCCTATAGTTGATTGTATAGCCGCTTGCAACTAAATGGATTAAAAGTGTGTAGAATGAAATAAGTCAGTCACACCTCCCAAGTACTTTTTTCTGTTGGTTCAGCGTCTACCATTCCTAATTTCTTTCTGTTGATGGGTCCAGATAGGACTTTGTGAAGACTTGCAGCATTTCTCTTCTCTCAGTAGGATCCAGCATGGTTTGTACAGATTTCATGCCCTGACCACACAATAAGGATAGACTTTTAGAACTGTAATACTGGTTCAGCCTCCTCTATTTTATACATCAACTTATCCCCTATTTCAAGTATTAAATACTGTGACATTTTTTTTCTTTTTTAAAAAAATACACCTCATTTACCAGTAAGCACTTTTGTACTATGACATGTACCACATGCTCCCATTAGGCCTAACCCCTTGGTTAATCGTCTCCCTTGGTATAATAAAATTTTTTAGAATTGTTATCACTGCCATAATTATTTCTCACAGGGTGTAGCATTCCTTTGCTGCTAAATTTTAAGTAAATGTAATGCTTTCTGTACCTATTATTTGTTGTTAAAAATAAACTATAAATTACTTTTTGCATAGTATGAAAATGTCTCCCTTTTTGTTTATGTACATTGCTCATGCATGGAACAAATGGCCAAAATCCTGGGGAATCACAACACCCCACTAATATGACCACAAGTAATAACAAAATTAAACATAACAAAGTAAATAGCTGAACAGTCAAAGAGTAAATGTTTAACTTTCCAAACATGTCCAGCAATCCATAATTATTACAACCATCTTAAAAATAGATATTTAATCTGCAATTTTTTAAATAATATGTAACATAATTCAGGAAGATTTTAATATTTTAAAACATATATTTTTTAATAAACAATTAATTCTGTGAAAAATTAAATCTTTTCTAATTAAATATTGATGCTTTCATGAATACCTAATCTGAAAATTTCTAGTGTTCACAATTTCAAAATTTTTAACTTAGTATTACTAGCAAAAATTAGAAAAGAATTTTACCAACTTATTGGAAAACATGAACTATATAACATTTAAATTTTGTAATACAAAGAAAAATAATAAACAATTTAAGACTGCTTTTGAAAAAAATTAGTCAAATTTGTAGTCTTTTTATAATATTAAGTACTACTTTAATGGAGGCTAAAATAAAATTTCTTGACGACTATAAAAAAAGAAATTATGTATGTGAAACAAACATAAATTCAGATATAAGAGAAATCATGATTCTAGCAACAGAAATTTCAATTGATCAAACATAATAAAACGGATAAATTGAAGGTAACTTAATTATTTTTATAAAAGGAAAATTAAATTAAGCTATAAAAACATTTGTTAACAGCAATTTTTTTATCAAACATGTTATGAATAAAAAAAAGAATCAAAATAAACTTACTCCTTTCATAGTAATAGCACTCTGCACCTTTGAAGATACAGCGTCAATTTTAGAAGACATTCGTAAATAGTTTAATGATTCATTTTTCTTCCTAATAGCATTTTCTGCATATATTTTAGCTCCATCCATATTTCCCTGTTGAATTGCCTGTGCAATGTAAATAAATGTAAACATATATACATATATATATTTATACACACCTATTATGCTACACTCTTCAATATATATTAACAGTCATTAAAAAATAATAATAAAAATACTTACCAAGAATATTAATGTAATCATAATACTGAAGCTTTTGATTACCCCTTTCAACAAAAGGTTTTCCCCCTTTGAAAAACTGGTAAAAAATGATCAAGTTTTTTTGACAAAATATAATATAGGTATTGTACTTTTTTTTTTTTGAAATTTCAAGAAAAATGCTGCATTTATGGTAAATAAGTTTTAATATAATCTAAGCTATCTATTTTTAATTAAACAGATCTCGGGTAAGTATTAGAAATAAAATAACATGAGATGTAAGAGTTGTGGGGCATCGGTATGTGTAAATCTGCATTTGTCATTATCAGAAACAGATAAATGTAAAATAATTAGAAATGTAATTACAAATAATTATTTACTTAACATTTTACAACTATTTTATAAAGCAGATAATTAGTAAAGAAAATTGGATGTCAAAAATCAACATAAAACTAGAAATACCAGGAATAAAATTTTAAAAAAATCCATCTCTTTCATAAGTACTGCACAATTCATGAGATTTATATGTAAATTGGTATGGGAAAAAGTGCTTTTAGGATTATAATGTAAAAAAACCATAATATTAAAAGAATCTAAATTTAAAAAATACTATCATTATTAGTATATGCAAATTTTAAAAAATTGAATACAATCCTGAATGTGCTACAAAATATTTTGCAGTTTTAAATAATTTGAAAAAGAGAATATTATGTTCTATTATAATGCATAATTCCTTGTGGGTCATATTTACTTTCCAAATCTCTTCTTTTTTTTCGAATTTGTAACTCTGGGTATTCTTTCTTTGGAAAACTAGAACTAATAGTTTTAATATTAAAAACCAACAAACCAATAAGAAAAATTGGAAATAAAAAAGAGGGTAAACAAAAATTTCAAAATCAAGGAATTTAATGATTCAAATTAATTTCATTCACAAATATAATGAAATGTTAATGTGAATTTTAAAAGAATAATTTTATGAACAGTTATTTATAATCATTATTCAGACATAAATAAATGATTATAAAAAGACATTGTGAATTACTTATTACTCTGAAACTACTTTTATTATATATTAAATTGTTATCAGACTATGGTAAACTTTCATGATCATGGAAATTAATTATAATTATCAATTGAGATGGAACACACACAATTCAAATTCTCAATGCCATTGTTAATCCTAGGATTTCAGAAAACATCAAAGTAAAGTGACATACTTCATAGATTTTTATACTCAATTTTATTAGTGTAATAATTTACCCTAGAATAGACACATCATAAATAAAACAAAAGAAATAAAAGTCAATCAGAACAGAATTAATAAAAACATTTCATTTAATATTTTAAAATATAAAATTTTGTTAAATTAAGATTACTTATCACAATAATAAACAAATATAAACTTACTTTCTTAATTTTGTTTCTTTGAATTTTTTCATCCTTTTCTGCTCGCTTGGACAGTCTTTCTAACTGTTTGCTGCTGAACTAAAAAAAATAATAAAATAGATATTGGAAAAAAATGGTATAAATTTTATAAGTTTCTCATAATTTAGTTTTAAAACATAGAGCATTTTAAAAACATTATAGTACTGAATTCAATGCAAATAATAGAAGATCTGATAATAAAAGATTAGCACACCTACAAAATATATGTAAATATTGATCTGGATTTAATTTCGTAAAAACACTATCACTACCAACACAACCACACACGTCTAATAGACATCTTTTTAAGATCCATAGAATCCAAAAGACATCATGGATTACTTTTGGACATCATTAAGATGTCCATGATAATATATGAACTAGATGGTTTTTTGTTGACTACTTGCAGATGTTGGATGGGCATCTATGATTTGGAGTATTAACATTTGGATCTGTATAGACACAATTTACTTTTCATGATAGACGTAATGTGAACATCCATAGTAGATGCAATTAAGATATCCATAATGTATGTTATCTGGACATATATTAAAAGTACATAATTGACAGTAACTGTCATCCTTCTTTTGTTTGCTTTTTCATTTTAAATTATTTTTAGCTTCACTAACAGTTGTTGGCTTTTCCCTTTAGGGTGTTTTGATATGGCTTATTTTTATTCCAAATAAGTAATAATAAAAAAGTGTAAAATTGAATAGTGTTATTCAAATGTAAAATACGAATCACGTTTAAGTGTATTTTTACCTTGATTTAAAATAGTATCTAATGTATTCATTGTTAAAAGATATATATTTCTTTCATTTAAAAAATTTCCATTGATAACAGAATACTTATTTGTAATAATTTTTACAGATCATTAAACTTTCCAGTAATTTTTTAGGCTGAAAAATGTTAGCATAGCAGATAAGATAAAAAGCTGCTGTATATACAGATGAAAATTATTGTACAGCAAAATAATTTTCTTAAATAAAAACCATTAAATTTCTGTGTGGTTCAAGTCAAAATATATTTTTTTTCCTGAATTTCATTTACTGTTATTTTGTCTCAAACAAGAATTTCTGTATTTATCTTTTGATTTTATCAAGATTAATCATCATAAAGATTTGATTCAAATATATTTTTAGGATGGTATTAATTTCAAAATTTGATATTTAATAATTATACAATTTACTATTGAATTAAAAATATGAGCGTTTTTTATTAAATATCAAATTATAAGTAAATAATTCAAGATTTTGCTTCTTAGCAAGAAAAAATTGTATCACCCAATTATTTCAATGTATACTAGACTACTATTTCAGCTTGAGAGCTATTGAAATATTTATTTAAAAATTAATGTTTTTTTATATTTTGAAGTTTAATTAAGGATATCTTTATTTCCTATGCTATATTTAGAATTCTTAGTTGCTTGGAGATGTAGAAAATTCAAATTTCCAATTAGTTTTCTTATAAAATTTTATAGAAGTTGAAATATGGATTAGTGGTAAGTATTTTTTGTATTTTGAATTTGAAAAAAGATGTATAGCAATATGTAAAATGATTCACTATGAATTGTGTACATCTTTGGTGATTTGGCATTTTGAATACTTTGTCAATCTGA
This sequence comes from Latrodectus hesperus, assembly GCA_037975125.1. Classification (NCBI taxonomy): domain Eukaryota; kingdom Metazoa; phylum Arthropoda; class Arachnida; order Araneae; family Theridiidae; genus Latrodectus; species Latrodectus hesperus. Next base: position 77,733,106 of record CM075854.1, read on the forward strand.
TTTTCAATGATTTTGTGTTCAGTTAATTTCTAAACATAGTGACATTTTTAACATTGTAAATATTTGTAAACAAAATTTCTAATTTCACAGTGATATTGGTAATGCTATTTTGCATGTTCTTATTTTGCTACTTTTTTTTTATTTAATACTCTTTCAAGAACCATAATATCTTCAAAAATATATTATTTATTTTACAATTTAAGTATCTAAGCAAAAAATATTAGAATGCTCGTTTTGGAGGGAAAATCATAAATTCATGAAAATAAAAATCGCGAATAAAACAAATGAAAATCTTAATACATAGATATGATTTCTACTAAAGTTATTTTTATAGCAATATTACTAAAACTTTTGTGGCTAAAGACTAGTTGCCAACGTGTGAGATAAAATATGTTAAACTGACTTACCAAATCACAATGCATTTAAGACACAATTTTCGTTTTATGATGTAACATGATTGTGTACATGCACAAAATTTATTTTGTGTATCAGTAACCCTTGAAACATTTGAATGGTAATTTGTTTTTATTTGATTACAGGTTAAGCTTTTTAGGTGGATAATTTAATATTGATATTTTAAAATTTTTTTGAAAGTTTTTGAATATTAGTTTGCAGTGAATTTTTCTAAGTTTAAGAAAAATTTACTTTAAAAGTTTATTAAATTTATTTTCATATTGTTTTCATTATTTTGAATTATTATTTTCTGCATGGAATACATATAACCACGTAATCATTCTGAGAACATTGTGGCATAATATTTGGAAGAAATAAAATCTGTATATTGTTCAACCAGAGACGATTCTGCAAGCAATGATTAGGTATGCTATTTTATGAATTTAATTAATATTGCTGTTATATGTAATATTTTATGTTATACATATTAAGTATTGCTTATAAATATTTCATATATATTTATTTAGATTTATTCAGCATGGTAATGTTAATTAATTAGGAAATCTAGTTTTTGTAAAAATGTTTGTTTACATTTAAGATTTATTTTTATTGCCTTTTTTAAATTCAGCTAGATTACACTACAATGAATTTTTTTAAGGTGGGCACCACTGCCCAGTTAATTCAAATTTGAACTTTGATAAAAAAAAAATACCTTTTATTTATGTTTTAGATTTAGCTTTATTTGCCACTTCAATTCAGCTCTAGATTGCACTACACTAAAGTTTCTTTTAAGGTGGATGCCAGTTTCTAAGTGGGTGACATTACAAATTTAGCTTTATTCCATGGCTGTCACCCATTGTAAAACGTGTGACACTTAGTTTATATTGGTTTTTTATTATATAATATTTAAGAAATTAGTTTCTAGTTATTAGCATTTTATTCATAGAAGTGAGTATTTATAATAAAATATTTAAAATTTAATATAACAAGTGATTTCAAAGTTGAAATTCAAGTATGATCAGTATTTGGTAACTGAATATTGTGCATAATGATGTAATTTAGTTAGGCAAGATAACTTTGCAGCACTTGCACGAAAATTAGAAATCCTCCAAACTCACTCAATTACTAAACATTTTTGTATAAGAAAAATTTAGTTTATTGTAAAAATGAAATTAGTCAGTATAGTATATCACTTCAGTAAAGTATATTTTAACAAACTATATTAATTTCTAAGTTCAAAACACCTGTAATATATTTCTTAATTTTAAAAGTTTTAATTTCTTTTTGTTAGACTTAAAAACATAAGAAATATTTAAGTTTGAAAATTGAGGCTTTTTGAGAAAACTGAAAATATATTATAGTCTTTGAAATTACAGGAAATAATTTTATTTCTGGATTTCAAACCATTTTTTGTACATGTACCCCTTGAAAAGAAGTTGAGAATCATGCTCTCAGTAAATTTAAAAACAAAATGCATACATAAACCAAAAAACAAACAAATTTTCTAAAATGAATATTATATGTTTACCTCTATTCAAATTTCGCTGATCAGTTTTACTTAATAACTAGTATTCTGATTTAGTCATAAACAGAAATATCAATATTTTTTAAATTTATTTTTCATTGTATTCCTTTAAAGCCAGAATAATTATAATCCCCTAATAATTCACTTCTCGGCAGATTTCAAAGACTTTACCAATAATTGAATAGGATGTACATTTCACACAATGACCTGATTTTTGTTGTATTAATTATCTTTGACTTCTTTGTTGATCTAATTTGAATATTTTAAAAAAAGATGTATATATCATCACAGTAAATATCATTTATTTTAGATGTTGAATGGAAATCCATTTTTCTTTAATAAGTGTTCCATATGATGCTTTGCTGCGCATTAAAAACTGCTGATAAGCTGAACCTAGTTTTCAAATTTATTGAAAAAATTATCTATTTATAAATGGTAAGCTTTTTATAATTTTCAATATTTTTACTGTATTATGCTTTAATTATTTTGGTTTCCCAAGAGTTCACACAATTATAAGTATTTTTTTATTTTAATACCACATTCACAAATTTAAATTTCTTTTCCATTTTTAGTTAGATGAGAATAACAAATTTAATTTCATTTGAAAAAAAAGCTATTATATCTTGTGTTTCACATTTTCCAAATTTTCATTTATTTTTTCAGTATCATTATTTAAGCCTATTTGGAGTTAATTTACAGCAAGAGAAAAAAATCTTTTAAAGAATTAAAAACATGACAATTTGTTTCTAGGGATTTTAAATTGTAAAAAAGCATTTTATTTTTCTTTAAAATTCTTTAAGAATTTCTATTAATAAATTTCATTAAGAATACTGTAGCAAAAATGATAATTTCTAATAAAAAAATTTCATGTATCCCTTAGTAAATAACATTTATCTTCATATAGAGCACTAATATGTCCATTCAATTCTCTATATATTGATTATTTAAGTTATATTTTTTAATGGTAACACTAAATTTTGTCTATTAATAAAACTGATGTTTTGATAATTTGAATATTCATTACAATTTTAAAACATTTTGTAATTTCAATAATTTAATCAATTCCAAAGGGTAAAAAATTTAAAGAGTAGATATTTCCCAGAAATTAAGTCCCTTAGGTTGAGCAATTAAGATATTAAAAAGATAAACATTTTTAAAATTGTGTGGTATTTTGAAGTTGTTGAAAGTAAAGAATCAAAGAAGGAAATTTGAGTTTTCTTGATGAGTTTTGAAATTTTCACAGATAATGAAATCTACTCCAATCAATTTTACCTATCAAGTTAGATTAATATAATTATGGTATTGCTGAGAATAGTTTCTCATATTTTAAAAATCTTAATTAATTTTAGGTTGCTGGTTTCCAATTAGATTAATTTACATTTGTATTATAAATTTAATTGCAGTCATTACAGTTTATTATTAAATCATATATTAAAAAAAATTTTAAGTTAAAACTTATATTAAAAATATTTTTCTCACAAGCTGAAACAGGTATAAAGATCAAAATCAAGTAATATTATTTTCAACATTTTTATAACTTGCTTTTAAATTAAAAGATTGCAGTTTGAAAGCATAATTGTATTATTTCTATCAGAAATAATTAAGTCACTTTTTTTTCCATTACACACTCGTGACTTTTACATAAAAATACTATTTCATATTTTAGACAATTATGACAAGGATGTGGATATCTGTTGAAATATGGAAATTACTATTAAATATAGCTCTTGGTCTAATTAGAACTTGTATGCAACAAGAGGCCACTGAGTGACAATACAAAATGACTGATGTAATAAAAAAATATGCAAAACATTTAAACATGATTAATTTTAAAAAAACTTAAACCATGCATTATAATGTTTCTGGATAAGAAGCAATATAATTTCAGTTTCATGAGACAAATAAATTAAAAAATAAAATGGAAGTAGACAGCTGTAAAATCCTAGGAGCAAGCACAGGTTTGGCTCAATTTACACACCAAGTACTGCATAGTTATTTCATTGACCTAAATCATGTCATTTTGCACAATATCTTGTTTTCAAAATCCCAACTGCACTCATTTCAAATTTTGAGTATTGCAATATTGCATTGTTCTCACAATATAAAAGTTAATTAGAAATTACAATTTTTTAAGAAGCTTAACTTGTAATTTATAGTTTCGAAAATTATTTTCAAAACTTAATTTACATATTCAAATGTTATTCGTGAAATTTTTTTTTTTAATTTGGAGTGTGAAGGGAGTTGATTAGGTAAGTACTTTTACTTTGTGTTATTCTATTTAAATTGCTATTTTATATAGTAAAATATGTAAAATTTATTAAGTACATTGTAGAAATACTTGAGATGTTTGTTAAAATGTATTACTTAATTTATAAATTTAAAATTAGAATACTGTGTTATTTTAAGATGGGCATCACTGCATTTTTATAATAACCCAAGTTTCACAGTTATTTTAGAAACCTGAAATTTTATAAAAATGTTTATTATTTATGTTAGTGATGTAGATTTATAACGCAGTTGTTAATACCTGCTTGGTTTTGCTATATACAGTGTAATTTTAAAGGGTTTGTATTCTTTTGCTTAATTTAAAAAAAATTAAAAAACAGACTATGATTATATTTTGTCCAATTAAGAATAATAGTATTGGCTTTTAGAGATTTATATTGCTCATAATATGTAAATTTTAAATATGTGTAGTTAAATTTATAGCCTTTAGGTTTTTAATTCTTTACAAAGTAAATCTATTCAAATATTCAAAATTCTGATATTTAAAGTTGAAAATAGCGCAAGATTGCAATATTCAAAGATCGATATAGAGCGTTTGGGATTTTTAAAACTACAATTTTACAGCAACTTTTTGCTGTTGATTTGGTGGGTTATTGTTTTATAGATATTTTGCATCCAAAAATGTTGTATTTTCAACATTGGTGACATTTTTGAAAATCAAGGCAAACCTGTTACATAAGCTAGGAATTTACCTAAATTCATTTTTCTTTATCATGACTTCAAACATAAACCTTTCAAGCTTAAATGTAATAAAGTAACATGGAAAAAGCTTCAAGGGTTACAAAAATTCCAAACAAATTTCATGAATACACACATCAGATTATATCAGAAAATTGCAAAAAGTGCAATCCAGCATGGTTATCTATAGGTTTGATGCACTTGGCACTTATACTGACAACTAATATTTATCCAAAACAGTAAAATATTAATAGACAAACTAAATAAATATATAATTTAAACAGTTTTCTTAATTTTAATGATTGAATAAAATATTAAGTATCATATTACAACAAATAAATTTAGCATATTACAACAAATAAAACCCCTGTTTTTTAGATGAAAATTTTCAGAAATTTTTTCTGTAACTCAAATATAATTAAATATCACCCTCCCTTGAAATAGCAGTATAGTTAGTTCACAGCTCTAGGAAATGACAGGAAATGTAGACTTACCCTTAATTGAAATAAGAGATCTGAAAAGTAAAATGCATTTGTTAGAAGAAAATATTCATAAAGCATAATTTAAATTAATCATTGATGTATATGTGATTACTAAAACAAAATTTAACTTTTATTGCATATTGTATACATAACAAAATGTTACCAACTTTTTTTAAGGTGAGAATGTATTAAACAGCATTTTTTCAAAATGTTACATGTTCAATAATAGCCTTAATGATTTCCTTAACTTATGATAAGTAAATTGTAGCAAGTGATTTCAAAGAAATAAGTTTAGGTATTAAGTTATAAGTAAATTATTACAGGGTAATTACAGGTAAATTAACAATAAAAACATTTAAATTGTTAAGAAATACAAGTACATCAAAACTTTGTAATATTTGAATCATTTATTAAATATATGAATTGATAGATTTGTTGTTATTTAAGTCTTTACTAAAAGCCATAATTTTACAAAGAATATACTAAACTGCATTAAATGGCAATGCTGAAAAATTAATGATATCTACTTGTCAAAGTTTAAATATTAATAAAAAGGATTTAATGTGACTTATTTGAAATGGCTACTACACAGTTGTTTATAAAGGCATCTCATAAGCTGTGTGAATTTCTAGAGAAATGAACTTCCATTTTCTTTCACTGTTGTATAAGCAACATATTTTTCCCCCTTAATTGTAAACATCTGATAAGAATCATTTGAAATAGTATAATTAATTTGTCATGAAAATTTACTCTTAACTCATGACCACATTTAGCTATTTTAGAAAAGTATAACATTTTGTTATAATAAAATCTTCATAAAAAAACTATAAGAAATAGTGAGCATGTTTCTACATAATAACTGTGATAAAATAAATCAAATTACTTAATATTGCAAAACACAATATTACATATTGCAAAACACAATCAATTTTTATTTTATTCTTTTTCATTCCTTATCACATTGCATAATGGGAATATTTAACCAGTGATGTGTCAATAAAGCAACATTTAATATTTTAAAATAATTATAAGTTTTTAGAAAAAATACTCAAAACTTTTCCATTTTTAAAATCTACAACAATGAAAAAGACACACTTAGAAAATAATTTTAAAATAAGATAAAACATGAAAGCAATGAATTCGAACAAAATGAATAGGACAAAAAGAACAAAATGAATAGCATAAAAAGGTTCATTTTATAATATAAAAGAAACTCAATAGATAATTTCTATTATTTTCTTATTATATATATTTTATTTTTATTTAAAAAAAATCAAAATCTCATAGTTAAATTGCTTTTATTTTTGAATTCATAGAAAATAGATTTAACACATTTACTTGATAAATATCACAAAGAATTTAATTTCAAACAAACCCATTGCTGCAAAAGGAATTACAAACTAGTTCATTAACAAGAATGTTTATTTCAATAAGTTATGAAGTCCTCCTTGGCAGCCAGAAAAGAGCTGATATTTAATGCAGTATAGAATCAGTGAAGTTATCAATGTTCCTTTACAGTACATTCTCTACATATATATTACAATTCTTTATATATATTACTATAACAATATATATATATATATATATATATATATATATATATATATATATATATATATATATATATATATATATATATATATATATATATTTATATATATATATATATATATATATATATATATATATATATATACTACAATTCAATCATACTTCACTACAACTAAATATTTTATGCAACATGTCACAAACTCTGAAGGAACGTAGCATGAATAAAGAGAACATGTAACGATCACAAATTAAAAATGTTCATTAATAGAATATAAGTATTGAATATAAAATGTCAATAAAAATCTATTTGCATAAAAATTATATAAATCCAGAAATTCCCCTAAGCATTAAATAAACATAACAAACATATAACCAAACAAATTTCTGATTAATAGAACAAGTATTAGTAGAAAAAGAATACACTTTACTGTATTCAATACCAAATATTAGCAATATGAAGCCAATGAAACGAAAAAAAATTTGGGTATATGAATAAAAAATTTTGGACTTCTCGTTTTACAAAGACAAAAGATCTCGGACAAAAACAATACACACCAAACCAATAATTAAAAATATATATTTCAAAATTCAAGATATTTCCAGTGTTAACATAGATATTTCCAGATATTACAAGATATTTCCAGTGCAGTCAAATAAGTTTTATAACAAAACAAAGAAACCAAATATGCGATTATTACAAAAATAATGCAAAATTATATTTTCCCCTTCGTAGAAACACCACTTTTTATTACAAAATTCTGATCGTTTCATCCATTGACTAATATTAAATCATTAAGCAATACATAAATATAAGGAAATAAATATCAATATTCATAGAAAGTTGTATCAATAAAAACTGCAGAAAGATGTAAAATTAAAAATTATAGAAATAGGTATAATTAAAAATTTTGATAAAAATACCTTGCATATCAGGCATGTTGTAAAAAATGAAGGAAATTGTTTTAAAAAATATACTAAAATTAGGAAGAACTACTTTTAATTTTCAGTTACTTCAAAACAGTAACTACGATGAAAATAAACAAACCCTGAAGAATTACAGCGGTTGCAGCTTAGGAGTGTCACACTCGAAAAAAGGACAAGATTAACTGTTGCCACTTTTATTCTAATTTCAAACTTGAAAAACAAAAAAGTTAAAAAATGTAGCAGAAGTAAAAGGATGTTTTTATCTTCGAAGTTTTCCTTATGAATAACACAATGCAAAAGAATCATTTCTGAATTTTTATCTTTCATCAATTTTAAGCAGCCCTTTTTCATGCCCATCTTATTAGGGGCACCATCTGCACGACAAGATGTTATATTTTTCATTGGTATATTATTGACATCTAAGTAATGTTTTAGTTTATTATATATACATCTTTGGAGGTAGTGGTGCATTCGATTATTTTACAGAATGACATTCCTTCAGCAAAATACCCTTTATCAATATATCTTATGTAATTTATCAAATTGCCTCACTGTCTGTCAAAGTTGATTCATCCATTTGCACTGAGAATTTTTTTGTTTTCAATTTTTAAACAAATATTTTTTCAATATATTCACTCATTTTGTCTATTCTTCTGGTAACAGTATTGTTACTGAATGGCATAGTTTTTACATCTTTGTCTTTTTTTTTTTTTCAAGAATCATTTTAAAAAATACTGGTATTGACAGTTTTATTAAATTATTTCCAAATACTATGATTTTTACCGGATTTAGCGATGAATACAGAAACTAAGCTTAAAAATAAGATTATTATTTGAAGTATGAACAGTTGATAGAGACTTTACAATTGTCTTCTTTTCAAAATTTTTCTTTAAAGTTTTAAAGTAATTCAAACCTGAATTAATGTGAGCATTATGTTTCGCCTTCAAAATCGCTTCAAGACGACCTCGTTTTATTGATTCGTTGGTCAAGAATTGCTGGCATAAAAGACCAAAAGAAAACCGCTCATCTTGGACAGCAAGTATGAACTTAAATTTTAAATATTCCTCCGAATGCTGGTGAATTTTTTTCTTGTTTGCACTACTCATTTTACTATGGGCTGAAAAAAGTATATAAATATAAGATTAATTAAAAACTAAATGTTGAAATTAATTTAATGTGACATAGAGTAAATATATACTAAGAAATGCATACTTATTTAAATGTATGTAACACCAATCACTACCGCGTAACATATTTTTTCCATGTGACAAATTTTTCAAGAAAATTATGCTCCTAAAATTGAAATAAATAAAAATAAAACTATATTCTTACCAATTATATCTATACAATGCATAGATTTTTGAATCAATGATACTAATACAATAGATTTTAATGACGCCTATTTTAAATTAACTCCAACTTAGTATTACAAAACACTACAGAAATTGCGACGGGCCATTCAGATGCGAACAAGTGTATTGTTTAAGGAGATTTTAAATCGTTCGGGGCTGCACTCGGAGCTTGCTATCTGTCGCAGGAAGGTTAACTTGACGACGCCAAAAACCCAGTTGATATTTTGTTCTCGTCAAACGAATTTATAATATTTATTAGTCGCAATTATTTAAAAATTTGCTTTTTTCTTTCAATTTTATCACCGAAATCTAGCATTGCATTTAAATGGCTCTGAGCAAAAGGGATAAACTCGTGTCGAGTCCATTTTCGCATTGAACCCCATAGCAATCAACCTGCTCCTTTCCCTGTGGGGCGTAGGCCCTACGTTGGGAAACGTAAAAGGAATCCCTAACTAATAAGGCGTAAGAACACTTTTGTTTGTAATGAAGATTCGCGTAGAAATCTTTCAATTTCTAGAGGAATTATTCCTCACTTATGGGATGAACAGTGTTTAGAGGAGTGTTGTATTCTTCATGAAAATAGTATGAAAATAGAGAGATGGCAGTGGAGAGATTAAAACTCAAAAATAACCCCCCTTCAAGGAGCACCGGGTGAATGATAGACCCTCTTTTCTCTCTCCGCAACGCCACTGGAACATGGGACGTTGAAGATTAACGTGGAACAACAATTTGGCAGCAACTTTTCACATTATTCCTGCAGTCTAATCTGATCATCGTGTTATTATAGATGAATCCTGCATTCGTCAGAAAACAGTGTTATGCCATTCAGATATCTATTTCTATATCTGCAGGCATAATTGTTTGTGTCTTAGAGATAAAGAGAATTAAAGGCATGGACTACTTTCTGATGTTTCATTTAATTGCATTACATTTATAGTTGCCCTTGTTAACATCGATTGCTGTAATGATAATTGTATTCATTATGATATGTTTGCAGATGTGGGACAAATTCTATTACTATAATATACCTATGATCGTGTGTAATTTTTCGCTAAAATTGTAGCAGTCATTGCCATTGATCAATCAGTTTCTTCTGCTTTTCTTCTGCATATACCAATTTCCTTTTTGTCGGACTGTTATTTGGTAACGGGAAACACGATGATTAATTTCTGGGAAAGACAATCAACAACCCCCGTGTAGCAGCAGATCTTTCTTAGGCAAATTAAGAAAACGTACTAGAGTGAGATATATTTTGTTTTATAATTCATACTGAAGCTACATCAGCTAAAAATCACAAGGAAAACAATTTAAGCTCCTCAAAGAAAACAGCTTGTAAATAACAAGTCCCCCGTGATATGCAGCTCTGCTAAAATTACAATCATTTGCATGCTTCATCGATTTGATCACATAGAGCAAATTTCTTGAACTTTGATCTATTTTTTTTTTTGGTATTGTAATTTTTTATAGACAATAAAATGTATTTGAACTATTGAAAGATTTATCGTTTGGAGAACGAAAGTCAATTGAGGAATTCTCATCAAACATATTAGCTTCGACATATTAGGCGAAATACAAATTGGAAAAAAAGGCATCGTGTGAGAATGGTTTTCTTATATCTTTATCACGTCAATTTTTGCATATCAGACAGGAATCTCCGACTTAAAGTGATTCCAAACAACTAAAACATTTTGCGCATAAGACTATAAATTATAGTAGTTGATCCAGTGGACTATTGAATGTAAACCGAATCCTTAACAGTTTAAATGCTACCTCAGCGGTGAGGGGATTGATAGCAACATCTGTAATATGTTATTTGATATTCATTGAAAGTGATATGGATAAAAAAAATATTATTAAATTTCAAAGATTATATAAAAGAAATTACAAAATAATTTAGCTTACAAAAATATTTTTCCAAGCTTTTTTATAATCTAAAGTAGTATGTTTATAATAAATTTAAAAAAAATATCGCAAAAACATGCGATTTCTTCAAAATAACAAGTATTGAAATTGTATTTTATAAGAATTATAATTTCTCCGAATTTAATTTTATATATATACATGTTTTCACGCATTTCTCTGCTCCAAATGTTCAATTTTTATGTAAGCTCACAGTTAGGAATTTATATAAAAAATATTTTTTCCAGTACACACATTTTGCATTTAAGAATTTTCCCCTTCTATTTCATAGGGATCAAATATCTCATTAATAAATATTAATCTGGATGAAAAAGTTTATTTTTTTATTTTTCATTAAAACCATATCTTACATCTAAATCTCGATTTCTCGAAAATATTTCTAATACAATTATTATTTTTTAGCCCTCATTAATTTTTCTACCATTACTGCTAAGAATTTTTTCTATTTTATAAAAAATTTTAGATTTTGCCCTTTATAAAGTTGTTTGTTAAATTTTGTTATATTTCTCATTATTGTTGTAATTGAATATTCTAGCTCAGTCTAATAGCCGAAAATCATTTGAACATCCACAGTGTTTAGTTTTCTGATAGGAATTTTCACTGATAACTACTTCTATATATGTGTCGCTGAGAAAACTCAGAAGGTACTATCCTGACAGACGCGTTTCCATTATAAAGCAGCGTAACATCCATCTCCCATTGTTTGAATGTACACACAAACACACACATATGTGTGTGTTCTATGTTTTCATAATGTTCTGCATAAAAGTAAAGTAACCTTTGACGTTAAATAATCAATCACAGATGGCAGGTAGCAACACAGTGCAGTTGAGAGTATATAATTGGTTCGCGAGAGTTTTGGAAAACATTGCAATTGTTGATTTATCCGATATCTAAAATGAATAATCATTGGTTTTCAGACCAAGAATGGAAGCATTTCCAAAACTGTTAAGTTTGTGAAATGTTCGCTTACTGTCGTTGTATAAGTATACCGTGCATGTCAAAATTAGCGATGGGGTAAATGCGTGCATCAAGGTCCATAGCTGAAGGAAGTGAGCGACAGCTACAGAGATGCATTCGCGCAAACAGACGTGATACCGATGAGCAATTGAGTACCCTGATGAACCAAGGAGCTAACAACAATGTCTCCCAAAATACTGTTCAGCAAACGTTGCGAAGTTTCACTCATGACCATCATCAAGATTTTTCTAACTAAAATAAATTATCTTTAAAAGGAAATACGAGCATTTTATAACATCTTTGTATTTAATGTCGAAGCTTTTTTTACCTTTATACTATTTACGAAAATATGTCCCAGTTTCATGAGCTGTTGGGAAAAAAAAATTTTAAATGGAAGATGCTGGATTTGATGTCGATCACGTCATTAATGGTGGACGAAATTATGCGTTGGTTGGCTACTTTTTGTAGTGCAAAAGGCAGTCATTAGAAAATGAATTCAATAAAAACAAAAACAAACGTAACATTCAAGTTCAAATTAAAGCGAATGAATTTTTAGTGTTTTTTTGTTTTGGAAGTTCTGCCTTTAATTTTATGTGTTTTACTTTATATGTACACGTTTGTATACAGGATGAAATATTAAAGGATAAAAGAATTATATAAAATTTGAATGCAAATAAATTTTGTGGTTTATATTTTATCTTCCTAGATATTATTTGTACAATAAATATATATTCAAATGTCTGAAGGGCGAAGTGTGTGGCGTATGATTTTCAATAACTTCAGAAAATCTCTGAGTTTATCTTCCCCAAAAGGCAAATTAATGGGTGAAGATACCTTAGGAAATAAATATTATGAAGCCCCTAAAAGTTAGTAGAAGTTTTTAAGAACCATTAATATTGTGAGATAATTTAATTTATCAGCTTTGGTTATTTTGACATTACTTTTATCCTGAATATTTAATGTTACTTGAAATGATGTAAACATTCTTATGTTTGCCTTTAAAGATTTAATGTACAAGAAATAATTTTTTGTACACACATTGTAGTTGACGTACAAATCAGTTAAACACACTCACTCACTGTGGGTGTGTATGATTACTTTCCTATTTGAGGTATTAATTGCAGGATAGAAACACATATTATAAACTATTAATTTAGTATACTTTACAAAAACTTATTTTTACTGTTAATATACTCTCAAAATTAAAATAATGAATGTAAAATTATTGTGTGAAAATAAGTGTAGTTTTACTGATTTTAATTAAGCTATTACAGCTGAATATTTTTGTTTTAATTACTTTTAATAAATATCTAGGTGTGTATATCTATCTATCTATCTATCTATCTGTATATATATATATATATATATATATATATATATATATATATATATATGCATGTATAGAAGGAGAAGAATTAGAGTCTAAAGGAGTAATAATGTAAAAGTTAATTTTTATAAAGAAGTATATTCTATAAATGGTAACTAATTTTATTGCAGCTAACATTTATTTATTATGTAAAAATATTTTGATTGTATTTAAAATATCAATAATGTTGTTTCCTACTTTATTTAGTTATTATTTAAGTATTTGTTTACATTTTTAAATTGTGACTTTTATTAATGTTTATATAATTTTCCTTAGAAAATTAAAAGCAGTTGTGTAATTTTCTTATTAATTAACTTTTGAATTCAATTTTGATAGAACTATTTATCAATAAGTCAAATTATTCTATTTATTATATATTTTTTGATACCTTTTCATTATACCCCCACTTTTGATAATTGCTATAACAGGAAAGAAAAAAATTCGTAAATTATTGTCATAAATATTTCATTTGTATGATGTATTGTTTAAAACTGCTTACATTTTCAGAAACTACTAAAAATAATGCATTTTATTTACATTTTATAAACTAAACAATTATTACTTATTGATTAAACTTATTTAAAGGCCAATATTTATTTCTGGTGGAAACGGTTTTGCAATCGCATCAGTGGTTGATTGTGTAAGTATAATATAGTACCTTTTTCAATGAGATAAAATTAAATTTTGTTATATTTTGCCCTTGGTGATTTCTGACTGTAATGCTTCTTTTAACCAATAAAATTATCATCAGGCAATATTTTGCACCTATTAGCTTTAGTTTTGTTTACCATTGATTATCACATTTAACAAATTTTTTGCACAAAGAAATTTAATTTAGTTTATATTAAATTTAAAATAAAATTTGGAGCCAATAAAATCAATATATCTATATTATATTATTTTCACTTCTGCATAAAAAAGTCATGCTATTTCTTTATGATCAAAAGTAGGGGTATAATGAAAAAATACTATTTTTCTTGAAAATAAAATATGTACATCAAAATGATTGAAAAATGTAATTTTTGCAAATCTAACTAAAAATATAATTTTTTTTTATCTAATTTACATTTTTTATGAAGTTTTGATTATTTTATACAGTATGCATGTATTGTTTTTATGGTACTTATATTAAAACTATCATATCATAAATATAAATTCTGATTCGTGAAACACTAAAACAAAGAAGTTGGGGAATTTTATAAAAAAAAATTTAACAAGTTAAGATTAAAATAAAAGTTTTAATATGTAATTAGTTGTCAGCTGAATAATGACTACTCAGGCCTTCAGTGCAATAATTTGTGAATTTAATTCCCATTGTGTGTATGGATGTTTGTAGTAGTTCAGAGTCAACTTTAAACTAAGTCTTTTTCGAATTATCTCATGTGCAAATATTATCTATAGAGCAAAACCAAATCAAACTAAGTAGTACTATAATTAATTTTGGATTAATTATAGTTAGAAAATAATAAAGCAAAACAGTGAAACATATTTTAAGAATAAATTTTTACTGCTATAAATGACAGTTCAACATATTTTAACTTAAATAAGTTTATAAACAGAATGTCAGCTCAACTACGTGATAAAACTAATATATTTTCCCTGGGCTTATTTTTAGTTATCTTATTTTATTGAGAGGATTTGTAATCTTTATATTTTCTGACCCCCTTTTTCTAAGAAAATCCCGCTAGATCAAGTCTTACTTTACATACTAATTATAAAGCTTCTAAGATGGGACATGGCTGCTAAAAATGCCTAAAAACACTCACTCCAAGAAAGTATTTGATTTATTAGATTTGGTTATTAGTAGTCTCATAATTTTTCAGTTTATTAGAGTTCTTACTATTTAAGTATATATTTATAATACATCAAATGTATAATAAATATTTTATTGATTATGTCACTTTTTTATAGTATTTATTATTTTAAAATTTCAAATCTTTCAATATACAAAAATTTATTATCTAAATTTTTATAAAACACAGATATTTGTGTTACACTTGAAAATTACTCACTACAATTTAATGGATTGCTTGAAGCATTGAAATTTCAAGGCTTAGTATATTTCTCCTGATTTAAATCTCAGTGTTTCAATTAAATTTTATTTACGTTGTGCTTTGTAAAAAGTTTAATATTAAAATTAGTAAAAGAGAGTATGTAATAGAACTCATTAGATTTCTCTTAATTTGAGAAAAATTTGGTAGCTGAAAATTGCAATCTTAGCAATTTTTCTGTTTTAAATTTTCACTATTTTTAATTCTTTTGACAATTTTTTAAAGTTATCGTTAAAGAAATTTAAATTCAATATTAGTACAGCAATTTTATTGAAACAAACAAAATTAATTGAGAGGAGTAATTAATTAATGCAAAAGTTATGACATTGTTCAATAGAACCATTTACTTTTACTTTAAAACTAAAAATTATTATGTTTTAGTAGTTTCAAATTTGTAACTTGCATTACAGATACAGAATTAAAATTTAAAATGTATTTTTTGATGAATTAATTAATTCAGTTATAATAGTCATAAAAGAATTATGTAAATTTTAAAGAAATATAATGACACAAAGACATAAAAGAGTGTAATAACACAAATATTTTGCATAGTTGTTGGACAAATTAAGTTCAAAAACCATTAAAAAATCTGTATGTGAAATTAATTAATATCTATAGTCTATCTCTTATTTAAGGAAAAGTCATTGCAATTTTTAAATACAAGCAATATATATATTAAAATTTATAATCTATAATTCTGTTTCATTTGCCAATATAATCATTATGGAGTTTTATATGATTAATATTCTTTTGTTTTAATAGAAAATAAAAATTTTAAATGCTAAACCCAAATACTTTTAAAATGTTCATGTGGAGAAATCTGAGGAAAATATAAATACAATTGTTTCATATAGCATTTTATTTTAATAGTAAAAATTTCTTTCATCTTTGGCCTATGTCAGTTCAACATTTTGCAAGTTTGTTTCTCATTTTGGATATGATTGCTTGCAGTGATTAGGTCCTGTTCAAATTAGTTGTAAGTGAAAGTAATTACTTTCATTTATCTTTTTACAATTGTGAAAAGATAAATGAAAATCCATCTATAATTCAGGATTTCATAATTATTTGTATTAAATATTATGTTATTTCTATTTTTGTTTAATTTATTTGATTATACCAAATTTGAGCTAGTTCATTAATTATAGGAACAAAAAAATTAGCAAGTCCAAATATAAACGTTTTTAATAAGCTAACTTTTTGATTTCTTTCTAATAGGAACTATCTTTAACTACAAAATTTTTTTAAGTCAATTATAAAATGACTGAATTATTTTTCAATGAAAATGATATTCCAATTTTGAAAATAGCATTTAAACTGATGTTCTCAATTTCAAATTTCTACAGTTTTTTAATGAAAGATTAATCCATATATAAAGAATTCTAATAAAAATACAAGAATATAAAAACTTAAATTGTTAAATCTTCTATCATTTAACCAATTTTATGGAAAATATGCAATATTTTGTGCAAAAAAGAAAATTCAAAATGTTTCATTAATTTTAAACTGAAATGAGAGAGAAATTAAAGTATGGGACATTATTTCTTTAATATTATATTAATGCTAATTTTAATTGGGATATATTTTATGTATAGGAAGTATATCCTAATAATTTAATTTTGAAATTAAAGATTCAAATTAATTTCTATTTGTAGGCATTTTTCATTATTGTTTTTTACTTTTATCTTAGTTTAGAAAGTCTTATTACAAGGGAAAATTTTCAAGTTACAACAATAATTCTATAATTGGAAGGATTTTTAGTAAAATATTTCTGGTATTACAATAACACTTTATAAAGAATTACTTTAATGCTTGTTTGAATCTGTAGCTTTAAGGGAAAGTAATCACTTGTGATATAATTTTTTTGTTTTGTGTATCATTTTAGACAAGAATTCAAATCGAAAATCTGCACCTCGTTGGTTTGAACCTAAGGATGGAGAATGGCAACAAGATTTACCAGCTGAATGGGAAGGTATTACTGCCTTTTTTACAATGAATTTACCATTAACATAAAATTTACTATTAACGTTATCTGTTACAATGAATATGGAAAATTCTGTAATGTAAATTTATAATGTATGTTCAAGATCTTGAATTTGACTCTCTCTTCATATATATATATATATATATATATATATATATATATATATATATATATATATATATATATATATATATATATCACCTTGTATTCTGTACTAATTTAATTTATCACAAAGATTATTAAATACTTTGTAATTTTGAAACATAGTCAAGTGATTGAATATATACCAGAAATACCACCCTTCTCTTCACCCTAGGAGTTAAATTTTAACCATAGTTAATCTAGATGAAACCTTCCAGCACAATTTCATTCTATCTTTTTTAAATGTACCTTTGGGTAAAGGGGTTTTCAAGGAAAATCAAATGTTTTTTACTTTTTATTAGTTAAGTTTTTACAGTCACAAGTTGTGCAGCATTTTAAAGGAAGCAAATAAAGTGAAACCATTAATAATCTACAAAATTTAGCATAGCATTTAACCCATATTTGACCAAAACTGAGTAAATGCTACAATCTTAATACAAATATTTTTATTACTACTATGATGTATATTTTCCACTTATTTTAATTTGGTGCTATTTTACTAAGTTTGAAGAAAAATTTAAGAAATTATGACAAAGAAGAAGAGTTTGAGTGTAAAATATTTATCATTCAATTTGGATCAGCATTTTGTTAAGACATTTTTCAAAATTTGCTATTTTTAACTTAATATAGTTATTGGCAAATTTGACTTTTTCAAATGTATAATTATTCCTCTTGCAATTGATGTTTTTATAATGAATTAAAGTCGTGAATTCGGAAATAAAATAAAACAATAAAAAAATTCAAATTTCTCATCTAAATTTAGTAATGTATTAATGCATCATTGGCCTAATACATGGGAAAAAGAAGGTAAAAATTGAAAACTCAATTTCTGTGTAAGGTTTTGTAGTTTTATTGATATTTTGTTTTTTTTCATTGATAAAATTTTTGTAAATTCATGGAAGTTGTATAGAACTTCTACTAACAAAAAATTACACTTTTAGACTTTAGATCTGATATGACAATTACCCCATTAAAATTTTAATGTAAAGACAATCTATCTTGTGAAAATGTATTACAAATGACATCATAATAAAGGTCGTTCATTATTCACAGCTATACCAAAAGGAATATGGTCTGATAGAATTAGGTATATTAAATTAACATAAAAAAACGCATAGATGATGTAGAGTGTACAAAAACCACATAATTTATTTGTGCCTCAAATTCCAAATCTATTTACAACTAAACTAAATGAAATAGTCTAGGATAAAAAATTTTTAGTACCCTTTCCAATTTGTCCCTCACCTTTTCTCTAAAATAAGTAAATCCTCTGCAAAGATTGCCGAAGTTAAGACCCTGGTGCCTTGGTTTGTTAGACCATCATTCTCATTTTCAGTAGATAGTGAATTTAAATCCTGACTTCTCTAAAGATCTGTCCTGTTCACTAAAGGCTACTAAGGTACATTAAATGAGTCATGGTTGTAATATCCTCTAAGTGAACCTTTTGTGGTGGCAAGTTAAGTGTATTGGGGGAATCTTCTGCTTGGTCTCTCTGATTTATGAAGACTCTTACCTAGCAGCTTCTACCTAACTGGTAGAACCCATTATATGGGCTAGGTACAGGGAAATTTGCCTGTGCACACATACTGTCAATATTATTTTGTTGCATTCTGAAATGTGGGAATAGATTTAGTGATAACAGGGCAATGATAAGGATCATACTTCAGAAAGGCATAAATGTATGCCATGGATAATTAAGGTATTGAGGGATCCCCAATGACTGTGTGTGAGGTGCCTAGAACTGAAAATGCTGATCTTTTGGTTAAAAATGGCTGAAGTTAGCCACTTTTTCCACAATCCAGCTATCAGTTTAGATCTGAGGAAAAATGGACAAATTCTTAAATTAAAAGTAAAACTCCTTTCAACTGATAAAGTTGGAATATTTTTATATTTTTGCCTACCCCAATAAATATGTGATATGCAGTTTTTACAGCAAACTTTCAAATTTCTATGTAAAAACTTGCACCACATTGGTGTAATTGCCAATGTTGTTTGTTCTTTTTGTCAGGTGAAACTATGGACTTTTTCATTTTACAACTTGCTCTGCAATTGATTGTATTTCTGAAACTTTACCAAAGCTTAATTTTGTTTAGCAGCCAAAAGTCATGTCAGGCTGGTGTAGAAAAAAAAGTTTATGCATCTACTATATATGGCAGTTAAGGGGTTGATGTAAAAAATTTAATTTTGTTTTATTTCTTGTTAAGTTTTTAACTGCTGATTAATTATAATTTTCTTGTATCAAACTTAATTGTTTAAATTTAAAATATTTTTATAATATTCAATTTAATTAAATAATGTACTTATGTATTAAAATTTAGCATAACTTCTATGCTGTATAGAATGAATATGAGGAATTATGACTAAATTGAATGAATCAATTGATGGAAATCTATTTATTCATACATTTACAGACATTTAACTTGTATATCTTGAAATTTAATATTTCAATTTGTTCACAAGATTCATTAATGTCACCAATGTTGAAATTTAAAAAATATTTCAGATATTTGATACATGTATTAAAAGTATACCCTCTATCGAACTGCACTGGTATGAAGTTAATATAGCTTAAGGATATCATAAATTGTTTATATTCTGTATGTTATAACTGGTTTTTAAGAATTACAAAAATATTTTACTACTGTATGTCTGTAAATGCACTTTATAATTCTTTATCATGTATTTCATATTTTTATTTGTCTTAGAAATGTGTTTTTAAACAGCACTTCAGAATCTATTCTTTAAGCATGGGAATTTTTCTCTGTTATTTCCTGTTAAATAAAGTTTATAACTTCTCATTAAATTTCATATTGCAGTTTCAAAACGCATCACTTTTAATAATATAATAAGATTATTTTTTAATGTTGTCTGGGATTAAATATTTGGTAGAAATACCTATTATTCCGATCAGCTATTTGTACTTGAAATAAGTTTTATGTGTAAACCATATTCAACTTTTATTCTTTATATAAACCTTGTTTTAAAGTTGTATTTTGAAAAACTTTTCTTTAGTATAATATGTCTAATGGCATTTAGTACTAAATATTTGACATACAATTGCCTTGGATATAAGGCCAGCTTTTTTTTAGGTATGAATAAAATTGTGATACAGTTTTAAATGGAAATATAAGAAACTTTTTGACTTTCAGTTTTAGTCATTTAAACAAAAAATTTTAAGACATTCTTTAACAAAACTGTTCATAATGTAAAATTTAAAATGTTAGATGTAGTTTTATTAGTTATTAAAGCTGTATTTTTTTTGTAACATTTAACTTTTTAAAAAATGTTCTAAATATTTTTTGTCTGAAAACTGGATTTTTATGCATGCATGTTTAAAATGAACTTTGCAAATATTTATCACTGGTAGTTACTTTTTTATTACTAATCAGGATTTAGAAATTTATTTATTTGTTTATATATCTTTAAATTTACTTAAGTATCTTGCTTAATAGGTTATTATATAAATAGTTTATGACATGATCATATTACTGAAATATAGTGATACTGAATTTAATCTTTAAATTTCAACTCTATATGAAATAATGTATGTGAATATATTCACATTTTTTCTGCAAAATGTTTGAGGAGCATTTACCTTACATGATCATATTAACTGATTTTGAAGTTATGAGAGGTACAAAACTGCATGTAACTTCTATATCTAATTTAAAATTTCTTTCCTCCTCTAACTTTATTATTTCATGCACTAATGATATTAAGTGATATTTTGTTCTTAATACTACAATTTATTTCTTCGAAATGTAATTGCTGAGTTGGAAGCTGAATGATTAAATTGATTTTCAATTTAACAGTTTGTGGGTTCATCTACCACTTAGATGTGGATATTCATGATTTAGAATCCATTTTATACCATTAGTCTTGATCTAGTAATCTCTTGTTTAAAAAATGATCATAGAGTGATAAATAAATCTTTAAACCACCCAAATCTAATTCCCTTCCTACCTTAAAAATAGAGAAAAAAATGTTAGTTAAAAAAATCCTGAATCTTAATAATAAAAGATTTACAAATCATTGTTAATACATATTTCACAATTGGTAGTGTATAAGTCTTAGAGATATGCAGTATTAAAAGATCTTTTCTCTTGATATTGTTTTACATGTACATATATTTATGGAGTTCTGCTTTCTAAAGTATTACAATATTCGATTTAGTACATTTTAATGTTTGTTCCTTCAGGCTATTTATTTTCATTTTTTTTTTTGTTAAAGTTATTCTTCAGGCTATTTAGTACATTTTAATGTTTGTTCCTCTTAACCTTTCCTTGAAGTAATAATACTAAATTATTTATTGTAAGTAATTTTTTTTTCAAAATTTGATGTTTTGGTTTAATAAAATGGTGTTCCTTTGAAATAAAATTTTTTCCGTTATTTATTTATATCAAAAGCAGCTGAGGTTTGAAATTAAAGAAAACAGATTTGCATGGATTTTTTTTCTTCCTATTTCCAAATTAAAGTTATAAAAAGTGGATGATTATTTTACTTTAAAAATGTTATTATTGTATTGATTCTTATATTGATTTATGTATTGATCCTTATATTAATTAATTTCATTTTTGCTAATTTATTTCCTTTATTAGCTTTTATTTAGTTACTATCTAAGTTATATTTCAAATATGCAATCAATTTAACTTAACTAATTTATTAATTTTTAGTTTTCTTTTTTTTTCTTAAATATTTGAGAAATGACATTAATTGATTGATACAATTGCAAGTTTCCACATCATTATGTATGTTCCCTAAGGATTTTTTGAATAAATACAATTTTTTTTTCTAGTAAAGTATTTCATGACTTTATCTTTGATTTTCATTTTTTTTGTTAAAGTTATTTTGTTTCAGAATCAGTTAATTATAACGAATAAGGCTGTCATTTTTTGGCACAGCATTTTTCAGTTCACCTAGCTTACTTTAAATTAATATTTTATTATGATGATAAAAGCAGTGAATTCTCAGATTAAATTAAAAAAATTACAATAGCTTAGTTTTAATTTGCAATCATTTAATTTGATAATTTTAATAATCCTGTTTCAATTGATTTCATTTGAAAATTTATTAAGCATTTTAAAATCAAATTATTGTTTTCTAATTTACTATATTAAATTTAAATTTACTATTTTAAAAATGAATTTGATAATTTTATATATTATGAGTTCTAAAGTTATCAAGTATATTAAGGTTTTAAACCTTGATACATGTATTAAATAAAATGTAATTAAACTATGAACAATTCATATTAATCAAATTTTTGTAGATTTTGCTTAATTGTAATCATGTTTCCCAGATTTTGTATCATGAAACATAAATCAAAATGTTGTCAATATTTCTTTTAAAACATGCTGGGTATCAGGGTAATGCTGGAAAAAAGTATTGGTAAATGGAGCTTTAAATGTTCTCTCTCATTGATACAATATTACTAAGATAAAGTTTTTTTTTTTTTTATGATTACAATCGAATAAATTAAAAAAGTTACAAGGGATAATACTTTTGTCTGACCAATTTTCTGGCAGAAATATAGAATATAACCTTGCATTCTAAGTATGAATTGTCTCATAAGATATATTGTTTGCTACATGTAATCTAGACTGATGGAAACTATTGAATTGCCAAGATTGACAAAACTCCCTTTTAATTATCATATAGAATGAGCTATGAGAAGCTGTAATTATAATTACCTGCACAGTATTGTATTTGTTTTATTTTACTCTTTAAAGTAACAGTAATGATAATTGATGAGAAAGATGCATAATTTGTACCTGTTATTTCCAAATTTTGTTATACATCTTTATATAAATTATTCTTAGACAAGCTTTTAACCATTGCATCAAATACCATAAAACAAGTGTTATAATATAATTAACTTTTATGTATTTGGAGGTAGTCTTTAAACATGTCTTATTTAAGTTGATAATTCATAATAAAGATAAAGGTAAATTTTACCTCTTGTCACATTAGCCGAGCTGGCAGCCGAATGGTTAGCACTCTTGCCTTCGGTTCAACAGTTCGTGGGTTCGAATCCCACCTTGGGCATGGATGTTTGTAGTGGTTCGGAATCCACTTTAAGCCGTAAGTCCCGGTCTAATTAGCCTTCGTGTGCAAAAAATGACCGTTGAGCGACAAAGAAACCAAACCAAACCAAACCTCTTGTCACATTAATTTATAAAATTATATCAAATATTTGTGATTTATCCCTATTAATTTTATGACATAATTATTAGTCTTGGGAGATGTTGGGAAATGCTGATTTATATGGTGTTTATAGATCCTACAATTTCACTAAGTATATTATGTGCTGCATTTATGTTTGATTTGTCCTTTTATGCTGTTTGCTTTATGCATTTGTTTTTAAGCATGCATTCTAATCTTCAACTATTAGAGATAAATTTTAAATAATCTATTTATTTATGTATTTTGGATCTTCAGTATAGTGATATATTTAAAATTTTTAAAAACATATTATTTGAAAAGAACTTATACTTTCTTTGAAAAACAAGAAAGGATGATTGAGTAATTTTTTTATATTTATGAAATTTTGCATTTTCAAAATGCTAATTTTTAGTTCTTATTTCTTTCATAAAACCTATATATAACCTATACATACACAATACCTATGTATATATTCACAATATGTAAGGTATGTATTCTGTGTATTTCTTTTTAAAATTTAACTTATTTTATGTGACAATTCTAGTATTCTTTGTGTTATAAAGTTTAGCAAATCTTTGATAGAGTATAATCTTATCTCAAGTAACTTTCATGCTTATTGTAATATTGAGTATTGATTTTTTATTGAATCTAATGACTAGAATAATATTAGATTCAATATAGTAATCAATATAGTAGATTCAAATAGAGTAAATTTATTCATGTATCTTGAAATACATTTAAATTAATATGGCATATTTTATGATTGCACCATGTGTTTATTTTTAGCTTGGTTACGTGGTAGGCGTAAGGATCCACCTACTAAGGAGGTAAGTATAAGATCATTAATTAATACATTTATATACACTGTTCAAAACAATTAAGTGGTTGTATGATTTTGTATGTAAACTGCAGAAGAGAAAATTTTTTGGTCATTGATTTATTATGTATAAGTATTATAAGACATGAGAAAAAATATTTAACAATAAAAGGAAAAATTACATTTTATTGATGATATTAGCTATAATTAAAAATGTACAACTTATACATATTAAGGAAACAAAAAAGGGATTTTTGGGATAAAAAGCTTCATTTAGAGTATGGTTTCTTTTGACTGAAAGTAATGTTGCAATTTATGAAGCTGACTCATTCATCTGCTAGCTCGTCAGGTGAAGCAATGATATGAGTGAGTTTATAAATGAGGAATTGGACTATTCTCACCCATTCGAACATAGGAGAATTTTTCATCTTAGTGTTATTTCTCCGGGTGAAAAATGTCTAGTAAGCCTTTTAAGAATGTAACAAATATTCTATTGTGTTCTAATCCACAGTCCTTTATCAAAAATGAAAAGTCCATGAGTTGAGCAAAATACGACCTGTATATTCATCCATGACTGCTTCAACATGAAGGACCACAATGTATCCAAAAATATCCCTGTATATTAGGCCATTAGTGCTTCATTCTTGATAATATACTGTTCAGTGTAATTGTTGATAACAAAATACCTTCACAGCTTATCGCACTGCTGAGCTGAATGGTTAATGCTCTGGGTTTTGGTTCAACAATTCGTGGGTTCAATTCCCATATCAGACATAAATGTTTGTTGAGGTTCACTTGAAACTGAAGATCTCAATCGAGTTAGCCCTCATGTGCAAAAAAATGACATTAAAGCAGTGGTTCCTACCTAAAGGGGACCCTACAGATCCCTTGGGTCTCTTGTATCATTCAGGGGGTCAGTGGAAATTAAAATTGATTTTAGGTGTCCCTGAACAATGTCGGAGAGTCTGCAAAGGTTTAATATGAAATAATGAAATTGTGATCCATTTTTATTATTGTATAATTTAAATAAATAGCAATAAATATAGTAGTAACTATTTTTAAGACCTGAGTAAAATATGAATATAGGTGGGTGCTTACAATGTAATTCATTACTTAAGTTACTGTGCATTATGCAATACCTTTTATTGTGTGAATATTGACAAAACTTGTTTCCATTAATTGTAACTTATTGTAATAGTGTTGGGTATTACTTGTTTCAGTGTTATTGTTAAATTTACTTCAATAAATTTAAGCATTCAATTTCCCTTAAAACACAACACTATAATAACAAAATAATAAAAAATGTTGAGATTATCCCTTAAAAATGAAAATAAAAATCTAAATACACATACCTTTAATTTAATGGTTCTTAATGCCAGTTACTTAAGTTAATAACAAGCATGGTACGGTGCGAAATAGGTGTTAGAAAATAGATTTATCTACCACAGTGCAATAATGCTGCTACTGCGAACTAACTTGTACACAATATAAATATAAATTATAAATGAGTCATGCGCCTAATGAACAATTTAGTTAACTAGTTATTAGTTTAACACTAGTTTATGTGTGTCATTAGAGCAGTTAAAATAAAATTAAAAGGAAGAATTTCTATGAAAGTTTATTTGCTTGACTTCGTAAGAGGACAAGGATTAATCGTTTACCACTGCATGCAAAAGTTTGCTAGTTATCTAAAAGTGCATATTTAAATAGATTTTATGTGCTCTTTGATTCAGTGTTAGAATTCTTGGCAAGAAAAGACAGTGTATTGCCATGCAATTTTATTAACTCAAAAAATGATAACCTATTATGACTGATTCATTTGTCAAAATTAACATAACTATTTTGAAATTGCAAAGTGACTAATTAAATTTAATCAAAACTTAAATTGTAATATCTGCTTTTGTTGCAAACTTTTTTGCTGTACAAACAAAACGTAAGATAAAAAGAAAGTTTTTCCCCCAAATCTTTCGAAATTGTAAAATAGAGATGATTAGCTTATTTACTGTCAACACCTTACAGTTCTTCATGTAGACATTGGACAAACTCAGATTTAAAGTACAGATAAATTCATACTAATATAGAAGTACTTTATTGAAATATTTTTAAATGAAGAACTTTAGCCATTGTTTGAAAAAACAAATACCAGATATTCCAGTTATAAAAACAGATCCTAATTTTGTATCCTGCATTATGGGCTTTTGTACAGAAGTTGTTGATAGCTTTTTTGTCTTCCTGTTGGGTAGAACATGCATTTTATGTGTTATAAACCTCATTACAAAAAAGAAAGGCTAAAATTTAATGCTGTTGGGAATTAGTGTTTGCTATTCACTAGCATTAAGCAGAACATAAATGCACACATAATATTTCAAGTTTAACTAAGTCATTAATTTTTATTTTAAATAACTTAGAATTTCAATAAATACTTTAACAAAATGTTCTTTGAATTTGTAATTTTTATACCATGCATTTATGTAACTTTTTCACTTAGGAGCCTGTGTAAATTTTGATTATGAAAAGGGGCCTGTGGGTCAAAATATTTTGGGATCCACTGCGCTAAAGTGTCAACCAAACTATAGCCTATCATTTCACCTTTGCCAAATTAGGTACTTTCTTGTACTCATACAGGATCATTTCAACAACCAGATTTTGCACTCTAGGATCTGTATATTTAGAATGTTCATTGAAGTTGGATTCATCACTGAAGAGCACATACTGCTTCACTCATTTCACCTCTATTTGAGATTCTCCTCTACTCACCTTCTGTTGGTTGCACAGTGGCTCTTATCAACAAAAAAGAAACTGTAGGGCTCAAATATAAACCTATCTAGTATTCAATGATTCGAGTCAAAATCGCTTTCTTAATATGTTGTTGCAAGGGTTTTCATAATGTGGTTTATGCAGATTGTTAGGGTTAAATACCAACCCTCATTTTGTGTTTTGTAGGTGTACGATTTTTTTCTCGATCTTTGATTGAATATTTGAGTTTCAAAAATTGATTCCATAGTCTGTGAATAACATTTTGAGAAACTCCTTATGTTTCAGCTACCACATGCTATTTGGCTCTAAACAACCGATGACTCTTTTTTTTCTAATTAAATTAAATAGTAATGTAGCTAAGATATATTGCTGAGATATTTCATTCATTGTTATAAGATATTCAATGTTTGTCAGCTGTGTTTAATCTATGCCAACAGAAAGAATGCTGAAAGATGCTTTTCACTCTATTTTAAAATGCAGTTTCCTTAGTCGCAAATGAAATTTTCATGATTACAATTTTCTTTTTCTTTCATTTTCATTTCAAACTTTTATTTCATTTTCATTAAAAAAGTTTTTGATTATGTGGTTGTTTTATGTTGAACTCTGACAATAGAACTCTAAATATTTTGAATGTGTCTGAATGTGTACACACTCACACACTGAGTGATTCTATGTCAAGTAGCCTAATGCTGGTAGCAGGACTGACTCGACTCAGATTGCTTTTAAGTTGTGTACACATGGTGATAGTACAGAGTTGAAAAAATATCAAACTTTTCAATAACTTATTTAGTTTAATTGCATTGTTGAATGACCTTGAAATTTGTCAAGGCTACAAAAATAACAAATGGCACAATTTAATCATTTTTTACCAACAGTTCTATTGATATAATAAAGAAATGTTATGTATGTCTGGAAAATGGGGGGGGGTTAATATTGTCAGAATAACAGTACAATATTGTTTATAGAAAAAATGATAGAAGTACAGAATTCCTAGAAATTAAGGCTAAAAAATTTTAATTTCGTTATTTTAATAATTATGAGATATTTCCAAAGGAAAAGATTGATAACCAAATATTTGATTTGCCACTGTTAATATAGGGATATTAACTGTGATATGATATGTTTGATAATTTTTTTTCCCCGTTTAGAAAATACTTTTTCTCAAAAATTATTTTTTGGGTAAAGTACCAGACTTCTGCCATTTTGGCAGCCATTTCTTATAAAATTATAGGACATTATTTGATATATAGGATATTGTGTTTGCGTAGACATTGATCATATAAGACATTCTTTGATATTTTGTAAAGAAAAAAGAGTTTACTTTTTGTCTTTGTTTTTTGAATAAACAAATATCCTGTTGATAACATTTCAGCATTTTTTAGAAATGCAACACCATTTCATAGTTTCATTGATTTCTACAAAGTGTTCAAATGGAATTATGTGGAGATGTTATTTGCTTCTTGCATGAATGTGCTGAAGAACAGTTTTGTCAGCCCACCTCTTAATATAGTACCTATACTATTGTAATATGGACTTTTACCATAACAGATACAAGTAGTGGGGCTCTTAAATGTACTGAAAAGTTATAAAATTATGCTTTCTCATACCATAAGAGGTGGATAAAAGAAAAAAAAAAGGGAAAACTGCTCACCATAAACTTTGAAATTTTCTTTGTAGTTGCGTCTACTTCGCCACTACCAAGAAAAAATTAGTTTTCATATTAATTCAAACTATCACCATTGGAATACATTATTTTAGGTTTACTGTTGATATTTAATAAAATCTATATAAAACAAGAGAGATTTTGGGAAGAAACTACTATTATTCATTGCTAGCCACCTAAAATGGAGCATCCTTAAGAAAGCATCAAATTATGTGAAATTTACATCAAGCTTTTTTGCAGCCCATACATACATCATGGATGACTGTCATGCCACTTGCAGACAAAGACAAAGGGAGAAGAGAGATTGCCATTATGCCTCGTAGTTGACATCGAGCGTCTTTCGAGCAAGTTTCAGAGCTCCCCTGAGAATAATAGCATATAGGGAACCTGGATTATCTTTTAGAGAAATTGGTGACAGTGTTGGCTGAAAAGAAAGCAGCATATCAGGATCTGTTAATAGCTGAATGCTGGAAGGAACGGCAGACCTATAAGACCGATTGCACCCATCTCGTTACACCACTTCACGTGATGACAGGCATATTGTGCGTATGGCAGTGATGGATCGCTCAGCCACATCACAAATTATAGCACAAAAGATTCATTATGATGCGTATCATTCAGTGTCTGTACAGACTAGAATATCCAAAGCATTGATTGCTTCTTTTACCTTTAACTCAAAACCTCAAGTATTTATGCTGCCTGTGATGCTATGTACGACAGGCATGCATAACGGAATAGAATAACATTTTTATTGACAAACCCAATTTCTGCCTGCTCTACACCACGATGGTTGGATTCAAGTCTGGCAACATCATGGCGAGAGATTGCTGAACTGTTGTGTTATGTGCCGCCACACTGATCTTTTTCCAATATCATGGTTTCGAGTGGTATTGGATTCCATTTCCGCATCCCATTGTTGGTGCACTGAACAACCAACTCTACATCTCTGAGCTCTTGAAGCCCGTTGTCTTCCCATACATTTGAAATTTCTGCTAACCATATTTCAAAAGGATAATGCATGACCACTCATGATACGTAATCATCAAGAGTTTTTATTTACTGAGTAGATTGAATAGCTTCCCCAGCCTGATTGTTCTCTCGGTCTATCATTAATCAAAACTGTCATCAATGCTTACATGACTAACCTTAGATACACCACTCGCTGCTACACTAGATCAACTTTGGCAGCATATGGAAACTGTAATGAATTATTATTTTATGTTTTCAAATATTCTGGTCTTTTTCAATGTTATGTCATTTTGTTTAGACTCATTTTTGTTAAAAGTTCTATTTTAAAATTAAAGTGTAGATAAAGTCATTGAAATGAGTGTAGAATGATCAATGGTTACCTAATGTGGAAATGTTACTTCATATTTTTCATTGTTGTCTATTAACATATGTAGAAACTATTCAAAGGTTGTTTGAAGTGGGCACTGCAGACAGTGACCAAATTTACTTCCTTCATTGTTAATATCACATACGCAATGATACAAAATATCACTGTAGACACTTTAACAGATTTATTCATGCATTCTAATTTTATCTTGACATTTTAGTAAATCATGCAAGTGTAGACTGAGTGAGATTCTGTTCTACAATCTAAACATAGCATTTGGGCTGAAGACCAGAAATTTTGGAAAATATTAAAAAGTACATAAGCTTCTTTAATGCTACATAAAATAAAATTTGCTTTTGATGATTAGTTTCCTTAAGTTCTTGCCCTGTGTCAATTTTTATCAGGATATAAATTCTACAAACATGCAGTTTTATAAAATTTTTGTATTTCAGTAAGTATTATGATTAGGTAATGCATAGGAAGATTTCTAATACATCTTTCTCTTTCTTCACTTTTCTAGCTTTCTTTAAAATGTACTCGGTTGCATTAGAAAACTTGCATTCTTTTTCAATTGCCCAATTTTATGGGATAGTAATAAGCACTTATATATATTGGCGGAAAAATCCCTATAGCAAGAACAAATGATAACTGAATGAAATTGTGGCAATACATTTGTTTCATTCTTAATTAGTCTTAAGATTAAAGATGGAGATAGGTGTGCTCAGAGCCAAAGTACATTTGAAATGCTAGTGCATTAGTAACCTGTGTATTCGCCAGAAAATTGAATACAAGCGTGCAGTCGTGTAGGGATAGCGTACTGGTACCAGATGCCAGTTTGTGTTGGTAATGCCTGTTGACGTTGATTGGTCAATACAGCGATGATTGATGCATGTTGTGGATGATGCTGGAGTTACGGTCCAATGATGCCTCATATTTGCTTGATTGGTGAAAGATCTTGAGGTCT
Organism: Latrodectus hesperus; assembly: GCA_037975125.1. Taxonomy (NCBI): domain Eukaryota; kingdom Metazoa; phylum Arthropoda; class Arachnida; order Araneae; family Theridiidae; genus Latrodectus; species Latrodectus hesperus. The sequence goes on from CM075854.1 coordinate 77,764,415, forward strand.
GGTAGGCCACAGTAACACATTGACACTCTGTAGGTCATGTTGATTTACAACACTGGTTAAAGAAAGAGCATTATCCTGTTAGAAAATAACCTCTTGGAATACTATTGGACAACCCAACAGGTTAAATCACTAGACTGGTGTAGATAACCACGATAATGGAACAACTAGATAACTACGAGAAAGCTGTCATTTTCATCAGATACTGCTTCCCAGACTGTGACTCCCGATTTTGGTCCTGTGTTGGGCTTCTAACTCCAACTGAACCGAAAACCGGAAAAAATTGTTATTTTTGTCAACAAAAATGGAAACTGAACAGAAAAAATGTCAACTTATTTCGGTTCAATATATTTTTAGTCATTTTGTTCCTGTAACTAGCTTAGCAATATTTTCTAATTTAATGTCACCCTTATAATATTAGATGTACATTGTTTCTCAATTTCCTGTTTTGATGTTCACTAATACTTTTGTTGAGTCACTGTCGATTTTAAGCCTACTACAGACAGAGTACGAAATGCCACAGACAACACAGCACACAGGTATCATTCCTCTCCATATGGCCATCTGGAACTTTGTTTTCTTGCAGTAGTATATTCCCTTGACCTGCTGCCAACAATCAGACACTGTGAATACATTCATGATCAGTCGTTCTGCAATATCATGGAAAGATTTTCACCCTCTCGTTGCTCTACTGCATGACCTCATTAAAATTCTGAAAGCTGTTGATCATGACTTCACCATCTTATAGGCATAGCAACTCACTACATCTGAATGATAATTAACACTGTTGAATGTTGCAGTGCGTCTTTAGAGCAAACTTGATTTGTATGCTCATATTAACACTACTAGTATCACATTGAGCCTGTAATTTGAATCGACGTCATTTTTCAGGTGTATGAACACTTCTACCAAATTTCATTTATCTCGCACAACTGTTCCATAGGATTGGGATTTTTTTTCCATCAGTTTATATTTACTTGCAGTATAAATTCTGTTGGAAATTATTGTTGATAAACCTCTTGTGAGCCAACACTATCAATTAAATATTTTTGGAAATTCTTGCTGAAGAGCCCAAAGAATATTTTGAAAGTCAATACAATCAATTTTGCACTTTTGATGTTATCACACTTATTTTCAAAGTTCATCTGAATTCATATTTAGAGCATTAACTAATGATAGTTTGACAGCCAAGCTGCTCGCGATCTGGCCCTCAGTTCAAAAGTTCAGTGATTCAAATCCTACCTTCAGCATGGATGTTTGTAATAGGTTACAATCGCATTTTAACTTTAGGCCCGGTCTAATTAGCCTTCATGTGCAAAAAAATGACGGTTGAGAAAAAAACCAGTCAATTGATTTCAGGGGTGAGCTTATTTTGTCACGTGGAATTTATAAATATATATTCCACATTACAGACTTTTACTAAAAATACTGTAGCTTTAATCTAATTTTTTTTTTACATCTTCAGGTAAATCTATAAGTATATACTATAGATTTATGTAAATCTAAAAGTTCTCCCATTCAATTGTAGATGCTTCAGATGTTAACAGATTCTATCACTGACGATATATTTTTCTACCAAAATGAAATTCTTTTTGAATTCTGAGCTCTGCCAATATTTATTATATTTTCCTCAGTAAATTATGACTTAATTTCCCAGCTTTTTGTTATGTGAAGTTTATTTATGGTAGAAAAATAAATGCTAATATTCGGAATCGCCATATTCTTAATCTAAGATTACACAAATTTGCGTAATTTTGGTTCACTTGGTATAGGATAGCACTCTTCAAAGCGAAAAGCATGTGGTTCGCACTTAGCCGCTGTTGAAAAATTGGAAATGTATTTTACCCTACCTTTTATGTATGCACCTGTTTGTTGAGTTGGGAGTTTTTTTTGACTTTCTTTCTTTGTTACTTGCAAATATTTTCCCACTTTCTAAAAAAGGTAATTACACTGTGTGAATTAAAATACCTTTCAAGGAGCCTTAGACTGTTCACTACATGATGTCAAAATGTTCGGTGACAAGATTACAATAGCATAGTTGACCACATGTAAATCTCGCTGAAAAATGCTTAATGACAAGGCCCACAATTTCACTTTAAAATTTGCCCTTATTTATTTATTATACAGTTTCAGATGAATTATTATAAAATGTACTTTAACATAAGTTTTTTTACAAAAAACTATATTGTATTTTTTTTTGTTTAAAAAAAACTGCATTTTTTTGCTGTTAATAAACAATTTGGTTAAAATAAAGTGATGGTTATGGGGTTTTTCCATTAAAGGTTCTGATTGAATTTAAAATAATCTGCTTCTATTCATAATAGTAGCTATCATAACACAGCAGAAGATATAAGGATTTAATAAATGTATTTTCACTAAAGCATCTATGTTTATGAAGTAACGTAAGATAGCTGATATTATTAAAGATTACATTTTATTCCTTTTTTTATCTTTTTTAAAAGATGACCATAAGAAAGATGGCCACTATATTCAGGCCCCAGAGATTTTTGACTGTGAAATTTTCATTTTTCACTTGAAATGAATCAATTTACATAATGTCCTAAAAAGGAGCTTATCATGATATTTTTGCTGTATAAATAAAATGCTTTGAGTTTATATAAATTAATTCATACATTATTTTAACTCTTTTCCATTAAGAACTTTTCTAGTTGCGATTTAAATTCATATTAATAGAATAGCAATTAAAAAACTACTGGAAGTTTTAATAATTCTATGTAACTTATTTCCAAAAAAATATAGTTATATTTATTTTTCTAATATAGTTACATTATTTATTTAAAAAAATTTTAATTACTGTGCAGAATATATATATATATATATATATATATATATATATATATATATATATATATATATATATATATATATAATATACAAATATATTTTAAAATCAATATATTTCAATTTTGTCGAAAATATTATTTTTGTGCTAAAGGATTTTTTTCATATTTCATTTATAAAGTTTTAAGGTATATATTTTCTACTAAATATGGGTAAAATTTTGTTTGATAGCTTTTCTAATTTGATTTTCTTTTAAAAAAATATAAACTATTAAAAGATATAATATTTTTTTAAGTAAATATTTCTTATAATGTTGAGGATATGTGGAGCTAATTGTGAATTTTTATAAACAATAAATGCAAATTTGAAAATTTTTGCTCGAGTAAATCAAAGCATATCTTTACATTCTTTATATCACTTAAATTTTTTAGGAAATTGCAAAAAATTTAGCTATTGCTAAAATGAAAAAAGAAAAAGGAGATAAAATTTTAGGTACTACTGTAAGTATTCATTTAACTTTTATTTCTTATGTAATGTCTTGACATTTTGTAATGAGTTATATTTAAGGAAGTATTTAAGATGCTGCACTGCATTGAAATTTCATGCAATATTTAATATACATATATATAGTTGATTATCAAAATAATGCAAACACCTGTGAATAAAAGTGAAATTTTTAAATGTGCTATATGTATATATATATATATATATATATATATATATATATATATATATATATATATATATATATATATATATATATATATATATATATATATATATATATATATGCATATATATATATGTATATATATATTCTTCTTGTCCGTGATATCTTTATTGCAGATTTGTGTGTCTTGGATTTTTTTCAAAAAATGTAAAGTGTCAGTCCTCTCAGATTTTGAGAGGCAAAATTGTAGTAAACAGTCTGTTTGGAGTTAGTGTGACCGAAAAATTCCAACTTTTAGGCGTTTTTAAAGGTACAATATCTAAAGTCATGACTGTGTACAGTATACACAGACTATGGCAAGAATAGCTTGGCAAACAAAATAGTGGATGGAAGGAGAAGCTCAATGAAAGAGACCAGCAGGTATTGAAATGAATTGGATTGTTTAAAAAGCGAACAACTGCAACTAATCAGGTTCTGGATTCTCCAGTGACATTGATTACAGTTAGAAGCCACCTTCATAGACAGGACATTTATGGCGTAGATGAAATTTTCAAATTATTTGTCACAGATGTTAATACCAAATGTCGTCTGCTGTGGTGTTTCATCCTGAAAACATAGTCGATTGATAAGTTGAAAAAAAATCATATATTGTCTGATAAATTCTTTTAATAATTTTTTCTACAACAGGATGGGTGTATCTTTACAGGATTCTTGCACAAGCATACGATCGTGATTGTCTTCTTCCATTTGTCAAACTTAGAAGCGATTCTATCATGATATAGGCAGAAGTGTCATGATTTTCTGCTGAATCAATCGTAAACCTGAAAGGAATGATCTGGGAGAAATGTGAGCTGAGCAGGTTCACCTTATGATTTAAACTTCGTTTCTTGCAGTAGATGTGATTTTCCAGAATGATAATGCACCTAAGTAAGTCTTATCTACTTATAATTTGATGAACACCAGAATGAAGTTAAACATCTCTCTCATCATTAAAAAACCACATGGTCAGGTGACCGCAATATAATTAAAACGATATGGTTATTTTAGAGCGTTCAATACAGAATCGATATCCTTCACAGCCATCTCTTTCAGAACTTTCACAATATCTTCATTAAGAATTTTACAACACACATCTGAACACTATTCAGCACTCGTATGAATCGATTTCTATGTGAATCTTAGCTGTATTACTTGCCAAAGGTGGTTTTACATCTTATTAAGGAAGAATTCTTTATAAATTTAAGTTATTTCGATTATTTTGATAGCCACCTCTATGTATTACATAAAAATTGTCTAAAAATAATTTTATAAAATAACTGTTAAATAATTGTATTTTTATTTATTTCAGGAAACTTCTACAGTTGGAAAAGGAGGTTAGTATGTCTAAATATATTGCTTCAAATTACGTTTTCATGTCGTCAATAAATATTTTTAATTTTTATTTCAATATAGTCAATTGTGGACTGTTGCATATATTAAACACAAAATAATAGGATGTTTCAATGTAGTCAATGCGAGACCAGTTGTATTTTTCAACAGTTAACAATCAAACTTACTGGATCATGTTACAAGAGAGCCCTTTCAAATTATTAATTATAATTATTAATCATATTGTTGACCTTCACTCAATTATAGCTCTTTTCTAATTGGTTACATTCTCAAGTGATAAGTGTAAATTCTAACTTTACTCCCAAACTGTAGAAAATTTGTTATACTTTTGATTTAATTTATGCATCATTCTGGGTAGATGTTTTTATTTTTACTTCCTTTTGAAAATCTAAAGATGTATAAAAAAATGTAGTTTGAATGTGTTTTGAGTGACTTGATCGGTCTTACATAGCGATGAAAAATACTGACTTACCTATCTCCATGAATTTCACATCTGAGAAAACCACATGATTCAATTTTATAATTTCTTCCTTATAAAAAATAAAGATGCTTTATTTTATTTATTGTTTTTTTAAATTTAATTTTATAATTCTACTGGAAATAGCTTGTGTAAAATTAATTGTAAATATATGTTGTTCATTATAATTGATAATAATAATAATAAGCATACATTTCAGAATGTTTTATATATTGTATAAACTCTAAAATAATTTAGTTACATAATAAGTTTTAAATATATTAAAATGTAATTTATATATTTGCATTTTCTATAGCTGAACAGTGCATTATTGTGATGTATGAATTGTGTTTAGTATAAAGTAATGGATTAAAATATACTCTAATTATAAATGCAATAAGCAATGTCAGTTATCGGGGCAGTAATAAATGGATTACAGAAAATTTTTTCTTTATTTTACATAGATCTCTCTTATGGAAAGTTGAACACTTCATCATTGTACTTACGTTAGACTAATAAGAGAAATGTTTGTAAATTACTCAGCTGTAGTTAAAAATACAATTTATTTTTTTATCATAGTCATTTTACTTTTAAATAGAATGCAAAATAAAGTAAATGTAAATAATTATAGTTATCTTTCAATACAGAAAATATATCGATAATTAACAATCTTCAAGATTTCAGGATTATTAAATTAAAAAATAATTACTTATATAATTATGTTTACTATTCATGATTAATGAAAATATTGGATAAAGATTAAATTACTATAACTTTTGTCTGAAAGGATTAAGATCTCATTCACATTAAATGTGAATATTAAAAGAAATTTATCAAACCCATTTATATAAAAATTAGGGACATGAAAAAAAGCGAGAAATATAAATGTATATATTCTTATGCATCTTTATTAAATTTGTGCAAAACTCTAATTATAATTTAATACAGATTTTTAAAATATTGAATCGTCATTGCGGTTTTTACTTAATGGCAAAACTTATTGTTTTTAATAAAAAGTAATTTATTTGGAGCAACTGATACAACTACTGCTAAATAAAAACATTTTGAGAAAAGCTTAAAATACAGTAGATATTTTTATACCAAGATTGTATTTTTAATTTAAAACCAATTTATTTGAGTCAGAAATATTGGTTTTAATTCAAAAGAATTTTATTACAACTCAGATTATTTAAAATGTGAAATCAGTCACAAATACTTGATAACAGTTACTCGACTATAATATAATGTATCACTACAGCTTACTTATTAATGAATCATTTGTAATTGCTGATATTTTTTAAATAGTTAATATTTTAATCATTTCTATACACTGGTGGAAATGCAATTAAAGACACTCAAAAATTCACTTATTTTTCATATAAATGCCCGTGATATTCTTTTGTACTAACTTTATTTTAATTAAATTTTTGTCTTCAATCATTTTGTGCAAAAAACTTGCAAATAAAAACTAATTTAGTGGGTATTTACATCATTTAGTTTAAAAAATCCAATATTTCGTGTGAAAATGCAATTAAAGACACTTTCTTTAAATCTAAAATTTTAGCTATCTACCACTTCATTTTTGTTTCTAAAGTGCTTAAAAGGATCAGTTTGTTGTCTCTAGTGTGTCTGATACTAAATATTTCAAAGCATCTTGGCTCAAACACTTATTATTCAAAGGTAGTTATAGAATGTGACGTAACGTTGGGCTTTCGATAGAACAGCAATCGAAATTTCGAATTTTAAAGGAAAAAGATTACTCAAATAGGTCAGTTGCAAAGAAAATTAATCGCTGTCCAACTGCTGTGTGCAATTTTTCAAATTTAGGTGATATGTGTGGAGTTAAGAGGCGTCAAGGTATTTGTAGTAAATTAAGTGACCGTCAAAAGCCGCATATAATTCGCGAGGCAATAAGAACTAACGTAAATTCCACTAAAATTAGAAGAGAGTTATGCCTATTTGTTACAACTCGAAGAATCAGACAAATAATTAGTCAATCTGGAGTTGTTAAATGGGCAAAAAAACATCGCAAACCTCTCATAAGTATTCAGCATAAGAAGGCTCATTTCAAATTTGCAAAAAAAACATGCAAATTGGGACTCTGAATGGAACAATGTGGTGTTCAGTGATGAGAAAATGTTTAATTTAGATGGGCCAGATCGAAACAAGTATTACTAGCATCGCATAGGAACCAAAAATGAGATTTCAGTTAGCCGCAATTTTGGTGGAGGCACAGTGATGGTGTGGGGAGATTTCTCGAGCTATAGAACAACCCCCATCTGTTGGTTCACACCTAAAATGAATTCCTCCGATTATATTGAACTCCTAGATAACGTTCTGTTGAATTATGCCAAAGATATGGATAAAGATTCCAGGATATTTCAACAAGACAGTGCAAAAGTATTCACAACTCTAAAGCAACAAAAGCCTTTTTGTTGGAGCGAAACATCAAGGTTATGGACTGGCCAGCTAGAAGTCCCGATCTGAACCCTATTGAAAACATCTGGGGATTGATAACACAAAAAGTTTATGAAAACGGCCACTTTGAGTCAGTAATGGACTTAAAAGACAAAATTCGTGATGTAAGGTAAAATTTACCATTAAATTACCTTCAAAATCTTGTAAAATCGATGCCAAATAGAATGCATAAAGTAATTGTAAACAATGGAGGTGTCACTCATTATTAATTAATAAATTTGTTCGAAAAGCAACAAGTGTCTTTAATTGCATTTCCTCTTGAAATTTCTGATTTTTTGATCAAATGATCTAAATTCTCACTAAATTAAATTTTTTGCAATTTTTTTACACTGAATAATTGAAAACTAAAAATGCGATTCAAATAAAGGTAATTCAAAAAATATCATGCACATTTATATGAAAAATAAGTGAATTTTTGAGTTTCGTTAATTGCATTTCCACCAGTGTAGTTTAAAAAAGATTAATGTTAAAATATATTTTTATGCATTCTGTATTTTCTTTGTAGGTTTTCCAAAACGAAAAGAATATAGCACTGAACCATAAAATAGCTGTCTTGAAATTTGTTAGGATGATGTGCATTAAATGTATATATTTATGTATTAAAATCTAATAAATTGCATATTCATTTTTGTCTGAGATACTTATAAAATCAGTTTAGTCTTTAACTAGACATTTTTACTTAATACTCCCAAAATTAACATTTTTCCTTAGTTATTTTTAATTTTGTCATTAATTATGCTTAAAAAAGGATTAATATTTATTTAATTATGCATTAGATTTTTGTATAAAATGTTTGTTAATTTATGTATTTTTACAGTGCACACAAATGACACAGAAAATAATGCCATAACACTACTGAAAAATACAAAGTTTTCCATCAATATTATTTAGATAAGTATTTACTAGTCTACCCGAGCAATGGTAGCGTAGGGGGTCTATAATCCGCCCGGCACTGCTTGGAGGGGGCATTAAATCGTAGAAGAACAAATTTTGCAGAAAAATTCAGTTTTGATAAAAATATCAATTTTATTTGGGGTAAATGTATTTTGAATTTAGTAATTATATTACTCGTCGAGAGGAGCTTACCATAAACGAAAATTTTCCTACTTTTATATTTCCATATTAATGAGTTTACATAGTTTAATTTGTATTAAAAATTGTATTCTTTTAACTGTGTTTTCAATTATGTTTATTTTATTTATTTATTAATAAAGTTTTACAGTTTACTCAAAATTTATGGTGCTATATCATTATTTTGTACTATAAATCTTGTACATGTGTAAATGACGGAAATGTCTTAAATTTTATCGGATAAAAGTTCTGAAATAAAGTAGATGATCCTTTTTACGATCCTCTGATTTACGAATACGGCTGGTTCCTAACAAGGTCCCATACATACAATGATACTTTCAATTCCCACGTACGAACTAAATGTTTGAAAAATCTCATTTTTACGAACTCTCTTTCAAGCATTTTTCGTTTGCTTTTTCGATGTTTTATTTATTATATGATGTTTTATTAATATTTTTTGTTTTATGATTGAGGTGTTACTGTCTTCATAATTTAGAAGATGCTAACTCGTTTGGTCCCTGAAGAAAAATATCTATATTACAAAATTCAGTGAGATATTTAAAATAACCTTAGTCTTGACCTGCCACCCCGGAGATATTATTTAACTTAGAGGGCATTGGGACCACGACACATCTAAAGTACCTCAGCAACCATTAGTGAACACAACGTATCTTCGGTTAAGTCTGGATTCGAACACCTTACCTTCCGTCAAAAAGAGCGACGCCCTAACCAACCAAACAACCACAGCCTTGTATGTGTTTGTGTTTTTTTAAAGCTGACATAACCTTCACAGTTTAATTTTTAAATTTTATTTAACATAATTTTTCAAATATTTTAGAATAACCTTTAAAATCATATTTTTTATTTAATTTAATAAGATTATCTCTTTGAACATTAACCAAATTAAAAAAATTAAACAGATAAAAAGTTCTGATATTTAAAACAAATAACATTTTATTAAACCCATCATTTTTTGGTATGACAATCAGTATTCTTCATATTCTGTTTGTTGTAAATATGACACTCATATTTTCTTATAAATTCAGAACTTATTAAAGGAAACCTATGCAGCATTTTTAATATGAATCACACTGTAAATCTAGCATAGACAATTTTAAATATTCATATGTGTACATTTTTAATAGAATCAATATTAAAAAGGATTTTCTGTGTAGAAAATTTATCATTAAATCCATGTTTCCTGATAATATTTTCTATATGTACTTTATGATGATAATTAAGATATGGCTCATTTAATGAGATCAAAAATATGAAATATTTCTGAATTATTTAAAAGCAAATTTTTGAAGATAAGACATATTTAAGGTGGAACCATTTCAAGGATATCTACAGGAATTTTTATGAAAAGTGATTGAAGAGTAATAGGAAATAATTTATATTAAAGGTATTGTACATAAGTATATGAAATTAGTTTCCATACATACTCACATATTTTGCAAATCCTTATAAAATATTCATGTGAGACAAAGTGTGTTTTATCATTAGATGCAAGAACTCCATAGTCTCACGTAGCTTCCTAAATATCAGAAAATGAAGCATTGCTTGTAGCGGGTGGCGAGTATAGGAGGGTGAGCACATTCATCCTGACTGGATGGCTTTCGCTCCGAGAGTTGGGGACGTTTCCACATTAATTTGTGACATCCAAAGTCCTACCGCCAGTGTGCTGCGAATGCGAAGAGAAGAGTGCCTGCTCGGGTGTCGACCTCGTCACCTGAATGTGATTTAAATTACGAGATGCTTGGTGATAGGCGAGTATTCCAAATCCGTTAATATTAGGTATCGTCCGTGGATTACCTGTTACACTATGTATGCATGTAACTCATTGTCACGTAGTTATAAGTCAGAGCTCTTGTATTTGGTTCCGCGTTGGCTGCTGAACAATGGAAAAGTAATGTTGCGTTTGTACTTTCTGCTCGCATCTGTCTTCCACAAGGAAAACTGGAATTTTCCAGTTCCCTCACTTGCGACACGCCAATACGAGGTACTATCTAATAAAAAGAGACCTCTCAGAATGAATACATGGCGGATTATCTATTGCCTTAAAACGATCTTGGTCTACGTGGTGACAAAAAAGCTAACAGCTTTAAATCACAAAGTCAAAATTTCTGCTTCAGATTTTGCTAATCCAATTTACTTGTAGCTTCTATTTCTGTAGAACAGGCGTTGTATAGTATATTCATGCATATTTTGGTGAGGTGGGGTTAGATATCTGCATTTAATTAATTATTAGGATCAAGAGATTCGTCACGAAATTGATCGAGGATAGGAAGCAAAATATTCAGCGTAATGTATGATGAAAATGTTAAATGCTTGCAAGTTAGAATATTCAAAACTATAGAAGTTTTTACCTCTCTTATGATAGAAATAAAATATCAGCACTACTAACACCTTGACAGGACACAACTGCAAATTCTTCCACGTTCTTGCCAAGTCAAATTTCTTTTTCTTTTTTTTAAAAAAAATCAGGCTTTCACATTTATAAGACCCACACATAATAAAACAATTATTCACGAAAAATCTCAAAGGGTGATATGCAGTGGACGTTTAAATAACTTAAACAGCCTTATTAGCTTCGTGATATCTAATAACCAAAGGGAAATTGTACCACCTTTTCCATTACATCTATTGAGATTCCATTTGGCACTATTTTCATTGTGATTTTGATAACCTCAACTGATAATTTGCAATGATTTAATTCTTTTCATTTTCAATTATTGCGTTAGGAATGTTTCTTTTCTTACCATTTGAATCTCAATGTAAGAATTGCTTAGAGCAGCAACGGGACCAAACGTAAGTATGTTTATTATCTTAAAGTACAATAATGTAGTGCACATAACATAGCTTAATATGAAATCTTTGGCTCTGTTTTAAATGCTAACAACGAGTAACATTGTTGTATAAGAATTTCAAGCAGTTTAGTATATTAAATTAAAATTACATACTATGATTTTTGTGATAAAAGTCAATTTGTAATACACACATGTCCATAAATACCGGAATTCGCAACTAAAGGTGCAGAAACAAATCAAACAGTCCGTACAACGCCGAGGCATGCTGAGGATCACATTAGCGAGCTGCTCTTGAGAAACAGAGCTCTACTCAGCAAACAATGTTCTTCGAAGTTTCGATACAAATGTAGGATGTCGTTGATGGGCTGCGATTCTTCTGCCAATCATACCACACATTCTCTAACGGATTCAGGTCTGGTGAGAATTCTAGTCATTCCATAAGGGTGATATCCTCTGATTCAGGGCAGTCGTTGACATTGTTCGGTTAGAACGGGTGTTGTAATCCATAAACATAAATTCAGCTCCCAAAAGCAATCCTAAACAAACGGACATGTTCCAGAGTGATATCCCGATAAATTTGGTCTGTCACGGTTTCAATTTAAGCTTACAGCTCTATTCTGGAGCCCAATATAATGCTTTCCCAAATGAACATTCCTGCACCACCATAAGGTTGGCGTTCAGTGATGTTACCTTGGTGATATACTGGGTACCTGGATTTTTCCATACGAACGTCAGACGCAAATCGAACTGCAAGCTAAATCTTGACTTGTATTGCCGTCAGCGGAATAAGTCTGACAGGCTTGCAGGCTTATAAACCATACTGTTCCAAACATCTGTACACAGCTTGCTTTAAAATGGCCATACACGTAGCAGACGATAGCTGCCGTGGTCCGTTTGTTTCTTTTGGCGGTTACTCCAAAATGCAGGTCGTCATTTTGCGTAATTACTTAAGAATGACCTTTACCGTAACGTCTATTAACATTTCCATCATCTTGGAATCATTGCCACATCCTGAAGATGACATTTTGGGTGATTCCGAGTTCCCCGGCTTCTGCTATCTGTGTATGCCCGCATTTCTGGCTGTCGATAATTCTACCACTTTAAACATCATCTATATGCTTCCTCTGTGTCATACCTGTGCGGTCGTGATAGTGAGCGCAGTACGATTCGGTTGTGAACACGTTTAATTCTTTGTTACACACAAGTCCTTATAAACCCCTCTCTTACGTTCTCGTCATTGTGGCGTACGTTCAGCATCATCAGGCGCATTCCTGTAATTTGCATATAATGATTGACCATGTGTGTGATATTTCAATAGTGTCTTGTGTATACATTATTTATTGATCTTTCTCACTTCTGGGTGTGTGAAATGGGATGACATAGATTTCAGCCGTAAACTGTGCTTAAATGAGCTAATTAAACATATTTCTTTTTTAAACATTAAAGAGAACTTGGAGTGATTGAAATATTTGACTATCGTGTTTACAACTGTATGACTTATGTATGCTAAATTAAAACATTATGCAAATATATCTTCTTCAGCTGTATTTGTTATGCATAATTATGTGCTAAATTGTTTCTCTAATATATAAAAAATATATGTTATTTATCACCTATACGTAAGTTTCAAAAAATTTGGAATTCTTGTAGCTAAAATGCCCTAAACTGTAGTACTATAACAAGCATTTCATACTATGCTCAATTCTATCGGGTCCAAATGGCAGCTGAATAGTTAGAACTCTGGCCTTCAATTCAAGAGCTCGTGGGTTAGTTTCCCATCTCTGGAGTGGTTGTCTTTTATGATTTAGTCTAATCTAAACTGTAGATCTCGGTTCATCAACCCTCGTGAGCAAAAAGTGACCGTAGACTGATAAAAAATCCAAAACAATTCAACCTAAAGGCGCAGTTTACGATATACATTTGTAATGGTTTTGAGTCCTGTTTGAGGTGGGATTTTAAATGTTAATGATTTAAGAGAACTAAATGAAAGCAGTGATATAAAGTGGTTTGTATTAGTAATCCTATAAGAATGTAATTATTCTTAAGCAGTTTAGCATTACACACAATTTCAATAATATATATATATATATATATATATATATATATATATATATATATATTGCCGCACAGAGAAAGCTTTCCAACGAGCTCAGTGGCCGAGTGGTCAAAGCACGCGATCCAAATCCAGAGGTTGCGGGTTCGATACTAGCCATGGCTGTTGTATCCAAAGTATGGGTTTTTTGTTTGTTTCTTTAATTATTGTTTCCTTATGTTCTCCAACATTCTAGACCTTTCTTTGTTATGTTAATTAGTTGTTTCTCGAATATTCTATTACTGTATAAAAGCTTATACCCACTAGTCGTGGGCAACTTCTCGACTTTGTAAGGTTACAAGTCGCTACTTTTTTTCAATAAACTTGTTTGTTTAAATCCAACGGTGTGTTCACTTAAATCTTCGTGACAAATTTGGTGGAGGCGCCGGGTACAGATTTCACCATCGTGGATAATTCTGAAAGTATTCGCAGAAGTCTTCATTTAAGAGAATTGCCCCCGGAATTTGGTCTCTACGTTCAGATCGAGGTTCCAGATCGAGGGAAGAAGGAGATAATGACCGAAGATACGAAGCCTGTCGTGGTAACTCCTACCCACCAGCTACTAAGGAGCCCATCAACCTTCCGTGGAGAGCCTGGAGATGACCCGCGGAAATGGCTTACAGAATACGATCGGGTGGCCAAGTTCAACAAATGGGATGAAATGATGTGCCATGAGAACGTCTATTTTTTCCTAGACGGTACGGCCAAGCAGTGGTACATAAATAATGAAGATGCCTTGGACTCCTGGGACGCATTCAAGAAAGGTTTAAATGAACTTTTTGGTGATCGTCAGAAGTACACAAAGAAGGCCGAAGAGCAACTGAAATATAGGGCTCAAAAGGCAGGAGAGACTACGCAGTCCTACATTCAGAGTGTATTAGGGTTTTGTCACGAGGTCAACCCTTCGATGTCCGAGGACGAAAAAGTGTCGCACTTAATGAAAGGCGTTGCTGAGGATATTTACCAGGTGCTTTTAATGAAAGAAGTTAAGACTGCGGCTGACTTCATCAAGTGGTGCAACTACATTGAAGACATGAAACAGAAAAGAGTTGGTCCAAGAAGATTTCAAAGACTACCAAATGTCGTACCAGTAGCAGCCATGGAGGACGAGCCAGACTTGGTGTCCCTTATCCTCAGAATTGTACAAGAAGAGGTTCATCGAATGGTTAATCGACCCGACGAGTTTCCGGACTCCTATTCCCAGCCGCTACAGACCGTCATCCAAGACGAAGTCGAAAGAGTTTTGGCCCCAGTTGTCGCAAAGTCTGCAGACACCCAACGACGTCCCACTTATGCAGCCGCTGTGACGAGGGAACCTAGTAGCCTTGTCCAGAAATCAGCACCGCAGCCAAGGAAAACTGACCTTTGGAGAACGGCCGACAACAGACCAGTTTGTTTTCACTGTAGACGCCCTGGACACGTCATACGCTATTGCCGTGAGAGGAAAGCCGTTTTTGACAATTATCGAGCCCGCCAACGGAACTTTGACGACGCTGACGCTGAAGAAGAGTTGCGCTGACCAAGCCTCGTACGCCGTTCTTCACCTAATCCTGTTAGAGGCCGATCACCAACCCGTCGTTTCCGATCACCGTCGCCATATCGTCGATCAAGTCGGTCTCCAAGCCGTAGGAAACGAGAAAAACTGAGCACAGCGACCTTTCGGGGAGGTGAAGCCGCATGTAATGAAAATCCTCCATCAGCCGCAAAGATGACAGGTAACCACCTCGACGTCATGGTAAATAATCAGCCGATCCGTGCCCTAGTGGATTCGGGAGCTTCATTTTCTGTCATCTCCGATAAGTTTCGTCGATCTTTAAAGAAAGTTATGTTTACTGACCCCAAGAACACTATACTGAAAGTCGCTAATGGCAGTTTTATTAGGCCAGTGGGAAAATGCGTTTTGCGTGTCGTTATAAATGGACGAGAGCTGCTGTTTGAATTCATCGTTCTACGGCATTGTAGTCACGACGTAATCCTCGGATGGGACTTCTTGGAAGCTTCTCAAGCCGTGATAGACTGTGGCTGGAATGAACTGTTGTTGGAAAATACTGACCTAGAAACCACTGCGCTAGACGCTTGGAAGCTGTATGCCACGAAGGACTACAAGCTTCAGCCACGATCATTGACGAGAATAGCCGTATCAGGACTAGATGTCGGAAGAAACATAAGCGTAATCGTAGACAGCAATAGACATTTGCTGCTTGAAAGAAACCTTGTTGTACCCTCCATGGTATCCTTATACCATAATGGACATGGTGAAATTTGGGTTGCCAACATGCAGGCCAACGATCAAGTCATTCCTAAAGGGATGTACATAGGCGAAGCTGAGCTCCTGAATGACGGGCATGTATGCGAGATTGATGATACAACAAAAAGTAAAAGTACACTGCAGGAGTCGACGAATTCCAGTATAGATTATACCATAATGATATTCCCTGAGTTGAGCAGCGAAAGAAAACGCAAATTAACCGAACTCTTACAAACCTTTTCTGGAATCTTTACAAAATCTAACAAGTCGTCAGCCGCAAAGACAAATGTGAAACATAGGATCAATACTGGTGATCATGCTCCAATCTACCAAAGGGCTTACCGAGTTTCACCGACTGAAAGGCGCATAATTCGGGAAGAGGTTGACAAAATGCTTGACCAAGGTATTATCCAGCCATCTGAGAGTCCCTGGTCATCCCCCGTCATACTCGTGAGAAAAAAAGATAAAAGCGTGCGTTTTTGCGTAGACTATCGAAAACTAAATAGCATCACGAGGAAGGATGTTTATCCTCTACCCCGCATTGATGACACTCTAGACTGTTTAAAAGGCGCCAAGTTTTTTTCTTCCATGGACCTCCGATCTGGTTACTGGCAGTTAGAAGTGGATGAAGCGGATCGTGAAAACACGGCATTTATTACCCCAGAAGAATGATGGATAATTTGCTACGCCATCTCAAATGGACTATGTGCCTGTGTTATCTGGACGACATAGTAGTTTTCTCAGAAACTTTTGAAGACCACCTTATCCGGTTAAAAACAGTTCTGGAATGCATTCAAGAAGCTGGACTCATACTTAACCCCAAGAAGTGCCTTTTTGCTGCCCTAGAAGTGAAAATACTAGGCCATCTCGTATCCAGTAACGGTGTCCGTCTAGATCCTGACAAAGTGAAAGCCGTGAGCAACTTTCCTACTCCACAGAACGTACATGACGTACGAAGCTTTCTTGGACTTTGCTCGTACTTCCGAAGGTTTATTAAGGGATTTTGCTATCTCGCCGAGCCCTTGCAATTACTGTTGAAAGGTGATGCGAAATTTCATTGGGGTCCTAAAGAGATAAAGGCTTTCGAAAACCTGAAGGGGGCGCTTACATTTGATCCAGTATTGGGGATATTCGACGAAAGATGCCTTACAGAAATTCATACCGACGCCAGCGGATATGGTATTGGAGCAGTTCTGGTTCAAATTGAGAATGAAGTCGAAATAGTCATAGCATACGCCTCTAGAACCCTGACAAAAGCAGAAAGAAATTATTCTACTTCAGAACGAGAATGCCTTGCCGTCGTATGGGCAATTAATAAATTCCGGCCATACCTGTTCGGAAGACATTTTACCGTTGTTACGGATCATCACTCACTCTGCTGGCTTATGAATCTAAAAGATCCCTCAGGCAGGCTGGCGAGGTGAGCTCTTCGCCTTCAGGAACACGATTTTTCGGTAAAATACAAATCTGGGAGGAAGCATAATGATGCTGACGCTCTCTCGAGAAATCCAGTGGATGAAGCGACTGAGACGCAAGACCAATGTTTAGCTGTAACCACGAGTATAGACCTCGCTATCGAACAGAAGAAAGATCCAGACATGGCAAAAATAATCCTTCCAAAGATCGGCCCCTCAACCGAGGAGAAGAAATTTGAGTTAATTGACGGAGTCTTATGCAGAAAGAATTTTGATCCAGCCGGGAAGCCATGGTTGCCTGTTATTCCCAAGCATCTACGAGCGGACATACTTAAACATTTCCACGACGCTCCTACCGCAGGGCATCTTGGCTTTGCGAAAACATACGACAGAATCAGGAAAAGATTTTATTGGCCGGAGATGTATCGGAATGTTGTGCGGTACGTCATGCATTGTCGAGAATGCCAACGGAGGAAATCAGTTCCGCAACCACCACCTGGACGCCTGGTTTCCATCCCTCCTACTGTCACACCTTTCCACCGCATTGGGATAGATCTGCTTGGGAGGTTCCCTAAGTCTGCCCATGGAAATAAATGGATCGTGGTCTGCACAGATTACTGTACACGCTATGCAGTAACCAGAGCCTTACCAACTGCTGAAGCCGAAGAAGTCGCCAAGTTTCTGCTCGAAGAGATTCTTCTGAGACATAGAGCTCCTCGAGTCATTATTACAGATCGTGGTGCCGTTTTCCAGTCCAGACTTGTGTCCGCACTAGTCGAATTGTGCCATATCGATCATCGAATGACGACGGCGTATCATCCCCAAACGAATGGATTGACGGAGTGCTTTAACAAAACTCTAGCTGGTATGTTGTCCATGTACGTTGATATCGAACAGAAAAACTGGGACGAAATTTTGCGACGTTTGCTTACAACACCGCTAAGCAGGAGACAACAGGATTTACGCCGTTCTACCTGCTCCATGGACGTGAAGCCGAAACGACGCTGGATACAATGTTCCCATTCTTGCCGGATGATGCAACGGACGATTACTTAGTCAAGACTATTTCCAGGGCAGAAGAGTCGAGACAATTGGCCAGAACGCATACTCTGAGAGCGCAAGATAAAGACCGTCGACATTATGATTCCAAACACCGAATGGTGTCCTATAGTCCTGGAGACCTCGTATGGGTTTATACCCCAGTCCGAAAGGTCGGTCTTTCCGAGAAGCTCTTAAGGAGGTATTTTGGGCCCTATCAAGTGCTACGCCGTTTATCCGACGTCACCTACGAAGTGCAAGATTTTGATCCTGTTTCCCGGAAAAGGAAACTAAAAGATGTTGTCCATGTTTTGCGTATGAAGCCATACCATGATCCGGCGAAGCAGACCGACATTGAAGACGGACGAAATCAAGGTGTCATTCTTCCGGAAAAGAAGGCAGAAGTTTACAAAGGACCTTTAACACGCTCAAGATCCAAATAGCAGCGAGACGCTGTCTTTTTGAGAGAGGAGCAATGCCGCATAGAGAAAGCTTTCCAACGAGCTCAGTGGCCGAGTGGTCAAAGGACGCGATCCAAATCCAGAGGTTGCGGGTTCGATACTAGCCACGGCTGTTGTATCCAAAGTATGGATTTTTTGTTTGTTTCTTTAATTATTGTTTCCTTATGTTCTCCAACATTCTAGACCTTTCTTTGTTATATTAATTAGTTGTTTCTCGAATATTCTATTACTGTATAAAAGCTTATACCCACTAGTCGTGGGCAACTTCTCGACTTTGTAAGGTTACAAGTCGCTACTTTTTTTCAATAAACTTGTTTGTTTAAATCCAACGGTGTATTCACTTAAATCTTCGTGGCAATATATTTATAATTTTCTATCTTATTTATATATTTAATAATTTTATATATTATACTTAATTTATACTTTTCTA
Organism: Latrodectus hesperus; assembly: GCA_037975125.1. Lineage (NCBI taxonomy): Eukaryota > Metazoa > Arthropoda > Arachnida > Araneae > Theridiidae > Latrodectus > Latrodectus hesperus. The sequence continues at coordinate 77,783,773 of CM075854.1, forward strand.
CTTTTGAGTGGTAATAATTTCAATTTTCTGTCTTTGAGTATATAGATAAGCATTCTATAATAATATATATTTTCTACTTTTCCTTAAAACCAATAGCCTAGCTGACAAAGGCTCGTTCACGTACTATTATACACTAATGAATAAAATGCATATCTAAAATAGATGCTATGGCAGTTTAGTAAATTAGGAAATGGTTCTTGTCATCAATTCTGAAGATAACTAAACAATTAGTTCGATTTACATAATAAAAGCAAATGAGTGGCATGTTTTAACTTGAAAGAAATCCTTCTAGAGGAATATAATGAACTCGGACATAATTATTATGCATTGTAATAATGCATTAAATGTTATAAATTTTTATTTTGAATGAAAAAATATACATACTCTGTTGAATGAGTTCTTATTTTAATAGAAATATATTTCCAAATAAGGAGAAAAATGGCCTTATTAAACATAAAAAATAAGTAGAAAATTTTCATAGGTAATATAACAGACGGAGAAAACTTCTCAGAGTAAAGTTGAGATATGAATATTAAAATTTCACTTTTTTATTTGTGTACTTGTAATTCTTGGTTTGCTTGTCACTCAACAGTCATTTTTAGCATAAATTAATAATAATAATAATTGGTAATAATTTAAATCGATGGAGAACTTGAAAAATAATTTTCATTGTATCAGTTTTGGAAAAAATATTTTTACAAACTTACATTGCTTGGCTGAGAATATTTCTTATGTTATTAAAAAAACATCAAGTATATAATTTTTTATTTTAAATTAAATAAATTAATTTAAATTAAATCTTAAACTCCATTGAGCCTTTTAATTTCATTATCTCAGATAATAAAAATGTCTTTTTCTAATAGGAAAGTCGCACTTCAAATAATCCTTACTATTTCAACATCAATTGTTATTTTGCTCAGTAAATTAAAATTAAATCTGACATGTTTACCATCAAACACATGCAACAGATCACCTAGATGACTACATTTTTAAGTGTAGAACGAAGTAGTTTGGAATGATCCGACACTGATTAAGAATAATTGATTAATTTGTTCAGCAAGAATAAGGAAAATGCATGCAGTAATATTAATATATCAGATTAATGTTTTTCTTAACAAATACTTATATCTGTAATATACATTAACATGTTTTCATTGATCAAAAAATTGTGAATTTTTTAAAACAATTACATTGATATGTAGAATATATAATATATTTTTAATTAATTCTAAATTAACGTAAATGCAATTGTTCCATTGACACACCGTTCCGGATCCAATTCTATTTTTGATTTTTTTAAACTATATTTTTTTTATCTCAAATTTAAAAGTATAACTTTAGCTTTTAAAATTATCTACATTTTAGATTATTTTAAAATAGGTTATTTTATGTGTTGTTATTTTCATTATATTTTTATTAAAAGTTTATTCTATATATTATTACTGTTTTTGTGAGGGTGGGACGCCAGAAAAATATCGTACTCTGGTGACTACGCCACTGCCATGTCCTTCCGCAAGTGTGGCTTGGATATGAAAAGGAGGGATCAGGGGTCGACCTCATCAGTTGATCATGGTTCATTACGAGATGTTTGGTGATAGGCGATATATGTGAAACACATTAACTTTACGTATAGCCTGGGGTTCGCTTGCATCGCTATGTATATCGTCAACCTGGTTTTGCCTTCAGTGTAAAATGGTTTATATGGTATTTAAATTTCTCTCACACATCTTTCTAAAATGCATAACCTGTACATTGATCAACTAATATAATATTCCACAGATTTTGCTGCATTTTCTCTTTTCTTACGTACAGATCTTGCTTGCGGAATTGTGCACACTTATTTTATACTCATTAGATAGTGTATACTCACACATTGTATGTAATCTTCAAGGTTTCTTTAGAGTCCATTAAATTGCACTGTTTATCTAGGCTAATTATTCTTCTCAAAATTTATCGCTTGTTACTCACGTCTTGTCACTAAATTGAAAACAACTTCCCCTGAATACAGTATTCTCAGTTACGCCAATTCAACGTTGGTAATGTGTGAAAGGAACATAATCTGTCATGCACCAATAATAGATTCAAACAGTCCTGCGAAATATAGCAGCAGTTATAGCTAGTCATGAAGACGACAATACCAACTAATTTTATGATTTTTTCCTCCTAGATTTTCAGCTGATTATACTGGGTACAATCTCTGACATAAATTTAGCGTTAATATCTCTTGTCCTTATCAAGATTGTATTTTTCATGATCAGTAGTAGAAATTCGAGTTAAATTCGTTAGCACTGCTGGCCACCCAAACTGCAACACCTTGAAGGAAGTATGTAAATCATGGGAAATTTACATCATAGGTTTGAGGCTATAAGATGTACAAATCTTTAGCATATCAGCACAGCGCACATCACGGGAAACTAGTGTCATTGCATTATATAAATGTAGAAGAGATTGCCGATTTGAAAAGCAGCAATTAATTTTTGTGTGTTTTATTTGCGTAAACTCTTTTACTATGCCTTGTAGAAGATATAGCGTGTCTTACGATCAAGTTTCTGAATTCGACCATGATAGAATATCAGCCTATAGGGGTTATGTATTATACTTCAGAGAAATCGGTGACGTAATATGATGAAACTATGCAACTGTGATGTGGATCTGTAATCGTTGTAGGGAGAAGCGGGACCGATCACACTCACCTTTTTTCACCCTTATAAATGAGGACAAACAATGTGCGTCTGACAATGACGGATCGTTCAGCCACATCACGGACCATAGCTCAACAGATTCAATCTGTTCCGAATTATTCGGTGTCCAATCCTATTATTCAACGTCGCTCGCAGCTGAAAGGAAAGTCCGGAAGTTGTCCACTTCATTTTCTCTTGACTCAAAATCAAAGATATTTCTGCCGCCAGTGGTACAACGTACACCGGAATGAAATGACACTGTTTGTATTGACGAATCCACCGCTTCTGTCGCAGCACTACGAAACAGTGATTCGAGCCTGGAGACACCATGGTGAGAAACTGTTGAACTTTTGTGCTATGCATCGCTACTCTGTATCGGCACTGGATAACATAGTTTGAGGTGGAATTGGATTTCACTCCCAAGAGGCTGTAATTTCAGTAACTTGAGTTTTGTATAACGTGTTACCTTGCAAATGAAATTTGCTTTAATATCTCTGATCTTTCTTAGTGTTGCATTTTGGATGATACACGTTAATTTTTTATTGAATGATGATTTCGGGAACTGCAAAAGTAATCTCACTTTAATTGTTGTGATTATCTCGCGAGCTACCACTCTTTTTCTAGAAAATGTATCGAAATTTTTGTGCGAATTTATTTTTTAATCATTGCATGAAAACGAATTTTATAGTTTTACAACTTTTGATTAATTGGTATTTATGAAACATAAAAAATAATTATCTAATAAGGAAGAATTCCTTAAAATTATCTGACATATTACTTTCGTTGATGCATTTTTGCTAAATTTGTTTAAAATTATACCTCTTTAAAAATAAATGTAAAATACAATGAACACTTTTAGGAGATATAAAAGAAAATTGACGGTGTTAAAGATATAAAACTTGTTATAAAATTTATTTGTATAAGAGTCTTTAAATTAATTCGGGAAATTTTAAATAGCAAAATTTCTTTAAAGTTCACGAATCAATTTTCAGACTTATTACATTAGAAGCTTGATTTAAAAAAAAGAAAATAATAACTTTTCTATTTCTGTTTGGTACACAGAAAATTGAAAGCATAAAAATTTTTTAATTTATAGTATATGGCCCGAAAAATTCAGTTCATTTTGAAATAAATCATACTAAATGATTAGTGATGCTAATATAATCTTATTTCTTCAGCCATTAGTACAGAGGGTATTAACATATTTTTAGAACGATTTCGATAAAGTATTAAAAAAGTAACTGTTTTAGAATAAAAATTTTTCGCAACAGCTAATTATTTGAAATGAGAAATATCATCTGCTACTTTTAAATTTATTCTTCTTTCAAAATGTCCCATGTAAACAAGCTTTGGATTGAAGGATTTGTTTTTGCGCTTTCCGAAGAGAAATGTTCTTATTCCAAGATTCAAAAACGGTATGAAATTCATGATATTAAAATTTCTAAGTGCAAAATAAGCAACATTATTAATCGGACTGGTAAAAACCGACAGTCATTATTTCTACCTGGAAAGAAGACTCCAAACGAATATCCAAAAAAGGTACGTACTGTTTCAAATATTTCTAAAGTGAAATAGCTGATAACAAGAGAAAATCCACCAACACATAAAACAATTGCAAAGTCTTTAGACACATCTGTCGCAACAATAAATAAAATAATAAACCAAGATTTACAACTTAAAAAAGCTAAAAAACATAATGTTCAACAGCTTTTGCCGAGACATGTGGCTCAACGCAAAACGTTTTGTAGAATCCTGTCTGAAAACCATTTAGCGGGAGATAAATGGAGATGCATTGTGACCCTCTTGGTGAAGCATGAGTTTACTAAAATGACTGCAACAAAAAAAGTCTATTTGCTATAGAAAACGAGGAGACAAAATGTATTAACCTGGTTCCGTCAATGTAAAGAAAGTTTCAGTAAGGGGTTTATGATTCTCGCAGGTTTCTCCTACTATGAGAAATAAAAATTAAAAATAATAGAAAAAATGTTAAAATCAACTCATCATACTATCAGGAGAAGGTTTTACGTCCAATATTTACAGAAGAAATTCCACTTCTTTACCCCAATGACTTTCAAGGATTGAAACTTCATCAAGACAAAGCTACGTGTCAGATTTCGAAAACTACCACTGCATTCCTTGATAAAAATGAAGACTAATTGTAATGTAAAAGACTAATAATGTATTGCATATATACCTTTTCAACATATTCCTGCGAATTCCCCTGACGTTTGTGTCTTTGGTCTGTTAAAAAGAGCTCTTTCTAAACGCAAACCCTCCACGATAGATGGACTCTTGAAAGTAGTGGAAGAGGAATGGAAAGCAATACCCCTGGAAATTTTACGAAAATCTCTTCTATCATGGAAATCACGATGCAGACGTATAGTCCAGAAAAAAGGCTATCAGATCGAACATTTAAAAAAATAGTCTTTACATTTTAAAGATTAATGAAACAACTCCAAAATCGTTCTAAAAATGTGTTAATACCCTCTGTAAAATTTCAGAAAAATAAATATTCATTACACTGAGTAAACTGTTTTAATAAAAAATACTTTTAATTAAAATGAATGCGCTAAAATATTATTGTTATACAAAAATATTTGACAAATTTGATTTTCATTAAAATGCGTTTACTGTTTTATTTATTATATCATTCTGCATCATTTGTTAAAACATTAAGGGGAAAGAATTTTAATTTATAGATTATAATTAGAAAGTAAAACAAATGAAGAACAAAGCAAAAAATTAAAATTATTTAGATGTAAATAAAGTTTACGTAATGGGGAATCATAAATATTTCCAGTAATTTAATTACCATAAAAAACAAATCGCACGCAATTTAAATTAATATGTAAGACAAATAAACTAGAGTTTGCTAAATTAATGCAAAATATATTTAAAAAGCAAAACATAAATTGTTCAAATTTTAGAGATGATAAATATGTATGTATATATAATATGTAGAGACAAAAATATGCCTAGTTTGAAAATCCTTTTAAAAACACACGATAATTAGTTGTGTTAAAAATTATTTTCTCTTATTTCTTTTCTTTTAATATCCTTTTTAAATTAAAAAATAATGGCTTTCAACTTTAAATAAAAATGTATAATGTATTAATTTCATTAGAAAAAAATTGGATCTTAATCATGAGAGAAATGTCTAAATTTTTCTGTTGATTTTTTTTAAACACTACAATACAAGAATTTTGACATATTAAAAATTTCAAACATGTTACCTATGTCATTCAAATACAGCTAAATGTATTTTTCATAGTATAATTCTCTCTTTCCATGAAGCTATAATTTCATTTCAAAAGTTGTTTTCATTTACAACAACATTAGCTGTAGAAATGGCAGACACGTAGTAAAATTTTCAAAAAATATTAAGCAATCAATTAACATTAGTTTCTCCGTTACTTTTATTTACATGCACTATTTCGATTAAGTATGCATAATTGATAGTTTGAAAGAGATTCGCAATCATTCGCACGTGTAAATCGACATTCGATCCATATAAATCTCGAAAGTGAATTATTTTTCTATTGATCAACTATTTATAAAAGTCGGCACCCCTTTATCAAAAGATACCAATGCACTACGTATATACTTTTAAGTTCTTTCTAGTGTTTTTTCTATGTGTAACAGAAAGTTTACTTGCTACTGGTGATGAATCCAGCGCGCTGAGAATTTGTGAGAGTTTCGCAAACAGTAAGTTGCTTATGTTCGTTTCAACATGATTGCTTTAATTTCTTTTTATATCGCTTTATAACTTATTAATAAGAAAAGAGAGAAAAAGAAATTTAAATTTTTGTCTCATCCAAAAGTTTAACGACTAGTCTCCGTAAATAAGTCTAAGAAACAGTTATATCCTCATATTTTATTCAATGCTTCAGTTTTCTTTTTAATATGTATAATTTAATGCAGTATAAAATGTAGTAATTATTTTCTAATAAATAATGATAATCATCACTGATAATTAATATTGAAATGTAAAATTTAGTCTTTAATAAGTACTTATCGTTTTTTTTTAATATATAGAATGCATTCCCTCAAGTATTGAATACAATTAAAATTATTTCGATATTTTCCCTGTCAAACTTTTGATTTTAAATTTCATATAAGAAACTTATTTTCATAGATTATCTTTAAAAAATAAAATATATACTATAATCTGTGATAAAAAATGTTTTAAGAAAGTAATTAAAATTTGGTTTTCTCTAATAATTAATAGACCTTCTTAATTTATCATGGTCAGACACTCTTCCATAGCAAATCGTTCACACCTGTGTTATAACATTCGTTTCTGATCATTTGAATTCATTTTGAGATTATATGTAAATATACATTTTCAATGGAATTGCAGCGTAACAAACATGGATTTGGACAAAAAAAAAATTATAAGTACCGAAGCTTTGATCTCACAAATTATATTTGAAATAATGTAGAAAGTAAAAGCTAAACTATCAGAAATTCTAGTTGCTTGGCTTCCAGTTTGAAATCCTTAAGATCTCAGAACTATCTCAAGCAAGTTTGAATCAAAAGTAGCATTATAGGAGTATTTCTACTTTTTTTACTATGTTGGTCTTAAAAGTTGATTGCTGATTATAATCTACAACTTCTGAACTGTATTTCTTTAAAATAAAACACCTGTGTTTATGGTATTCGATCATTTTTAGTAAAAATGTATGGAAAGAATTTCGACAAAATAAGTATTTAGGTAGCTATTATAAAAAAGCAATAATTTTTAAGGTATATTCAACAGATGGAGAGCATGGGATGACAATGTATAAATATTAAACTGACCATAAAATCCAGTAAGAGCTATATTATCAGGGCTTTCATTTGAATTCATGCGATTCATACGAAACACTTTCTGATTAAGATAGCATAGCATAATTTAAACGTAAAATACTACCTGGAACTAAATGTATGGGATATTTCATTTCGAAAATCGTTAAATAATTAGTAGGTATTTGATTCACATTATCAATATTAGACTGAGAGTACATAATGTTAGGCATTTTTAGTAATTATATTATCTTGAGCTGCTTGAAGTTTGACTTGAATGAGGCTTTTTCAAAACCCCTTATGTTTTTGAATTACCTGGCTGTTTATGGACTTGTGGAGTTGGTCTAGTGCTGGAATTGGACCATCTAGGATTAGCAACAACAACAGTAATTATATTTCAGACATTACATTACATAAGTGACTATTTTCTGACAGACAGCATTTATTTAACAATAGAGTTCATCGATGTCTGTTTAGCGTAGTCAATGTTGATAGACGAGCAATACTCTGGCTCGTGTAGTTACTCTAATCAATCTAGGACGTAGAACAAGTATGCAGGTCAGAGCACTGAAATCATTTATTTCATTTCATAAATAATTTTCAATCCTCCAATTCCACTTTAACTAATTGTTAAATAAAAAAAAGTTTAATGATTTGTTAGAATTTGTTTAAGTGATCGCAAATGCTAATTTCACTGCTTTTTTAAGCCGGCTGTAAATATAATATTGGCCATTAAAATTATTACATTGTGCAATAACAGAATGATATTTATAATGCACTTGGGTTATAGTAAAACGAACAAATCATTAAAATTTTTGGTAAAGGTATTGAAAAATCATTATCCTCAGCTAAACTTCTGGTTGTAATAGCAATACTAATCCCCCCCCTGAGTATGAAGCCAAAAAGATTACATAGCATCTGTTGTTACAAAAGTCTATGCAGCTTCAACATTATGTCCTTGTTTATCAAATTTAGTGACTGGGGAGTGGTGGGGTACCAGTGTCTTAGCAACCATTTACCACACTTTTAATTGATGTAAATAAGAGTGTGCTGGCTAGGGCTACAGTAGGAAGATCATTAAAGTACCAGCAACATACAGTCATAAATTAGCCAACTGAAATAGTATCACAAAAGTTTCGTAGATAAGAGAAAAGTTAAAGCAGTTGATCAGAAATGCAATAGCTGTTATTCGGAGTGTTGGCAATACTATCAAAAGATGATTAAGATGTGTACTCAACGGCAATCCGAAATCATCATTCTAAGTGATGGTCTAATGTGGGGAATTAATTGAAATATGTACGCTGTTCACAATACTGCTGTATATAAATGCAGCTATTCTGATACTGTATATAGAAATTGGATTCCTCTAAAAACACCACTCTACATCATTTCTGTATTTAGGTTCGACGTTGATCATTATAAACCATGGAGGACCATTATAAGTGGAGCCGCCCTATTTATCAGTGCTTGACGTATGTCCCATATCCCTTCTGTCTTCCAAAACATTACACTAAAACCTGTTGTTTACTATTAAGCCTCTTGTTGAATTAAAATATTTGAAAGAAAATATACTTATTTAAACTTTATTGTTTAAACAGAAATTATTTTAATGAATGTTTATTGAATAATCATTATAAAAGAAAAATTTCATCTGTAAGCAAATTAATTTAAAGGAAATTAATTTTATAAGTTTAAGAATACATTTAATTATTTTGCTAGTGAATAAATTCCAATTTTTTAATACAAAAGTACCGAGTTTTTTACATTACATTAATATTAAAATATCATACTTCTTGAGAAGATATTTTTATCTTATATAAATCTTATTAAATATAATAAAATCAAGATTTATTGAAATTCAATTTTAGGTAAAAAAAATATTTTATTTCTCACAATCATATTATATTTATAACATTTTTCATGATTATAAATATAATATGATATTTAATTTAATTCAATATTCAAGTACTTATCTCAAAATTAATAAGGTGAATAACATGCCTAAAATGTCTTTATTGAAATGCATAATATTTTAATAATTAGCAAAAATATAAAATAAGCACTTAACTATCAATAAAAATAACTTTTTTAAGAATAGTAAGTAATTTAGATCACTTTTACTTCGGTGTGTGCAATTTAAATGAAAATAATGCTTGCCTATACTGTGTTCTCAATAAGAAAGCACTGTTTCTCTTGAAAGACAAAAGTGGGCGTAGTATCGTCTGCTAGCTACTTCACCGGAGGTCATGATATTTTGCGCGGTTAGAACTACTCCTCTCTTTATATTCCTTCCTCCATGTCATAAACGCTCTTCTTTGTTATTTAGCGTTACGGGTAATAAATATAATTATATTCAAACTAAAAATTCATACTGCTGTTAGTTTCAAGAAACTTTCCACATAGACTCTTGTTATTGGCCGAACGATCTCATTGCTTGATGCAAAATTCAAGACGTGGTTGTACGCACTCTCAAAACAATGCGAATGTTATATTTATCTTCTTTGTGGTATGTGACGGGTTAAAGGTGATATTCAGCCTAACATTTTGTAAGGTTGTCTTCAACTCACTAATGTCATATTCAGTCGACAATTTTCGGAATGCGACCAACAATAACTGTGGTAGGATAAACACCGATTTCGCTATGCTAACATTCAAATTCCCTCAATGTCAGATACGTGCCATAAACATTTCTCCTTCCTTCACGAGGCTTAATAACAACTTTACTAATTAAAAAGCAATGCAGTTGCTATAAGAGCAACATACTATAAAATGTTTTTCTTTCTTTTTTTTATTTTTTTTCACATTACGACTGTTTACTTTGCATGAATAAGTTTAAAAGCAAATCATTTGCATATCACATCATGACAATATGTCATACCATTTTCATGAAATTAACGTGTTGCTTTCCTGGTATAATAATTTTAAAAGTCATTTATATTCAAGTTGATTCATTAACTATATTATAAATAAGTATGCTACTTTATATATATATATAAAGTAGCATACTTATTTATTATATTTAATTTTCTGCATGTGATTTTTTCATTTACTTAAGTTTTGTAGTTTAACCAGGAAAAAAATTTTTAAATAAAAATTTTTCTTTTGCTGATTTTCATATTTTGCCCTGAAAATTAATCTCCCACGAAGCTTCGTTTTACGGCAGGAAACATTGAGAGTTGCATAAGAGAAAATAATTTCTTTCAACATAAAATCAATGAAATTTATTTTTTGCTGATTCGAAACAATCCATCATAGATGAGTCTTGTGTTTTATGATATTTTCAAAATAACTTTTAATGGAAAAGCAAAGTGATTTCTTTTTCTTTGGGGGGGGGGAGGAATTGAGGCATCCTTGAAGAAAATAATCCAATCATCGCGAAATGCTGTATGCAAATTTCTAATGTGAAGATTGCAGAGGATTAAATTTTCAATGCCAATGAATGTTAATTCGGATCATAATGCACTTATTTACTACGAAACTTGCATAATATACCAGCAGTAACAATTATGCAAGTTTTTCTTTGACTGAAAGTAACATTTTTCTCTGACTGTCCAGTAGATAAAACGAAGAGATTCCTTGGGACACAACGAATAAATAAACAGAGTAATAGGCCATGTTCATATAACAAACATGTTCATATGGTGAAGGTCACCTTTACCAAATGAACATGGTTGTTCGTAGTTTGTTGGAATCAAAGATTTCAAAAAGAAACTTATAGGCGAAGTGAAGGCTTGGAAGGTCAAGGCGTACAAATGCAAGGCAAGATCGGATGACTATGCGCTATACTTGAATTACATTTAGGTCATCACAGTTCAAATGTGCAATGTGCAACAACTTCTTCGACAGAGCTTACTTGTAGTGGCGACAGAGCTAGTGGTAGAACAGAGCTCTTCGGGGCACAAGATCCCCAGTTCGATCCCAGCACCAATCTTAAACAACGGGAGATAAATGGTGTGCTTATGCTTTCTGCACAATCACCTTCCGGGTAGGTGGTTAAGAATTTTCAGGGTTTCCTCCCTTCCGATACGTGAATACGGGCCTCTATCAAGGAAATAGTCCCTCCAGAAGGTAAATATGCGGGGGATGTAATGTCTTTGGCAGTCGACAATGCGATGTCAAAACTCCTTTCACATTACACACGGATCCTTCCACCATCTCAAGTCGTTTGATTGAGGTAAAACTATGCTCGCGTCGGTCTGTAAGACATTTGACTTTAACTTCACAACATTGGTGGAGTTGTTTGCCGTGACAATGTAGTTGATAATCATATTTTCCAGCAGACTGGTAGTGGATAGTGTTCAACGATGAATTTGAATTTTTTCAGAATGTTTTTTTTTATGTATTGGATGACCATCTCATTCATAAATAAAGGACTAGATGTCAATAGTCTCAATCAGCCTTTGTTTTATAAAGGTATACAGTCATTACTTCAGGTTTGATGGTGCTATCTCCAACAGCAGCCAGGCAGATTTTATCAACCCACATGCAATGTTAATAGCGCAACGATATGTTATTTATCTTGCGGCAGAAGACATTATTTTTATGACATTTCATGCTTGTGGCCAGTCTCCATATGACTCGCAGTTGATATTTGATTTGTCATTCTATGGACGCTTTCTACACACTAGATCCTTGTGACTCGTATATCTATACACATCCTCCATGTGATTTATACTCTTCCTAAGTAAGAAAGGTTACTAGACATTTCTCCAATCAATAATGTCTGAGATATCTTAAATCAAGAATTTGATTTTCTGAGATGTTTAGCACATTTTTAAATATTAGCAAAGATATAAAAATGATTGAGAATTCATATAAATGAATATTAAGTTTTGTATATTTATTTTACATATACGAAACTGGGGCATCTACAATATTTTATTGACGTTTTTATGTGAATCAGTTTCTCACAATTATATTAAAAATTTAATTAAAAATATAGCATAAAACTGATTCACAAGATTTTATTTAAAATATTTTGTTACGAATGTATTCGGAATTTACTTTTTCAAAACAAATTACAATAAATTATCTATAATTTATTGTAGTTTGTTTTCTTGATTTCTTGAATATTTTCTTTCATAAATTTTGCTAGAGTATGTTAGAAAAGTTTAGTTTGGTTTATCATTTTATCGTTACTTTTTGAATATGAAGATGAATTTTCCCCAAAACTAAAATTTAAAGTTTATTCTGAATTAGTACAATCCATTCCCAAGATGAAAATGCCGAGCTGGCAGCCGAATGGTTAGCGCTCTTGCCTTCGGTTCAACAGTTCGTGGGTTCGAATCCCACCTTGGGCATGGATGTTTGTAGTGGTTCGGAATCCACTATAAACCATAGGTCCCGATCTAATTAGCCCTCGTGTGCAAAAAATGACCGTTGAGCAACAAACAAACTAAACCAAGATGAAAATCGAACTCGAGATCTATTGAACTGTAGGCTAATTGATAGACAAATATAAGCAAATAAGAAAGTAGTTATTATGTCGGGAAATAATGCAGATCATTAGCCTTCACTTTAATCAAAAATCAACAAGTCTCAATATGAAAGTTCTATTAAGCAGTGGCTTATAAAATCTTCAGAAAAATGACCGTGTAGAGAACTTGGGTGCAGAGAGAAATAATCAAATATATGGATTCTAAACCCACTTTTTGCATTTTATAAACAGCGAAGTAAAATTTCATACGGTTACTTATTTTTCCAAATAATTACATTTAGAGAATTCAGGGAACAAAACTTGTCAACTTTTATAAATTATACTGATTTACACTGAGACTAGTTTTAATAATAACCTGAACTCTTTTGGCACTTTGTTTAAGATTAACATAATACTATTATAAGACCTCTTCAAGGCTATTTGGAACGTCTTCCACTTTTCATAGTTAGTTGTCTGACTTCAAGTATGGCAAGGGTGGAAATCTGGAGAATTCCAAGTCACCCAACTCGACTGATGTTCTTGTACACAGCATAGAAATATTCCGTCTACATCTTAACCAGAAACAAACCTGATACCCATTTTTCTAAAAATGGAGTTACCCCATTAGCCCGTGATTACTAAGATTCAGTTTAATAATGACTTACGTGATCAAATAAGCATTCATCTTCCAAAGCTGATTTTATCACTCAAGTCAATTATATTGCAGAGTTCTAATTGTGTGTGTCGAAAATTCCTACGAATTTTCAATAGTTTAAAGATAAATTAAGGAAATGCACATGAGATTTTGTGATCGGTTATTGCAAAAGCATACGATTATGTTTTAAGTCTTAATATATCAGATCATTAATAGATTATATCTCTTAAAATGTGGAATGAAGAGCAAAGCGTGATTTTTGGTGAAAATTTAAGTAAATATGTCCATTCATATAAACTTTCACCTACAAAAAAAGGCACTACAGAATTTTTCAGACTACAAAATAGTCTGGGGAAAAATTTTACATAACACGTTAGATCCATTATCGACCTGAATTATAATTTACTCATATTTAATGTGAAACATTTTGTTGGAGTTTCAATGCATTTCTAGACATACATTATTTGAAAGCAGATAAAGTCAGGATTCGTAGAATCACATTATACCCTTCTAGTCGTCTATTTCTAAGTTATATGATTTTTTTCGCCTATTGGAGACGTCCACCTCTCATTACTAAATAAACATTAACTTTTTATGAAGGAATTGGAAGCAAACATTCATTACAGTCAACTCTCGTAATAATATCCTCACAAAATTATAATGGAGTGGACTTTTATCGTTCATTCATCGATAGTAACAAGTCTTGCCTTGAAAGTGATTTGTATTTAAAAACCATACATTTCATTGACTGTATCTCTGGCTTTAAAATTATCTTCAATCTCAATTCTGATTTCATATTCCATTACTTTGAGTTCTAAGCCCTTCGTTGAACTACTTGATTTGGAACATTAACAAGTTCAATTATTTTAGCTCATTATGATGTGCAGGTCACGACCAAACATGATTTTTTCTTTTTGCTAATATATCTTTTCAATTTACCATTTTAAGAAAAAAGAACGATATAGAACACAAAGATTTCCTCTTTCATTAGCTGTATAATTTCACAGAATTTCTTCCACCAGGGATGATCTAAGACTCCCATTGCATCACATTTAACGGTTTTATGAAACCACTGAGTTTATTCACTGGTTTTGCCTATAAAACGGGAGAATCGAAACAAATATTGGTAGGTTTGGTCAAAAGTCCAATGGCAAAAACTATCAAAATTTCTGTTAATTGTAAAAATTACAGTATGAAAAAAGCTAGCCATTATCATAAAATATTCTCTTGGGAATAATCCTCACATAGACTTTAGTTTCTTATTTTCATGTCAAGCCATCAACTCCCTCTGTCTAGTAAAACTTTCCTTTCGAGTTTTAAATCCTGTTCCTTACATAAAGACAAAATTATTTTTTGTTATTGAGTAAAAATTAATACGTTATTTTACATCTAGAAATCAAAATACATTACTGCTTAAAATATATCAGTATTTAAAATAATTTTGTATGATATTTTTTACTAGAAAAACACTGATACTAAAATAATTCATCGATAAATGTTAATTTAGAATAAAATACATTATCTATTGTTAAATAATAAACTAAAAGTCTACAGAAGTGGAATGTAAGCTTTTTTCCCAGTCTGAGCAAAATTTCATCCCAACATTAAATATGACAAACTCATTTAAGTTGAATTTTATTTACTTACAGTAAATCCCATGTTGATTAGTTGGTTGAATTTGAAAAGCGTTGAATAATTTAAAATAATTAATATTACAATCAAAAGTTTCACGTAATTGATTCAAATAATAAATACTGAAATGTAATAAAAGGATTCCAATCCAGTTTAAATTTACAACTTGGAGTCCTTTGCATTTTTTTTTTTTCACTTCTCAGAGAACTTGCGTAAAGACCGTGTAAGATGTATTTCGTTCTCGGAATTTTTTCAAAGCTTGCTTGGTAGGGTTTTGTGGCGCAAGGTCCAAAACAGGACAAGCTGTGCCAGAAATTTTAATGGCAATGGGTATAAGTAAATGTAAAGACAGTACTCACAAAAACCCAATTAATATTGCTTGTTTCAATTCATAATTAAATTTTTTCATTAATAATTAATAGTAATGATTTTTTGTGGAATGTCAACTGCAGGCTGGCACACAAATTTATAAGGCTCAGATTAGAATTTTTAGAAATACTAAAATTTAGAAATATTTTTCTGTCCTTAAAATATATTTTGTGAAAATACTAGCAACTTCCAAGTGATTAAAAGTTTACAGAAACTTTTGCATGATATTTATTTGTATAACAGGTTATAACAAATATTTGGTGTTCACAAATTTAATAACCATAATAATTTTTCGTTTCGAGCATATTTGTTTAAATTGTTGTTTTGAACTCATTGTAACGTCGACATAAGTAATTGTTAATTTTGTTGTCTATTGATAAATATATTAAGGAAATTAAAAAAAAAACGAAACCAGTTAATTATAATTTTTCCAATTTAAAAAAATGATTAGAATAATCAAGCATTGACTATTAGGCTTATTAGAATTTCTTAATATATAGTTTTTCATATGTAAAAATAAATACTGCAGTTTTAAATATTTTTCATAACGGAAAATTTTTAAAAAAGCTGGTAGAATCTTTACAGTTAAATCAGTACTATTTCCAAAAATTTTGATCTTTTATCTCGTATCAATCAAGACGAACAATTTTAGGCATTGATGTGAACATTATGTAAGACAAACATTATGTATGTGATTAAAAACATTATGTAAGACAATATAGAAATTGTCAAAAATGTAAGCAATTGTTTCGATATATAGAAATAAATATCAAGACAATGGCTTACACAGCTTAGATATATATCGTAAAAACCAATTCTTTCGATATATAGAGATACAACCCAGCTCTAGAGATGTCTAAAATAAATAGATAAAAATTTGTGTTGTACCCCATATGCAATAAAAAGAAATTAAAACATAACAAATAAAAATCAAAATATTTTTATTACGTCTTTACTTTTCTTTGAAAATATATTAGTACAAAAGTTTTCTCTCGTGATATATCATTAACAAATATACTACAGTTTACTGTATATAACGAAATAATTACTAAGATGCAGAAAACAAGTTGATATTTTCAATTTATTAAATGACAAATCTGTAGTTAAAATACTAATGCCAACTAATGTGAATATTAATGCCAACCAATGTGAATATTAATGCTATAAAACACTTAAATTGCTCCAAAATTTCTAAACATTGACTTTTAAAATAAATGTGATGTTTTAAATCGTAACTAATTTTTCCCATTAAATAATTTGACCAAAAATGTCTTTATATAAAACTTGATCCAATTTGAGAAGAGAAAAAACCACTTTAACTGTTGCTTCCCTAGACAAATTGATTTAATAATTTTATAAATACAATAAAACATACATAAACAACAATGTTTATATAAATACAATAACATACACAAACAACAGAATATCTACAATATATTAAGAAGCTTTTAGAGAAAAAGTTAAAAATTATATACAGTATATATAGAGCTTGAATAAACGAAATCACATTATTCAAATCTATAAAAGACTGTAATTAATAAATAAAATATTATTTAAAAAATATCCAATATTTCAATCGTTCCTACAATGAATTCTATTGAATGTTAAACAGTATTTATTAATTAAAAATATTTTTTAAAGATAGAAAATAAGGGGATAGGGACGAACACACACACACACACACACAATCCTTCAAAATCGAAGAAACTTTAATTGCTATTGCGTGAAAAATTTATAGCGCATTAAAACTTTAATTTGCACTTCAGTTTTGATGTGTTTTAAATCATTTCCATTGATATAAAATAAGGAAATACCAATAAGATATCCTGCATTCATAAAAAAAAAGACGTTATGTTTCAATATATCTCTCAGAAAATGATATAGAAATAAATTAGCTGTTAAAAATTTTTTAACAAAAAACACTTAAACTATTAGTGCAATATTTGAAATGAATCTTTTCGATGAAAGCAGATAGAAATTTGAGAGAGAGAAGAATGCAAACTAATCCATATATTTTAATATATGTTATGAGTGCCATGTTACATAAATAATTTGTTTTGACGTGAATCTTGGTTAAAAATACATGTTACTCATTACGTTTATTTTTTCACAGAAATACGCTGTACTTGTCAAAATTTTCAAAAGAGCTGTTCAAATAATTCTGATTGTCATTGTTCACGAACCAGAATGGAAGTCTGCTGCCTAACAGAAACAAAAGGAATAGGCTGCTGTGTTGGCATACCTGTACCAGTACCTATTGGTTAAAACTTAATTATGAGAGTAGAGAATCTGTACTGACATTATACAGATGACAATATAGTACACTTTTGACGATGATTAAGTAACTGATAGTAGTTTTTTGTATGTTCATTCTATTATAAAGTTTATAAAATAATTTAAATAAAATATACCAACTGTACGAAAATTTTTCCTAAATTATCTTTTAATTCAGTTATGTACTTTAACACTCAGTTCATACTTATAAGCATTAACTTAAATAATTCTTGTTCCTGAAGTTATTTTGCTTTTGTAAATAAATCTTTCATCGAGTATTTCATCAAATAGAGCTTTTAAACAATGTATATTTAATCTGTTTTTTAAAGCTTAAATTGCTATGGTTAAAAACTAAAATTTTATACAATGAAAACTAAGTAAATAATTTAAAATTACATCTAAAAGAAATCTGAAGAGTTCTTAATTCTCTTTGATATAGGCTTTATAATACATATAAGAAAAATTTTGGATAAGGTATAAATAAATTGATTAACAAATAAATATATATTATATCTGGTTTATTTCAGCCGCGTAACATAAAACTTTCATAAATAAATATTAAATTACTTTTATATCAAATTAAATTAATCAGATAAAGCCTAAAGGAAAAAATATGCATTACCGTTTTGATATATTAATATTTTTTTTAAGAAAAATTTTAAGAGCTCAATAAATTCATATTTGATTTTATTTAGGACTATGAACGCTAATAAATTGTTATTAAAATATTATATTCATTTCATATTAAATTTTGCTCAAATCATTATTTACTCTGAATCACCAAAAATATTGCGAAATAAACGAAAGGTCTATTAGAAAATAGGTATTCAGTTTAGAAATAGAACAAATTTAAAACAATTATTCATTGTTGAATAAATGATTAACATATATCAGTTCATGACCAATCTTCTCTCTGATCAAGAATAAATAAACATTTCTGAATTTTAAATACATGCAAAATTCTGATCTACTATTTTGACATGAATTAGGAAAACACTCGACGAATTATTCAGAAGTTTTTCAGAAAGTAAAGTGCATCTCCTCAATTTTTTTTCTTAGTTATGTGGGCAATTGAATGACAACAAATTAAATAAAAAATATTTTCACTCATACTTCTATCAGAAGAAGCTGTAGACAATTTATTAGCTTTGGTGTATCATTTAATTGATCTAGTAAAAAATTTGTTTGTACTTATATACGCGAATAGCATACATATTCGGGGTATGTTATTAGTTATATATAAGTATAGAGGCTTCTATCTAAATTCAAAAAAAGATTTATTTTTAATAATACAATATAAAAATTTTTTACTAAATTTAAAACCCTTTTCTCAAAACTTGACGAGGGGATGATAAAAGTACTATAGTACAATCGAAAAATAAATATATTTAATATTTGTTACATAAAGGAGTTTGATAGAAAAGATTTCTTGCTCCGCATGAATGAATATGATAGACAATTTTTCTTTTATACTTTAAGAAATTGATTGTACAACGCAATTCGCTTAAAAATACAGTCTTGAAATATGAAAATACACGAAGTCACATTTCTGATGTTTAATTTATTTTTATTAAAAGAGAATATATTCTTGAATAATATAAAAAAATCTCCTGAAATTGCTTATTTTTCATTTATATGAGATAACTAAACAAAATTACTTAAAATTTATTAAAACATTAAATAGAAAAATAAATATTCTCCATCTAAAATAAATATTCCACACTAAAATAAATATTCCATCTATATCTCAGAATGAGTTAAAATTTTCAGACGCAGTCCTATATTAAAAGCATTGATATTGCTCTTACTTCGTGATCTAAATAATCATCACCAAATTTTTACTTAGGTTATATCCCATTCAAACAAAATATTAAAAATTATATACATAAAAATTGGCGCAGCATGTCCTTTTTAGGACCTTGTGCCATAAAACCCAAACGAGCTACTAACTTTATACATTAAAAAATATTTAATTTTTAAAACCATTTCTGCTACTATGTTAAACTAAAATTTAAAAACAAATTAATAATTATAAATTTGCTTTATAAAATCAATACGTTTACTACATTACAAACAAATATGATAAAAGGCTATAATAATAATTCTTTTTATAAAAAATTATGCTCTATCAGAACGATATACTCTCAGCACATCTGAGCAGACTTCTTATCAAAAAAACTTCATTTGTAAATTGTTTAGTTTTTCTCTGAGAAAGAAAACTATTGCACACATGTATGAATAAAAAATAACATGTATGTAAAAAACTTAGATTTTTAAACTTTTTAGGATGAATTCCACACTTTTCTTAGTATTGCTGACAACTGAATGGTTAATACCAAAAATTAATGGCCTTTAGTTTGAGCGTTTTTAGGTCTGGGCTTGAATGTTTTCAGTGGTTTAGAATCTACAGTAAACTGAAGGTCTGATCGATTTAGCTCTCGTGAACCAAAAGTAGCTATAGAACGGTAGAAAAATCGAACCGTTCGAACTCTTCCAAAAAGATCTCTCTGAATTGGTTGACAAACATCTATTTGCTGATGTTTTAATTTAGTCTGAAAGTTTTGTACAGACTTCAAAGCTAGTCCGATTCCTCATTATATCTGAATCATAGTCATCTTAGAAAAGCTTTTGAGTATTACGCGATCCTATTAAAAGAATAAATGACACTCTCAAAATATAGGTTGGGAGGAATTATCTAAAATGTTTTGAAATAACTTTCTGTATTCTGATTTCTTCTACTGATATCATGAAATAAAAACTAAACAGCTTTTAACTATAAGTATTAATCAATGAAACAACTTTAATCACAATAAAGTCATTTAAAAATCGTTCATCCAGCATTCTCTACATTCAGATTCTATCTTTGGATTTCTGCATAGTGAACTTTATTACACCGAATCATAAAACTTTATACCACTGGCCAAGTCTCTAATATAGTCTGTATGTGACTACTCCGACATAAACACCAAAAATTCTTAACTCGCTGCTAAATACACAGTCCAATCACATTAATGGGACCACCATATACTTTTGACAGAGAGGAAGCACAGTGCAATTGAGCGTATATAAAGGGTTTGTGTGGTCTTTGGAAAACAATGCAATTCCTGGAGTAATGCAGAAATGGAGTGATTTAGCCGATATCCCAGGGGACTCGATTATTGGTTTTCGGATCAAGGTTGGAAGCATTTTTGAAATGGTCAAATTAGTGAACTGTTTGCGTGCTGCCGTGGTAAAAGATACTAGGCATGACGAAATGGGACTGTCTGAAATTAGCGATGAGGTAAAATTTGGTGTACCACGGATCATAGATGTGGGATTGAAAACGTCACCAGAGGGCCATTCACATGTTCGCCGCCGAACATGCAGAGAGAAGAGAGAGACGAAGAGGGGAGAACGACGAGGTGATGGACGAGAAAAGACGCGATGACGTGAAGACGCGAATGGATATTGAACTTGTTTCGAATTATAACTAAGAAGTTAGATCGTGATTTAATATTCCTTTGTAAATATGTAAATAGCTTTTTCTTATTTTGTCCACAACCATAGTTAAATCATTTAAACAATAATGTGTATTTTCTTGACAAAGAACTGACCCAACCCACATTTATGGTGTCAGAAGTGGGATTGATATGATGATTGTGAACGTGTTGTGATTTTAAAGTTTGATACTCCGAATATTTTAATAACTTTGGCTTTTGGATAATATTCATCCTACAAGTCAAGCTTCAGAAAAGGGTATATACATTTTTTTTATTTCAAGATGAAGTTAAATGACATAAGAAAGATACGCATTGCATTGCAGATCATTAAGTCGGACAAAGTAAAAGTTCTACATAAATTTATTTTCGATTCTGACGGAGATCGGTCAAATTGAAAGCGCATAAGAGAATTTTCTGGTTTCAGTTTTGTTATAGAAAGTGAAGAATTTAAAAAGAAATTAAAAGCTATAGAAGATTATTTTTCTTTGAACGAATTAATTACAATTTCTAATATCTTAACTATCTCTTTCGAAGGAAATAAATCTGAAATAGGAAAAAGAATACTTGAGCAATTGTGTTCATTGAACTCTTTAGCTGAGGGAATGAACAACGCCTGTATGTCGGAATCGGAAGTGACGAAACAAACAAAAATGAAAGCGAAACAGATTCTCCAATGCAATGTGGAAATAAAAATACTTTAAATGTGTGTGATATTGCTAATGAGCTTAGTAAGAATATTAATTCTCAAAATATTTATATCAATTATTCTGGTATCGAAAGCACAGTTACCAAATTTAATGCTGAGTCGCATGAAAACATAAATAACTGGATAGAGAGTTTTGAAAATGCATCGAAACTGTTCCATTTATCATATTTACAAAAGTCTATTTTTGCTAAAAGATCGCTTGGTGGAAATGAATTATTATTTGTTAGAACAGAGCCGGAAATAAACTCGTGGAAAAAATTAAAAGATGCCTTACTTGACGAATTTTACGTTGAAATAAATTCACCAAATCTTTACGAATTACTAAGTAAAAGGAAAATTAAAGATTCAGAATCCATTCAGAAATATTTTTAAAAAATGAAAGAACTTTGTCACTCAGGAAAAATTGATGACGCCACGTTAATACATTATGTGATTAAAGGACTTAATGATAAACATAAAAATAAATTTATTTTATATGGGTGCAAAAACTTGATAGAATTTAAAAATAAACTTACAGTGTATGAAGTAATGAAAAGTGATTCAGCAAAGAGTAAATATGCTTTCGATAAAATGAAAACAAAACATGATGCAAATTCTAGATCTTATTCTTTTGATAAAAATAAATCAAAATATGATGGTAATGAAAAATATAATTCAAGGTATAAATCTAATGATAAATTTAATTCTATGTGTGAAAGTATGAATAAGAATAAAGTAAAATATGATGGTAATTTTGATTCAAGAAATAGAGTGTGTTATATTTGTGGTTCACGTTCACATATTTCTAAATATTGTACACATAAAGATAAGGGTTTAAAATCTTTTTCGTGTCAGATTTTTGGGCATAAAGCTTCGGAATGTCCGAAATCAAAAGAAACAAGCTCATTTGATGATCAACCGAAAATAAATGCGATCAGTTCTGAAAACTTAATTCTTAAGGTTGTTAAAATTGGTACTTTGAATGTAACTTCATTAATTGATACTGGAAGTCAGAAAACGATTTTGAAAAAGAGTTTATTTAATAAAATTAAAGACACTGTTGGTTTACAATCATCTATTATTTCATTGACTGGTTTAGGAATGAAATCAATTAAACCACTAGGTTACTTTAATGCAGAAGTCGAAATTGATAATTCGAAAGTTAATACAAGTATTTTTGTTATAAATGATGACTCCGTAAGTTTTGATTTAATTGTAGGAATTGACATTACTAGACAAGGTACTTTAATAGTTTCAGCCAATAGAGTATCGATTCACGCTAACAAGAACGAAGCAGATAATTTCTTGATTAATTTTTTAAATCTTAACGATGAATCAGAAATTGATTTAAGTCACATTAAGGATAAATCATTGTGTTCTGAAATACATTCATTAATAAAAAATTATGTTCCTAATAAAATTAAAAATGTTGATGTTAAGGTGAAAATTAATATAACTGATGAAACCATTTGTTCTTCCGCCCGACGACTACCACCTTTTATGAAAAAAATATTTCAAGCACAAAACACAGTCGAACATATCAAAACAATTAAAGAGATATCAAAACAAAAACCTTATGATGATTATTTGCTATAAAATAATGTTCTTTATAAATATGTTAATAGTAATGAACTGATAGTAGTCCCAGACGAAATGCAAATGAGTATAATTAAATCTGCACACGAGAAAGGTCATTTTGCAGTTAAAAGAACCGAAGATAGCTTAAATTCTAACTTTTACATTCCTCAAGTTAAACAAAAAATCGAGAAATGTTTATCTAATTGTATACCGTGTATTTTAAACAATCGAAAAAGAGGTAAACAAGAAGGAGAATTACATCCAATCGAATAAGACGACACTCCTTTACACACATATCATGTAGATCATTTAGGTCCGTTAGAGAGTACTCATAAGAGATATAAATATATATTTGCTGTGATCGATAGTTTTACCAAATTTATATGGCTTTACTCAACTGAATCTGCTAACGTTTCTGAAGTAATTTCAAAGTTAGAACTACAAAAGACTGTTTTCGGTAACCCCTCTTGCATCATTTCGGATAAAGGTTCTGCATTTACTTCAAATGATTTCGAAGAATATTGTTGCCGTGAAGAAATTAAACATATTTGTATAACCACCAGTTTACCTAGAGCCAATGGTCTAGTAGAGCGCCTTAACTCCAGTATAATTTCTGTTCTGTCTAAACTGTCGATAGACAATCGAGCTAAATGGTATTTGCATGTTAGTAATGTACAACAGGTTATAAACTCAACTTTTCACACAAGTATTAACACAACACTATTTGAACTGTTATTTGGTAAAAAAATGAAGCAAAAAAATGGCGTTAAAATTAAAGATCTCTTAGAGGCAGAAATGCGAACAGATTTCATTAAAAATCGCGATAACCTTAGAAACGAAGCTAAAAAACAAATTTTAAATGTTCAAAATGAAAATCGCAAAACCTATAATTTAAGAAGAACACAAGCAAGAGAATTCAAACTAAATGATATTATATATTTTTGTATGTGATTAAACGTATACAACAAGGTCCAGGTCTCAAGTTAAAACCCAAATATTTAGACCCCGTTACAAAATAATAAAAGTTAAAAGCTATGACACATACGATGTGCAAAAAATTGGTTTTACCGAAGGTCCCCTGATCGCTAGTACTTGTGCTGAGTATATGAAGCCTTGGCCCGATATAACTTAAAATGTGCTGAAAGAGGAAAAGAAGACACTGATGACGACCAACTCCTGATTTTGACTTTTTGACCCACAGAATTGCTACTTTTTAAGACTAAAACTTTTTATTTCAGACTGTTACCTTTTCAATTTTTTTTAAATAAAAGAATAGTAACTGAGATGTTTTCAAGACGTTTCCTTTTGAAGAAGGCCAATGACGAGAGTGAAGATGCAGCTACCGATTCTCTAACCAGATGAAGATGAAGGAGTCCTCCACGACGGAATCTCAGATTCGAGGAACAACGACGATGATTTAGATGAGAATGGAAAAGATGAATTAGACGAGAATTGAAAAGACGAATTAGACGAGAATTGACAACAATGTTTACAAATTTCTTCTTGAACATGTTACTGCTCCTATTCATTTTTTATTTCAGGAAATTCTGATTCCAGACGAATGCTGAGATCAGCTATTGTCATCAGGATGGCCGATTGTGGGATTGAAAGCACCACCAAAGCGCCATTCACATGTTCGCCGCAGAACATGCAAAGAGAAGAGAGAGAGAGACGAAGAGGGGAGAACGACGAGGTGATGGACGAGAAAAGACGCGATGACGTGAAGACGCGAATGGATATTGAACTTGTTTCGAATTATAACTAAGAAGTTAGATCGTGATTTAATATTCCTTTGTAAATATGTAAATAGCTTTTTCTTATTTTGTCCACAACCATAGTTAAATCATTTAAATAATAATGTGTATTTTCCTGACAAAGAACTGACCCAACCCACATAGATGACAGAAGTAAACAACTGCTGCGGCGATGCGTTTGGACGAGTAGACGTGTTACCGTTGAGACGATGACATCTTAGATGAATCATGGGGCTAGTAAGTGTGTCTCCCAAACTATTGTTCAACTAACTTTGCTGCGCCTGGGCCTCCGAAACAGACGCCTGTTCAACGATGACGAAGGCTGGAATTTGGACGTGAATACCGCAACTGGATGTCTACTGAGTGGCGACAGATAACATTTTCCGTACAATCACATTTTACGCTCCATTGGACATATGGACGTGAAACCTCTGAAAGCAAACACTCTGCAACCATTGTCGGAACAGTTCAGGCTGGAACATTATGGTCTGAGGAATGTTTTATTGGTATTTTCTGGGCTCACTCATCATTTTAGAGGGCACGATAGATCAATAAAGTACGCATCTATCCTTGCAAACTATGTCTACCTCTATATGAGGATTGTTTATTTTCAGGATAAGGGCCTCTACTAGCAGAACAAGACGAGGTGTCATACAACTGGCAGTGTACGTGCGTGGTTCGAAGAGCACCAGAATGAGTTTATTCTTCTACCATAGCAAGCAAACTTATCTGACTTAAGCCCAATAGACAATCTGTGGAACCATCTCAGTCGGGTTGTTTGCGGTGGGGATCGTCGTCAGCGTAATCTAACGCAAGTGGCCACGGTGCTGCAGTCGGCATGACTCAACATCTCAATGTACACTTTTAGGAATCTAATGGTTGACTCTCTTCCTGTACGTCAAGCAGCAGCCCGCTCGGCAAAAGGTGGTTTTTCTAGCTTTTTACAGGTGGTCACATTAAAGCTACTGGATTGTGTACCATTAAGCTTAAGCTGCATACAAAAATTTTAGGAAATTTGTTTTAAAGATCCTCATTTCTTTTTTTCCGTAGTTTACTTTAATAATTCTTTTCACATTCAATTTACTGGAGCTCATAAATTTAAGATCATTGCAAACGATCTTAATTAGTGAAGCATCTTATGTATATGGTTATATATATGTTCCACTATTGCTACATAAAAACATTCGAAATTATTTTCTTCTCATTAAAAGAAAAAAGAAACATTTGTAGTAGCAGTAAGCATCATGGCTCCGTATTTTTTTCAGCAAATTTTTCTCATTGATATTGTTATCATTGAAAGACATTGGGTAAACAATGTCTCACAGTGACTGTTAACAATGTCAAGTTACAGAGGGTATTAACACATTTTTAGAACGATTTCAGGATCATTTAATTAATGTTTAAAATGTAAAGACTATTTTTTTTAATGTTGGATCTGATAGCCTTTTTTTCTGGACTATACGTCTGCATCGTGATTTTTATGATAGAAGAGCTTTTCGTAAAATTTCTCCAGGGGTATTGCTTTCCATTCCTCTTCCACTACTTTCAAGAGTCAAAGGATTTCGCCGGAATATGTTTAAAAGGTATATATGCAATACATTATTAGTCTTTTACATTACAATTAGTCTTCATTTTTTTCAAGGAATGCAGTGGTAGTTTTCAAAGTCTGACATGTAGCTTTGTCTTGATGAAGTTTCACTCCTTGAAAGTCATTGGGGCAAAGAAGTGGAATTTCTTCTATAAATATTGGACGTAAAACCTTCTCCTGATAGTATGATAAGTTGATTTTAACATTTTTTTCTACTCTTTTTATTTTTAATTTCCCATTGTAGGAGAAACCTGCGAGAATCATAAACCCCTTACTGAAACTTTCTTTACATTGACGGAACCAGGTTTGTACATTTTGTCTCCTCGTTTTCTATAGTAAATATACTTTTTTTGTTGCAGTCATTTAGGTAAACTCCTGCTTTATCAAGAGGGTCACAATGCATCTCCATTTATCTCCTGCTAAATGGTTTTCATACAGGATTCTACAAAATGTTTTGCGTTGAGCCACATGTCTCGGCAAAAGACGTTGAACATTATGTTTTTCAGCTTTTTTAAGTTATAAATCTTGGTTTATTATTTTATTTATTGTTGCGAGAGATGTGTCTAAAGACTTTGCAATTGTTTTCTGCGTTGGTGGATTTTCTCTTGTTATCAGTGATTTCACTTTAGAAACATTTGAAACAGTACGCACCTTTTTCGGATATTCGTTTGGAGTCTTCTTTCCAGGTAGAAATAATGATTGTCGGCTTTTACCAGTCCGATTAATAACGTTGCTTATTTTGCACTTAGAAATTTTAATATCATGCATTTCATAACGTTTTTGAAATTTGGAATAAGAACATTTCTCTTCGGAAAGTGCAAAAACATATCCTTCAATCCACAGCTTGTTTACATGCGAAATTTTGAAAGAAGAATAAATTTAAAAGTAGCAGACGATATTTCTCATTTCAAATAATTAGCTCTTGCCAAAAATTTTCATTCTCAAACAGTTACTTTTTTTAATACTTTATCGAAATCGTTTTAAAAATGTGTTAATACCCTCAGTATTAAACATCAGATATAGTAAGACCGTTTGACACTTCTGTGAAAAATGTATATTATTCTATCACTTCAAGTTTTCATAATTCTCGAATAAAAATAAAGATTTTCCTAGTAAACACATTCCAACCATTGACAATTTAACAGGAATTAACAACAAATCATAATCTCGAAACCTTTCTCATTTTTCTTGATCCACCGAGAAATTATTTAATTTGATGGCAATATAAGAGTGAATTGCAATACAGAGGAAAATATTTTTCCAAGTATTGATTAAAAACGAAAACTCGGAATATTTTTGTCGTGTTGAGAAAGTTTCCATTTTCACACCACTGCCGGATGCTTATATATTAAATTCTTAACAAATTGAAAGAACGATAATCTCATGTGAAATATTTGAGAAATTATTTCTTATTATATCTGTGAAATTGAGAATAAAATCGTGTACGCAACTGAAGTTTTCAAGCCTATTGGTTACATATAATACAATGTAATATAAATTAAAATTTAGTGAAATTTAAAAATGCAGCTTATTTTTGTCTCTTTCAGTATTTTTAAAAACGTCAGAAATATTCAGTAATAAACCTAAAAGTTCATTTATAATATCATTAAAGCTATATTCCGCATCTTTTCCACTTGAGATTTTAGAAAAGAAATTTCACATTCTACTCTTATATATAAGTTCTAATTAAAGTACTTAAAAAACATAAAACATATTACTTCAAATTTAGAAAAGTTGTGATAAATTTTATCGCTGTACTTGTAAAATAACTCTAATTCACGAATTTTTTTCTTACCTATATATATATATATATATATATATATATATATATATATATATATATATATATATATATATATATATATATATATATATATATTAACTCTTACCTACAGAAACCAATTATTTTACAACTGTAAGAATTTCCGATAAATTTCGATATGACGTTTAATATTTTTACTATTATCAATTTTTGGAATTCAACTCATTACTAAATTTAAAATAACTATTCAGTTTGAGTTGTGGACTTACATTTATGATCAATGCTAATTTCAAGTTATTAAAATATTAATTTGTGATTTTCGTTTTCACCATCGATTTTAGAAAAAATATTTGTAATGATCTCGCAGTACAGAATTGATAATTTATAATATATAATTGCGATAACTGTGTGTGTGTCCGAGATAGATTACTGTTAAGTATAGATTATGCAGATCTTTGTGTTTCATTTATTTTGTATAGAGCATAATTTCTTTCTAGAAATCATGGAGAGAGAGAGAGAGAGAGAAAAAAAACTAGGTATGCGTTGAAATGCCTATTTTGATGTGGAATAGGCAATTCAGCTTCATTAATTCTTATTTTTTATCATCATTATTAGTTATTGATTAGACTATTGTTTCATAAGAAAATAATACAAGCTGTTTAATTACATTCTATATAAAAATATATTTTCTGTATGGTATTGTAAAAATCATGTTCTCACTATACTGATCTATAATAATTAGCATACCTGAAAACGATGCATATATTGTTATTATTGGTGTGATCCGTATAAGACATGACAAATTAAATTACTTAAATTTATCTTACTCAAAAAAAGTTTATTAGAATACAATAATTTCTTTCATTTATGGATCATTGGATTTTATATTTACAGAATAATGAAATAAACAAAGATGAAACCAATAACTTAGACTTGAACATAATTATTTTGGTTTGCAAAAAAAAAAAAAAAAAAAAAAAAAAAAAAAAAAAAAAAAAAAAAAAAACAGCTCAAAACTTCATCCTGATTTTTACTTGCAATTATTGGTATGTACATTCATATTATCCAAAAAAAAATGTGTAAATTATTTATTACAAATTTATTCCATATTATGTTTATGCTTTTAAGACTTAGAAACACCTAAAACCGTTTTCTGAAATGTTTATAACTGTCATTTCTAGTAAATATAACAGAAGCGAACAGGCTATACCAGTCAAACACTTGAACTATATGTGGCCCGCCATGTTAAATTGTGATCTTAGTCACTTGATTTTATTTCAAGAGAAACTTTTCTTTCTCCTTACAATTCAATATAAATTATACATATTACATAAATAAGATAAATAAATGAAAATTTGAATTAATAATTTAAGTGCCTTTTCTGATTTACTTTAATTAATATGTGTCTTATTTGTCTTGAATTTCTGGTGTACTTACTAAGTTACTTATGTTTGGTGCTGATAGTTCAACAAAAGTTATATCTGAAGATATGGCTTTTTAAAAGAGACTGAAACTTATTTAAGTATATTTTTATTACAGCAAGAAGTTAAAAATTAATATCATTTTAATGAAAGGTTAAATTGATAAAAATAATAAATTTTCAAATGATCACTATTTGCATTAAATTAAAAAAGATAGTTAATACTCGTATTTTTTACAATCACAATGCAACATTAGAAAAACAATTTAATTTACAAAATAATTTTTTCTTTGAATATATATCAAAGCGCAGAGCAACTATCAATATACCAGTATTGCTTCGTCGCTCAAAAACCCTCTTGTCTTTCAATTCCTCTTCGAAATGCCAAACGACTTCTCAGGGACAAAATTCAACAAAGAATAATTTATACTCTTATAGGATTGATTGATGCCGAATCTTGGGCCTGCCTATTCGACAGTCTGAGACGTGCTTACTTTCTTTTCACTTTAGGATAGAAGGAGTGGTGTGTTTTAGAAATAACACCGGACATGATTATCTGCAGGCCCATCTGTTCAAAATTAGCCTGGCCGACTCTCCTCATTGCCCTTTCTGTGATACCATGCAAATGACTGAGGAATATGCTTTTAGTTGCTCCTCCCTTCTTTTTGTTCACTATCAAGATGACTTTGGATTCCTGCACTTTCTATTTCCAAATTATTCTGAGCTTCAAAACGCCTTATGTCCGAGAATAAGTTGGCGAAGGATATTTTCTTCCTTTAAATTTTATTTTAAATTTTTTTTCACCATTTTAAGATGAATTCTTAGAAAAAGAGTTGATAAAAAGTTGAAATGTAATGATCATTGGAAAGAAAATTGCAATTATAAAAATAGAGGTCAAATGTGTATACTTTATAGACAGTCGATGTAAAAGAGAGCATATGTATATATGCTAAAAGTTATCACGAGAGCAAAACACGTTGAAAAATAAATTATAGTAAATAAAAATAAAAAATTTTTAAATTATAACTGTGAGGTATTTACTGCTGCAGGGATGATTTTCTTAAAATTCATTTCAGAACTCCAAGCGATTTTGCAGATATTTTAATACAAAACTTTAAAAATTTTAGAATACATAACGATTTAACAACAAGGCATAAAATGGCAAATTAAGAATTGACAAAACTTATGTTTCTGCCCTTAGTATTGCTGAGCAATCCTAACATCACAATCCAGCTGAAAAAAATTAAGAGTAAATTAGTAGTCTTACTATTTATATAAAATGGATGTCGTCATCGTAACGACGTCGTCAGAATGCCCTTGCCACAGTAGTCCCCCTCCAGTCTGGAGAACGATACTAAGGCACTTGATGAGGCATTCTCCATCAAGTCTTTGTTCCATACCGTGTAACAGTGTTGGACTCCTCAGGCTTGATTGGTGAAAAAAACATCTGTGGTGAAGCGACCTTAGGAACGGTTGTAAAGAGCACATACACTGGTTTTATGCGATCCACGGAAACTGTAGATTCTCGGCCGTTGAGATCGATGAGAAAAAATTTCTCCCTTCGATGCACGACCTTGAATGGACCACAATAGGGCTGCTCCATAGACTTTCTTACTGGAGGGGTTGTTGAGCTGTGTTTTTCATAAATATGACTCCAATAAGAACAATCCTGAGAGAGTTTACTATCTATGTTTACATTACATACATTTTTAATTGATAATGATTTTAAAAGGAATAGCCTTATGAGTTGTTACTGTTTATTTTTTAACATATATACTTACTTTTTATATGCTCTTATTCAGGAAATGTTATAATCTATATTTTTCATATTAGTCATGAGCTTGTGTTATTTGAATGACTCATATTAACACTATTAATATCTTATTAAACTGTCTTATATGTGTGAAATAATTTTATACTAAAGTTAATGTCTATTTGAATGAAATCAAATTTTGCATCTGGTTTCAGTTCGATTTTAGTTGAACTTGTATGCAGCTAACTTATTTTATATTTATATATATGTATATATTTTTGTAGAATAGTAATTTATGTACTTAAAATGACTACAAAAGTTTGTTTACTTTTTTGAGGTATTGGAAGTAATTTTTGTTTCTGTACTTAAAAGAAAAGGGTGCATTTAATTCAATGGGGATCACATTTTTAAGAAGGGCTGGGATATACTAAAGAAAACTTTAGAAGGGCTTAAAAAGAGAGAAAGCAAGGAACGATATTTCTGGCTACATCTGAAATGAAAAATTGGAAAATGAATAATTTTAATTCAAATAACAGTAACAAATGATATTTGACCTGAAAATTATTGTTATTAAGTTATTGCTTTTTATTGTTATGAGTCTATAGATAAATGGAAGGGGGCTCTTAACATTTTTAAGTAATAGTTTGTTAAAAAAAACTTTTAATTTTTGAACATTAAAGTGACATCTTATTTGTACTTTAACTCCTAAATTTTTAGTCTGTTCTCCTTTGCATTATTTTACCCCTCTTTATAATGGATTTTTACTTAAGACGTTCCTTTCATTATTTCTTTTAAGAATATTAAAGGCTGTAATTTTGGAAACAAACCGATTCCTTAAATTTTTTTTTGATAAATATAATTTAAATAATTTTATGGAAATAGCTTATTTTTCAGTTCTGAAAAATATTTTATGTAATTTTTCTAGTTTATGAAGCACACACACATCATGATTTGACAATTAATGCTGAAATACTCTTCCTCAAATAACTTTTGTCATGAAATCAAATTTTTTCCTTAAAAAGGAATTAGATACTTTTCAACAAAAAATATCGATAATAATAAACATGTTGCATTTACCCTAAAGAGAACAACTTTACTTAGGATTTAAGGTTTTACACAGAAAATTTGCTGTTTAGAAAATTAAGAGTTTAAATTTGTGTTTGTGTATTAACTTTATTTGAAAGTATCTTAATTTATGCAATTGGTTTCCTAATAGTAAAAATTTCTGAATAATTCCTTTTCTGTTTGAAAAAATAAGCTAGTTTGATATTTTCTTTTTCAACAATGTGGGCAATAGTTCAAATTAGAATGCAACAATTTCATTTCGTTTGGCATTTATTATTTCTAACTGCTTAAATTTTCAATATTTTTTTCCCAGGATTATTTTTAAAAATACATTTTTGTATTTTTTGCTGCACTCTCTTAAAAATAAGTGCCCTTTGCATGAAATGGGACTTTTGTCCAAATGCAGTCTTTGCCCCTGCACATTTTTAGCCCTAATCCTCGTTTATTATATATTTGTGTCTTTAATAAAGCAATTATTTTATGAATTTTTTTAATTCCTACTAATGACAAATTTATTTTTTAACATGTGTTTAATGAATTAATTTATGTATTTTGTTAATATACAAGGTTTTATTCTTGTCATTCATTTGTGTAAGTAATGTTATGATGTATATAATAACCATAATAATTGATTTTCTTATTTTTAAAATATAATACTCTTGTATATATTTAAATGAATATTTAAAAAACTTGTGTTTATTAATTTTTTTAAGTTTAGAATGTAAATATTTTCAATTGTTCAAAATAACTCAAAGGAAAATTGTATTCTTTTTATATTTAATTGTATCGCCTTAAAAAATATTGTAGAAATAATGTAACTTTGTAGCTTACATAACAATTAATGTTCTCATCAACATAGGTTACTACTATGTTTAGGAAAACACACTATTAAATTCAATTTTATTTTGAGCTCCATAAGTAAGTGAATTAATTTTGTAACATTCGTTTTTATAATTTAAATGTATGCACTTTTTTCAATTTGATCTGAAAAAATTATTAAATTTTAATTTATAGAAATTGTTATCATTAATTTAAATGTGCATGCATGTTTTCTAAATAGGGAAATTTGACCTGTAAGGAAAGAGTTATTGAAAATGTATTATTGAAAAATATTTTATTTAAATTTTGAGATGAATATATGCAATAAAAAATAAAGTATGTCTGTATTGATACTCACATGAATGTTATTTTGAAATTGTGTTAAATAAGATTATGTGTGAATTAAAATTGCGATACTAAATAAAATACTTTATTAATGGTATGGATGTTTTTTTTTCATAATAATTTAATTAAAACTTAAAATATTTAAAAATTTCTCTTTCAAATTAAAAAACACATTATTTAATAGATATTTTAATTCAGAATTGGGATTAGATAATTGCAGTTTTTAATTAAATTTTAATTAATATAGTAAAGGATATAACATAAATGGAATACCTAATTTTTCTCTGCCCCAAAAGTAACATTTTTGATGCCATAGCACCTGTTTTCCAAGACAGTGGCTTAGCTTCTTACAAAAAGACATCTCATTCATGTTACTTATTGGCTCCTTTTATTTTAATTGTAATAGTTATCTATAACATAGCATGAATTTCTATTTGTAACCCATTATAATTTTTCTATGTTTATTGCTATTTAGGTCACTTAAGGAAAACTAACGAGAATCCAGATCCTTAAAATTATGAAAGACAGAAATTGCATTTGTGTTCTCACATTTTTATCTAACAAAAACTTAGATTATTGTGTGTGACGTTTATTCAATTTCTACATATGTGACCTGTGCTATAATGTGACAAGGCAGACTTTTGACAGTGAATTGCAAAGACTTAGTGAAAAATCTAAAGAATTAAGTTTTCGTAATTTTTTAAAATCTTTAAAACCATATTCATGCGCTGTTGAATGCATCAGCGTCGTTTGAAGGCTGTATTACTTGTCACCGATGTAATAAGAACGTGTTTATATGCCATGTCCGGTGATTTGATCTTTAGTTCTCCAGTGACGTGTTTAACCAACACCCCCTAGAATTCAGGGCTTGAACGTGTTAGTTACGATTCACCCAAGGAAGATCTATTGCAATTTTTGCTGTCGCTAATGAATTTGAAAAAGTTGAAGAAACAAAATTTGCATGCGTGAAACCATGAAATATCTAGTACACATTTTCTTAAACTATTTTTTATTAATTATTTAAAGCCTGATTTTCTTTGTCAGAATGCTCTGAATTTAAGAATGTGTATTGTTTATATGTTATTTTTGTAGATACAGTACATATGTAACATATATTAATTAATTCCACATCTCTAATTGTATTCCGCCGAGCTGGCAGCCGAATGGTTAGCGCTCTTGCCTTCGG
Source organism: Latrodectus hesperus (assembly GCA_037975125.1). NCBI lineage: Eukaryota > Metazoa > Arthropoda > Arachnida > Araneae > Theridiidae > Latrodectus > Latrodectus hesperus. The sequence continues at coordinate 77,819,019 of CM075854.1, forward strand.
TTCAACAGTTCGTGGGTTCGAATCCCACCTTGGGTATGGATGTTTGTAGTGGTTCGGAATCCACTTTAAACCGTAGGTCCCGGTCTAATTAGCCCTCGTGTGCAAAAAATGACCGTTGTGCGATAAAAAAACTAATTGTATTCCACATCTCTAAAATAATTATTAAAATTTTAAACTACATCAAAATAATTTTAATTTATTAATGAAAATAAAGCATGTAATTCGATTTATTTTATCTCTGGAGACTCAATTATGAATTATGTGGGTTTAAAATATTTTTTCCCATTTTGTATACACTGAAATCACTCTTGCTAATTTTCTTATTCTAAGCAAATAAATTATTCATTTTTTCTGTTAACCCAATAGGAAATAAATGTATAATGCAATAATGAATAATTCAAAATTGTTATTAGATACATCAAAAATAATTTCTCATTTAACTAAATGCCACTAAATTTTGTTAATTTATTTTTAAGTTGAGTAGTTATTTATTTTTAAAGTGATTCTGTGAAGTAAGGTATTTGGATTTATAATCTGTGAAAAACTGAGCAAAAATTATCTTAAATTATAATAATTTTTTTTAAATATTATGTTTAGTTTCTTTTATATTTATGAAAAAAAAAACTTTTTTGTTAGTGTTTTATGAATTGTATATATTTAATTAGAAACTAGATTCAAAAGTTACATCCAGAATCTTAATTTACATAATTCCTACATATAATTTTAGGGAACACTATACTTTGATATTTAAATAAAAATACTAGCATTTGCCAAGGAAAATTATTTTATATAAGAAATGTAATAGTTATAAAAAATAGTGAAATATATAACAAATAGTTCGATATAAATAGCGAAATAAATTAGAAGAAAAATTATATTTAAGTTAAATATATAAAATTTGATTGTATTAGACAAGTTAATTAATATATTTACCTAATGAGTTAAGGTTTAAAGATTTAAAATATTGGTTTAAAAAAATTTCTAATTCAGTAATCACACATAATACTTTTAGTATAAATGTATACACTACTGGCCATGAAAATTGCTACATCAAGAAGGAATGCAAATAACAGAACGATTTTTATTGGACACATATATTATAGTGGAAAGAACAAGTGATTAGATTTACAGGAAATTAGGATGTATAGATCTTGAGAAATCAGTACCCAGAGCAGCCACCTCTGGCTGCAATAACAGCATTTATCCGCCTAGGCATGGAGTCAAACAGAGATTGTATGGCATGTACGGGGATCTCAGTCCATGCAGCTTCAACACTATGTCACGGTTCATCGACAGTAGTGGATGGTGAGTGATGGCGTGCCAATCGCTCGGCAACCATTGACCACACGTTCTCAAGTGGTGACAGATCAGGATAACGTGCTGGCCAGGGTAACAGTCGAACCTGCTCTGTATCAAGGAAGTTCAGAACAGTACGGGCAACATGCGGTCGTGCATCATCCTGTTGAAACAAAGCATTAGGGAGGCCTCGAAGATAGGGCAAAGCCACGGGCCTTAACTCATCGAAAATTTAACGGTTGCTGTTCAAAGTGCCGGTAATGCGAACAAGAGGTGATCGAGACGTGTATCCAATGGCACCCCATGCCATCACTCCAGCAGGTGGGCTAGTATGGCGATGTCCAATGCAAGTTGGCAATGCGCGTTCTCCACGATGCCTCCAAACACGGATGCGGTCATCATGGTCCTGTATACAGAACCAAGATTCATCTGTAAAGATGACGTGATGCCATTCCCGCCTGATCACACCATTGAAGGCGCTCCTGCCTCTGACGCAGCGTTAATGGTAGCCGAAGCCATGGTCGCCGTGCAGACAATCCATGCTGCTGCAAACGTCGTCGAACTGTTCGAGCAGAAACTTGTTGCCTTGCAAATGACTTCATTTCTCGACTCAGGGTTCGTGACGTGACTGTACGATCCCTTGTGACCATGCGGATAAGATGTCTTTCTTCTCTGCTGTTAGTGATGGGGGGTCGCTGAGATCCTGCATGACGTTCCGTATGATTGTCCTGAACCCATCGATTCCATATTCTGCTAACAGTCATGGGGTCTCGAACGACGCGAGCAGCAATATTGCTGTACGATAAACCGCAATCCCGATAGGCTATAATCTTTCCTCGATCAAAGTCAGACACGTGCTGATAGGCATTTCTTCTTCTTACACGAGGCATTACAACAACTTTCTTTGCCGAAAACAACATTGAAACGGAAATTGAGTATGAGAAAACTGCTGTCAAATCTCTGGTTTTATACACATTGTAGATGTCGCTACTGTCGCCTGCTTTGTATGAATGCGCTGAAAATCTAATCATTTGCATATCACAGCAAGTTCTACCTGTCGTGCAAATTTCACGTGTGTGGTGTGCCGCTTTCCTGGTGTAGCAATTTTAATGGCCAGTAGTGTTTATATAATGTGTGTGTGATTAATATTAAAAAGAGAATTTTTTTTTCGAAAATAAATCGTCAGTTTTTACTAGTAATGAAAGCGTTACACTGGCTTCTTTGGAAAAATCAATTCAAATATACAAAGCTGCTCAAGTATCATAGTAGAACTAATATTTAGAAAGAACATTTAAAATAATAACCAGAAAACACAAGATCAGAAGTAAAAATTTAAATAATAACCAGAAAACACAAGATCAGAAGTAAAAATTAAAAGAAATTTGTCAAGGAAAAGAACACGAGAGATAAGTCTTTGTTGTTGTCTTGTGCCAGCTAGGCTGGCGTTATAGAGTGCGCTGCTCCACTTTTCCAACTGAACCATATTTTGGTGAGGAGTCCGATTTCTTTAGTACCCACATGCCTTAGGCACTCGTTTATAGGGTAGGCAACCATTCATACAAGAAAAGGACAAAGACAGGATAGAGAGAGAAAGTACATCCATACCCGAACCAGGATTTGAACCAAGGACCTCCTTATCCACGCAGTCAGGCAGGCTGACCACTAGACAAAATGGGCGATAGATGCAGTCTATAAAAGCAGTTTATCAGAGTTCTGAAATTTCTGTACAATTTATATCTCATTCTGTTTTTGAGAAACTAATTTTGCACAGACAAAATGTTCTACGTTCATATTACCCGAATGTCAAAGTTAGTATAAACTAGATGATTGGATGCCAATTTTATTTAGATGTTGTGCTATATATATACTATATATATATATATATATATATATATTAGCAATCATGGCTTATTTGCAGTCTGAAATTTGCCACAGCCTTTTTACGGGATTTTCGGTAAAAAAATTTTCTAAGTATCTTGAATATTGGCTCAGAGTTTACGTGTTGATTTTAGTTCAGATTTAAAAGTATCCATTAGTTTTTTAAAAATATGCTCTTTGAGTGACACTGGAGGAGGTGGTTTGAAATCTTATGGCTCAAGAGTTTTTCTTTTGGCTATTGAGTGCAATTTCGTTCCACTTGATACCCACATGCGAAGGGATCCATTGAAAAACGATTGTTTTGTTGTATATATAAAGTTCAAGATTTCGTTCCACTCCTGTAAGACCCAAGAGACCGTAATTCAACAATTTCCTTTTTAAATGTTTGAGAATCTAAATTTTCTGAAACAATAGAATTTACGGCAGGATTAAAAGATGAAACTTCGTTGACTTTGTCTGCGATGCGAGAAAATCTGTCTAAATCAACGTTAGAAACTGATAAAATCTGCTGCATTGAGGTTGGAAGTTTTTGCAACCATATTTTTTTAAAATATCGTCACCAACTTTAATCAGATAAATTTCTCATTTCTTGCAACAGCTGCGAAAGTCGCTTATCTCCGAGCAGTAACATTTCTAATAATATTCGCGATTGTGAACTTTCAGATTGCGAAATGTTACTAAGAATACAAGACTTTAAAGTTGTGTAAAACTTTGCTTCTGGAGGTTTGCGAACAATATTGGATACGCAAGACAGAACTTTTACCTCTAGTGCTACAAGAACTATATGATATTTTGTTTCATCAGGCGTTACTCCCGACATTTTAAACTAGGATTCTCACTGAAAGAATCAAAGCGCATGATTACTTGCCCAAAATGGAGGTGCACGTATCGCAACTCGTGCTATATCTGGTTCCAAAATGTTTTCATACATTGCAAACAAGAGAAATTAATTATTGCAAAAATACTATCGATCGCTTCACAAATCCCGAATTACAGCTGGTCAAAAGAAGAACAGTTAAATACAAAAATGTTCACTCATCCATTTAAAGGTGGTCATTGTATACACAAACTTAAAGTATCCATCAAATAGAAAAGCTTGATTTTTATTATTATTAAAAAAATAATAAATTTTTTGGAAAACATTATTCCAAAAGCTCTTGTCGCAAATGAAGAGATTTACTGCTTTATGGATGATTTTCTTAAAATTCATCTCATGACTACAAATGATTTTGTAAATATTTTAATACAAAACTCAAACAATTTTAAAAATCATAGCGATTTAACAACAAATCATAAAATGACAAATTAAGAATTGAAAAAATTTATGTTTTCTCCCTTAGTATTGCGGGGAAATCCAGCTTTTTTTTTTTTTTTTTTTTAAAGTAAATTAGTAGCCCTATTTATACATAGATAGGTTTACGTCATCATAACGATGTCGCCAAAATGCTGCCACCACAACTGTCTTGAATCGTATTTGACAGCTCAACAAGCAATGTTTAGTTTATTATTACCCCAGCCTTCTACAGTTGATAAAGCAACTGATTATATTGCCATGTTAATTACTATTTAAGTAAATGTAACCATTTTTTATGATGAACTATTAAAAGAACTAATTGGAAAGGCTTAATGTCTTAAAATAAAAAGTAAAAGATATTTTGAAGATAATAAAATCATATTACTTTCAAATATATCTTTCATACTAAACAATACGTCGTCACCTTGACATTTTAGCAGGAAAAGCAGTACTTTGTCAAGATAAAATTAACAAACTCCAAACATAATATTTAGCATTTTTTGAAATGCAGGTATTTCAGGAAATACATCTCAATCGAGAAATACGAGACGTGAATGATTCATTCCAAATAACACAAAAATTGTTAAGCATTTTAAATTTAAAATATATATCTAGAATATAAGATGCTTTTTAGGGGATTGAAAGAGCTGCGTAGCCGAAAATACCTTAAATTTTAATGTCTGTGCTAGGTTAACAGGTGAAGAACCTGCTTTGCTGGTTAAAAAAAATGAAGCTAAAAAATTACTTTTTGATATGCTAGATTACAGACCTTAAAAACAATATTTTTTATTCACTTTTTTATCATATCAACAAAATTTTTTGAGCGAGTATTATTCATGACTCTCACATTAGTAAAGAGTTATTAAGAAATTGCATTTATTCACCCGCTCTTTAACAGTGAAAATTCAAAGAAAATTATTTTTTGAATATAGGTGTGTATATATATATATATATTATATATATATATAGATTGGATATTTTACCAATATTAGATGCCTAGATCGTGTAAAATGTTTGAAATTTTTTAAGTATTTTCAACGATTTAATTATCTAACATCGGAAACAGGTGTTTATGGACAAGGAACCAGAATTAGATAAGGCACACAATGATAAGTTATTAGACATGTTTTTAGTGGATAAAACAGAGCAACTTAATGAGCTATATAATTGCATTCGTGTACAAGACAATTTTCTAACCGAGACGCATAACTATTTCCTCAAAGCTTTAAATACGAAATTATTGTAACATGATTGCCAATTTAGAAATAATAATGCTTATCTTTTTCCAGTTTTTTTTTAAATAACTTTCGCGAAAATGCTAACCTAAAAATTTCTCGAAGTGTGCAAAAATAAAATAAAGAAATTTATAAGTACATACAGTAGATGTTTCTCATAATTATTAAAATATGATAAAATACTGAAATATTTTCTTCCATATTTCATGCTGATGAGAATAATTCCTGAAAATCTGCAAAAGGAATTAGTTAGGATATATTACAACTATGAATAAGCAAAATTTTGTCTCCTCTTTTGATGCAAGTATTTTTTATTTTTTCAAATTTCTGACTTCAAAAAAAATTTTTTTATAGATGAAAATTAATGAATGTTCTATCCTAAGTTCAAAAATAAAAATTAATTTTAATGGTAAGCAATGTTTTTGGCTGGATCTATATGGATAGCTAAATAAGTGTAAGATATCAAGCACTGATCATCAGTTTTTTCTGCACTATGCACCCAAGATTTAAAAATACAATCAGATTCAATATTTGCTAATTTTATGTTTTTGAAGTATTTAAGATAAAATATTAAAATTAAGTAATATTTCGGAAAATAATTTTCCAGCCTTAAGTTAAAACAGTTTTACAACCTGCTTTGAACATCAAAGCATAAATACTTTTGCCAAAAAAATTCTAGCATGAATTTTCTTGAACATTTTTTTAGTTGACATGCGAGAATATTTTTGTGAAAGCGAAATTACAGAAAGTCTACAAAGATTTCGATTTCAATTCAAAGTGGAAAAATTTACACCAAAAATTCTGAAGAAAGTTTGACTAGTCACACCATCTCTTAGCAATATACTGAAATTCAAAAACAATCAACTTTAAATATTAGTAAATAGCAACGAATCAAGGGTAATTTTTTCTCTTTATAGCATAGTATGCGACTTCATATTTTCGGGCACAAAAACAGAGCGTGTGAGATACGACGCCGATCAAGGGGTTAAGTTTGATTTTTATAATACTCAAGCTTTCAAAAAGGGATTTGAACAACAAAGTAAATGTTTTTAACTGGTCCCCCAGCTTTTCATGATTTAAACGTAATTTAAAACATTTGGGAACTACCACAAAAAACTATGCAATGAGAAAGAATTATTCAACTTTAGAAGATCTTCTGAATACTATATATGTTTTGAATATGAGTTAGATATACATCACTTCAAAGATCTATGATAAAGTACGCCAAACAGAATGGCATAGTATCTACAAAGAAACAATAGATCAACAAATTATTTTTAAAACGTCCTTTTTGAGAATTAGATTTTAATGTCTTGAAAATTGCTAACTAGCATACTTCATGTATGTTTGCTTTAGTTGTATATATTTTTATTTTAAAGGCAATAACATATTTTTTTATAAATTTAATTTTATTGTTGCAATTTAAAAGTGATTAAAAAATAACTATTGTTTGAATTTGTACTTGAAATTAATAGTTGTTCTTATAGTTATGAATAATAGTAAAATATTGATATGAATATAATTAGGAAAAGATTTTTTTCCATTCACTAATATAGTTTTATGGACTTCAATAGATCTCATTTATCTGGACTTTTATTTAGTAGAATGGACTTCCGTCTCATAGGTCTGAATTAGAAAGACTATATAAAACTACATAAATAATTATGAAATTAATAACTTTTGGAAAATTAAATTTTTAATTTTTTAAAAATAATTTTTAAGTTATAAATTTCTTTTAGCATAAATCTAAATGTTTCATCAAGGAAATAATTTCACACCTGAAAGATTGAATTAAAATTGTTATACATGACAGTAACACTCTGATATAAGCAACTAATAAACGTTTCAAATCAAAAGGATAATATGTTACAGGAGAATTAACAACTGAGAGAAATGATGGTTCCAGAATTATTCTCATACTGTTTCTAAGGCAAGTATAGTGTGTTTTAATGGTGGCATACAATATACAGTAATGCTCTGAATGCTTTTTGGTCACAAGCACTGAAATTTTATTTGCAATTTTAGATAAAATTTAATTACACAAAAATTTATAAAGTTAAAAATAATCAAAAAAATAAAAAATATAAGCATTTTAAAAATTTCTATAGATCAATAAATAGCTCAGTTATCCAAAGTGGGGGCTTTCCATCCAGAAAGTTGGTCAACAATTTTAATCAGGCTTCCTGAGAATATGCTGAATTATTGAAAATTCTCTATTTAGTTTCTTTACAGCTTAACAGAATTTTTTTATCGTTCAGACAATATAAAGTATTTCTTTTAAAATCTTTTAAACTTTATACTGGTACAAAAATTTAACATTGTTTATTGCAATAGAATATATCTGTACAAAAGGATAAAGTTAAGCTAGCACACTGAACTTATTATTTTATTTTTTTTAATAAAAAAGTACTGGAGACATCAATCTGATGATTTTCACATTAATGTAAAATTCTCTAACTCTAACTACCAACAAACTATTAGGAATACAAGACTGAATTAAATATGCTAGATTAAGCCTACAAAGTCAATCAAAAAAAATGACTCTAGAAGTTAGAAAAAAGAAATAAAACTAAAATTATGACTATAAAATTATTTATCTTGAACCAGACATGGAAAAATTTTATTTCTACTTCTGATTGTAAGCTAAATCATTGCAAAAATATTAAAGTTAGACTGTCTACATAGAATATCAAATATTTTACAAAAGTGTTATAACAAAATATTTTGCATGACATATGCTGCATTCCATCTGAAGAAATAACTAAAATATGTATATTTGAAAAATAACATCACTGTATTTTAATTTAAATTTTTTTAAGGAAACATAGTTATCTTATTCCCATTAATGGCCCACAAGTCTTCTGACTGCTACAAAACTCTACCAATCGCAATCTTTCCAATCCTAAGAGTGAACTATTACTAAGTTAACATTATATTTGCTCCGAATTTCATAATAATAAAAACCAACGAACGAACCAAACGACCAACAGACTTACATACACACATACATATACACACACATACCTAAGAGTTACATCACTGCTGTTAAGGAATTCCAAAATGTACATTACCAAATATGGTTAAGGAATTTCGAGCTGACAGATGATGTCATCTCGCGCAACTATTCTTAACGAATGATTGACCAGTATTCTGCATCCTTTTGAGGTGGTTAAGTTCTCTCAAGGCTTTTTTGGTTGACCTTACCTATGGAGCAGACATGCTACAGATTCATAGTTGTCTTTACACAAAGAAATTGTTCACGTACTAATAAAAGTTATTCTTGAAAATCTGCCTATTCAATAATCCTTAAATTCACCAAGACAAAGCGGTAACCTCGTAATACATTATATATATATATATATATATATATATATATATATATATATATATATATATATATATATATCACACACAACTTTACTCTGTGGCACAACAACCAATGTGGGCCAAGGCCTACAGTGCCCATCTCTGTTTTCCTGATCGAGAGGCTCTGGAGTGCGAAGCATATGTCCCAATTAGGTGGTCAGCATCACGCAAAGCCCACAGTGTTTATATATATATATATATATATATATATATATATATATATATATATATATATATATACACACACACACACACACATTGGAACAATATGTGAAAAGGAACAAGATCCATACTTTGTCTTCCATATTTTCAAACCTTTATCTCAAAGAAATATTAAATCCCAATTTTCATATCAAGATTTAATGGTCAACAATCAGGCAACTCTCAAAATTAGAACGACTTATTTTCTTTGAATTATTGCTCTCCAGACTATGCTTTTTCTATTTCCAGGTGGAGTATTATAGTCTGATGCTGAACTAAATACTTATTTTATGATTTCTGAACTAAGACCAGTTATTAAATCAATTAGAAGAAACTTTAAATCGGATACTTCACAAGAGATTTGGAATTCTTTATAAAATCCAATGGTTAGTCATGCTACACACTTTCAAAGAAATATAACTTAAAATTTTTGGTAATTGGATGCATGCAATTAACCTTAGAATCCCATTTACGTTAAAAGCAATATCTAATCTTATCAACTTATATCTTTAAAATCCATAACTAGCACAAATCTCAAAGGAATTTTAAGCCAATTTCAAATTTTTTAGAGTTTGCATCACAATTTTGATTTATGCCTTCTAGGAACTACTAATCAAAACTTCAAATTCTGTTAAGTAATATGAAAATTAACAGGAAATCAAAGAAGTATATCACTAGTTTATCAATAATCATTGAATGAGTTATAATTCGACCTATATTAACACTTGTTATAAATATTTAAATTAAGTAATGCAGGAAACATGATAATGAGAAATAATGGATACTTCTAATACTTGAAGCTAAAGTAATCAGTATTATACAAATACTTACAAATTAATGTGTTTATTCATGAATGGTATATTAATTGCAAGGCAAGATTTAGGCAAATATGTCATATACAGATGCATACACTCAAAATAAGTAATTTTTAACTTTAAGATTACCTGCATTTGCTCATTTAACAATATAAAAATGCACAATGTTAAGTGAATTCATATTAATAATCATAAAACTTGTGTGGGAAAAAGTCAGTATTTAATTTATAGTATTATCGAATGACTGCAGTAATCAATAGTTGATATGATTTAAGTTTAGCAACTAAATTGTTATTGAAAAATCAAAACATTTATTACAAAGATAGATTGGATCAAATTATCTGAATTATTTTATGTGAAATAGCTTTTAACTTTTTGTTTAGCATAATGCTGCAATTAGGTGAAAAAAGTGATTCACAATTTTTCTGAAAATGTACTTTGAAATTATACTTTTAGTAACTTAATATTAATCGAAATTCTTAAAACTTAAATAACACTGCAAATAAAAATTTATATAAAATTTAGAATCCTACCCTATTAGAAAAACCACACATTGTTTTCTGTATTTTAATTTTCCTCATTAAATTTTTCAGAGTTATGTACAATGTTTTCTCAAAAAAATATTTAGAAAAATTATGTTTTCATTTTCTACTCTTATTTTGATTACACACAATACATGAAAAACAAAATTCTAACTACCAATATATCACCACTGAAAAAAGGTCAACAGGTGTTAAAGGTGTTGAACAAACATTATATATATTTGAGAAAGCTACTTACTACTTTTTACCAAACTAAAGTGACAAAGGAATATTAATGTAGAGTTAACAAAATTTAAGAAGCATAGAGGCGAGCAGTTAGATTTAAAATGTTAACTCAATTTGCTAAAGACAGAGTATTTAAAAAAGTTTATATTTTTTCTTGCTCAAGCTATAAAATTTTGAAAAACTAAACATATATGAGAGATTTGACAGAATAATGAAGTTACATACCAATAATATAAATTAGTAGCTTCGATCATTTGTTTATTCATTGTTATTCTCTATTCAAGAAAGTAGAAACAAAGTTCTGCATTTTTGGATTCTAGATCAATTTTTACAGATGATTTTACTAATTTAAGCAGACACAACACTCATCAAGCTATTATGCGTTGATAAAAACCTGGACACCTAGTACACGATAGTAGTAAAATAATTTCTTAATTGAGGGAAAATCTTATACATCATAAACAATTTTTTCTGCAGACATTTAATATGTATACTACAAGTTCCACACTGAGAAATTAAGAAATACAGTTTTGCAAAATTATTCAAAACTCTGAAAACTTGATGAAATTAGAATATAAGTAGCTATATAGGTAATATAAAACATATAGTGCATATTCACATGGAAATAAGTATTCTTGGATAATAATCACTTGCATGTTTACATTTAATCAACAGAAAGGAATATATTTCCAGTTTTATAATTTTGGGTTAAAAATATGTATTGTTTGGAACCATCATATACCAGGAAAAAACAATTCACAAGAATAATTATAATAAAATAATTAATATCTACATATATATTGTAGATATTTTATTAATTAAAAGAAATTTAAATATTTATATAATTTAATAATAAATAATTTTAAAAATCAAAGTAATATAATAATGAACATTTACTGCTTGTATGTTATTAAAATAATATATATACAGAACAATATAAAACATACAGTGCATAATCACATGAAAATAAGTATTCTGAGATAATTTAAAATAATCAATTCCATCTTTACATTTAATCAGCAGAAAGGAATATATTTCCAGTTTTATAATTTTGGGTTAAAAATATTTATTGCTTGAAACTATCTACATCATAAAAGTACAATTTTCAAGAACAATCATAATAAAATAATTAATATCTACATATGTAATATAGATATTTTCTTGTTTAAAAGAATATGTAAATATTTATATAATTTAATAAGAAATAATTTTAAAAATCTAAGTAATATAATAATGAACAATTATTGCTTGCAGGTTATTAAAATCATAGATATACAAATAACATAAAACACAGAGTGCATAATCACACGAAAATAAATATTCTTGGATAATTTAAAATAATTCCTTCGGTGTTTACATTTAATCAGCAGAAAGGAATATATTTTCAGTTTTATAATTTTGGGTTAAAAATATGTATTGTTTGAAACCATCATTTATCAGGAAAAAACAATTCACAAAAATAATTATAATAAAATAATTAATATCTACATATATAATATAGATATTTTATTAACTTAAAGAATATGTAAATATTTATATAATTTGATAATAAATTATTTTAAAAATCTAAGTAATATAATAATGAACAATTATTGCTGCTTTTATGTTATTAAAATATATATATATATATATATATATATATATATATATATATATATATATTTAATCAGCAGAAAGGAATATATTTACAGTTTAATAATTTTGAGTTTAAAATATTTATTGCTTGAAACCATCATACAACATGAAAGTACAATTTACAAGAACAATCATACTAAAATAATTAATAAATACATATTCATTGTAGAATATTTTAAATTATAAGAGCATATAAATATTTATATAATTTAATAATAAATAATTTTAAAAATCTAACTAATTTAATAATGATTAATAATTGCTAGCATATTATTTAAAGTCATAGCTATATAAATAATGCAAATATATAGTGCATAATCACATAGAAATTAGTATTCTGCAAAAAATTAAAATAATTTCTGTATTAACATTTAATAAACAGAAAGGAATATATTTCCCACTTTATAATTTTGGGATTAAAACAATTTCAGCTTGAAATCACAATACATCATGAAAGTACAATTTACAATAATAGTCATACTAAAATAATTAGTATATAGATATGTCATGTAAAAAATTTTAATGCAAAGAGTATGTAAATATTTATATAATTTAATAATAAATAATTTTAAAAATCTAAGTAATATAATAATGAATAATTATTGCTTGAATGTTATTAAAATAATATATATATAATATAAAACAAAGTGCATAACTACATGAAAATAAATATTCTTGGATAGTTAAAAATAATTGCTTCTGTGTTTATATTTAATCAGCAGAAACGAATATATTTCCAGTTTTATAATATTGGGTTAAATATATTTATTGCTTGATATTTATGAATTGAAATATTTATTGATTTATTATCATACAACACGAAATACAATTTACAAAGAATAATCATACTAAAATAATTAATAAATATATATGTATTGTAGAATTTTTTAATTAAAAGAGCATATAAATAATTATAAAAATAATTTTAAAAATCTAAGTAATATAATTACTTAGATTTTCTAAGTAATATAAAATAAGTAAAACAATTATTGCTAGCATATTATTTAAAGTCATAGCTATATAAATAATGCAAATATATAGTGCATAATCACATGGAAATAAGTATTCTAAGATAAATTAAAATAATAATTTCCGTGTTTACATTTAATCAGCAGAAAGGAATATAATTCCCATTTTATAATTTTGGGTTAAAAATATTATTGCTTGAAAGTATAATTTACAAGAATAATCATACTTAAATAATTAATATATATATGTGTGTGAGTGTTTGTATGTGTAATGTAGCAATTGTTTTAATTAAAGAATATGTAAATATTTATATAATAATAAATAATTTTAAAAATATAAGCATATTATAATGAACAATTATTGCTTAAATATTATTAAAATAATTAAAATATCACAATAAAAATACAATCACATATATTGGCTTTGAAATTTAATAAGATATTAATTTGTAAGTTTCTTCTTGGAAATTATCAATAATTTTAAATGACTTCTTTAGTAGACATTGAGTCAAATACTGTTCACTGACACATCAGAGTATACTAAAAAAATGACATCTGACATCAAGAAAAAATGCACTTGGAATAACTCCTGACAGCTCAGAGTTGAATGATTGAATTTAGAGTTTGATGACTCAAGGATATAAAAATAAAATAGAGATTTTAAAAGGTACTTTATACTGTAGCATTGCTATTTCTTTATTTTAATGTGTGTCAATTCCAGATATCATAAAGCATGAGCTTTTAAAACACATTTGCAAAATAAACAATACAAATGAATAGTAATAAAATAATGTAAACAATACATTATAAAAGTCGCCCAGCATAATTCTTTAGCAGGGCTCTTTTGTTTGGCATAAACCTGATAGAGAATATTTAAAGTATACATAAATGAGATATTATAGTGAGATGAAATTTTTTGTTTACTACTCAGGACTTGGAGGTAATACTTTTTAAGAAGCAAATCAAAATTCTAAAACAAGAATGCAGAGTCTAATATTTCAAAGAAACCTTTCACCATATTAAAGTCATACACACCTTTTTAAAGATATTTTTTAACATTTACATGTCCACAAATAACAGCCTCGAAACATCTCATATTCTTTGCATCATTTCTAAGCATGAAAGCTTCCTGAAAACCTTCTTGAAAAATATTTTTTAATCCATTTTAATGTATACTTCCCTTTTTATGCAAATGTATGGTTTTCATTCTTTAATTTCTTTCTTGCATCTAATTTGAGTAGTAGATTTTCCTCCTAAAACAGTGTTTTTGAATCAGTTATAAAACAATTAGCAAATAAATTTTATTTTTCCGGACAGAAAAATATAAAAAAATTCTATTTTTTTCAATAAGCTTTTTGAAAATTTCATTTTTTCATAATTGTTAAGCGTTTTTTTTTAATTATTTCTAATTTTCAAGCATTGAAACTTTAGGAAACTTTTCCCAAAGTTTAAAATAGCCTCGATTCTTATACTTGAGTAATAAGAGAAGTATTTTTTTATTTCAAACTTCAATTTTTTTATATTTGATCTAGTTTAAAATTTAAATGGATGAATTGATGATATTAATTAAAAGAATGTGGTAATTAAGATACAGTAACCAATATTAGTCAAAGTAAACTTAAAATTAAAAAGCAGCATCAGATATTTTCACTTTTAATAAACAATCTTATATGTATGTATCGATTAAAATTATCTACATGATCAGAGTATAATATGTTTTACTATTTATAAGCTTCAGTTATAAATAGAGAAACATATGTAGAAATTTAGAACACTTAAGAAAAATTTTATTTCATTTCAAGCACTTTCATTGAAGTCATATAACAGAATGTGGTACTTCATTTCAATTAAATAACTGTAGCTCACACATTGAATAATATAATAATAAATACAAAATTATTATTTTATAAAGATGAATACTTTGGTTTTTATTCCTTTTTCTCTTTTACAAAATATTGATGGTATATGTGACATTTAACTATTTATCCACTCCACTTACAAAAACTTCTTTCTGTTAAATATTCAACAATGAAAATCTAAAAAAAATTATCAAGATAGTGAAGAATATGTATGAAAATTATAAGTAATCAGATTGTTCAAAATTTGAGTGAATGAAATTTTTGAGAGAGAAGTATTTTCAAATTAACTTACTATTAATGCTCCTTTTCCAATTAGCTCAATCACACTGATAGTAAAAATATCATATTTCATAAAATCAGTTATTAATTTTCAAAATATAGATATATAGTATATTCTTGTTATTATTATTATTTCATTTATAACTGATATAAATCTGTATAACAAAACATTAATTGGATAATAAAGTCAATTAAAAATATAGACAGCATAACCGATTTTAATACTTTATGTATCATGAGACTTCATATATACACAAATATTTTGTAACATGATACATATAATGACAAAATAATTGTACTGATTAGAAAATAATTAAAAAAAAGGGAAAGATTAAGAACTTTCAGATAAAATAGCAAGTACAGTAGTAGAATTATATTTTTAACTCCTTTAAAGCTAAAGTGACAAAGAACTATTTACAGTCTGGAATTTTGAATTTACTATTACAGATTAAATTTTTGTAATGAAGTTATTAATGCCTTTTAAACTACACAAAGAAAAATTGGTACTTTTCCGTTTCGCCGGCGCAAATCTGGCTAAGCAAAAATTAAGTCGCCAATTGGTGACAACACACAGTATACACATAAAAATTTTAAAATTTATATATTTAATTGTTGTTCCTGTATTCACGCTATGCGTGGAATGATATGTGCCAGAGCCTCAATTTATTTACTTATTATATTAGATTACAATTTATCGGGTGATGCATATTTCAAAATCTTTTTTTTTTTTTTAAATATTTTTTATGTGAATTTGTTACGATTATTATTTTTTAAGATATATTTTTAAAATCTGATTTTTTCTAGAGAGATTTTATGAAATCATTAAATTTGTATATACAGCAATATAGCATAAAATAATAAAATGGAAAAAAAGAGTCGAAATAAAGTTGTTGACAGTAAAAGGCCGTCACATGTCTTGGAAACGTAGCAGTAAAAGTTTACCAGCGGAGATATTCCCTATAGCACCGGTTATATCATTTTTGGCGACTTTATCGCTTGCGTCGGCGAAACGGAAAAGTACCGAAAAATTTTAAAGCGAAAAATACTAATGTTAATGCAATGGGATAGTCTTTAATTTCATTATTACAAGTGAATTATAAACCTTACATACAAGATTATTTCCCTTATCAAACTATATAGCGATCAAAAACAAAAGTGAAAGCTGTATACAAAAATATGTCATAATTTTTTTTCCTTTCTAATAATAATTTAGATTACAATTATCACATTGAAGAATATCTTTTAATTATAATTTGTTCTTTTATCTAGTATTGAAACAAACTTAAGAAGTAAAAACTATAAGTCGGTTGAAAAGTATTTATTTGTGAAAATGCAGTAAAATAAATTCTTCAAATGTTTAAAGTTTTAGCTTCAAATATTTATAGTTAAATAGCAAAAAATTTTCAAAATTAATTTTCTTAACATTTAGCAATAGTTAGCATTTGAATTAATAAAAAAACTTTATTTAGAAGGTAAATATAGATTAATAATTATGTCAATTTTTTTAAAAGATAATTTTGAACATTAAAAGATGTAATTCTATTTTGAAAGCTATAATATACTGAAATAAAATGTAAATGAATAAAATTGATCAGATTTACTGAAGTGTTTTTCTTTATATGATTATAACGTACAAATGAAACCTCAATATTCCTAAACTTTTATCATACACAATTGAGTAAATGATGATTAAAATTTACAAACGTTTTTCAAAATCAGATTAATCTCAAAAAGATTTATTTACAGTACTTAACAGAAAAAAAAACAATATAAATTAAGAAAATCTGCATGAAAATAAATTTAAAAAAATTAATATTTTAAAAAGAAACTTTTTGGAAAATATTAATACTGACAATAACTGATACTGCTGATAGTGGAATGATAATAATATATATTGGTATAAATGAATATGAAAGCAAAAAATCTCTTTCTATGAAATTGTAAAATAAAAACGCATTTTCATTTTACATCAGCATATGAAAATATTTGCATTTCCCCATTGATTTTTATCAGGATAAAACTACTGCTAGCAAATTTAAAATGAGATAACTGTGAGCAGAAGATTTTAGAAATTCGCTTCTGATAAATTTTGATATTAAGTGAAGTACAAAGAATTTGATAAAAAAAATAGCAATCATAGTAATTTAAAATTATACTATTTTTTTCTAAGTTTTTTATTTTTTTCAATTGTAAAAAAATAAGTTACTTTTACATATAAACATAGAGACATCAATGTAAACAAATAACAAAAGAAATTTTTCCTACGGTTAGAAATTTCCTTTTAAGTAAACTGAGAACAAAACTTAACTGTGGTACAAAATACACAAAATTACAAATTAAGCAATATTTTAAAACTTAGAGCATTATTTAAAAACATGCTTTTGATTTAAAATCATTTGCTTTTTATTCATATATAATGGTAGTTATTTTTTATGTAAACTATATATTTAAAATCAATATAATTTTAAAATAAAATTTAAATATTTTAGAAAATTAAGACTTCAGTTTTAAAAAAGAAGAAAAACACATATTGTATATCCCAGAAAAATTTTAAACCTGAGATATACTTCAAAAAAGCTATTATGTATTTCAAAAGAGCTAATATGAAGCAAAATGCAGCATAAAAATATACTTCATTGAAGGTTTCAGAAAACAAAATAAACGATTATTGTGTACAAAAAAATGAATCAATAAGAAAATTTTGAATATACTCTAATTCTCTTGAATACAAAATAAATATAGAAGTTTTAGTTTTTTACACACAAGCTTCTTTCCCGCTCCTCTATTTTAAGGAATGCAGTTCTTATACAGTAATGTGAAATATACATCAATAATTATTATTTAATTTTTTATCAGAAATATAATTTCAGTAAAATAACTGTTTCCATTTTCTATTATTTATTAGTATTTTGTATTTTTGGATTTTTATTTTTCATTTATTTGAAAATTCATATTACCTGCTTCTTTTGTTATTTTAGGATAGTACATTCATATTTAAAAAACATTTTGGCTATATGTTCGATTAAAATTTGAGAGGACTTTCAATACTTCAAAAACTTCAATATTCTTATATACAAGTATTAAAATACCTTAAGTTTGCACATTTACACATCGAATATTTTTTCACATTATGAGATACACAATAAAATTTATTGCAACTTTACAGGAAATAAGTGTTTTTTTCTTACTAGCATATTAAGTGACATAAATGTTACTAAGTT
Source organism: Latrodectus hesperus (assembly GCA_037975125.1). NCBI lineage: Eukaryota > Metazoa > Arthropoda > Arachnida > Araneae > Theridiidae > Latrodectus > Latrodectus hesperus. The sequence goes on from CM075854.1 coordinate 77,837,833, forward strand.
TTCTGACAAGGCTACAACTTTGTTGTATAAAATACAGCTTATGTGCTACTACAATACTTGGAAAAAATTTGATTCTTTAATCACAAAATTAATGACATTTTCATTCACAGAATCCGAAGTGAGTTCATAAAAAACCAAATGGAATGCTGGATTAACCTCAGACTATATTTTTAAGTCACAACTTAACGATAAATCTTAGTACTGAATTAGTATTACCACATCAATAACTAGTAAAAAGAAATCTTAGGGAACTTAATATGCCATTTTATTGACAGTCATAATATTTAATCCTTGTTCAAGAATTTTTTTACATTTCAATAATTTTTTTTTTTTTTTGAAAAGCAAAATAAATTTTGTTTTTTTAAACAAAAAAAATTTGTTTTGCTTTTCAAATTTGAAAAAAAAAAAAATAAAAATAAATAAAAAAATCTTAATTGAAAAGCAATACAAATTTTGCTTTTCAAAAAAGCTCAATGATTTTGAAAGCTGAAATGAATCCGACACTTTATTTCATCTAAGAAAGTGTTTTACACTAACTGCTTCATGATATATGCTTTGATTTTTGAAAAAGTTATGGATTTTAGCAATCCATGATTTGTATGTATAGATGAATAGTAATAGATATAGAATCACTTGAGAATAAATAGTGAAATCTGAAACAAAAAGCAGATAAAATTTCTGTTTTCATACTGATCATGGAAGGAAATTCTTTTGAATAATTTTGTTGAAATTTTGAATAGTACTCTTTTCACTGTTAATAATAAGAAAATTTATAATATAACACTTGATTAAATTATTTTCAGTCTAAAATTGTTATGAACATGATCATATTAGACATCCAAAATAGCAAAAAAGATATAAACACAATTATATACCTTTCCATTAAAAATTCAAGTTGTTTGCAATTTTCGAATATCCCCATAGTTTAATTTATCAAACATTAATAAATAATCACTTTAGAACATACTTACATGTTTTCTTATTAAAAAAAAAACATTTTTGTAGAAATTTTAAAATTATTTTTCTTATCCAGGAAAATATGAGACTAAATTTTTCTGAGAGCAGAAATCATCTTCTACATGCTTCTTATTTACCTAATATACTTTTTTCAAAACATAAAATAGAAACACTGCATTTTACTTAGAACTTACCAAATTTACATGTTGTTTACATACTGAAATTTATATTGGACAATAAAGAAATGACTGATTATTTATTATTAGAGTATTTATCAATTTAAGTAGTGTACATTGCACCTCAAATCAAAAATACCTTCATAGTGTGTGCCTTCCAATATTAACTGTAATTTATATAATAAGGAAAATGTAAGCATTATAGAAGCAGATATTTCATTAAACAGAAACAAGCTGTGAAATAAAACGAAAAAAAATCCAGATATGAAATACATAAAATAGGAATCTTCTCAAAATATTTATTTTCTCAATCTCACTATAATTTTTTAAAACTTCAATAACATAATCATGAAAGCCGATGAAGAAAATTGCAATGCACAGTTATTTTGTCAACAGTTTTTAAAAGAATGTAATGATTTATCTTTCTATATAATTTCAAAAATTGCTCAATTAATTAAAAAAAATCATTTAATTTCTAATTGTTTATGAACAATGCATACATTTATTATCAAATTATATGTTTGGAAAATAGTATACATTTTAGAAGTGATAAATTTAAGGAACAAAATATAAACTATTTTGTATTATCTGCCCATTTTAATATTTAATTGTAATTTCCGCCTATTTCATTAAATTTCTCATTATAAAAAATATTTACATCAGAAGAAATTTAACATGATGTTTAAAATGCTAAATTAGTTATTGCCAGTGTTATTTTATGTTTCAAAAACACCAGATTTCAATTTTAAGATCAGGATATTTAAATATATGTGTGTGTGAAATGTATTCAATATAATGAAAAATTTTGCCTATTGCTAGAAGTTTTAAATTCCTTTTAATTTAATGGAATCAAAATATCTCAACATAAAACTTGAATACTTAAATTAAAATTTATGACAAACATCAATAAAATCAATTCATTGATTTTACAATGTAATTAGCATTACAATGAAAAAAGAAATTATATATTTAAGGAAGATTCTTTCCCAAAATAGAGGATGCTTAAATCTTCCCTCTCATATATCATTTAAAAAATATTCCAAGTTCAGCGTTAATGAAAATGATTATACAACATATATTATATATTTCATGTGCTTTTAATTAATATTCCAATTTCAGCGTTAATGTAAATAAAGTTCATAAATTTTAACTGAGAAATTTTTTTTAATGTATACCACTATAAAAAGCTTTAATATTCATCAAAATTTGAACAAATAGAGATTAGAATATAGCAAAAAATGATTTTAACTACATAAATTTGTCTTTAAATATGAAGCTGCAAAAGATCAATATACTTACTGTATTAAACTGTTTCATTTTTATTGGGTGACAATAAACTCAACATATGTTTTTCCATAACAGCTTGAGCTGGAAAAAATAAACCCACAAAAATGTTAAGTTTATAAGATACATATTATTTACAAAGTTATCTTTCAATCAGTACTGAAATATATTTTTGGGGTAGATAGTTTACTAATTTTCACACTTTTTATTATTTTTTTTGAGTAATGGCATATTTTCAACCCAATTAAAATTAATAAAATTATTTACAAAGCCAAATAGTAAATTTAACTGAATTTGTAGAGCTTGAAAACCACATCCTTTAAAACAAAATTATATATATTTTTAATCCAACTTGATTAAACTTTTTACTCTATATAAAGAGTAGCTGGCAATACCCATCTGAGAGATATGAAACATAACTTTCTTTAAAGATACAGGAAAAAATTAACATTTTTGGAAAAACAAAATTAAAATACTAAACATATTACTATATTAAACTGTTGTTTTATATATTCAGTCAATTTTATTATATATTATATTACAGAATTCAATTGCACAATATACTAATTGAGATAAAAACTAAATCAAAAACTTAATGCTTAACAAAAGATTAAAACTTTTGCAGCTACATTAATACAAAAAGATTTTTCAGTAACACACAAACAAAAATTTCTAGTAAATATTTGCCATCATTTAGTAATTAATAAAAAACTGGTTTCATTAGCTATAAATGTTTAATTGAAAATTATATTTAATACTTTTACTATGTATGATTGAAAGCTAAGATTTACTTTTATTTATAATTTAGTTTCATGCTAATAAATGTGTTGTTATAAAAAATAATACTTTTAATTGTTCATAGACATTTATCACTGAAATATAAAAGCATTAGAAAAATAATGGCTATTAATGTCTTCCTTAAAGTAAAAGTTTATCATAAAGACTGTTAAAATGATATTACAAGCAAAAAATAAGCAATATCATGAAATTTTGAAAATATGTTCATATTCCATTGTTGGCATAAAATTTTATTGCAAGCAAGAAAATTTAAGTTAAAACACATAAAGTACAATAACAGAGATTGGACCCTGCTCTTTGAAATTAAAAATTTTCTGTTTGATATCATCCATTGTTGAAGATAGATATGAACAGGTACCAAAATGTCTTACAACAACCACAGGCTATCCATTAAGTGGTGCCAAAGCATCCACCCTTTAGGCCCACTGTGGCTTAGAGGTAAGATTGCAATCTTTGAAGTGAAAAGTTCAGTTTGATCACATCCACTGTTGTACAACAAATTGGTTGGTTTTTGTCACTCAACATTCATTTTTTCACACATGAGCAAATTTGACTGCTTAAAATGAGACAGGTGCAGATTTTCATCTTTCTGCATGCACATATGTTAGAGTAGGTGATTGGGAGATTTCCAGGTTTCTCCCTTGCAACACGTCAAATTGGACCACTAGCTATGAAAACTCTCCCTGAAGCAAAGTGATGGATAAAAACTGCTTTATATCAAGATTAAGCCATTAGTGTGTTTGTCTACTGTATAGTGAAAAAGCATCCAGATGTAGAAAGGACCATGAACTTTTAATGTAAAAATCACTTCACTATCTTCTCAAAGGACTATGGTCAGCCAAGAAATTAATAACACATTTTTGCCTTCTGGATATATGTACGTCAGGAAAGGTGAATGAGAGTTTTTTTACGTATCTTTCCCTGAGATATGTGAATACTGCCTATAAAGAAAAACTTTCCAGCAAATAAATAAGCAATGATTGTTCAATGTATACAAAAGCTTTAGCAAATACAATTTCATCATACAATGTCTATTACCATTCATTTTATAGCACGAGATGATATTTGGAAAAAACCTATTCAGGTATAGATGTTAGTTAACAATTTTTTTCTTTTTTGATACTTGCTTATATTTTAGCTTTTATGTATATCATATTTATGTAAAAAATGCGATAATATAAAAATTGATATCCTTTAGAAATTTATCCAGAACATTAGTAGATTAAATTTAAATAAAAAGACACTTTAAATTATTCCAAATTAAAAATATGAACTTAAAATATACGTTTGTGGTTGTCTCTTTATGTTTGTTTACTAATTTACAGTCTTAAAATGTAAATATATACAACACAATGATAAAAGCATACTTTATGCATTAAATTTTGTCAGACAAACATTACTGGAGTTTTCTTTGCCAAATTGTAGAAAACATGCAAATTTTATAAACTATATTAAACTAGAGAAACGTGCATTTAAACTAAGCGCATGAGAATGTGCGTTGGGTCAGTCTTGGTATGCAACTTTTGTTGAATCATACCCGTTCATGCTGCCCTTTTTTAATTCAATTAAAGTTAGATTTGATTTAACTTAAACACCATGCTGAAAACAGTGTTCGCACTGCCTTAACTCAAAATTGATTTAATAAATATTGGTTTTTGTTCACAACCTTATTTATGGTTTGTTATTAAAAATTATGACATTTTTGAATTGTTTTTATAACTGAGCATATTTATTAAACATTTACAGACCAAAATGACATTATTTAAGATTATGATATTTCAAATGAGAATACGAAACTAAATAATGTTGTTGACAAGTCTATTTCTTCTCAAACTTAATATCATTTTTTATGCTTATTAAATACTTATGTAAATATTTCTGTGTTATTTTTTAAAATTTTGTTTCTCTTGTATTTATTTTGATCGGTTTCAGATATTTCAACAAACACTGCAAAATAACAGAAAACAAGATGGCACTAAATCAGTTGAAATGTATTTAAATCATTTGCCAAACTGATTTAAATCATAAATTGCCACCTGGAAAAAGTTCTATCGAAACTTAAACACCTTTAAAAGTGCAGTGAGAATGGGGTATAGTGCTACCAAAATTACCTTCACCACACTAAATAATTTTTTGTTAAAGAGCAGATATAATAATTACATTAATAATGAATAAGTACAAAAAATATTTATAATTTATTCACTTTTTATTAATGTATCTGATGTTTGTGTCCACTTCAGATACTTTTATCACTTTACATATTCTGAAACATAAAGGATTATTTTGTCTTTTTACTGGAATAAATATGACATACTTTTCTTTAGCTAGATTTTTAATTTTTCTTATTGGCTAATTTGATTCACTTGCTGAAGAATACTGTAACAACTGTTCTAAGAAATTTCGGAGATGATTCATACGTGCTTCTGCTCTGAATATATTCTTTCATAAATTACCATTTCTGCAATTCCTAATTTTACATTGCTTGCCATAATGTTTTGAAATAAATTTTTTGAATTTGAATCATCATGAGAGTTATTATCTTCCTCCATTGGAGATTTATGTTACCTAGCAATTTCTTCACATTTTTTTTCATTTATCGATAAATTTAGATATTCATTAATTCTTCACCAGTTGATACATTTCTAGCATAGCTTCAAGCCATTTTATTTCCTCCTTGAATGAATAATACCATTTCATTTTACTAAAAAGCTGAGAAAAAGTTAACTAAAATGAGCACATTAATGAGTTAACATTAACAAAGTTACCATTAAAGAGTATGTGCGCTGAGCTTAGAGACTCTAATATTAAAAATATCAACAAAGGGAAATTCAGAAATTCAGCAAATAGAACTATTAGAAAGTAGTTGACCATGAAAACAGCTAATGAAGATCTAAAATGCTTAAAAAAATAGCGAGTGTTTCTACAGTGTTTTACAAAGAACTAGGCCTCAAAGGTCTAGTTTGTAGGCTCACATGTTAATATAAATGTAAAAGTAATAAAAATGTTAAAATTGAAAAATGGGAAAGTTGCAAACATTTCCCCTTTTCTTTACATAAAATTTATTTGTATGTTTTTACCATGTTTACTTCTCCGTTTTACGGCAATATCAAAAGCTGATTCAAATGCTTCATTTGTCAATGTAATGTCTGCGCCAGCATTTAATAATTCCTGGACACAACCACCGTGATTATTATAAGAAGCATACATAAGAGCAGTATTTCCTTCCTATAAGAATGAAAACTTTAAAAATATTATAAATTGTTTTAATAAATTTAAATTGGCATCCTAAACATTTAATGAAACATTTAATTCAATAGGTGTAATTTACTCTTAAATGTTTCGCTACATTTTATTAAAAAGCATGGTAATTATGTATTAAAATTGGCTGATGAGATTAAATTGAGAGAGAAGAAATAAAATCAAATACAATTTATTTTTATTTTTAAAGAATGAATACATAGGTTTTGTTTTAAATCAGTTTGACTGGGACAATACTAGTTTAAAATAAAGCTTCAGTTTCTCACTGCATTCCCACACAAATATTCTCAATCAAAATATTTGTGTGATTATGAAAAAAATATTTACCATACTCAAAATTATAAGCAATAATTCACAATATCAAAAAAATCATGAAAAAAGGAACAAAAACTTCTTACTTAAAAATCGATAAATGAGTTACATTTTAAAAAATAAATATGTAAAGATTTATATATTTGGTTGAATAATCTTGAAAATATTAGAAAAACTGCTTTTTAATCAAAAGCTATGATAAAATTTGCATAAAACTAACTTTCTGATCATCAAAAAGAACTTCAATAGGCTTTTTTTTTTCAATTTGTTAGATTTTAGATTCAAAACAAAATGTTTGCTTTTGTGTGCTTATAATGAAATTACTATTTAACAAGAAATTATTACAATTTGTTATAATTAATACTATACTACTTATTAAAATGATTATAAATTACTATTTATCAATAACTATTTAAAAAGAAATTAAGTTTTAAATTCTAACATAAAGTTTTAAACCAGGTAAAAGAAACTTTAAATAAAATGCATCATTTTACTTGAAAAAATAGTTGTAAAGTAATACTTACAATACATAATTCTTTTAATTAAAATTGGTACTCATAAGCAAATTTTATAATTTGCATGCAAAATTATATTGATATGAAAAAATTAAAATTCCAACAAATTATCCCTCCATTTTAATATACATAAAATGCAATATGCTTAGTTAGAGAAAATATTTATACTAAATAAAAATTAAGATTAAAGTAATATTTCCTAACATTAAACAAATTAAAAAAATAATCACAATTTTCAACAAAAGAAATTAAAGTGTTTGTACATAAGTTGTAAAATCTGAATATTACTATTTCAGATGTATTTTATTAGCTTAATATTACTTTTTAATTATCATTTCCTTTTTAAAATATATTATCTGATCAACTTTCAAAATATAGAAATTTTAATGAAAATATCATTAACATAATAGCCTAAAAATGATACAATACACTTTTCAAAAATATCTAAGCACATAACACTAACAAATTATTCTTCAATCTTTACGATCATTTACATACATTGAAAAACCTTCAATTAAGAAAAAATGATTACCATTAACAAATACAATTATAAATATACAGCATTATTTTTGTAATTATATTGTTACTCAAATAAAGAAAATAAAGAAAAAATGTGAAGGCTAGAAAAAAATTATGAATTAAAAAAATGATCAGTTTTTATTTTAAAATATTTATAGATAATAAATGATTAATATAGATAATAAAAATATTTATTATCTATATTAATTTTATTTCAATACATGCATAAGTTTTATTTTTTGTATACATTGAAGAAACAATATTAATTAATTTTAAGTGAGAAAAATATTTAAAAATGAAGGTTGATATCATTTGAATTTATCCTTATAATATTGAGAACAAAATTTAAATACAAGGCAATGTATCAATATGTAAATAAACGTAAGATCAATCAAATAGAGGTAGAGGTTACAACATTAAAAAATTTTATAAGCATAATGATTGCAAAACAGATAAATTTAATGATTGATAATTGTGATGGTAAAATTAGAAAAATAAGCGACAAAATTTTCTCTAGATTTTACCCAAAATACACTGCCAACTACACCTATCTGAGGATAATTTGTATGAGAAAATCACAATGAGATCGAAATAAATCCAAAAGCTGAAACCAGCATTCAATGAAAGTTTATATTAATCAGTGATACTTTTTCTTTCAATAAACACAGAACATCATGAAAGTGATCACACAGAAACAAAGATTCAATTATCAATAAATTATTATTAAATTAACATAACAAATATTTTTAAAATATGGAATGCATGTTGGAGACAATATGTAGAATTCTTGGTAAAATTCTTAGTATTCCAAAATAGCAAAAATTAATTAAAAGTAAGTGTAATAATGTAGGAAATTTAATCTAACTAACAGCTTTAACAAAGTAGAATTTAAAAATTCTATAATTTTTTACAGAATTTTACATACTGGAAAGAAATATTTTTATAATTTTAGGGTTGCAATTGTTTAACGATAGAGGACAGATATACTAACACTTGTACGAGGAACATAAAACTTCAATTTCTTTAAATGTTTACTTTTAAATTTGTTTACACCATCCCTGCTATTTTGTAAGGAATTATTGTAAACATAACTTCATTTTCTTTTTTTCATTATTTTGAAGAATTTTCAAATAAATAGGAAATAATTAATTGTGAGTAGAATATAAATTATGGCACAAAATGCAGCTACCATGCTTTCCTGAATACAATCCACAGATTATATGTCAAAAAAATTTCAAATTTTGTAGAGCGTATTATACACCACTGAGTATAATCTCTGATAAAATAGAATCCTACATCACAGAAAAGCTTACAATAAAGTTTTGAAAGAAATGCCGTTTATGTTTCATAAAATAAATATCAAATGGCCCTACGATTCAGCTGACTTATTTCAACTATAATCAGCACTGTCCATTTGAATTCATGAACGAATTTGTTTCACTGTAAAGGTATTATAGTTGCAATTGGCAAACGGCATTTCGAATTCTGTCTTGACCTGAGCTATTTCGCTCTGAAAACATTCTAATTCATACATCTTCATGTAGAAATGAAAACTATTAAGTTACAGAGCAAATTTTAAATTAAAAGCTATAGAGACTGTAAATACAAAAATGGCGACAAACGTGTTAATATAAAGGGAAAAACAAAGCATGTGCGGTAATAAAGAAAAAATATATCAATTGTACCATTTGAAAAAATCTGCTTCTTTCATTTAATTATTGATAAACAAATATATTTCATTTTTAAAATATGTCAAACCTCACTTTAAGGGTTATTAAGAACTAAAAATCGATAAGTTTTTCAAGAATCTTGATCAATGTCATGTTTTTATCTCAGTTTATTGCACTTTGTGTTGAGGAAGATATAAGCAAATCTTTATGATTATAAATGTTTTTTTCAGTACAATTTATTAAATTTTAATCATACTGTGTAATTTTTATTTTATTTGGCACCAAATTATCAGAGCAGCATATATTTTCAACTATTTGTCGGAAAAACAGCTGTGAGATAAACAATGCTGTTTTTTTTTTCTCTTTTACTCAAAAAAGGTCTTGCATATATATATATATATATGTATATATATATATATATATATATATATATATATATATATATATATATATATATATATATATATATATATATATATATATATATATTATATACAGGAAAATACTGTACTTAGATAAAACATCAAACAAGAGATTACATAGTGGATTTTGTATATACTGACTTTAAATAAATTCCTGAATGCAACAATTATAAAACGAAATGAGTCAAAGATTAACAGTCTTGTTTCACACAAAATTGCATATGCAATACATATTAGTTTTCTACTAAGTCTGATTTTAATAAAATGAAACAGAATCTTTGTGGAATGAAAATCTTATGCAGTTAAATCCTGAGAAATTTGCCTCTACAGATGAAAGGTTAGGATTTAAAAAAAAGTCAGACTCAAACTGATGCATTTTTTTCAATATATCTGGAATAACTTGACATAGTAGTATATCATATCATTTGATATCATTCTTATAGTATATTAGAAATATTTTAAATAAGTCTTAAAATTCTATAAAAAATTAAACATTTTAATCTAAATTCAAGATTATATTGGAATCTATGAACCTGTACTAGTAATCACAGAGTTTAGAATTATTCATTGGCATTATTGCATAAAATATACGGAAACAAGTTACAATAAATCACTTTATTTTATCATAAGAGAAAATAAATAATCAAACTGCTTTTAGGCACAAACTTTTTGAATTTGATTAGTCAATGTGATGCTAAAAATGAATAACACAAATCTCAGTTCATGTAAATAAAAAATATATTGAATTAAGTTAAAACAGATAATAAAACTTATTGTGTAAAAAAAAAATTTGAAAAGTGTAAATATTTTAAATAACTCTTAAAATTCTATAACTGTCAAAATAGGTACTGTAAAAAAATAACTGTCAAAATAGGTACAATTGCTGTGCATAAATTTTAATATTTTTTTCTATGTGAGTCAAAAAATAAAAATATGCAATTTCTAGGACATAAAATTCTATGGTTGACACAACATTTAATTTTTAAAAAAATTTCAAATTTTATTTCATAAAACTTTAAAAGTAGAGATAAAAAAAAGTTTCATCAAAAATGGAATATAATGAACGTGCAAGAATTTTTCATTCACTAACAGATTAAAAGCTAAATGATAAGATACTGATAATGTATATAAGAATATGACCATATATATGGTAATTTATATATTCTTCTGATTTTTGAATACTCCTACTTAATGATTGCCTCATTTATGAGAGCAGAATATTAAAAATTATTTTCAAACTTGAAAGGGACACAGAATTAAGACTATATTAAAAAATATAATCATAAATTTTACAGTTTGAGATTTTAATATTTTACTTAACTAAAAATACCTTTTTGGCTTTTAATTATTAAAACAAGATGTTTTCTTAACATTTCTTTCATAATTTTTAAGTAAGTCATTTATATGCTTACCACATTATATACTATTGAATACTTATACCCTATTACAAATACACAAATTGATAAAAGAATGCACTAAATTTAATAACTATAAATATGCTTGTAATAAGATCAAATTTATTTCTCTCACTACCTGATCTTTGTAATCTAGTACTGCTCCATGATTTATGAGCTCTCTTACTATAGCTGAATGACCAGAGGCACTAGCAAGAAGAAGAGCATTCTCGCCAGAAGCTCCAACAGAAAGAACAGAGGCACCCAAATTCAAAAGTTTGCGAACAATTTCAAGTTGACCATAACCAGCAGCCCACATCAGAGGTGTTTGGTTATTTTGATCTTTTTGATCAACATCAATATTTTCATCTAAAATTAAAATTTACTTCAATCATTAATAAATGTCTAATTATGTATTAAATATAAATAAGATGTGCAATAAATGTAAATTTAAGAAAAAATTGTATCTTATCTAAAGATTTTTTTCATAAAAATTAAAAGTAATTTTTTATTCTAGATATAGCATTTATTTCAATTATAAATTTATTTTTAAATTAAATATAAAAAAGTAGTTAGAGGATCTATATGCCAAAAAAGTAAATATAAGTAAAAAAAAAATAATAATAATAATAAATGAATGGTAATAAATAATGACCCATTAAAAATCTAAAAATAAGGAAATAATTTTGACTTATGAAGCTGGTAATGCATTTTTTAGATGACATTATATTCTAATTGAAAATAAGTACATACATGAAATAACAGTATAAATAAACTAGTCATTCAAATTGATTCTCCAAAATTTTCTATGTTCTTACTCACATTGAGAAGGGACAAACTATCACATAAATATCTAATGCTAATTTGAAATGTTTTTGAAAAATATGCAGCTATTTTATTCTGTTTGTTTCATGATGGCATTTTTTAATGGGGGCCCAAATTAAGTTCAGAAAAACTTTGAAAAGAGAGTTGAACCCATGAAATTTTGAAACTGAAAAGAAGAGCACTAAAAAAATAAAATATTGGCTCAGTGGTTTTACTAAATTGCAAATATATATTTTAACAATAAATATATAACAAATATGCTAAATGTGAACTTTGAACTATTAGACATAAAAATTTTGTGAGTTGATATGTATTGTTTTAATGACAAATATTTACTTAAAATGAGATTTTGAATAAACTTTTCATTTGGTTCTGAAAGAAAATGTTTAATAATATGAATTTGGGCAGATAATATTGATGGTGAAATTTATGGTTCTCAAAGCTGTTACTGAGATTCCTCATTAAAACATTGTTCTTCTTATAGACTCTCAGGCAACTATATAATTAATTACTGACTACACTCCATTTTTATCTTAGACTGAATTTGATTTTAAGCAGTTTATTAACTCATTTCAAAGCACTGGAAGAGATGTCGTTCTCCATTGATTCCAAGCGGTTTGGCATTCAACGTAACGTGTAGGCAGATTTGTCGGCGAAAGAGGCTTCAACATTACATCCACCTTGTCTCTGAAACTCTCTGCAAAATGCCAAATGACTACTCAGGAACAATATTCAACATAGTTGAATCACCTCTCTTCAAGACATGACAAATGGAAAGACTTGGGCTTGTCTTCTTGATAATCAAACTGAAATGCACATCCCACTCCTCCCCAGAGTAGAAGGAGTGATGTCTTTCAGAATCATTACTGGTCATGATATCCTCATGCTCAACTGTTTAGGATTGAACTTGCCTATTCTCCACTTTTTCCACTCTGCAATACTGTGCTTATGACTGGGGAACGCCAGTTTAGTTTCCCCTCTCTTCTTGATGTACATGGTTCTGAAGCTTTTCTAGCCCTTTCTCGTTCTTGTGTTGTCTCTGTATTGTATTGGACTGCAAGACACTTATGTTCAAGAGGACATTGGTGGACGTAATTTAAAATAATAATAATATGAATTAAAGTTTCCCAAATATTTCATTTTCATAGTTAATGTTAAACAATATAGTTTACAGTAAAATTATCCCAAATAACTCATGTTTAAAAATAACAAATTCTGTAAAACAAATAAATTTATGTAATAAAAATTAATTAACATTTACGATACAAAGAATTTTAATAAAAATCTTTGTAAAAATTCTTTGTATCTTATATTCTTATATTATATTTCCATTAAACAAAAGTACTGTAAAAGGATAATCTTTTCACCATGGACTAGTCCTTAAATCAATTTTTTTTAAAAAGTATTTTCTCTATGAGTAAAATTGTACTTAATGTGTCCAGTAGTCTTGTCACACCTTCTTGACTTTGGAAAAACAAAAATCTTTCTGACAATCATAAAAAAAAAGATTTTCCATGAAAAAAAAATGACTTACAGGATAGACAAACCAAAATTATCCTAAACACAAAATTTAGAAATAAGCTATCTTATTTTAGAAATTAAACAAGACATGAGAAAAATTCATTTGCAAAGTTGTGGAGCAGTAGCAATTAAATGCCAAACAATATTTTGAGTATAAACATGCGAAGAAAAGGATGCATACAACATATATTCGTTTGTGTGGAAGTTGCAACGCAGTAATGTTGAACAACATACAAAAAGAGAAACAACTAGTTACTGGAAGTCCCATTCTCATAATACTTTCCTTTAAACATAATGCCTAATGATATACATAAGAATGTGTTACCGAAGGCGAAAGTATCTTCTTTCTGACACATTGCGTAAAATAACATGTGTATATTCATAAGGTATCGTTTGAAATTAAAGTGCAGCAGCATCAAAATTTGATAGTCAAAATAATAATAAACACCTATTTGGAAGAATTTTATCCTTTCAAAAGAAACAAGCAAATATGAAAAACACATACTTAAATTTTTTAACATTATAATATACATTAATATAGTAACAATATTATATCATATTAAAAATACTATTTTAATAATTTAACCAATTAGAATATACAATTTGTTTTTATTATATTAATTCCTGGAATGCTGCATGCAGCTTTGCAATTTTGGGGTGAAACTGTAAATAGATTGTACACTTATATAAAAATAGGAGTGCTGCCTACCAATAATTCTGTAACTCTATGATATTTCAATGTTAAACACATAACTAAGAAATGGAGTAGGTGATTATTAATTAAAAATAATTAAGTCATTAATTTAAAATCAAAACAAGTAATGAACTATAAATGTGTATATTTAAAAAAAAAAAATAAATAAAAACTACATAATATTGTGAACAAAAGCTTATTATACAAAACTTTTATTACTCTTACATAAATGTACTCAAGAAATACTATAACATACTACAAGAAGGTAACTTAATACAATAACATTTTTACACATCAAGAGTCACTTTAGTGTGATTCGTTAGTTCCTTTTCCTTGAAAAGAATAATGTCATTACAAAAACATAAATTAAAGTCCTCAGTATAAATTATCCAATTTGAAAATCTAACTTAACTAATCCATATTTCTACTAAATATTTAATTTAATGTAACATAGCTTAAATTAATACCCCAACAATAAATTATAATACTAGAAATAAATTATAATACTAGGAAAATTAAAAAGAAAAATCATAAAGAATATATGAAAGACATAATCAGCATGAAAATGAATTTAGCATTTTTACTTATTAGAAATATTAAATAAGAATGGAATTTTAAATGAACTACAAGTCATAATAAAAAGTCACAATGAATTATGTAATTTAAGATGAAAAAGAGATTAATCACAAAAATCACTTTATTTAAATGATGCTTAGTAATAAAAATATAATGATTGGTGATCAAACAGATTTACCTATAGTTTGTATGAAAAGTTCTCCTTGAGCAGCTAATTGATGTATGCTTCTTTCTAAAATAAAATATTATGTGTTGCTTATGAAACATAAAATTGATTTTATTCTTGATTTTCAAGAAGTTTCAATTTAATATTTTATATTAAATTTAGTCATCTGAAAATAAAAACAATAAATAAGTTATTAGTATTATCATGGATGTATAAAAAGCAATAATTATAACAGCAGACATTTCCATAGAGATGCATACAATATCACCAATAATTATATATATCTTTTCTGGATATAAGGCAAATGTACCACTAATTTTGTAGTTATAAACCATTAAAAAATTTACTTAAGAACATTGGAAAATATATTCATGGGTTTTATATTTCCTTTTAACAGGTGAGACAAATAATTTGAAGTAGTGATTCTTCAATCATTAAATATCCTTTATTAGTGAGTTAAAGATAGATAGCAAACAATTTTAATCTCATTCAAGTTCACTAAAATAAATAATCTTTCATGATTTTGTAATACTCTGAATAAGTTTAAAATTATGGTATGTTTAGAGAAATAGGTTGAAATTATAAGCATACGTCAACAACAAGAACATATATCAGTTTCAATATATATTCTGATTTTATATTCATATAAAGAAATGAGATGGAAGGGAGATATATTTTAAGTGGTATAACTGGAAGGTACTGACAATATAAATTAGTAGATTGGTCAACATTTAGTTAGCATGAAGTTACACAATTTTGGCAATAAGTACAATGCGCTCATTCACAATTTCTATTGGAAGTTTTCATGAAATACCTGTGAATTATTATTACTCTTAAACAATTGCATTATCTCAATCTAAAATCTACAACATTATAAGTAGACAAATGTCTCATGGAATATAACAGGAAAATATTTTTATATGAAGCATTAAGATTAAGTATGTAGGCAAATAATAATTACAGAATTAATTTGACAAATTTAAGTATGAAATTTAAAGTTATGATAAAAAGCTCCTCAATATTGATCTATTACAAATTTATTTTTTATAGTATTTGATGTAATTGCAATTACTTTACTATGTTCCTTGTTTTTAATAAAATTATTTAAATATTCAATATCATATCTACAAAAATTCACCTGAATGCAAACATGTCTGAGCGCACCAGTATAATTAGTTCCCTGTGCCTTGCACAGAGTTGGGCTTCACCAGCTAGATGGAAGCAACCTGGTGGGAGTTTTCATAACTAAGAGCATTCTCTAAAACTTCACCTGCCAAACCCAGAGGTATTATTTTATTGAGGACATTTTATTAAGGACATTGCAATGATATCTATTTAACATGCAACAGCTGCCTTAAATGAACATGATGGATCATTAGTTAATTCAGGGTTTGAATTCATTACCTTCCGATAGTGAAAGTGTTGCCCAAACCAACCATACCACTTTGGCCTCCAATGCAAATGTGTTCATAGAGGAACATAGACACCAATATCTAGGTAAAATTTTATAAGATAACATCTTTGTAAAAAAATACAAATACTTAAAGATGATATTACTTTCCAAATATCAATCAACTTCTTTTCAATAAAAAAAAAAAAAACTAAGTTCTCTCCTCTAAATGTGAGGAAACTTTCATGGTACAATTTGTAAATTCAGCTATATCTTAGAGACAATGTATTTATATATGATCTGAGAAACATGAAGACCGCCAATCTGGTTTGTTTTACTGTGAAAAAAGATAGCAGTTTATTTTTATTAAGAATAAGCAGATATCTTTACACCATTGATTACAACAAGTAATGAAACATCATCCACCTTTCATTAATTAGCTATTGTTTTATCTAAAAACTTTATTATCAACTTATTTCTAAGAAAGATAGATATATACAAAGGGATGAATGGAAAAAAATTTCCCTTCAAACTAGAGATACAAAAGGACAACACTTATCATAAAAATCAATAATCAAGAAAGTGATCTTAAATCGTAAAATAATAAAATGAATGATACAAGAAAAATTATTAAATAAACTAATAATTTATTTAATTAATTTCCATTTATTTCATTTGAAATATCAAAAATCAGATCATATAAGAGGGATAATCATTTAAGCAGTTAAACATATAACATACTGATTATTTATATAATTTGTAACCTGTACAATGATATATAAAATTTAAAAATTTCAATCTTGTCATTATTAACAGCTAAATATGTTATAAAAATACTATGCTAAAGCTTCAGTTTACCATGAAATCAAATGTCAAATAGAGTCTAAATTCCTACATAATGTGGGAAAAAATCCAAGCTGCTCTTCAATTTTAATGGCATAACTGCAGAAATTCAACATTTAAAAAGATTTTCTTTTTCTGAAGAAAAATTCAACATAATTTTATAAAAATGGTTTTAACGAATGAAATATTTAAAAATTGAAATAAACGAACTGAAAATCAATAAACTCCTTTGTGAAGTGTGAAACTAGATTACACCTGCTTTGAATTCTTTCAAAAAGTAAAACCATTATTAAGTTGGTTAAAATATAGTAGAAAAACAATAAAAATATTGCAATAATAAAAAATTATTATAGCATGCTTACCAGGTAGAACAGTTAAAGTTTGTGTTTGCACATTGCCTCTTTGCAAGTTTGTCAATACAGTAGTAGGCTATAAAAATGTGAAGAAAAAAAATTTAAAGATTTAGAATGATAAATCTATTCGTTTTAAAAATAATTTTCAAACATTGTTTCACATTAAAAAATAAAGTTGTTATTTTTTAATGTGATTAATTTTTTAAAGTTTGAAATACAAGTAATATTACATTTATTTTAATGTAATATTTAATAAGCAAAAATCAACATTAAAAAATTGATGAAAGCATATTAAAAGGAAAAATTTCCCTCATAAAAATTATGCATATTCACATAACATTTCCATTAAAATATATTAAAATCAGGGATATTTTACACAACTTTTTTAAATGGAATTAAATTGCTGTTTTTTAAGAGCACATTACTTATATAACAAATTATATACTATGGAACTGCATTATATAGTACTAAACAATTTCTTTCCAAACAATTATTTTATAAACAGCAAATGTGTTAATTAATCATTTCTTTTGAAATACAAGTATTAGCAATGTAAAAATGATTCCAAAATTTCTTAACTTACTTATATAAATCACAAGCTGAAGTATGATAAAAAATTTATAAGTCTCTGAAATTAATTTTAAAGAACTATCATCATATCTGCTACAATATCTCATATGAACCCTGGGCTTCTATAGATTTTCTCAGGCAATCCATTTTTCAACTTCTGTTTTCCAGGTCTTAACATCGGTGATAGTTAAATCTGCAACCAAAGCCCATTTCATCTCTTTTTTGGTCCTCCTCACTTAAGGAGTGTATAATTAAAAATCTTCAATGGGATCTTTCTCAGACCCATTCTTAAAATATGTCCTGCCTATCTTATTCTATTCAGTTTAATGAATTTTACATCTTAATTTTCAAAGAGTATTTTCATCATCATTCATGGCGCATCAGCTCAGGATGGGCCAAGGCCTTCTGAACAAGTTTCTTCCAGCCACCTCTAATGGCAGCCAAACTCCTCCAATTTTTTTGTTCCAAGGATCCTACAGTCTTATTTGGCTGCATCCACTCATCTCAGCTTTGGTCTTCCTCTTCTTACGCTGATGGGTTTTGCGAAAAAAATTTCCCTTAGTGTTTTATTGTCCTTCATTCTAATAACATGTCCAACCCAATTGAGACGGCTTACTTTAATGTACAAAGTCTGACTCCTTGTACATTTGATAGATTTCTGTATGGTATCTTCTGCGCCAGACACCGTTTTCCTTCATACCTCCAAAGATACTTCTTAAAATCCTGCGTTCAAATAGGCTCAACAGCCTCTCCTCTCTTACAGTCAAAGCCCAAGTTTCTGAAACATAGGTCAAAACGGGATGGATAAGCGTTCTATAGATCTGTAACTTAGTTTTTTGTGATAAAAATTTAGTTTTTAATACATGTCTTAGGCCAAAAAAAGCTTTGTTAGCAACAGTTAAACGTCTTCTTAACTCTGGGAGAATGTCATTATTTTTGTTAACCACTGAGTCAAGATAGATAAATTCATCAACTGTTTCAAATTTATAATCATCAATGAGTAGATGAGTTTGGGTAAATTGGGTTCTAGTTACAGATGA
Source organism: Latrodectus hesperus (assembly GCA_037975125.1). Lineage (NCBI taxonomy): Eukaryota > Metazoa > Arthropoda > Arachnida > Araneae > Theridiidae > Latrodectus > Latrodectus hesperus. The sequence continues at coordinate 77,857,116 of CM075854.1, forward strand.
ATATTTAGTTTTAACTTGATTAACAACAAGCCCTGCCGGTCTGGCCTCCCTCTCAATAGCCTCAAAGGCTTCTATTAAGTATTTTTTACTTCTGGCTACCATTGCAATGTTATCTGCAAACCCCAACACATGAACAGATTTTCCGAAGATACTGCCCCTGGTATTGATACCAGATTTCCTAATGACTCATTCAAGAACGGTTTTAAACAAAAGGCAAGAAAGAGCATCCCCCTGTCTTACTTCCTTATCAACAAGAAAGTCTCTAGAGAGTTGTCCCTGGATCACGACCCTACAGGAAGTCGAGTTGAGGGTTATTTTTAGCAAATTAACTAACTTTAATGGAATACCAAAAACAAGCGTAGCCTTAAATACTTCATTGCGGTCTATAGAAACGTATGCCGCCTTATAGTCAAAGAACAAAATATGTAAATCAATATCAAATTCATGACACTTCTACATAATTTGTCTAAGACCAAAGATATGGTCCACTGTGTGTGGATTTGCCAGTACAGAATCCACATTCATAATTGCCCACAATATTATCTACATACAGGACAAGTCTCTTGTACAATAACTTGGAAAGAACTTTGTAGCAAATGCACAATAAGCTTATTCCTCTATAATTTTCACATACTAAAGGATCGCCCTTTTTGAAAATTGGATAAAGCAAGCTTGTAAGCCAATCCTCTGGCATCTTCTCGAATGTCCAAACTTACTGGATTATTCCATGTAAGAGCTCTAACACCTTTGGTCCTCCTTTTTTCTTATACGTTCGGCCTGTATGAGATCTATTCCAGGTGCTTTATTGTTTTTGAACTCTTTTATAGCAAGCAATGCTTCCTGCATAGTTGGAAGATCCAGCTCCAAAGGTCCATCTATGATTTCCTCCTGTGTAATCGCAGGATCAACAGTATAATCATTAATCTTTAGCAGGTCATCAAAATGTTCGATCTATCTCTCCAAAATTTCAGAGCCTTCACTAAGGATAACACCAGCCTTATTTCTACAATAGTTGATTTTAGGTTTAAAGTCTCTTCGACAATAACTGACCTCTTGAAAGAATGCACAGCATTCATTGGTCTTCTTGAGGTGTTCCACATCCTTGAATCTATCTTCCTCAAACGCCCTTTTCTTAGCCCTGAAAACCTTCTTCTCATATCTTCGTGCCTTATGATACTCCTCCAACAAATCCCTAATACCATGCTGCAAAGATCTTTTACATGTAATAAGTTTTTGCTCATTTGCATCTTTACATTCATCATCAAACCAATCCTTACATTTCTCCTTAGTCTTGTGGCCCAAAATTTTAGCTGCTGTATCAGAAATGGCCCTCTTAAATTGGCACCATAATTCTTCAAGATCAGCCACATTGGAGATATCCAATTTCACTTCAAAAATTCTCCTTTCTAAAGTCTCTCTATAGTTATTGATCACTGTATCCTCTTTAAGTTTGTTACAATCAAACCTTTTTATCTTTTTACTTCGTTCTTTATTGACATTGGAGACTTTACCTCTTAGCCTAGCTAACACTAAATAGTGATCACTGTCAATATTAGCTCCTCTAAAAGTTCTAACACTAATCAAGCTTGTAAAATGCCTAGCATCAACAAGAACATGATCAATCTGGTTAAGTGTTACCCCATCCGGTGATTTCCAGGAATATTTATGAATGTTTTTGCATTCAAAATAGGTACTACCAACCACTAGGTCATGTGCAATAGAAAATTCAATGACGCATATACCATTATCATTTGATTCTTCATGAGCACTATGGCCACTAATAATGGGTCTGGACTCTTTTTCTTTACCTATTTTAACGTTCAAATCACCCAAAACAAGTTTTATATCATTATGTGGGCAGTTCCTTAAATAATCAGAGAGCTTTTCATAAAATATTTCCTTCTCTTCATCCCCTTTGTCCTCTGCAGGGGCATGTACATTAATAATACTATCATTTGCAAGCCTCCCCCTAAAACGTAACTTGCATAATCTTGGCGTAATAGCTTTACAATCCCTAATTAGATGTTTCAACCTCTTATTAACTAAGAAACCAGTTCCCTCTATGTGCTTTTTGTCGTGGCAGCTGTAAAACAATAGATGAGTTCTCTTGTCTAGGGAACCCCGGCCAGTCCACCTCATCTCCTGGACCATAGCAACATCCATCTTGTAACTATTGAGTTGCTGTATAAGCTCCTGCAGGGCTCCAGCAGGATAGAAAGAACGCACATTCAAGAACCAAAAATCAAGTCCTTAAACCTTTTTTGAGTTCGTCTGCGAGTTAGGCACCGGTCAATTTCCTGTTCAGACTTCAAAATGGAAGGTTTTTTCCGGGGTGAGGGGGTTAACCTCATGCCCAACCCCCAACCTGGAGGACCAGTCCCCTGATATAATCCCCAGGGGCAGGGTATCCCGGCTATCCTCCCAGGCACTGGGCACCTATTTTTGTCGCCTTTTGCAACACGCATAGGCTACGTTGAGACTATTCTTATTTCTTATCCCCCGGTCACCACACGGGGCTAAAGAGTACTTTAAAGAATAATAAACCTAATTAAATAAGATGATAAGATGATTTTCAAAAGCAAATTAGTTCATGAACAGCAATTTGAAAATTCAATAATCCTCTTACTAAATTTGGATAAGAATCATAAGATCAGTATTGAAATAAAATTAAACAGTTTAAGGTCATAAAAATTTGGAAATATTTAAGCAATCCAAGCAAAATTTTAAATATTATTTTTCAGATTAATACATAAAATACTTAATTATTTTTATTAACAGATAATAATAAGTATTTTCTTTAAAAATTTCAGCTATATTATTAATAAATATTAAAATTTTTTACACATTTTTCAGTAATTGCATGGTTTTTATTCTGTAATTAACTACCTTATATGGTGAGAATGCACTGCGACTTCCATCTCTGTTTAAACTTGATAAAGTTATAGTTGATGAACAGCCAGAGCTTGCATTAGAATTACTAGGTGTCTCTTCTTCTTTCATAAACAAGCTACAAGGCATTCTAAAATCATATTCTCTCATATTAGAAAATGTTAAAAAGTAAGAATTATTGATGTTGAACACATACACAACACACACAAACAAATTAAGTGTAATATAAAAACCAACATAAAATAAATACAATCACAAAAACTTTGAAATGAGCCAAATAAAAATTAAACATTAAAAATTCAAGTTAAATTTTATCACTACAGATTAAATACTTATTTATTTTATTGAGTAAAAAAGCTGTTAATTTACAAAAATGATTTTGTTTCTAGTGCAGTAACATCTTTTATATTAAGATATTATTGAGTATTTATTGAAGAAAGAATTACAAAATCATTGGAAAGGAAAAAAAAAATAGCAAAAAAATTATTTAAAATATGAAATAAGTTTTAAAATTTTTTTATTTCATTTTGAGAGCAATTAGCTGTTTTAAAATGAAAATACTAATAATTTTTAACTGTTAAACAAAGTTTGCATGCATAAAAATGTGAATAAGAAATTATTTAAATTTTTTTTTCATTATTTTGATTTTTTTTTCAGTTGGAATTATTTTTTGAGGCTTCTATTTACCATTTTCTAATATTCTAGTTGCTCAAATAAAGATTCAGAATGATTATTTTGGTTTTTTAATTGAAAAGTTATAATTACAATAATTTCTTGTATATTTTTTAAGTAATTAAATACAGAAAGTATAAATTAAATAAATATATGTGTTAAATACAGTTTCATAAAATCATTCATATTTATTAGAGAAATATATTTTCATTAATTATAAATGTTAACACCCAAGAAGAAAATAACACAGCAGAAATATAGTTTTTCTATTCTTTAAGTGATATTCTCTTAAAATTAAAAGTAATATTCAATTTAATACATGAAAAACAAAATTTAAATTTCCTATTTTATTTGTGATAAAACATTTTTAAATATTTTCTCTAACTAAAGTATTTAATTATTTAAACAATCAACACTGTTAAGTTTTTCTTAGAAGAAGAAATTTAGTGCAAATTTTCTTTGTTAAATATTACTATTGTTAATAAAATAATGAAATAACTGATTAAGACAAATCAATTGATTAATCACATTAAGTACTTTAAGTTCATGAAAAAATGGAAGTTCCAGAATATAAGTACTCAAACTATATTTGTTTAATAATAGTGCAGAGTAATATAAATAATCTAATTCATTTTGCAGACTATTATAAAATAACTTTAGCCAAATAAAAAATTGTAATGTTTCATCAACTATTTCATCACCAACAATGTAAAAAAATTATGTACATTTATTCTGAAGAGTCATTCTATTAAAAAGAAATGATAATTAAGAAAAGCAATAGGGAACAAACTTTTATATTATGGTCATCTTGCAGTAAGAAGTAGTTTAGGCAACAAAAATAGTGTTATACATGGCTGCAAACATACTTAAACAAATGATGGGGGAAATTAAATATTAATGTTTATTAACTCATGCATAAATTCAAAACATAACAATTTCTAGAAAGAAAATATATTTAAAAAATATATGTACCAATAGAAATTGAAATTCAGTACTAAATCTAAAAACATTAGAAAAATTAAAAACACTCATCTAAAATAAAAATAAATATTTATTAATACATTTATAACGGTAGTTATTGCCATGATAAATATAGACAGTAATAACAGAGTAAAAAAAATCTTATGATGGAAATCGATTTACAAATTAGATAATTTGAAGTTTTAAATATGAGAATAGTGTAAAATATATCTGAACAAAAATGAATACAAAATGGCTTTAATATCATATCAAAATATTAAGTTATACACAAAAAAGTCTTGCTTATTACATAGACAGACATTATTTAATTAAAATAATTTCATTTAACATCTCATTAATTCCAATGGAAATGATTCTGTGAAATGCACAGCTATATATATATATATATATATATATTAATTGCACAGCATCATTAACATCTTATACGAGAAAATATTAGATGGTTGAAATTATTTAATCTACAAAGAGTTTAACTTATTCATTCAATCATATAAAACAGAGAAATCACTAATAAAACAATCAATATTTTTAATTATAAAAGTCAAAAACAATACTACTTTTGCACATAAAAAAATTCTGAATCAATTGGAAGTAGTAATGTATGTGATCTCAAGGAACATAATATTAAAGTTTTTGTTCAGCTCTCAAAATATATAGTTTCTAATATTTTCATAAGAGAGAGAGAGATAGAGTGTGTGTGTGTGTGTTTGTCCCTTTCAAATTTTTTTACAATATATATAATTTTACTAGTTAAATAGCATTTAAAATTTTATTTACTATAAATATTTTCTAAGTCATTATTGCATTTTTTCGATATGAGAACTTCATTAAAATGTGTCAGATGCTAAAATATATAACTAAAATATTTTCCCTGTTATAATTTTAACATTTAAATTTGATATTGAAACAAATATACTTAAAAAACTGATAAAAAAAGTTCATTGAAAAACAATGATAAATTCTACTGAGGGTAAAAGTTTATGTTTGGTTTGATAGTTTTTATACAAATCTACAGCCATGATCACAATATATCAGGTAATCAGCTACATTTAACTTTCAAGAAAAGATTTGACGAGGTGAAAAAATTATAAAACTAGTCCTAAGATCAAACAAAATATTTCTGTTAATTTAAAAATAAGACGTACTCAATGCAATCATTGTAAAAAATAAAAGCATACTTTTTTCATGTTAAGCTCTGAATCACTTAGCTTTTAGCAATCACTTTGATAATTCAGAAGAATAAAATGCAAAAATTTATTATTAAAATTTCTTTTCTTAAGAATGTAAATGAGTCCTACACTGCATTTTGTTAGTTACTTGAGCACATTATCATTGATCATAAGTTGATGTCAGAATTATAATTGTTGTTTGTAAATTTGATTTCCAAAATTCTGTGTGAATTTTTAATGTAAGAATCTAGAATTGTAGAAGTTAAACTTCTATATTATTGCTTATTGATACAAAACTTGGTCCAGAACGAAACATTTTGCATCATTTGTCATGGTAGAATAAATAAATTTGAGTTGTTAAGTTTTCATAAGTAACCCAGATGTTACATCACTTATTGAATTATCTATATAGTTATTATAAATGCTAAGCAATGCATCGTCTGTTTTACCTGTTTGAGATCACACTGGTTTCACAGCATTAGTTTGACTTCCCCAGATTATATCATGATAAGTATATAAAATTGGTTGCTTGGATTTTATGAAACAAGATCTAAAAATGCTGAGCCAAAACTTAGATTTATATTTAAAACTAGATGCAACAAACCTATGGCCCATAAGAAAGTGAAGGAAAAATAAATACAATTTTTTGATAGAATATGCTTATTTAATGATCTCCAAATATTCTTAATATTCTGAGAATTTTAAACCATGTTCCTTCTAATTATTTGGCCATATCATTTATCATTAGTTAAAAGGGACTAATCAATATATTACACGCTATTTAAAAAGTGAAAGTTTATGCTTCTAATCTTCGTAGCATGATCATATGTTCTGGACTTTTATTCCCACCAGTATTCAGTGTCCTTACATCATTCCTACAGACAATTGTAGGTACCCAAACTCAATATTTGGTTTGTTTGTTCAGTCACCATATGATTGTTTTATTATTGCAGCATAATTATTTTACTGCAGTAATTTCAATAATATTTTTTTTATAATAAGGCAATAATTAAAACGTTATTAAAGTTGTGCAATAAAATACTTTCTAAATTAAATTTTTAACATTTAATAACATAATAATAATTTTAACACATAATTTTTTTCTCTGAAAAACTTAAAAAAAAAAAATCACCTTGCTTTTAGCATTTTACTGATATTCAATAATATTATTTTTACTCATTCATTTGAGGACAATTATAACATTACTTCAGAAACAGGATTGCCTATATCAAAATAAATTTATTAATTGCTTAAATCACATCTCTTCAATAACTGCATTAGAATTTTTACAGTATCATTATCATAGGTAAATGACACCCATATACATAAGTAATTAAAATATTTGGACAAAAAAATAAATATAGTCATATTTCTAATATAATGATAGCCATATTTAATTCTCGGCATAAGACACAATGTTGTAACACACATAACAAACAACTTTTCATTTAAGATCAGAAAAATTACAAGAGTATTATGGTACAGTTCTGAATTCACGCCTCTACTTCCATAAAAGACCACAAAAATAGTGAAACATTTTTATGACATTTCATGAATTTATGTTGAAATTTTGATAGAAACACATTCATAGTTTTTCCTTAGTGTGACTAAGAAGTATCATCTAAAGAAATTAATCATTGCAATGAAAAAAAATTGTACTCAATTAAAAGTGTAGTTAATTCAATGATTATTCTGTAATTTGCAAACCAAGTTCAAAAATATTGACTACTGATATATATATATATATATATATATATATATATATATATATATATATATATATATATATATATATATATATATAAACAATAATTGTAACTGTTAAACTGTAACATTTCACAGTTACAATGGATCAAAATAAAAAAGAATTCCTCAAATATTGCTGATTATTATTTGAAACTGCAGATATGTAAAACGCTTTTGTAACTGACTAATTGTTCATTCATACATCAAACTGTCATTACCCCGTTAAATATGGAGGTATTTTTCATTTTTTGCACAAAATAAGAAAAATTGTAAGAAATAGTGGAAAACAAGGATTTTCAAAAAATAAATTCAAAAATTTAGAAGAATTTGCCTTTTAATATGCTGAAAAATGCAAAAAATCAGTATAAAATGGCTAAAAAGGGAAACTTATAAATTGAAGCAACAAGATTGCCTTATATTCAAAACAATTAAATAATCTAATTTCTCAAATTACACCTACTGGTGAGCCATTAAAATAAAATATTCAGTTGAAATAATCATTTGCCTTATTTAAATATTTAAAAATTTAAAGTATAAATATCTAATGCTATGCTTAACTGATAAAAATCCAAAATAAGCATATTGCAAAACTGACAACATTACTAAATTATTCATAATCTTATAGTTGTAAAACTAAAATATATTTACATATAAACTATTTTAAATTAAAAAGCAGCTGCTTCACTTTTTTACTAAAAATAATGACCTAAAATTTATAAAACTGTTTAAATATGCAGCTTTTATTTTTTTATATAAAAAAAATGTTATTATATTTAAGCAACTTGAAATGATATTCTCAATTTTCAAAACATTAGTATGATTACAAAGAATCAGAAATGAAAACTCCAATCTATAGTGGTTAATCAAAAAAATTCGTGATTTTGAGCAGAAAAATAACAAACTGAAGAAACAAATTTCATAATTCAGAGCAAAAAATTGCCCAATGTTCATAAATAAATTACAATTCAATTTTTCACATCCAAATTATGATTTATTTTGTGTAAATGTTTTATTTGGTTAGCTAAGGTACAGAATTTAGGGGTATATGATTTATTAAAAAATATTATATATTTTACAACACACTATAGATACATTTACAATATCCTGACAGGTCAACTCTACTGAAATTTTAAAACACTTTTGTACACTAACATTTTAAAGCTCTTAAATATCAAGGAAAGTAATTTTTATTAACTATTTGCTATTTCATTCTTCTATTCATTCAATAAAACATTAACTATATTTATATCAAATATTTTATAAAATTTGAAAGCTTGTGTTCTGTTTATTCATTGATCTAAAAAATGAGATGGCATAATTATATATACTTATTTTTCTTTCAATCAAGAAATAATGAAAAGAATGTCTTGAATAGTTTCAATTTATTGTTTAGCTATAATTTCAATCAACAGATGAAAAATTTTTTTAATTAAACTGCAAAAAATTATGCATAAGCAACAAGAAATTAAACTCCATTACAATAAAATTAAATATTTTTCACATTCAGAATAAAAGTACTTATAATAATAGATTGCTTCTAACAATTGAAAATTTAATTGAAATATAAGATTTTTAGGAATGTATTTAAAATAAAAAAAAAACATTACTACACTCTAAAGAAAAATTAATTGATAATTCTTATTAAATTATTTAGAAAAATTTCAAACTAATTACATTCTAAACCATTGACAAATTTGAGTTAATTATTAGTTTAGTATGGAAGTAACGTTATTAATCCACACAAACTAATTATGCTAACTCCATTAAAACAAAAGCAAAGTTTAGAATGCAGTTAGCATACCGAACTAATTAAATTTTTAAAAGAAATTCATTTTATATATTTTTTATTTTTTCTAAAACTTGATGTTTAAAATATATTTTTCTGCTCCAAAAATTATAAAAAATAATTTAATGCTCCCAAAATTCTAATCAATGAAGCTGCTTTTCTTAATACAATAATAAATGAATTCCAATGAATATTTATTCTTTATAAAAGCATGAAGTAAATTATTTACTGTGTTGAGAAAAATAATTTTACAAAGTCACTATGCAAATTTTCAACATTACAGAGTTTATTATTCCTATATATTTTAAATTCATTACTTCAAGAAACTTTAGAAAAAATTGTAAAACTTTAATAAAAATTATTGCCAACTTCTGTAACCAAAATTAAGTTTACAAGAATTATCATTATGTATAGTTATAAAATTCATTGCTTTTAATTAAAAAAATACTTTGAATTTAAACAATTTAATTATTGAAAATGCTCAAATTGTTTTTATGACAAATAGGCATATTTAATTTTTAAATTATGTTTCGAATCAATTTCAATTTATAAACTAACTTTAATAAAAATAAAAACATTTATTCTAGTTTCTACAATATTAATTAAATAAGATATACAACAAAACTAAACTATAACACTAGAAATAATAATAATGAAAACAGATTGGGTAACTCAGTATTAAACATTTTATAACCAACTTCACAACCTATAAAATATATATACATACAATACATAGAAAATTCATGTATACTTTTGTTAACATGAAATAATTGTATCTGCAGAATAGAACTAATAAGATCAAAAGAGAATGGCAATTGATTACTAAATCTAAAAAACGAATTGATTAAACTCCAAAATTAGACACCATTTTAAAAATGACGCATATTAGGGATGATAATTTTTCTTCTTAATTTTTAAAGTTTAAATTTCAAGAAAAAGTGAAAATCGATTTAATGACAATACAAAATAGAAGTATCATTACAAATACCACATTATTTGTTTAAGCAGCACTAACACATGAAGAATAATTTTTTTATTTATTCTATTTCCGTAATTATAAAGAATTTTGTCAAGATTATAATGATAGCTTATTTAAAGATATCTTGTTTACAAGAAGTCTGCAATTCAATAGCCCACAATGAAAAAATCAAAAAGGTCTCTGGTTTTCGAGATGAAACTTCCCATTAATTATTTTTTTCTAGAAATGTTTAAACCCTGAAATATTGGAAAATCAGAGGAAATTAGGAAATACCAAAAACCTTCATTGAAATCAGAACTATAAAGTTATACAGGTTTTTATAAACTTTCAAAAAACAGTACTCTTGTAACAAATAACCACTGAAGGCAAAGTCACAGAGAAAATCTGACTTTTGGGAAAATGTGCTAATAAGAAGTACAATAGAACTCTTTTACTGAAAATGTAAAATTTCATTTATAAAGAAACACAGAATTACATAATTTGCTGTGAAATAGTTTAACATATTAAGTATTTTCTGTAGTATTTAGTAATTAAGAATATTGTAAATGTTAATATTTTTAGTTACACAAACTATAAAATGAAATTTTTAAGTTTATTTAATGTGACAAATTCTAATACTACCTCAAATTTTCTCTAAAACAGTATCAGCATATCCTCTTTTAAAAGCAGTTATTTTTGGAAGAACTGTAATATAAAAACATTTTATGTATTAAATATCTCAAAAGCAAAAAATATGCAATATAACAAATTATTCTATTGAGGAATATTGTAAAATTACATTAGTTCAGACTTTAAAAAAAATTATCCATTAAATTATAACTACAGTAACAGATTGAATAGTAACAAATAAACAATAGCTGGATTTACACACAAATTAAGCTATAATTTATAATTTCACTATCTTGGTGGATGAATATAATACACATATAAAGGACATAAAATATACATAGTGGCTAGGGAGTTACATGCATAATAAATTATCATTAAAAAGAGACCATATAGAATAAAAGGTCTTATTATTTCATTGAATGTGGCTCACTTATACTACAATTCACCACTGAACAAAAGAATATATGAATTCTGAAAATAAGAACTTAACTAAAACATAAGAAAATCTATTCAACATAATAAATTTATACAATCATTCAGCACATAACCTTGACTATGAATATGAAAACAGGAGAGTGTTTAAATTCTTAACAAAATGCAGAACAGGAAACTAATAAATTAAAAAAATACCTCCATAGATTTTTTTACCTTACATATAGCTTTTCATTTTAAAAATATTTATTTATAAAATTATTGCATTATAGTACAATCAGTCAATGTTTAGCAATGATAAGTTCCTATGTGAACAATGATGCAACATTACACCCATAAGACAACGAGAAGAAGAGGCCCTGTTCTATTCCTATTGGCTATCAGGTTTACACCAATAAGAACAGGAAAGAGGAATCTTTCAGGAAAAGAATGAAAAACATTCAATTGGAACATATTACATATTACACAAGTTTTAAAATCTTGTGGTCAGGTAATAGCCTCAGAGAATGAAGTTTTAGGAATCTACTACATAAAAGTAAATTTAAAGACAAGCTTTATATTCAATCTTTGGCATCCACATTAAACTATGAATAAGGTAGAATTAAATTCCCGATAAAAAAAATTTTTTATGCTGTTAAATTGGGGAAGATTTATAATGATATTCACATCATTATTACTGTTAAAAAATGCAACCATAATTTGATATATTTTGCAATAATAAAAATGATTACTATTCCAACTTTATATGAACTTTATTTTTCTTACAATAAACAAATCACAGTTAATTCATTCACTTTTATTAGTTGTATATTTATATTTTTTTCAGTAAATTCTAAGAATGTTAAATAAATAACATAAATAAAATATAAAAAAAATTCCAAGGTATTAAAATATTATAAATAAGACTTTTTAGGGAGTTTTCTAACCTATTTATAATATGGTTGGGAAATAATGGTGGCATATATAAAATAATTATTTTTTCAAAGAATATTTTAGCAAAATATTAAAAATCTAAATAACTAAAGGTGGTAGTTAAGTCTTATAAAAATTTGATTAAATTAAAGATATAATAAAAATAAAATTTCTAATGTGTGCATGTAACACATAATTTGACCTAATAAATATTCAAGTGATCTGAAAGTCTTTTAAATCTACAAAATATACTTTAAAAAAATAGATTTTATTCAATCCTGATTTTTATTCCATAGTGCATTATAAAAAGTTTCCTTGATCATACAAACAGTTAAATCACATAAAAAAACAAGGAATTAATTTATTAATTATCTTTAAAAAGTTTGATTGAATATAATATACTTGGTGTTTTTTTTAAAAAATAAGGGAATAGAATAAGTTTTCACTGTCCAAATTAAGTCTTAATTTTTCAGCATTCTACAATTTTACGAAATCTACATTATTATTCCCTTTCAGGATCTTGAATCGCAATTTAAAGACTGTTTACATATTTTTAAATTTTAATAATAAATTATCTCTGTGAGGTTGCAAAGATTTTAATTTATAGATCAAGCTATTTATATAAAACAAACAAATGTTTAAAACATTTAGCATTAATAAATAAAGAAACATTTTTGGAATTATAAGTCTTTTTATCAGTTAGGATAGACAATTTTAACACTTTAGATTAATGTACATATTTTTTTTCCAAAAAAGAATATCACATAGCATCCATTTATGATTTAATTCACTTGAAAAATGTTTTCTTACGAATAGTCTGTGTAAAACTTTTTTAACAACTCTAAATAAAATTGTAAATGAAATATAAGCCCTGGTATTTGAAATGAAATAAACATATTTCAAATGTAAGGGTTTAATTAGTAATACAGAGTATTATAAATTATAAATATTACACAAACTCTTATTATCCATAAAAATGGTAGGTAAAAAACATGGCATTTGTTTAAAAAGAAAAAAATGTAAATATTGACAAAAGAAAATCATACAAGAACAAAAAAAATCACTAAACATTAAAAATTTAACATTATATACACACGCAATAGCCTACAGTAGTCAGATTATTTAAATAATAGCTTATTTCAAAATTCTTAGAAGTTTAAGAAAATTTAGATGTTTTTCACCGATATTTGATCTTTTTAGAATAGTTGGGTATATAAATAGCTACATATATTCCCTTATGCTATTTATGGTGCATAAATGAATCATAGGTTATTGAAGTTGTGAAATAAAAGTTATTATGAGAAATATTTTGATACGCATAGGTATATTTAATATAAATTTTCCTGTACTTCACTATATTTCTTGCTTTGTTTTGTGAACAGCTCTTTACCCGAAAATTTGAAAATCTACTTTCAAATTCTTCTTTGCTGCTGACTTCATATTATCATCATTAAATCTTTTTCTACAGGAATCATTTCTCTGGTCAAAGAAGTAAAAATAATCAATTAATGCCACACCTGAACTGTAATAGAAATGCCAATTATATTTTAATCATTCCCCTACTACAACATTATGAGGAACAGTAATTGAATGATTTGTTTGTTTGCCACAGAGTGATCCTTTTTTGGCGGTTAAGAGTTGATTATACTGAGTCTAACAGTTTAAAGTGTATTTGAAACCACTACAAACACCTAAGACTACAGTGGGTTGCTGAATCTAAACATATTTAAAGGTCAAGAACATTGTTGAACCTGTGAACACAGAAACTAAAAGAGAAGCACTGTGTTCTAATAATTAAACTAATTAGCACAATTTTTATTGAAATAAAAAAATAATAAATGTAGATAACTCCATTTACAAAACTAGCTATTACAAAATTATAGAATTACAAAACTTTTTAGAATTAAAATATATTTATTAACTAAGTGTTGCTATATCTGCAAAAGAAAGTTTTTTCTAAGTGATTCTTTGCATGTCAAGCAAGAACTAAATATAAGATATGTAAATATATGAATTTTATTAAATATATTACATTTTTTTTCTTTTCTAAAAAATTAAGAAATTCATATTAAAGAAAATAATAACAAGTCTATTCCTAGCTTATTCAAATGAGTGTAGAGTATTTTTTCACAATTTATTTCCCCTTTCTTTTTTTGTGATAACTCATGCTATATTTCTTTACTTAATAAAACATTAAATTTCAGCATTATAAAATCAGACTTAATAAACATTAGAAAATTAATTTCAATCAATGGTACTCAAGAATATATTGGTAAAAAATTAATATTAGTTGATCAAATAAATTTGCACAAAGCAAGTGTCTTCCAGCAATGAAACAAATAGTGAAAATTCAAATTGCTTACATTATTAAAATTTTACAATTTGATTTATGTTAAAAAATACAAAATTACAGGGACCTTTTGTAAAAAAAGATAATGAATTAGAAATCTAAGTTCTATAATATCAAACAATCTGTGTGTGTATTGTAAGAAAATAATTAAATACTAAAAAAATATTTAGCTCAAGATATAGGTTATTATTTTGTACAGCAGTGAGGTAAAGAAATAAGTCATATTGAAGACATGAAATTAAATAGAAAATACTGAGGGATTTTACATGAAAATGATGCTGAGAAAAAGGAAAAAACATTAAACCTTTGATACATCTCATTTAAAAAAAACTTAATAGAGATGCACCATAAGTTGTTCAGTTTAAAAATACATGGTTTATATGTGTGTGCGAGTGAAGACAAATATGTTAGAAAATATTTGTTATAATTTTTAATATACATAGTTAAAAAAATTCAGTAGAAATGTAAGACCTAACATTTTTAATAAAGTAGACAAAGATTTCATAACAACATCAATAAATACAATAAAATTTTTTAACAGATTATTCTCAAGAATCTCAAAATGGAAGAATATTAAATAAAACCAATAAAAGTGGGAATATCCGATAATTAAATTGGGATTTAAAATTAATATTAAATTTAAGTTTCAAACTGGTGTTAAAAATTTTAACAGAAACTTTTCATGTGAACTCAATATTTAACCTACTTATCTCATGGTCTGACATGACACTTTTGCAGTGATTTTGTATTTTTTTTCTTCTTCTTTTAAGATACACACATATGATCATTCTTTGATCTTAAAATTTTTGAGTATAATTTTCTCATATAAGTTATAGTTACAGAATCTGTAAGCATCAGAAAGGGGAAAAAGGATCTTGAATTTGTACATCAAGAAAGACAATGAATTTTAATATTAGCACAAAATTATTTTATTGTTTACAGAAAAAATATAGTGGAAGATGTGTTTTATACTGTGTATTAAATTAATGACTTCATAAGTAAGGACAATTTTAATTGCAAAAATAATACAATAACAAACAATTTATATTAGAGTACTAGTATTAATTATATAAATTTTTAGCCATTCATGTATTTATTATTTTTGTTATTAAACTTCCATTAATGTCCTTAGTGACCACTTTATACATTTATCATAATCAAAGCATTAGTTTTTTCTTTATAGATACATTTTGATGAAAATTTATTTATTTATTTTTATTATTATTTTTTTAAATATATATGTCAGAATAAATGCTGTATTTTTGCATATCAAATAACAATCATTTCAAATATTTTTCTTGATCTTAATGACTTCAAGATTTAAAAAATCTTCACCCTTCAATAATTAAAGTCACCCAAATTCTTATCAATATTTATACAAGCATCAGTCATAATTAGTTAAGTTAAATGTAAAAAAAATGCCTGTTATTAATTACATGCAAATACAATAAACTAAAAGCATATTTCAAGTTATATGTGGTTAATCATTAACTGATACCATTAAAAATGAGGACAATTTTGAAAGCTAAAATTATTTTCATAGAAATTAATTAAATACTTCCTATGTAACATAAATAAATTCATTTTAAATTAGTTTAAATTGGAGTACTTTTTATAAAGATTTGCAATCTAATGCTAATAATCTTTTATTATAAATATTTTAAAATTCAGAACTTAGTTTCACACATCCAACTGTGTGGCATTAGAAAATAATAGTTGGTTAAGTTTACTTGTATAAAATCCTTTCATACGAAATTGTTAATAATAATTGGAAGACTGGAGATTTACAAGTATATTAACTGTATTATAATGAGCTATAATTTGTTTATAAAATGGATTAAATTAAGATATGTTAGAAATGCAAACTTCCAATGGCCTATTTGTTACATTTATATAAACATAAATTGCTAAAGTAATATAAAAAATTTACACCTTAATAGGCTTAGTAAAATAAATAAATAAATAGTAAGTACTAAATCCCCTGTTTTGATAATTCTCTATACAAAGATTCATTTACAATTAAGTTAAATGACTTTAATTTTTCAACTTGGAAATATCCAAGTTAGAAAGGTTCTCATTAAGGGGAATATTTTGATATAACTAAACAGAAAAAAAAAAGACAAGAAAAGAAATCCTCAAACATCAGGTGACACTTTGAGAAAGAAGGATAAATAAGTATAAGCTCTTACAAATGTGTACCTCAGAATAAATTAATGTACACATTCTTACAAATGTGTACATTCATTTATTACATAGGAAGAATAAAACCCCAGTTAAAGCTACTTAGAACAAACTTAAAATAATTCAGCAACAAACTAACCTTTCTAATAAACTTTATTTACAAATAAAATTGTATAGCATAAAGAAAAATAATATTGTTTATTATTTAAATAAGTCAATTAATTTAAAAGGCTCTTTTAGTGAAGAGATAAAAGTATCATATAAGTGTTTCATTAATCTTTACTATTAATTCCATCAATCATTTTGCACTTTGCAATTTTACTAAAAATTATGGACATTTAATTACAGAAACCATACTTGAAAATGAAGTGATTACCTATTTTAAAAAACAAATACAAAAAGACTAGATTTTATAATTTCAAATTTTCAACAGGCTAAAAAAGAAACAAAACTTTTGCTCATAATTCCACAAAGAAAAATGAAAATGCTGACATTTTAAATGACATTCTATAACAAATGTCATGATAAATAAAAAGTTTTTGGTTAAAAAATTAATTTGATCCAATGGCCAAATGTTGACAGAGACCCAAAGTTAGAAGTGAATTACTCCTTGAAAAGTATTCATTCTTTGAGAGTAATTTCAAAAATAAATAAATCACTAATTCATGACCATAAAAAAGAATCCATGGAATAAATAAAATAAAAGTAATGCTTTTAAATTTCCTTTTCTGCTCTAGAAGTAAAATCAAACAAAAGTAAAGTAAAAAATGTTCACATTTCAAATCAATTAAATAAAATTAAATTCTTGACACTTCAAGTTCTTCAGTAGTTCTCAGCTGCAAATTAAAATCTCCTCACTAAAAGATGTTTGGCTTATTTATTGCTTTATGGTCACTTTTTGTATATGATGGCTAATTTGACCTGAACATCTGTTAAAGAATTTCAAATCATTAAAAGCAATTACACTTGAGATGGAAATTGAACTGTTGAGCCGAAGACCAGAGAGCTGATCATTCAGCAACAAGTAAGTAAACGAATGACATTAGTTCAGTATTAATTGCTGTCAATAAATAACAATCAAATGATGTAAGAGAAATAAACTCACTTCAAACTTTTCGAACAAAAATATAAATATAATAATGAAACTCAAAATTGTTTAAAATTGTCTCTTATAAATTGATTAGTAACAAAACCTATCATCAGTTTGAAACATTACTCACATAGGTGGAATTCTAATTTTTATGACAGGAATGGTCACTACTATACATATAATTTTGGAGGAAAAAAATCTGTTAATTGTTATGAATCAGAAATTGGAAAAAAATCAAAAATGACAACTATAGCTTTATGTAACAACTTTAACTGCACAAACACTAGGAAATAATTAAGTAAAATGATATTAGCTGATAGGACAGAAATAAATATTAACAAATTATGGATATTGAATATATACTAAGAAATGTTTTCAAAAACTTTTTCTGAAATAAAATAAATATAGACAGCCAAAGTTTGTTTATATTGCTATGATCACTTTTTGGATGTAAGGACTAATATGGCAAGGACTCATAGTTTAAAGTGGATACGAGCCACTACAGACATGATCAAGGTGAGAGCCGAAACCCAAGAAATATTGAAATGAAGAGTAGAATGCTAACCATTAAGATAGTATCTCTGTTAAATATACTGATAAAGTACTAGAATAGAAACATTAGTGGCTACATGTAAATATTCTTAAATACAAGAAAGGATATTTCGTTAATTGTGTGGATGTGACAAAGTACATTTATCCTAATATATTTAAATTTTACAAAAAATGAATCTCTTAAGATTCTGAAGGTTATAGGACAACATATTATTCTTTACTGCACATGCCAAAATAAAGTAGCTGACCCAAAATAAAGTTTATGAGAAGAAATGACTGTGTTTACTATTAAGATATGAACTTCTATTTAAATTTGTAATTAAAACAATTAACAGTTTTATATAATTTCTTAAAAACACACGATCATGTAATGGAAAATTTGAACTAAATTAAAAAGCACAGTATTGCATAAAATATTAAATAAGAAAGTTATAAAGCACACTTTTGCATCTTTGATATACAACACACATTATTACTATTACTCACAATGAAAAACGATAAATAGATATTTCAAATTTTAAAATTCATTGATTAAGCAATAATATGTGTACATGTAATTATTCCTTTAAAAAAATTAATATCTCACAGATTCAAAATACAAAGTCAACCATAACGAATAAGATGAAGAATAAAATTATAAGAAACAAGTAGAGAAATCGTTTTATAGGAGGGAAAATAACATTAAGTAGTCAAAAATAAAATATATTAAATATCTTATGAATACACAACATGCTTGAACTTTAATCTTGAAGTTTGAGGACAGTTAAAAAATTTAAGCAAATGACAGTACATCAGTTACATTATTTTATTAAGCTCATTCTTTACCACCTCTTTGTATAAAGAACTGTTTCAGAAAACAAGATTAAAGATTGTAGCTGTCATATTGACAATGATAAGTTTATGAGAAGTAAAATCTATACAGCACAGAACTGACAGGAAAAAATTTTTTATTCTTGCTTAAACAAGCCAAATAATGTAATGCCAAATAAAGACATGGCTTGTTTCATATAGAGATGGGTTTTGTTAAAAGTATGAAGATCTTCTGGATAGTAAGTATGTGTGAGGAAAATTCCTTGCACACATTTGCAAAGTTTCCTTTCATTGATCTTTCTTAAGATGAAAGAGTTTCTGGTGTGAAATTTTAAGTCTTCAAGAGAAATAAGCTGCAATATAAATTAGCCTATGATTGTCGCTTTGGACAAAAATTATCATTTCATAACCTGAAATCCTTAGATATTCAGTAATACAACCAAAATGCAGAAACATAATTTAATAGATTACAGTATTTTTCTTATCTAATTATCTGGAAAACACAGATGTAAAAAGTATGTGAACACATTTCTTTGGTCCAAAGTAAATTTAGGATACTCCAATTTTAGAATACTTCAGTAAAGAAAATGGGAAATTGCAGTGCATCCCAGGTGGGATCCTTGATTAGAAGTGTCAATAATACAAAATAAGACTTTCTATTACATGCTCCAATACGCTAAACAATGAAAAATAAAAGATACAAATGTAGTAATTTTTCTGAGAAAATATGTCCTAGATTAAAAAAAAAATCAAAAAATCATTCTGGATTTTTATTTGCAGAAAAAGTTCAATAAGAACATTAAAAGAGAATTAAATTTTAAGAGTATATTAAAAGAATGCATACTAATCACAATAATGTCTAAATAAATTGTTTACATCACAAAATAGTTAGTTCAAAAAATGAAAACTGAAAAAGAGTTGTCTATTATTAATTTTAAATATTTATGTGATTTATGGGAGTGCTTAATGACACAAAATAATGCACTTATAGTCTAAATTAAATAATTAATTCAATACGAAGTGTAACATGCAGTTCTGCAGAGATGAATAATAAAATAATTTAAAATGCTTATCTATAAACTTGCTACCCCTTTCACGAAATCCAGTTGTTTCAATCGAGATTGAAATTTCCAATGTTCAACAGGCAATTAATAAATCTTGCCTTCAAAAATGATACAGTTTTTACTAAAATAAGTCAACTTTAATTTCATTTGTTCAAACCATATCTTTTAGTACTTTATATCCAAAGCATCATTTATAATTTCTTTTTCATATGTTATATTTGCTTTAATTTTTTTAAACTTTTCATAGACAGTCATTTCCTATCATGTACATAAAAATATATCTATATTTTTCAGTATCTAGAAAATATCGCTAACTTTTCAATATCTTTATATAATGATTTATATGGATATTTGTATCAGCGATCAAATCAAATATTTAGTAGAAAAATTTATTATGAATCACAGATAAACATAAAGCACACACACAAGTATAACAAAGCACAGATAAACAATTCTGGTGTAGCTAAATTAAAGATATTTTCATGCCATCAAAATTGCATGCAAAATTGCATACATTAGAAGATTTATCACAAGTTCTTTTTTATTTATTTATTTGTGAAACAAAATTTTTTGTCCCTGTCAAAATATGGAGAAAGATATGGCCCTTAAGGGAAAGATTACAGATGAGTATTATCAGTTGCCTATAGAGCATTTAATTCTATATATTTCAGACTCTATTTACCAGAGAGTTTTATATTCCAAAATGATACTCTGATAATAACATGATTCATAGCAATCAAGCAGGGTCACATAAACACATTTTACATGATATCCAAAATTTTCTGATCTCAACATCCTTGAGCCTTCCTCAGAACTATAGCGAATAAACACTGTTCCTCTCCCATGCACACTATTTAAATATGATATCCTTGCATGAGAATTGTGCACAACATATATTTTAATAGCAATTGTATTTAATGAAGGCTGGGTACCTCAGCCATCCAATAACAGAAATTTTGAAATTTGGCATAGGTATTCCTATTATTTTTGCTCTTAATTGTACATGCCTCAGAACTTTACTAATTTCAAAATTAAAATATATTTTAGCAAAATGATAACTTGCTGTATATTTCATTCTTTTTCCCTAGTTATAATGTGAAAACATTCATTCTTGTCCATAAAGGCAGATATAATCATTTATAAATAATATATATATATATATATATATATATATATATATATATATATATATATATATATATAAAGCAGTAAATACATTTTAAGGTAATAAATACTATACCAAAAATTAAATATTACAGGAAATTTAACCAGCTCATTAAAAAGAGATATGTCAATATAAATTAGATACAATGCGAAAAACAATAAAATTAGCAAGACAAAATTTGAAAATCACTGAGGGAAAAAAAAAAACAATATACAATACAAAGAATAGGAGAAAAGCATAGGGACTACATCTTCATTAGGAGTGAAGGTGGTCAGCTATGAAAATTAAACACATTTTTTTTGACATGTATAAAGGACATATGTCTAAAGATTTTTCAGCAATTCTCCTGAAGAGTGTTTGTATTAAAAAAAGAAGCATATTTATTTCAAAATTTAGACTAAAGAAGTATATCAAAGAAAAATAAATAAACACACAATAGAAAGAACAACAGATATAGTTTCAAAATACCAATAACAAAAAATTAGAACTTATATAAATATTGGTACAAAGATAAAGTTGACAAAACTAAAATTAAAAATTGGGATAAAGACATAGTTGCCAAGAATAATTAAATTAAAAAAGTTAAAGAAGTTTAAAAACATGCAATAAATTTAAAATTAAATTGTGTTTAAAGAGATTTAAAGTGAAAGTATATATATATATATATATATATATATATATATATATATATATATATATATATATATATATATATATATATATATATATATATATATATATATATATATATATATATAATTTGAAAGGGCAGTTGGACTTAAATATTATAAGGCAAAACAGTTTGAAGTTAACAGAGTTTATGTTTAATATAAATTACCCCACACACAAACATACACATACAATACATAATGACTTAAAAAAATCAAACTGTTAGTTTATTATTTTCATACTTAAAATGACATACAGATAAAAATCTAGGGTACAGCTACTATGCAACAACTGAAAAAAATTGTTCCAGGTATATGAAAATTGAGAAAGCACAAATAAAATTGATTGAATTAAATTTGCAAAAACATAAGTAAAAATTTTTGAATACACTATATTTTCTTTAAAGTACAAAAAAGTCCACCAAAAATAAATTAACACAAAAGCAGCTAAATATCTTAATGAGACCTTAATTTAAAACTTGAGGTTCAGATATTATATTTTACAGGTGTAACATTTTATATTCTTCTCAAAATTGTTATAAAGTACTACCAAACCTAACTTCATGAATTTTGGTAACACATTGTTTTCACTCTCAAGCTGTGTACTTCCATAAAAGCAAATAGTTGATAACTGTTCCATTTGTTGTATGCAACAAGTTAGGGTGTAATTGTCCAGCAAGAACTGGTATATTTGAAAAACTTTGATTATATAATAACAAATACTCAACAAAGATAATCAAAGAAATATTATATTGCTTCTGATATATCTTCAATTGGTGGTTCTGGTTCCCTTTTTCTGCTGACTTTCACAAATATACTACCCCAGAACTGAAATTTATTTATACCAAAGATATTATTTATACTAAGTTATACTAAAGAATTAAATCCTATTTTACCATTAATGTATTCTCAATTTAAACTGAATTTCCAAAAATTTCTTAAGGACATCTAGTGTGATGAGATAATACATTATTTATGTTTTGCTTTCAAAATATTGCAATTGAATTTTCATTATTTCTATTTGATAACTATTCCAGAGAATAAAAACAAAATCTTTCAATTTTAAATTTCAGTTTTTACTTAAATTACAGATGAAGATATTTTTGATAAATTTTTTCATGTGTATCATATATTTTATGAACCCTTTTATACCAAATATATGCCCTTTTTTTCTTTTAAAAAATACCTTAAAGAATATCTTTATGTACAAAATACTTTGATTTTGTATTAGGTTAACAAAAAAGTTCTATCGGCTTTTAGAATAAAATAAAATGATAAATTTTTAATACCTTAAATAAACTTTATTGAATAATAAAATTACCATCATTATTTATGTCTACTTGCCAGGATGTTAACAATTAGTAGAGTCTATTATTGAAAATTCTTTATGCCCAGAGACAAAAAATTGAATCAATGTTTATCTGATATGTTCTTTATTTTTGAATTATTTGTCCAGTAAAAAATTTAATAAAAATAAAAGCTAGTGATAATTGGAGGTGTGCAAGGTAGAAGGAGAATGATGGATGCTGCAGAATTTTCAAGCCTGGCTCTGCAAGTTTCTAACAAATCCTCAAATAAGCAGGCGGCCTTGCTTTATTATGAAAAGCTATGATTTCCTTATTTAACATCACTGACATCTTTTCTTGGCATGTTGTTTTTAATTAGTCAAATGCTAAGAAAGTGTTTTTTAACTATGCTCACCAACATCCTTTCAGACATATAGCGTCTATGTAGTTAAAAACAATATAGAGATAGCTCCGAAACGAGAAAGGGTTCCAAAAGTTCAGAACCATGAACATCAGAGAGGGGCAACTAAAAAGATGCCCTTAATCATAAGCACAGTATTGCAGAGAGAACAAAGTGGAGAATATGCAAGTTCCATCCTGGACAGATAGGCACGAAGTCAATCACGACCAGTAATGATTATAAAATATGTGACGCTTTAGCTCAAGGGAGGAGTGAGAACGGCATTCAAGAGTCATTATCAAGAAGACAAGCCGAAGTCTTTCCATTTCCCATGTCTTGAAGAAGAAGAGTTCTTCTATGTCAGATATTGTTCCTGAGAAGTTATTTGGCATTGTGCAGAGAGATCAAGAGACAAAGGTGTAATATTGAAGCCTCCTTGACCAGTAAATCAGCCTGCTTGTTATTATACAAGCTGCAATTACTCTGGGAATCCATTGAAGAACAACATCTCTTCTAGTGATTATAAATGAGTCAATAAGATGCTTACACTCAAATTCAGTTTCAGATGGGCTGTAGTCAGTAATTAACTGTATAGTTGCTTGAGAGTCAATAAAAGAACAATGTTTTGGTGAAAAATCTCAGTGACAGCTTTAAAATCCATAAAAATTGCATTTGCCATGTCTTAAAGAGATTATCAAAATTATCAGCCCAGGTACTAAGAGAATCTTTAAGACAGAAAAACTTTGAATAAGCCCAAGCGTCTACCAGAAGCAGATATAACAGACCCATCAGTAAAAACATGAAGCCAGTTCTGAACAGGGTCCCTTGCTTGAATGATTTCCAGAGCAGAAGCTCTAAGCTTGTATAGAAATATGTTTACTGATAAGCTGATCCAAGTTGAAATTTGCAGTGGCAAATTTCAAAGTACCTGGGAAAAGACATGTTTTAAAGATGGGCTGCCTCAGATCCAAAAAATCGAACTCTCTAGTAAGCTGTTGGAACTCAAACAAGAAAGGGTGCAGTGTTTTTAATCTAATCTGGAAATGGACGTAATTGTGCCAAAAAAATAACTTTCTAAGTAGTCTTTTACCAAGTGATAAGGTAATATATATATGTCTATCAGAAAAAGAGTAAATCTCACTTTGTAATTGCACAGCAGCAATAGGAGTTGAGTTAGAAGCTCTAGTAATGAGTCTCAATGACTTGTTTTGTGCAATGCCAAACTTTGATAGAGCACTGTTAGAGGTTATAATAAAAAACTATAATCAAAAAGTGATCTAATATATGAATTAAAGGTTTGAGACAAAAACACTCTGGGAAGCTCTCCATTTTACCTCATCTATTCTTTTTAAAAGGTTAAAACAACTTGTTACTTCGTTATTGAACACTTTATTTATATGATTAGTCTAAATTAGTTTAGCGTCAAGGTTGATACTCATGTAAGTACCACAGTCAGTCCTGCATAGAGTTTTATCTTTATTAACTAATTTGATGTTCTGATTTTTCATGCTCAAAGTAAAAAGTTTGAAAGCGGTCATTTTCAAACGTCCTTGAAAAATGGATGTTTGAAAATGAATTCGATGTTAATCATGAGAAAGATTTATTAAGAGTAATCTCAAGAGTACTGGCATCAGAGCCATTCGACCAAAGGGTGAAGTCATCAGTATATAGCAAATATCTTATCTCTGAGACAGTTTTGATGAAACTCACAGGATCATTTATCACTTATTATTAGTATTTAACTCGTATTATTAGTTAAATAGAACAGGGCTGAAAACTGATCCGTGTGGGAGGCCCTATCTGGTCAGTCGAAAACCAGAATGAGAACATCCTAACATGATATTAATGAGTTTCAATAAGAAGTCACTGATTCATTTAAAGAGGTGACCTAAAACTTTCATTCGCAAAAGTTTTTTAAAAAGCATCTTTCTCTAAACATGGTTGAATGCTGATACAAAATCCATAAGGACAGCAATAAAGCTCTGCTTCTCCTGAAAACTGTCCTTAATGTGTTGTAATCTTTACTATTTGTTTGGTGGTATTATAATCCCATCTAAAGCCAGCCTGTCTCTCAGAGATAAGAAAGCAAGTAAAACAAGAGGTGATCAACCATTATTTGCTCAGAATACATGTCAAAGAACTGGGTCTAAAATTATGGATATCAGAGTTCTTTTTTAATTTTAAAATAGGAATAACGTCTGAATTTCTCCAGCAACTTGGGAAAGTGAAACCCCAAGTTTTATTTATAACATGTAAAACGGTTTGTTTGACCTGAATATGAATGTAAAATAAATATTGTCAGGACCAGCACTCTTCTCCCCCTAGACAATTTATGTAGACTTGTCTGAATTTTTCTAATAAGTAAAAGGTGAGGAGAAAAGATAGCAATAATTCTGGTTTACATCAGAAGAAATGATACTTTTTTTCTTAATCTGGTCTGTTGGATTAAAATTACTAACTTTTCGATAAGATTTAAAAAATGCCTTTTCAATGTCTTCAGCAGAAGTTAAAATCTTCCCTCCAGCCTTCATGGGCTGTTTTACAAGGTTGTGTGCACCTACCGTTTAATGCGGCAAAATATTTAAAAGCCTTAAGACCATCTTTTCAACAGTCCATGTCCTTTAAAAACTTTGAAAAAGAAGAGGTTCTCACCAACAAAATTTCTTTCTTTAAAGTAGCCTGCTTTTTTCGTAAAGTTATGCAGTCCTCAAAAAGGCCTGTAGAATCAGCTTTAGCTCTGACAATGTCCTTTTAGTCTTTGAGAGTTTATCATTATTGAAAGATTTAGTTTCTTAACATGACCTCTAGGAACACAGACATTAGAACATTCTAATATAGTGATCATAATTCTTTTGAGGACTTTATCATTAAGCCATAATACAATAATCTAAAAGAGAATCAGAAAGTTCAGCATATCTTTTCAATTAGCTTTTTTCAAATTTCAATGGGAAACTAGGCTCGTACGTGAGTTTTGGATTTGAGATAATCACAGAAAGAATCTTATGGCCAGCAACAAGAGCTGAAAGTTAGTCATGATTTTTTGAAGAAGATAGATTTGAGTGGCTTATAAGAAATCTGGATGTGAGAAACTGCTTTCATATAAAAGAAAGGCAGGTAAAGTCACAGAATTCTCAATAAATTCAATATGGTTTGTATCAATGAAATCCTCCACCAACTTACCAACACCACAAGTTTGATCATAACCCTATCTAGTTGAGGGGGCATTAAAATCATCCAAAATAATGGAATGTCTATTCCAATCTTGAATAGGGAAATCATATTTGGTTTATTTCTTCAAGGGTTATAGACAGAAGTGATACAGTAACCAATATTTTTCTTCCAAACTCATAATTCAAACACTTCCATAGAGTCAGTAACTGTCATGGTATGTTTTATCAATGATTCTGTAATAAGAGAGCTCCTGACGAAAATAATAATTCCAGATACAATTTGACAAGAGTGTCGAAGAGCATATGATTTAAAATTCTCTAAAGGGAAAAATTCCAGATGGTCAGCAGAAGAGCCACTCCCTGCAATACCAATTACATCAAGTCTTCCATGAAAAATAATATTTTTAAGTTCAGAGAATTTGCCAACAGTAAGGCTACAGGCATTCCGAATTACTGCTAAAATTTAACTTTTGGTTTCAAGAGCTCAAACTGTATGGGTCCTTGAATTTCCATACTCACACAACATTCTCTTATTCAGGTTCAACTTTGGAATAGAGGTAGAAGAGGCAGGTTTTCCCAGATTCACAATATGCCTTTATCCTTATCATATTTTAATAGCTAATCTGCTTTTCATACCTTTGAGTAATCAGTTGGTCTAAGAAAAGTTTCATTTTATGCTGTGCAAACAAAGAGGTGCATATGATGACTAAATCATTCAAATTCTTGCTTAACTCATATGGCATTCATCTCAAATAATTACAAATCAATCCTAGTTCCAGAACATGGTTCAAAATGACTTTTTGAGATGAATTAAGCCTTTCACAATCTTTGATGTTGTAATGAAAGGATTTTACTTTAACATGACCTTGAGAGTATCATTGTCAATCAAGGATGTTCATCCAGCATGTGGCTTATCAGAGGCAACATCATTTTTTTTAAGATTTCAAATTACCTTTTGCATGTCCTGTCCGTAACAATGCCTTTAAACACTTTCATTAAATTTCTACATCATTTTTTTTACATACCTTCTTTGTTTGAATTCATAATAAACACATGAGTGCAAATAAACTTTATCAGTAACCATGGACTAACAATCACATTTCTCTTAAAACAATTAGGAATATTTTTTTAGTTTATTTGCATGGTCAATCAGTAAGCAAGCATTCAATGATAAAAAAATGAGAGCTAAATCAATAGCTTACACTTTTTGAAAATTATTTTAACAATGAAATTAGCTGTAGACAGAGCTTTTCAGTAGACTTTAAATTATTTTTCTTATTACATAGAAATAAAAATTATCTACATAAATTTATTAAAACATTTTTTAGTCCATAATAAATATATATTTTTGTAATTTTCATCATTATAATATAAAAACATTGAACCAAACTGTAAGCTTTAATCTGATACTTACTTATTTCCTAATTTTAGTTTATAAACTTACATCATATCATTTACATCTATCCACTGAAATTCGAATATAAAGTCAGACAAAAGTAATTAAATAAAATTAATACATGAAAGAGTTATAAGCATTTTGTTTCAAGAAATTTTATTAAAATTTTTTAATTATGTTCAAACAATTCAAACAACTGTCAAATTGTTTGTATAAAACAAATTAAACATTTTTTAAACTGTTCTGTCTGTTAAAACAATATGTTTCAATTAAGAAATTGCTCAAAGCATTTTGTCTCAAGCAATTTCTTGAATATAAAATACGGCTTAAAATTAAGCACTTGGATGTATTTTAAAGGCCATATTTTTTAAACATATGACCAAAATTCAAACAAAAATAATTTTACAGAAAAATTTGCTTATAGTTAAAATAGATAGATAATTTGTAGCATTAAATATCTCAAATTTTATACAGTTAATTTTAAAAAATCTAAGATTTTTGCATTCTATGTTATAATTCTTCTAAATAATTACTCAAATAATAAGCAACTGAAATTTCTTTTTCATCTATTTTCTCATTAAATAGCAAATACTTGAACATTTTTAATCAGATTATTGTTTTATTTTTATGTAACTAACTTTTAATCATCCTAGTTATCTTTTAAGCATATATTGCCTAACTATTACACTAATTCAGAAATATCAACAGGAATCTCTAACTTCTTACATACACCAGTTCTGAAAAGAAAATATGTTCAATAGTTTTAAGTTAATATTATAAATGAGCTAAATAAAATTTTAGGAAATCTAATGTATGTATAAGAATGATCTTACATTCTTATTCAAATGATGAAAAACTAGATTCTTTCACGAGGAAATAAACAAAAAAAACTTTTTACTTTGCTTATACATATTTGCTCTGACTATGAAATAAAAGACATGATTTTAAAAATGCAAAGATGTTAAAAGTTATATGAATTTTGCATAAAACAAGAAAATTATTGATTTTAAACTATGTTGGCAAAACACTGTGATATTTCAGAAAAGTTTTCAGTATTTATGAAATTTATTTTATGAACTGATTTTGGAAAGACAAACAATTTTTTATTTTTATTTTGATATACTTTTCTTGGCTTTAATCAACACTGTTTTATGTTTGCTCAACAAAATGATATTAGATTAAGCTTTTACATTTTTAAAATCATATGTACTGTATTCTTGGAATAGATTTGTTCTCATTAAAAAATTTTATACCTTCTTTACTAATTAATTCTTCTAAGCAACAGATAAGTTCACATTTGTCTGAAATTATGTAGTATGAATACAAGTAGCAAATAAGCAAATTAGCTTCAAAATTTATAGGTACAAATTATACCTAATTCTTAGAGTTAATTTATACCTTTTGGTAGAGATGGGATGCAATGATTGAATGCTGAATTAATATTTTTAAATGAACATAAGTTATTCTACAGCATTACAGAAAAGGGAAGATTTATAACAACAAAAGTATTTAGTTCAACTTTAATTCATTCACAATTATTTAAAATTATTAACTAAAGATTTGTTGATACATATTGGTGAATATAACATATATATTACTGAAAAAGTACAAAATCAGGTAAATCCTGCATAAACCATTCAAACCCAGTTTTTACCTAAGTGGCTTTGTAAAAGTCTGAAGTATGTTTTAATATAATTCCATTTCAAACTTTTACCATGCTTTTACAGCAAAACTTATGAGTTACCAATGCCTCTTTGTGAAAGCTTGAAACAAAGGATTATTAATGACAGGATTTTCTTTTTGCAAATAAATTGTATACAGTATAGCCTAAAAAGGTTAAAACACACTTTAATTATTTAATTGATAATACAAATGGTTTGTAAAAGTGACTAAAATAATGCATAATTTAAAATTTAATAGATGGAACTGTCTTAAAATTATTTATTTATCAAAATATTAAAAGAAATAAAAATTAAAAAATGTTTTTTATACCATTTCACAAATGAGGTCCCACATAAAAAAGCAGAACAAATGCACAACTCTTATGATAACTATTAAGGAGTTTAAAAATTATAAAAAATGTTGTCAATAGTTAAAAAAAATTAATCGATAGGTCAAAAAAAAAAAAGAAAAAAATTGACTTTACAAAATAAGAAAATGTAATGTTTTCCTTCAATACAATGATTTTAATATTTCCTTCCATCTGTAACAACAAAGTTGACTGCTTTAAGATTTCCTGCAAGTCTATATACCGATTTGAATAGTCACATCTTCATAGAACACTTCTTTGCACAGTTACATCTTCTGCATTCATGTTCTCCAACTAAAAGAATTTTTTACAACATCACGTGCGGTCAGTATTCTTTATCAACTTCAATGATATTAAAAAAAAATTTCTTTGCAAAAACTAAAGTATTTTCTTCTGTTTAACAACTTTCATTTAATAAACTTAGAACCAAGAACATAAAACTGTATCTTTCATACTTATTATAACAGCTATTAAGCTATTACTGATTTTGGGTCCATTTTCAATCTATCAATATCATATACTTTTATCTTAACATTTGTTCAAGAGTAAGTTTACGAAAGTTTTCAGCAGATGCATTCATCATCTTATTTACCAGTCTTTCAAGCTATCCCTTACTTAAAAAAGAATTAGCGGTATGAAGAACACAATAGGTGTGATTCTTAAAAAGTTCAAAATGTGAAGCAGTTTCAAATGACAGCTAAGGGAAGACTTTCAAAAAAGGAAAAGATGAAGAGTGGTCTACTAAAAAATTCCTAAACCAACTTTTGGATAAAATGTGAAAATAAAAATGTCTGATATTGATAGATCAAAAATTTATCCAAAGTCAGCAATAGCCACTATTACAGATATTAAAGATGACATGTTTTATTCTTTTAATATTAAGTTTGGCAAATTAAAATTTTTGAGCATGAGAAACCAGTTTACCTTTAGTAAAGAAATTTTTTTTAAACATTAAAGAAGTAGATAAAAAAATAAGTATAAGTGAAGTAGTAAAAAACTTCCCTTAGTTGTGGGGAAAAAAAGACTCAGAAAATGTAACAAATCAAAAAATTGTATAATGAAGATGTGTTTTGCAAATCAGCTGGTATATTTTTATCATCAAAAATAATATAACAAAAATAATATGAAAACAATGTCGTAAAAAATATAGTCAGACTTGTTGTAACAAGCAGTAAAATGTATTTAAAGCTCCGAGAATAGGGAGCAGACAAATGACCATCTGCCCTGTCACAAATACTTTATGGTTGCCATAACGGTCTGTAAAAAAGCAAGTCATTATGTGTTTATCTTCAATCGTTGAGAATTTTCTACTTTTATTTTTTATAAAAATGGAATGACTGTTATTCTATTTACTCAAAAAGATTTTGGATTGTAAGTGTAAAGTTATTAAATAGCCTATATAATTACATATAATATATGATAAAAATTAAAACTGATAAATTTTGTGAATGTGTAAGTTTGCTATAAAATGCACTTGATATTTTTTACTTCCATTATTTTTTATTTAAAAATAATTTTAAAAAATCCAAATTTATATTTTATTATATTAACATGCTCTTAATTTATCATTCTTAAAATAATACTTACAGTTCAAAACAATTAAACTTGGTTAATATATTTGGTTCAGATTGTATTTTGATTCAATTAGCTACTGATTCATATAAAATTTGGACAGTTTTAATTATTTTCATTATTACTAATGGGCATAGCAAGCAAACTGATATATCAATAACTATTTGAATGCATTAATTTTAATAGTAAATTCATTAAAAAAATGTTAGACATACTGTAAAATATTTTCATCTATCTCTGAATGTGATTAAGAGGGCTATTTTCAAACACTGAAATGTATTATATTTTAAAATAAATTTCAACCTTTATATTTTATCATTTATTTAATTAAAAATGTATAATTATTATTTATTTTCATGAGATATTAAATAAATAAAAACTAAATCTCCCTACATTTCTAAAAATTTTAAAAAATGTTATGTTATGTTTTTAAAAATGTATTAGTATATATATTTTACAAAAGAATATTTAAAAAAATCATAATGCTTATATTTATTATGGCAAATAATTAAATTCACTATGAAATCAAATTAAAACATTTTATATAGATTCACCATTTTTACATATAAAGCTTTTAATATATTTCATTTTAATCACATCCATTAAATATGTAGAAAAAAAAAATACTGAGTAAATTACAAAAATCTTCTTAACATATAAATAAAATTAATATAATCTAAAACAAATATTAAATTTTAACATTTCAGCGAATTGCTTAATATATTTTAATTTTATCAAATATATTATATTTAAATGTATAAAAAATGAAAAATTAACTTTTCATATCAAAACAAAAAGCAGATTGTCTATAATTGGTATACAATTGTAATAATAAACATTTTGAACAAGATAGCATATCAATAAGATTACATTTAAAAAAAAGTTTTATTACTGAGTAAAAATATACTTATCATCAGAATGGTGATATAACTTATTTGTATGCAAGTTTCTTTATCAAAATGAGTCAGCACAGATTTTGCCACAATGACGATTTTAAAACAAAAGTAACAAATTCAAAGCATCATAAAATAATATTGTATATTGATGATTTACATGTTGTCATTTTTACTATTTAATGCTTCAAAAATATTTTTATGGCTCATGTCTAACATTAAATAGGAAACGTTTCTAAATATTTTGTGCTTTCACATTACTGAATTTTCCAAGGCAATGAGCAAAAAGTTATGTGTCATTCTGGGTAGTTAAGAGGCTTTAGGTGTATTAAAATAGTAGTATTAAAGAAAAACACACCAAATTTTTCTTATTCTTTAAATTTACTTTGATGTGCATTTTTTACCATTGCTAAAATTATTTTTAAAATGTATTGAAATCTCTTAAGTAGTTATTGAGAGAAATGTACATCATTCAGTATTTTCAAAAGGGATCTCATTTGTAAAAGGACAAGAATATTTCATTTGTTTAATTTTTTGAAATTCTTTGAAAAATAATTGTAAGACAGATCTATCAATTTATATTATCAATTAAAAAAAATTAAACTATGTTTTTAACCTTTTTATGGCATAATGCATACAATATATCTCTGAATAAAAACCCTATTATTAGTAATTTCCGTTTTGACAATTTATCAGGAGGTTTTGTTAACTCCTATGCTTTACCGCAGACTAGCTAAAAGTTAGAAATGAAATCACACAAAAGAATACTTTAGACTTTTACCAAGCTACTTTCATAAAAGCTAGATTTTATTGGAGAATCTAGAATTTAGTAGACTTTCTGGCTTCATACAGTGACATATGTACAAGATACTTAACCATATTATAAAACTCAACAACTTTGATTTAAAAATTGTGCCTTTATATTCATTCAAAACTAATTAGGCCTATGGAGAAGAAAATGAAATAATTGAGCTATATTTATTTCATATTTTAAATAGTTGCTAAATTTGGGATTGGATAACACAAAAAAATATAGTGGGCAAAAAGAAATTATGTTGTATTATAACTAGGGAAGAGAAATTATTAATCAAAGAGACCAGCAGCTAAATCAATTTTCAGCAAATATTTAAAGAGCTTTAAAATTTTAATATGCATTTAAGGAATATCCTAAATTTCTCAAAGTGTATTTAAATAAAGATATGGAAAATTTTCATATTAAAATATCCTGCAACTTGCTAGACTAAATTAAATGTAGATAAAGGTGTTCAATTCTACATGCAGAAGTATTGTCACATTCACAAAGGCTATATAGAAAAGTTTCTTCCATGTACAGACATCCTCTAAAAGAAGGATCATCAATTTATCCCTACGATGGTAAGTTGTTAATTAGGAAGCCCTACTGCTCTTGATAGATAACACTTTAAGCAATTTCTGTTGAACTAAAATAGCTCATTCTTTTATTGGAAAAACAGATATTTGATTAACTTGTTTGTCTTTGATCACTGATGCTGCAACAGTTTAAGAAATGTTTTTGAAGAGATCAATAACATAACATCTGGTCAAATCCTTTGAGATACTCAAAACCAGCTGAAGCCCAATAAAAGAGTAATTGATCCAGCATCCTTATCTGTTCATCAATTAACTCATTACTAGAAGCACCTTAGTGTTTAGGCACCCACTTTATGATAACGAAGGTTTTCTAATTGAATGAATTTTTTTAACAACTTTCCAGCTGTTTTTCTTTTTGTTTTGCTACTTTTTTAAATTTATATAAATAAATATGAAATTTTTCAAAACTAAATATAATATGAATGAGAGTTTTGTTAAAACCCATACTGAAACACATTTATTGAAGAATCATAAATTCATTTACACAAAGAGTACTATAAAAGTTTTGAAACACAGCTATATCTATTGAATTATTTCAAACTAATTTTCACAACATTCAATACACTGAGAAGTATAGACATAGAGATAGGTACTGAAATTTGTCCTCAAACCAGCTTTGCCAAGTTTTATCAGGGAATGAAACACACTTATGGTCAAGTCCTCAGAAGGTCATTGTCACTATCAAATCATTTTCCTTTTAGCTTAATCTTCATACATGGGAACAGTATACATGGGAACAGAGAGCAGGATCTCAGTTGTAAGGGGGTGTTCAAGAAGTTTTACTCCATACTGCTCAAATATTCAAAGCAGGCTTTGGAGTAATGAGTTAGAGCTTTGTCACGGTGGAAAAAAACGGGTGTCCATTCTTGATTTTGGAAGCAGGATTTTCATGAACTATATGACTTCAAGTAAACATTATTCATTGAACCACTCAGTTGTGGTTGATTTTTTATGTGTCTAAAATGACACACTCTAAAATTCCATTCAATTCAAAAAATAAAACTATCATCTTTTTCTTAATAGATAGAGAATTTTTGCCAGCACGGGGTTTGTCCTCAACATCAAACACTCAAACTTTATTTTGATATTGGGTGTGCTCATTGTAATAATACAACCAAGTCTTCTCACTAATCACAGTGGTGTTCACACATCGATATTATACCTTATTACTCATTTTCAGCATCATTCGACACCATGTTACACAAGACAACTGCTCTTTGATCAGACAATGCGATATCCAGAGACAACAAAGTTTCTTAAGGTATAAATGATGACTCAGAATGAAATGAATTGCTGGTGCATGAAAGTGCAAGGTTTCCTCTATCTGCTGGTATACATGTCTTCAACATTTGTTACACCAGAAATGTTTTCGTCTCTTACTCATGCTTGCAGCCATCCTTTTTTTCCGGTGTCCTCCAGATTTAAATTTATCTTTAGAATTGCCTATACCACCTGAATATAGCTAAACAATGTGCATAATCATTATTTCAGGCAAGTGTTATTTAATTTATCTATTGATCTATGTTTAAAACATGAATAAAATTATATCTCAAAGCTGTCTGTATCTCACTACACTACCATAATTTGCACTTTGAACTGTAACTGCTAATGACCAACTGAATCCATATACATGTTGCCAGCAGCCACTATGAAATCTTGGACATGTCTAAACATACTATAATCAACAGTCTTGGGAGTTGTTTTGTAGAGTCATATTGCAAAACTTTTATAGTACCCTTTGTATTATAAAAAATGATATTGCAAGTAAGATAATTTATTAAACACACATAATACCAAATATACTGTTTAACACTATTATCCTCCACAATTAGAAACATATAATGAATCAAATATATTTAAAGAACTATATGTTATACAGAAATAAAGAATATGTAAATATTATTTGATTTTAATTATTAATATTAAAATGTATTAAAAGTTTAATTTTGTTTTTACATAAACTATGTTCAATCAAGTTTTCAAACTGTATGATATTTATATAATAAATAAATAGAAACAATTTTACACAAAATAATTGCAATAATTGAAAGTTAAGTTAAATAAATTGAGCTTTTTGAGCTTTGCTTTAAATAGATTTAATTTATAAGAAAACCTATTTTTTTTTTTATAAAAAAAAACTATATAATAAAAATTACTAATTTTAAATATTTTATTTTTTTATTATACTATTTTTATATTAATTAAACCACTAATATATTCATCTTCTATGTTTGATCCATTGTCATATCCTTGGCAATATAAATTATAAATATCTAAGCCATATTCCTTCAAAATCTTAATCAAAATGTTATTATTCCTTTACTAGTGATATTATTTTGAGGACAAATTACAAAATTTGAATGAAATGCCTTTATTTTTGATATAAAGATAACTCATACAATATATCTGATACTTGGCATCAGGTTTTTGCATGAAAAGTAATAAATTGAATTAAGGAAAATAAAAAAACATTGCCTATTGAATCTTAAATTGTGTGATTTCTTTATGACCTAATAAACTATTAAATTATTTAGAATTTTACAGGTTTGTATGGATTCTGAAGAAAAAATTTCAGAGATTTCAGAATTTTCCAGTAGTCACACTAAATATTTCTAGGAAGTGCAAACATTCACAGGCACGGAAGAAATATTACTCAACCAATTACTTTTTTCTAAATTTACCTAATTGTGTGCACATAATATTTTTCAATTCTATTTTGAAATGATGACAAGAATAAATGTTAATAGCAGTTAATATAAATAGTTTTGATTTAAAAGTAATGATTGATTAAAAACAGTAAGTCAACAGCTACAAAAGAAATGATTTCATTTAAGAATTCAAAATTTATTACACATTAATTATTTTTTAAATCTGTTTACATGATTAGTTTTTACTAATTTACTGTGAATTTAAAAAATGTATGAAAACTATCTGTTAAAATCAGAATACTCTAAAGAAACTGTGATAATAAAAATGAAAACTAAATGAATACAATTCATTGTATAGTTTCATTTCATATTATTGCTTTTGTAAAATCACTACTATTTTATTAAAAAAATTTCTTCAGTTTATTTTCCAACTTTTTACAATTATTTAGACTTTGCATTTTAATATTCTAGACACTTATTTGGTTATTTAATTATTCAATAAAATATTACATTTTAATATATAATTAATACTTTTTATTTCTCTAAAGCTTCACAACTCATGCTTCACTTGATAATTAAATTAAATTTAACAATTCTTTCAGTTTTTCCCACATAATGTACTGCAGTTTTCCAAGCTCATTTACACAGAATTCATACAGATTCTCAAGAAATAAATTCAAGGAGTTTTCTAGGAGCCACATTAAATTTTTCCAGGGTGTGTTAAAATTTACACACAGTAAAAATATAATTTTATTCATTATTTTGGCCATATATAAAATAAATTACGAATACGTAATATTTTTTAATACAATTTTTAAATGATGATAATTATAAACATTTATAAAAACTGAAATGAATATTTTTTAATTAAATTATATTTAAAACTAATGGTTATATCTCAAAAGCAATAAACATGTATACTGCTTTACAACAGAAACAATTTCATTTAAGAATTCGAAATTCTTTACATCATTTATTTAAATATATAGATAAAATGCTTATTCTGTTTGTATGCTGAAATTTTGTCAGGAGCTGAAGTGAGAATGGCTACAGAATGGGGTGAAACTTTTATCAGTATGCCAGTCTCTGGCTAAATTTAAATAAAGTAAAATTTCTTTTCAAACTATCTTTCCTTTAAATAATTAATACTGATTTGTGATTTGAACATAATGTTAAGTTGCATGTGCCTCAATGTAATTAATATAACTGACGTAACATTCTGTTACAGAATTCTTAATTCAAGAAAGAAGCACATAGTTCTTTTCTTATTTTTAAAATTGTCAGCTATGCATTACTACTGGAAGAACAGAAGAATATTTATAGCAATTAATATTGTGAATACATAGCTGTGATTCTTTCCATATTTTCACAAAGTAATTTTTAAAAAAATTATATTTATGATTTTTTAGATTTTTGAAATCTTGAGTATTGTTTTATATTTGTGTATTGTGTTTTTACTCTCTTCAACAAATACATTTTTCCTAATGCTAAAGTTGAATACAGATGAAAAGTGTTCAATTTTCAATATTTAATGACTTCACAATTAAAATAAGTTTTCAAGTATTACACATCTTATTCAAATTATTTAACTAATCTACACGAGGCTTAATATCAGGATGTTAAATATCATTTTAAGAAGTTTGTTAAATAAAATTTTTTCTTATGTGAACACATTTATGTGTTAAATTAGAAAACTTCATAATTTCTCTCTTAAATTGAAACTTTAATCAGATGATTTTTTTTTAATATTTTGGTTTTTATTTATTTCAATACATTGTATACAAAATTATAAGTCAAGTTCTACTTCTGTTTTCACTGCATTAATTTAATATTTTTCATTCCCTTCATAACAAGAAGAGAGTTGAAAATATGCTTTTAATGTATACATTTTTATGTGTTAAACTTTAGAACTAATGTGTCCTTCTAAAACTTTAGTCAGAAGTAACTTTTTCAATTCTATAGATTTTTGTTTATTTCAGCATCTTAAGTAGAAAAAAAAGATCTAATGTAAGTTTCTCTCACTCTCATTCTTTTAAAAAATATATATATATTCCCTAAAAAGACAGGTACCCAGAAATACAGGTATGTTTTGCACTGGTAAAATGTAAAGAAGGCATACAGTAACTCAGCTTTTTTTTTTTTTTTTAATTATATGTGAAATTATTACATTGGTACATAGGGAAGTAGCAGAATTCAGCAAGCTGTACAAAAAAGTAGAAATTTTTTAAGTTCTTAAATTTGTTTACATGACTCCTTCTGCTAATTTATTATAAACAAAAACAATGCTTCAAAACAATTTCTGTTAAATTCAGAGTATTTAAACAAGAATGGGATGACAAATGAAAAAATAAATGTAATTATTACTAATATAAAGTTTCATTTAAATTATTTCTCTATATTTTCTCAATCATCAATATTTAATAAAAAAAATTACTCAACCATTAAATATGCCAAACTTCGTTTGATAATTACTCAACAGACTGCTATACTTAAATACATTATTAATACTAATTTTCATTTTCAAAAGATCCATGGTGGCATGTATTTTACTTTGTAATTAATATAAATTTGTCAGTTCTTTATCAATTCCTTACACATAATCCTTTGTAGATTTTCAAAATTGATTTATATCATCTTCAAAACCATTCTTTTTAGTTTTCCTTCATAAATTTCACTAAGCATAGCTATGATTCTAAGTTATCTATTTTCCTAGTAAAAATATCTAGTTTTATGTTAAGATAAAAGAGACACTATTCTATGGCATCTTTTTTGTTTCTATCCACCCAAATAAAATATTTTTGTCTGGGACCACTAGCAGAACTAAATATTTGCTAGTTATTACATTGCTGATATGCCTTGTTTCAAATACAATAGCAAAGACATGGTTAGTCATGTTTGATTAATTTTTTAAGCTTCCCATTTTCAAATTTGTGTTTACTGAAAATCCCATTCAAAAGAGGCTTGACACAAAAAGAGTCACTAAATCAAATTAATTATTTAAAAATAATTTTGCCAATTTGACAATAAAATATTAAAGAATCTATCTTATAAAAGATCACAATATTCTTTAACGTAATTTCAAATTTGCATCGAACTGTAGCTTGAGCAGCTATCAGATATGGCAGCAGGTGGTAGATAGTCAAATATCCCCTCTTTTTAAAAAGAACAGCTTTGTAAAAAGCTATTAACTCCCTCCTGTAACCTTGGTGTAATGCAACCTGTGCCTAAAGTAAATGCCACTGTGGTTTTAGAGTCCTAATGGAGACTTTAATAGCCTAGTGAACTGCTAAAGTATCTTGCCTTACCTAGTTATTTAGGTAATACTGGGTAGACCCATTTTATTTCCTGAGGTAAAAACATTGCTCCTGCAGGTAAAACCTCTGAAATTGACCTGCCTTTATAAGATCAGAAAATCAAGAATTAGTGGGAGTAAAAACAACTTCTTTAGTACCAGAAGTACAAATGACCTCTAGTCTATCAACAGCTGGAGTAAGAGCAGGAAACTGTTAGTAGCATAATTGCAGCTTTAAACAGATTAAAGACAATAATTGCTTATAGACTTTTTCAACAAGATCCTGTATGTATATAATGCCATAAGAGTAAGGAATTGGTATATCATGTTGTATATAAATGTGATGTCCTTGCCCTTACTT
Organism: Latrodectus hesperus; assembly: GCA_037975125.1. Classification (NCBI taxonomy): domain Eukaryota; kingdom Metazoa; phylum Arthropoda; class Arachnida; order Araneae; family Theridiidae; genus Latrodectus; species Latrodectus hesperus. Next base: position 77,897,607 of record CM075854.1, read on the forward strand.
GATTGACTTTTTACATAATAAAAAAGATTCTTGATATTAAAAAATTACAGCTCAGCTCCAAAAGGGTCTTTCTAACTCCATGAAATAAAATGAGAGATCCTAACAGATGGAGCTAGGTTATTTTGGATTTGGAGCTTTTGGTACAAAATGCTTTTCGCTGAGGTGCCTTGCCTGTGAAATCCAATATAGAAGAAAAAATTTGTATACAACATTCTAATGATTTAAACCCTTCTTTGAAGCTATGAAATTCTTTTAATCATAATCGTACTCTTATACATCCACTTTATTAATGTAGGTATTGGAAAAGAAACTTCTGAATTTTATTTAAATTACTTGATTTATCATTTATCACAATTCAAGCACTTAAACATGAAATGTTTTGTGACTCAGAGTATTGCACAATGAATACTTTTCTTTTATTTCTCCATCATCAAAATTAAAAACTATTTAAAATTTAAATTCCATCATTATAATGGTCATCATTTAAATTATGAAAACATTCTGTTTTTTTTATCCCTTTTATCATTGTACAAAAGATACATTTATGATAAAACTTTCGTTTAGGAATAAAAGAATTATACATTTTGTTATACTTATAAATATAAGGTATAGTAAAAAAGTTAAAGTTAAATGAGCTTTTTGTGCCAGTAAAGAACAGTGAGGGGTATGCACATTTCAACCTATAAATTAATTTATAAAACAAAGAAGAAAAATAGCAATAAGCAATAACATATATCTTTTAAACACTAAGAAAATAACTTAGAAAAATATATAAATATAACACTTAGAGAGTCAATTAAAAGAAATTTAATCACCTAAATGTCTTGTATTTATTAAAGATACTATAACATACTTTCTACATATCTTATATCTAAATAGTTTACAAAAAATTAAGAAAACTATTAAATACTTTTCTAATTAATTCTGCAACACAAGTGGCTGATTTAACTACTATAAAAAGACTGATCATTAAATATTTCTAGTTCACACCTGAATCCTTTTTTCAAAACTTTCAATAAACAGAATATTTAACAGAACAGAATATAGAAAATAAGCAGAATATTTTCTAAATTTGCGTAAAAGTGAAGATAACAGCCAGAGCATCATCAATTGAAGAAAAATTTTTTCACTATAGCAACCCTTAACGGCCACCAACCGACTCTTTGAAAAAGTTAGCAAGCATACAAGAAATCAAAGTTTTCCTCGATTTCTTCAATCTTAAAGTCAATAATTAATAAATGATCACCATTTTTAAATACCTAAAAATAATAGTGTATAAAAATACAGTATTAAGTATTAAGAATGCAGTATTAAGAATTGATTAAAGTTTCCTTTTTGAAAATATTTCAAAATTAAAATTGAAGGAAAAATTAAGAAATAAAGTACCAGAAGTAATGAGAGTATTAAAAAATGGAATTTTTTATTTTAATGAAAATTACATTAAATAGCATTCACTTAAAAATAAATAAAATGCAGAATTTGGGAATTGGTAAATAAAATTTTGTAGTTAGATGAATGTTTAATAAAATAATTTTGCTGAATCCACTGATTCTGTAAGTCATTAGAACACAAAAATACAAATTTCCTTTAACGATTTTAGAATATGATTTTAGATAGAATTCAGCAAGTCATTTGAATTCAATGAAATCATTTAATGAAAAAGTACAAATTTTCTAATTTCATTTAAATTTATAAAATATCATCTCTTTGAAAATTTACACTAAAAAATACAAGTCTTTAATTAAGGTGAAAAAATATCATTTTATGCAATTCCTGAAGTTTAAGAATTTCTGTGATAGCTTGTAAATTAATAAATTTTAAAAATATGCATTATAAAATACTCATTTAATAGATCTAATAGCAGAATAATTGAAAAATACTACAGAAAAAAATATTCAAAAAGCTTACAGTTCCTTTTATAATTAAAATTTTAAATATTTTAAATACAATTTTATGCCTGCAGAAAATACTTAGAATAAAATTCTTATTTTCAGTTTTCTTTTCTAAATGAATCATGATTATCAGGTGGATAAATTTGTAGTATGGAGGATATAAAATCCTTAATAATATCATTCCATAAAGATATTCCAATCATAAGAAATACAGTAAAGAAATCCATTTTTTTTACCAATTTCATTTGTCCACCACATTTATAATAAAAGTTCTCTTAAAAAATTAAACAAACAATAAAAGTGAAGATTACAAAACCTTTAGATATATCATTCATTAAAGATATTTTTCAAATCATTAAAGACCTAGTAAAAGATCCATTCTGTTAACCCCCACATTTACAGCAAAAATAATCTTGAGAAACTAAACAAATGGTAAAAGTTAAGTCTCCAAAATCCTTAGACATTATTCCAATCATAAAAGACCCATTCTTTTAATTATATATAGTTTCATGTGTACACCATATTTACAACAAAAATAACCTTAAAAAATTAAACAACCATTCATATACAAATGCAAAATTAAATTTGAAAATGGCAAAGTGTTAAAGTGGCATACCTACATTTAGCGATTAACTGATTTTGGTGAATTTATTTTGTAAGGATAAAAAAATACCAAATTTTACCACATTCGATTACTTTTTGATCTCAGCCAATTGTGGCTATAATGTTCACTTAAGCCCTAAATTTGCATTAAACAGACAGTAGAAAAATTATGCTCCAGTTTTAGAAACACAGTATTTGGACATCAATTAATTACTGATAAGAGTTTATCTATTCATAACATTTATAAATTAACAATCAATTTACTATTTGAGTAAAATTTAACAAATTGCTTAAAATTCTAAATTTTCTTTTATATATATAAACCATAAAGAGTAATAATTTTAAAAAAATTGTCAAAATATATACTGCTTTTATTTGTAAAATGATCATTCTGACCAAAAATAGATAATTTCTTGTAAAATCTTAATTTTTTATTTATCATTATATATATTTTACTTTTAACTGGAACTCCCAAATTACACAATCATGCATCAATTCTATTTCCTTTTATCTACATTTGTTTAAAAAAATTAAGTTAAACAAAACTTAATAGCAAGTATGATGATAGGATTCATTTTGAATTCTCATGTCCACCTGCATACTTTAAAAGGATATATGTGGCAACTAAGTTATGCAGCCCATTTGCCTTAAGTGTATCACATAAAATTCTATCTCATGTATTTTACAATTTATTTAAAAAAACAACAATTAAAGCAGAAATATCTTTATTTAGGTCAAATTTTGCATTAATTTTGGGAACTCCTTTATTATATGCAGTTTATTTTCAACTTAATTTGACTATGATTTTACAGCAAGACTAATTGGGGACTAGTTAGCAACTATGAGATTTCTGTTTCTCAATCAAATTCATGCTTTATATCAAGTGGGTCATATCTATTTTATCCACTTATTGAAAATTTTTTTAAAAGAAAAATCATAAAATTTTTCTATTAAAATTTAATAATAGATAATATTTTCTAATTAAAAAACATTACATATCAAAAGAAATTTAAAATTTTCAAATTTCTAGGAATTAATCACTATTTCCAGGGGTTAACTTAAAATTCGAGTAATTTCTAGGACCCTTGAAAAAATAATAAATATAGGAGTTTCAAAGAGTGATCTCAGTTCATCAATTTCATTGAACTCAACTTCAATTTTTATTACTATAAATTTGTTATTCTTCTGTTTTTATTCATCATATACAAATATTTTTGCTTTTGCCTGGGATAGCAATACAACTAAATAGATATTTACTTATTATTACACTGCTGACAGGTCTTATGTTTCAAAAGTGGTTATCACTGATCCTCAATCATGATTGACTGTTTTTTTTATATTTTCTACCATTAAATTGTTGTTTACAGAAAACCCACATTCAAAAGAGGCTTGACCATAAAAGAGTAGTAAAAGCAAAATATTTACTCTTCATAATTGAAATAATTTAGTTAATTTGGTAGTAAATTAAAATGAAAAGAATCAATTCTTATCTCTAACAGGATTAAAATGATCTTCAATATAATTTTGAAGTTGTACAGATGATCCTAGTGATTTAAACTTACTAAGAACCTGCAAAATTCTTCTAAAAAAGAATCTCATTTTAACATATTAATTTAAGACATAAGATATAAGAAGCTTCTTCAATTTACTTAAATTGTTTGATTCATTATATATATCAATTCAAGGATTTAAAAATGAAATGTATCATACCATAAAATATTACAATGGTAACTTTAATATTATCAAAGTAATTTTCAGTTTAAATAAATTCCATCTTCATACATGTCAATAGTTAAATTTGAAATTTTGCTCAAATAAGAGCAAAAATTCAAATTATGAGTGATCAAAATAATGATCACTCATATCAATGCTTGAAACATACATTTACCATAAAGCTTTTGTTTCAGAATAAAGCAATTCTGTTACATTTTGTTAATAATAAATGCAAGTTATAGTAAGCAAACAAGACCTTATGCAAATTAATATCAGTTTTTTATGCCAGGTAAAAAACAGGGGAGTATTCAACTCAACCAATAAATTAATGCATAAAACAAAAAAATAAAAATAATAAGAATTAAAACATAATCTATTGAAATCATTTAGAATTGGTAAGAATCTAAAGATTAAAGCTGTAAATAAAAGAAACTAAGTACAGGACAAAAAATAATTTTTGCATTTAAGAAAATTAATCATACTTTCTACTTATAATGAGAACATTCATATAGTATTTAAATATTTTTTGTATTTGTGTAAATGACTATCAGTAGCTGATTTCACTATTAAGAAAATATGTTCATTAACAAATTCTAGTTCAAAGCTACATCATTTCTCAATGCTTTAAATTAACTAACTATTTTTTTAATTTGAATTAGATAGATAATTACGAAATTAGTAACTATGTCTATTTCAAATATTATAATTAATTACTGATTAGAATTTAAGTATTTGTACAATTTTTACTATTCATCAATTAATTACTTCAATAAAGCTGAACAAATTGCTTAATTAAGAACATATTTTCCATAATTAAAATTCATAGAAGATAGATTTCATAAAAGTTTACAAAATGCAAATCACTTTTATTTATAAAATGATAATTCTAACTGAAAAATAGATAACTGTTGTAATACCACAGATTTCTCATTATAATTGTTCAAATTTTGCTTTTATAAAATTTACAAACATCAATTACAATTTCTTTTACAATCATTCCATTGAAAAATAAAATTTAAATTCTATTTAACAATTTTTATTCAATATTTCCAACAAAACAAAACTTCAGGAATTGATATGAATAGAGAACATTTTAATTCTCATAACTATTTGCACTTTAAAAGGACAAATTAACTTTAATTCTTTATTAATCTTTACTAACTTAAAATAATTGTTTTATAATGATCATACACATAATAAGCCTAAATTAAAAGAGGATAGAAGCTACTTTAAAATGAAAGATTATGACTCTAGTTACTTTTTTAGGGAAATTTATTAAAAGCAATATAAATCAATTTCTTCTTCTTTAAAGCTTTTATATACATATGTAAAGAGAGCATACATTTTATGATCACTAACCACATTTAAGAAATTAAAAAGGAAGATTTTACATTTTCAGATCTAGATGTTAACATCACAAAGTCATACAATTTTACAGTTTGACTATTAACCTTACAATTCAATCAAAATTCACTCATTCTAGGACCAATTCAGACTGATTGGCAATTATATATGTTTTTTTTTTTTTTTAAATGAAAATCTGGCTCACATTATAAAATCTTGGGATGGGGTTTTGCTTACATCTAAAAAGGATACTAAAAATTAAAATTTTAATTCTTTTCCAACATTTCATTGGAAAATTTTAAAAACAAAGTTAAAAATTCACAAAATTGAGAATTTTTATTAAAATAAATAATATGTTTGAAGAAGAAAGTAAAAACTTCCATGAATTATTCACTTTTTTTCAAGGGTTAGTTGAAATTCCCAAATTTTCCAGGTCTTGGTAAAGGAGTTATACAAACAGTGACTTTATATTCAAATCAATACACATATTTTTTAAGTTTCATTAGTATGTACAGAAATAAGATCAAAACTTGCAATCATTTCTATACATAAAAACTTAATTTCTTTCACATAATTTGTTGCACTGATCCCACAAGACTATATCTTATTCTCAGTTAAAAATTGAATGACACAAATAATTTAATTTTGCTTAAAAACAATGTGTGAATGTTTAGTTTCTCTTTTTAATGATTGTTTCAAAATCATGAATACTTAATTAAATAATGATGTGCATCAAATCTGATTGGTACATAATGAATTGTTTTGTGGCAGAAAGAGCTCTAAACATTGTATTTTCTCAATAACAGTATAGGAAAGAAAAAACTCCACAACTGTATCAGCAATTTTAAAATATTTTTTCATAAATGCCTACAATGTGAAACTATCATAAATAATTTTTAATTTAAATTTATTGACAAAAATATATTTTTCTTTATGAATTAAGATATATTCTTATAATATTGTAAGCAGTTTCCAGAAAAAAAATGTTTGTTGACGTTAAAAAAGTTAGTAGTTTTTGAAGATTTTAATCTTTTTAAGAAATCAGATGAAAGGCATATATTCTGGAAATCCACATTACTGATTTTCTAGAAACATGCATTTTCCTTGTGTAATTTAAATAACTGAAGTGATTATATCTTAAACTCCTTAATTCTTTCCAAAACAACTTTTGGCACTGAAAGAGAAAGAACTGATGGCATCTCAACTAATAGGACACATAGTATATATACCATTGTAACAGCAAAAGATCCTTGTAATTTAGAAACAGGGACCAAATAGAAGAAGACCCCTGACTTAATCTATCGCCCCGAGAGGTATCATTTCACTTGGAAAACATTGCAAACACAACCCATTTCAAAAGTCCCAACTGTCATTAACAAATACAATAGATTTCAGCTAGGTTGGTATAGAACTCGCTTGGTACCTTCCACACACACACACAAGCTAAAACATTACCTTTCTTAACCAGACCCCTGCAACTTTCAATAAAATATTATATACATTTTAAAACAGATGTTGGAAAATCAATCTTCTCATCTGTACATTAAAAATCCACCAGAAATCCAAACATTGAATTATAATCTTTGATATCAAGGTATCTCCATATCAGCCATAATACTTATTCAAACTCAAATAAGAAACATGAATTTTGTAATTATTCATTATTATATTTTTAGGTAAAATTCAGCTTTGTACTTTAAAATTTTCATTATATTTTCATACATAAATCAGCTAATTTATTGTTTTATATCACATTTTATCCATCATTTTTAATAAATTTCATATAGAACAATTATTAATTAAATCAATAATTAGTAATTTTAGCATCCCACTTTATGTAAAATTCTCTTTAATAACTTTAACCACAGTAACATACTTAAATCCAAAGCATTCATTTATAATAACTTGTAACTGCTTTCAAATATGTTTCCCTAATTTTTCCAACACAGTTAAAGTCAAAAATTTCAAAAAAAAATAAAAAATAAAAATAAATAAATGAATAATAAATAAATAAATAAATAAAACTGAAAGTTTTATTTTATATACTAATCTGATTGTTATCTTAAACATAACAACTATTACACAATAGAATTCCTGACAATTTTCTGAAGTGCTTCTCTTAAGTTTGCAGAAAAAAATATCCCAAAATATTCAAACAATGACTCTAATTATATTTACAATGCATTGTTTCTTTATATAAGTGTATTTATATATTACAACATATATGTTCAATAACTTTTAGTTGGTAATTTGATAACTTACATTTAGCAATGAACCTCGATATAACTTATTTATTTTCACCAAACTTCACACATTTTTTTATCAAGATGTAGTTTTACAATAATAAAAATGAACTTAAATTTGGTGCAGAATATAAAATCATAATTAATACCCGAAACAAATGATGCCTTTTTTTAATGATTTCATAAAATCTATATCTCACAATTCATTCATATAAAATGTTAATTCATATAAAATGTTCACTCACAAATCATTCATATAAAATGTTAATAAACATATATCAGATCAATCATAAACTACTGTTTTATTTAAATTAAATTATATATATTAACTAGGAAATGAGATTCTCAGAAGTTTATATTTAAATACAGACTATGGTGTTGAGATTTTTATAATGTACAAAGCAATTAAATTTGTATTTAAAAATTATATTTATGATCATTTAAAAATTCGAATAAAATTAAAAATCGAAATACATATATTTAATAAACAATAATATAGATACTTACGTAACATAATTTTGTTATGGAAACTCCCATTATTAGGAGATTCCTAACAACCGCTTGAGCGATTTCTCACTCAAATGTGGATTAAAATGTAAACAATAACAAAGAGTAAGCAAAATTTTTTTATTATATTAAAAAAATAATGTATTATCGGTTTAAAAAGCCAACTGAAAGGCCATGCTGAAGCCAATTACCTAAATATTATTAATCACAAAAATCATATATTGATTCAAGACAATTTCTTCTCTTTAAAACTCATACTACGTCAACCAAGAGATACAAAAAGATAGTACGGTAATATTACTTAATATTAAAATTATAGCTCAACCCTATTAATACAATAGAAATTAGTGATGATTTAATTTTTATCATGATTATCATTGATAATCGGTATCTGACCAACCGAACATTGGTTCTCTTATCAAAATTGTCTTGATATGGTCAGGATTAAATGCACTACATTCTATTCAAAACAGCAAAATCTTTACTTTTGCTTATTACGGAGCTACCATGGTTTCATAATATGAATCATGACCATTTAAACAATCACAAAACATCCATCATATTAAATAACCTGAAAACTGAGACATGATTACTATTCTTTCAAAAGATCATGATATTGTCTATGGTCATAATTATCAATTATTTTATAAACTAGTTTTAGCCCGATATTATTTCCATATATATTTATTTCTATGTTGAATTCAATGTGTTATAAATACTATATTCTATGTGTACAGGTGTTCAGCTTTTAGTGTAGCTTTTTTTTTAATTAGGGGAAAATTCTCTTGAGTTCACCTCTAATTAAAATTACAAACACCTTTATTCCCCATCAATCCCAACAGTTAGCTACAAGGAAAAGCCCCGGATCAAAACGGTATTCACAGTCATGGAGCTGTGTATAAATAGGAGTGAAATCCCCGTCTAAAGCGCACAAATTAATCAAAAATTAATATAATTTTAAAAAAATTATTCAAAAACTAATCAATATCAATATGGACTCAGATATCATCTTGCTACTAAATTCATACTTAACAGATAGATATTTTCAAGTCACGCAAAATAACCAAAAATCACTAACGCGAAAAATAAATGCTGGAGTACCCCAGAGAAGCATCCTTGGGCCAATACTATACCTATTCTTCACATATGACTTCCCCATGGATGAAACAACGAAAATTGCTTTTTATGCTGATGACACGGCCATTTTGGCTGAATCAAGTAACCCTAATTATGCAATACAAAAACTACAATCTTTGCTCTATAATATAGAAAACTGGTGCAACTATTGGAGAATTAAAATAAATGCAGAAAAATCTCAACTGATTCTTTTTAAAAGAAATAGGAGAAATAAATTCAAACATCGAAATAAAAATGGACTAATCTTATTTCGCATTGAAATACCAAAAGTATACTCTGCTAAATATCTGGGAATTACATTAACGAGTGACTTGAAATGGACAAAACATATAAACAATGTGATCACTAAGGCCACACAAGCTTATGGGTGTTTAAAAGCAATTATAGATGGAAATCAAACCTTTCGCTCAAATTTAAAAGACTCCTATACATTTCAATGATAAGACCAATTATAACATATGCATCCCCAGTATGGAACTTTAACAACAAAATGGGCAAAAGGAAAATTAATAGTTTTCAGTACAAGATATTAAGAAAAATTACAAGCGCCCCATACTTTATCAGAAATAAAAATATAGCTAAAGATTTAAAAATAGACGATCTAGCCGAACATATAAGAAAATTAAATAATAAATTTTATGAAGAAGCTCAGAACTGCGAAGCAGCAAACTTCAACGAAATTTTTAAATATCAATATCTTGCGGAAGACTGCAAATATAGACCAATAGCGAGGTATTTTCTTAAGGAAAGAGATAAATGTAAATAGTGTAAATATTTTCATCTATTATTTATCCCAGATTTTCTCATTTTGAACTCTAAATATTATCATGCAAACTTGTATCTATGTTCTCTTTCTACATTGAAGATTCTCAAAGAATAAATTTATTTCTGCCAAAACTTCACTCTACCGTTTAATTGCCTACAAATCAAAGCTCTCCATGGCTAACAAGCTATTGATTTATAAATCATACCTTCGCCCTATTATCACCTATGTAGCCCCAATCTGGGGTGGTGCTGCGGAAACGAACCTGAAACTTCTTGAAGGTCAGCAAAGTAAATTTCTTAGACTGATCACTTAATCAGACTTCTACATCAGAAACAATTTGGGTGTCCTTCCCCTATCAAGATACGTCCAATTCCTTGCTTTTCGCTTCTACAACAATCTTTATGAAATTGATAACTCTGAAATTCAAGCAATTGAAACTAAAGCCCCTATGAACTTTCCAATTTCCACAGACCAAGGGCGGTTCTGCGGGCTAAGCCACATTCAAACTTATCTATTCGCCTCCCAAAAAGTAGAAATTAATAATTTCTTCTTCTTATACTTAAAAAAAATAAATAAAATACAGAAAAGGAAAAAAATTGTATTTATATATATGCATATATAATAGAATAAAAAAAATATTTTGTCTTTATATAGTTATATCAATACTGTTACTATGTATATAACTGTAATTTAAATTTTTTTTTTTGCACTCTTGTTTGTAATGTGTCAAATTTTTCTTTTTTATGTTTATTCAGTCTCATGCAAAGAACTCTCGTTGGGAGCACTTTAACCTAAGCAAAATATTTTCTTAATCTTTTGTGTTTAAATAACCTTATGTTTTGAAATCATTATGTTAATCTCAACTAAAGTTAGGTGTAGAAAAATTTCTTAGGAACAGAAGGTACATAGCCAATACTAGATCCACTTCTGGTAACCACGCCCAGTTATGAAACACTCATAGCTGATTGAACGGATGAAGAAGTAAAGTGCCTGCTACTCTGGCCGACACTTCGTAAACAAGGTAAAACCTGCAAGGCCAGCCAAAAAAAACCAATTGTGGGATCCAAGATCCATATGAAGAGGGAGAAAGCATTAATAAGAGATTCATAAGCAAATGTATCACCCACTGCAAGGGCATTAACTTGAAATAATCATACAATCTGCGCATGTGCCAATGTTTTGAAACTGAGAGAGTGGTTGTGTTTATTTAAAGCTGAAATCACATGTTGAACTTTATATCAAACATATTTTTTCATGAAAGTAAGTTCATTAGAAACCTGTGGTATGAAATATCGTTTTATTTTTCTCTCATAAAAATTATTTTTGATTATACTTTACTTATTTTTAATGGGCTCACTTAAATTTTTTGAAAAAAAAATTCAAATATTTGTACAGAATAAATTTTTTGAGAAATAAAATATACCATTTTATGGGTTAATAACTAAGTAATAAAAGATACTTTCATCAAGATTTGTGAAATTTTATTTCTATTATATATGGAGAATATTTGAAATAGTAATGAGATGTTTGTGATTTGTGTGTGTAAATTATTTTGCTATACTTCTAATAATTGTCTTTAATCAATGAAAAATAATTTTAGCTTAAAAATTAATTCAATGATTTTTTTTTTTTTTGGATGCTCTGCCCCAAAGAATGCAACATTTTCTCGTGAAGTACGCTCAATTAATTAATGGTAAAAATCTTAGAAAAAATTAATTAGTATTGAAAAGTAAATAGTTGATAAAACAGTCAACTATTAAAGTGAACTTTATTTAACTGAAAATAATTTTATATGTTAATAACTATATGCTGAATTATGATGTGGTTACTTAAAACAAAATATATTAAGTATGTAAGTAGGAAATATAGCCTTACAACAAAACTACATATTAGTTATAGAGGAAAATAAAAAATTTGATTGTTGGAAAATCTATATATTTTATAGCATGTATTTTGTTTTATTAAAAGAATGCTCTTAAGAAAACTATATGACTACCTTTCTGTTAACACAACTTGTGACAAAACTTTAAAAATATAATATTATTTACAGTTTATGTAGGTGTGATAAAGCTAATGTTTTCATCAAATATTACTTAAATACCCTGATATTTCCATTTAATTAGTGTCCCATAAATTCATTAAAATTAGAATCTAAATTTTTGTAAGCAATACTGCGTTCATTTTTAATTAACCATTTGATACAGCCTCACAACCTTACAATTTTATATATTACCTCACATTAAGGTTTCCTATTATGTTTTTAGTTCCTCTTACACACTTTAATCCTTATTAATAGTTAAATCATTATTAATTATTTCAATACTTAAGGTAAATAATTTTATGTTCTTTTGGAGTGGCAATAATTGAATGAACTTTTAGCTGAATGGTCACTGACAGCTTTTAGCTGAATGGTCACAGGAGCTAGACAGACACTGACTGTGTTAAGTATTTTTTTATGCAATGCTATATATAAGCAGAGCCTGACTAAGGCAGAAGCAGTTGTTCTGGAATCCCAAATCAAACAGAAAATTTTACCTTATCAATCAAATATAACCATTGGGTTAATTGAATAGAAAGATTTGTTGTGAAGCAGAGGAGTGTCCCCAAAATGTGTGTTTACCACAGTCTCTAATTAGGCTAATTTGGGTCCTGTACTTAAGATTTAATGCTTAAATAGCAGAAAAGGACAGATTCGTCTTATTTTACTTCAGACTATCTCATTCTGAATGATTTCCCTCCCTTGAATTCAATTGCTGGTATTTTGTCATTTGGCAGTATTCAAATCAAGCAATCCATCATTTTCTTTAAATTCCCAAAACAGATTTAAAAATAAGAACATTTAAAAATTTTGGAGAATGAAATTGTTAGATTTATATTATTCGTACTTGTAGTAAATGACTTGATATTGTAAGTTTCATTGATGACAAATGAGTAGTATTCCAATAAAATTGGTGCTAGACAGTAATTTTAGCAATGATATTATTTTGGTTTCATATATACATGAAAAAAATTATCTTGTAATGTTTCTGAATATTGTGCTGCCATTTGGAATCATGAAGTAAATTTTCAATTATTTAAAATAATTTATTATACCAAAATACAGAGAAAGAAACATATTTAAATCAATGATGTTATCCTTTTTGCAGTACATGTTTGTCTTTTATAATATTACGGACTACAAAGATTGCAGTAAAAAATGTCTGCATTACTTTCGGTAAACATTGCAGTTTGGAAAAATATAAATATTTATATAGCTTTTTTCAAAACGCTGTTTTGCACAATGAAATAAAATCTTGTATAGATCACTTATATATGAATCAACCGAGGTGTGAAATTCTTCTTATATGGTTTCCTATGCATTTCCTGTAGGCAGCAGATTGAATTTGGTTAGTTTGTTGCTTAATGATAATTTCTTGCACACAGGGCATAATTAAGACTGTAGCGTATTGGAAAAAATATAAACAAACTCACTAATATATTATTTGCTAGTATTTTTTTAAAAATTGAATTGTTTTGGAATGAAGATCCTTTGCTTTAAATATTTTTTTCTATTCTTAGCACCAACACATAAATGGCAATTTAAAAAGGTGGGTAAAAGACGTATATCTTTCCTTCTTGAAGTAAAAAGAGTTTGCATGAAATACATTGCATATGTACTTAACAGAGTTCAAATCAGTTTTAATTGTAGTTTAAATTCAGTAAAAATATTGTGACCAAAATTTGATGTTAAACGAAGATTTTAAATTGGCCAGAGACCAACAATCTACTGCAAATTTAATTTTAATCCATGCTGCCATTCTCAATTCAATTCCAAACAAACAGAATAAGATTTTATTTATATAAATAGTATATAAAAGTATTAAAATTTTAATTTGTCAAATTTTGATTTCTTTCAATCAAACATTTTATATGCATTCACTGAATTACTTTTCTAATATTTCTATACGACTTGTTTTAAAAAAAACCTATTACATCTTAAAATAATATCCCTGTATAGTACAATAAATTACCAACTAAAAATTAATAAATATTACATAATTAAATATTGCATAAATATTTTAACACAGATTGATACTAAATTACAACTTGTTGTGAATGGGGTCCGAATGCATATACGAAACTCAATTTCTGAAAAGGCATGCTATTTAATTCTGAAAAGCATTGTAATTTATTTACTTATGTAATTTAAATAATTATCATTTTGCTTGATTTGCATTTTGAAATTTACCAATTTATAATAACTTAATAAGATATATTTACATTAAATATTAGCAAATATATTTTTCCTAACTTTCCTTTTTGTTATACATATACTTTAATTGGACAGTGTTTTTATATGAGCATCATTTGATCAGAAATTTAATTTGTTTACCTCTAAATCTGCACAAAGAAAATTACTTTTTATAAGTTGATATGAAATTTGATATGATATTTCAAACAAATTCAATTGTGCTTTGAAAAATCTCTATAATGATATTTTGATCAGTAGAAATAAATTATATCACATTATAAATACAAACATAATTTCAGATACTGTAATTTACACTTTATATATTGTAAAATATTATATCAAATTATAAATGTAGATATAACCTAGATATTTTACACTTTCTCTTTAGATGAAAAATCATTCAACTGAAATTATGTTACTTTTAATATAAATTCAATCAAATTAGTTTTTCTTCCTTATCAGACTTAATATTTTAAACTTTGATGAGAAACTTAAAAAAAAAAAATAACTAGGCACTGGGTGACTAACCTTTTACCACAACAAGGCCAAAATTGTTACTCATTTATCATTACCTGGTTGGTACCTGTAAACCAAGTCACAGAGGCAAGTAGCAAGAAAGAAACTAATCATTGCAATAATATTTTTTTGAATTGCAAAAAGTAAAATACATTTTAAATGAATTGCAACTTTTACAAATGTTACAAAAATATTTATTTCAATTACTGTTTTCATCTAAAATAAACTTCAATGTAATTTTGGTATTTCTCCATTAGTTGATTAGTGTGAATTATTGCAAGACATTATCTTTAGGTTACTAGTTAAGACACAATTACTGTCAAGTTAATATTTTTATTTAATCTAAGTTGTTTTTATAAAAAATCAAAACTATTTATTCATTAAGTTAAAAAAATGTTTAAAGTAATTGTTGAATAATTTAAGATTATTTGCTTTCCATTTTTTTAAAGTAAGAATTTTATTACATTTTAATTACACTGAATATATCTTATGCAAACAAATTATTCATGTTTACTATCTAGCTTTCATTTGAGTATTATGTATATAGGTCTTTTTTATTTATTTTTAAAGAGTTTTGATAATGTTTTTATTTGCTAGAATATTACAAACTGGTAATTTTGCCTGCACATGAAAATTTTTTGATGCTAGCAAAGATGGCTTTAAAGTTTTTTAATAATTAAATTTCTTCCAAGTATGGCACAGAAGATAACGTATGAATATACTGTTTTTTTACAGATTCTAATCTGGCTTCTATAGAAATGGGATGTTTTATCTATGCTTTGGAGAAAGTTTCTATTATAGTTTTAGTTTCATTGATAGACTTATCAATGCACAATTCTGCGTTTTCATTATCTGAATGTACTTCTTTAAGTTTCAGATGTACTAAATGGATGTGTTTGCACAATTCCATTTAATACAACTGTCTAAACAGTTGCATTTATATTTATGTATACAGCAGCTATAATCCACATGCATACAATTTGACATGAACAATCTAGATTTTTCTCAACAACTTAATAATCACCATTTGAAGAAGATACAACCCAAATATTTTCTACTTTACTGATATCGCAATTCATTGTGGTGGAAAGTTTATTCTATTTTCTTTAAATATCTGATTTTGCCCTTATTGAGAATAATAAGTCTGTCAAAGAGTTTGTCTCTGACAAACTTCATGATCTCATAAATAGTTTTGTCTAATTGCTTGGCTTTTTTGCCATTTAAATACATATATTTAATAGTTCTATGCATCTGTTTGACATGCATATTAGGATTCAAGCTACAATGTTGTCAATAACAATATGCCTAGACAGATGGATTCCAACCAAAAACATCCAAAAAAATTTATGCAATTTCACAGTATCAGGATTCAAACTCAACAACTTTAATACTTCTAATATATATAGAGAAAGCTGTTGAATCTGATTCTTCCATTGACATGGGAATTATTTTGCATGTTTGTACCTACTTTTGTACACCTTATTTTTAAAAAATTTATGCCGTTCTCTATCTACATATCACGAGCAATAAAAACGTTTTGAAGGGTTATCTGTTTCTTGTACTCTAATATTAAAAAAAGAATCTGCCATATCACTAATGAAAACATTATGGGAGCAATTGCCTTGTTTCTCTTTGAAGAGTGAAAAGAACAATAGCATCATAACTTGATTACTCCTGTTAGATATTAAAAAAGCACATGGAAATCCTTGTATCATCCATAGCTGTTTAAACCATGTGTGTTCCTTTATCACATATACAGGGATATCTTCAACACAACACTGCAGAAGAAAATTTCTTATATACGTTTTTTTAGCATCATTCATAATCACTAACACATCTTTTTTCAATGCTTTATGTGTATCATTATCAGTTCCCTGAGCTTTGCAAAATAGGATGCAATCATTTGCTGCACCCAAGCTTCAATACTATTGCTGTTATTTTTATGTTTAATAGCATATGAATTCAAACTGAAAAATTTCTAAATGTTTTTGGTCTTTTTTTAATAATATATAATTTTTCAAGGTCTTTGCTAATCACTGAATCTCTGATCTCTCTTAAAATGTTACTTTAACAGCAATCTTGGATGCTATTTGTTCTTATTCAGTTTTGGTCTGAGTCAAGTGACCAAGATCATTTTGGTGTCCAAGATGAGTTGAAATGTATTTCATGCAACATGTTTCATTATCATTAAAGTTTGCACTTATTAAAACTTTGCAATAACAATTTATTTTATTGTAATTGCCTTGTAATTTCAAATGACATAGTCCTTTACTTTTAGAAGTGGCAAATAAAGTTAAAAGTTTTTTCTGTCTGTAGAATTACAAAACCATAAGTGGCAAAATCTTGGTTTGTAGATTCTTCTACAATTTTCTTCCACAATTCAATTTCTTCAGTTGAATTGAATTTTAAAATGTCTATCCCCAGTTAGGGATCAATATTATGTTCTTTCAAATGTTTTTATATAGATCTTTTATAGGTATATTAGCTTTGCATTCTGGACACTTGTGCAAAAGTTTTTCATGAGCAATCTGATTGTGTTTCATTTTCATGTGGTTTTTCTTTTAATATTTCTTCATTTTGAAAGTAATATTACTAATTTCACAAATAAGATTTACCGTAAATATTACCAATTTACGATATATTTTGGAATATTCCATCCATACTTTTAGATGTGCTTGCTAAACTGATGGTATGTATCTTGCTGTTTTCCATATGAATATTTGATTCTATTTCAATATTGCATGATTCTTCATCACAAAAAGCACTTGAAGTACTTTCAGAATCACTTTCTGTTTTTTTTAATAATACCAAAGACATTTTACAGTACAAATAAGCAAAGGAAATCCAGACAAAAATGTAAATTTCAAAGAAATAATTGCACTGACTTCCGTAAAGCATTGGACATGCACAAAATGTTTGATCGTTTTATGTTATTTTGCATGTGTTTACTTATAAATACTTCAACGTAACAAGACCTTAAAGAACACCAGAGTTAGAAAATGAACCTTTAGCTATGCATGCGCTGAAATCCCTGAATACATTCGGCTCATTTGGGGAAAAAAAAAACCCCAACTCTAGCTTATCTGAATGTTTATGTGTAAGTGCAGGCTGTTACATTGGCCATTCCCCCTGCTTCGTATGTCTTAATTATACTATGTTGCAATTTATTTTGTCAAATTATGGAAATCTTTAAATATATATAAGATATGGATTTGTCGAATTAGGTGTAAGAAGTTGCTTTGTATATTTTGTATTTTTAAAACTTTTTCACACCAGTTGCTTTCATCATTGAGCAGATATTCTTTTTTTAATGAAACACACTTTTTTAAATCTTGGTTTGTTATTTATCATTTATTGATTAAATATATTTAAATGGAAGAACAATAAGATTATATACATGCATGTTTACTGCTCTACTGTCATAGAAAAGATTTATTTATTTCCGTGTACAGTTTGAGTAAAATTCATTGATTATTGTATCGTTGTTTGATCATATTTGTCCGTTTAATGTATATTTCATAATTTTAGTAAGTTACTAACTTTGATGAATAAAATTTAAAACAATAATTTTACTTATATCAAAGTTAGTACTTTAATAAAGTGTTCAAGATATCACTATTAAAAGAAGGTAACTGAAAATATTTGGATTAATTGATTTGCATACATCTTCCCAATGTCTTGTAATTTACTTATTTTTGATTATTGATATAATGTTTTTCTGTGATGGCTTGCTGTAAGATGCTTTTTAAGTGGGATGAGATGTTTTTCAAAGTTTTGTTATATTTTCTAATATATATTCCCATAAATTGTGTAAAATAACTTTCTAGCATCTTGTCTTAAAGTGATAAGTAAATAAACAGAAATGTTCAGAATTCAAAATTATGTGAAATCGCGTAATTTCAGTTAGTAAGGAAGTGTTTTGATGCCTTTTGTTTATTCTGTCTAAATGATGCGTCAAAATGAGATTTTAAAATATGAGGGATAGTACTTAGTTTTTGTGGATGTAATTCAAGAAATAATTTCTTAAGAATGTTTCATTGGTTTTTGTACTCTATTGTAACCACAATATATTTTTGCATTCACAATCAAACATTTATTTCATTCCGAAAATAACACAACATAAATGTGCTATTTGTAAGCTTTATAAGCTTCAAAAATTTTTAGATATTGTCTATGTATTTTATTCTATTTGAACAAACATTGGTGCTGATTTTCGTATATCCTATGATAAGCAACCAAAATGAAGTATAATAAATATGAGACCTATTAGTTCTCTTTTATGTTGATGTTTGTTGGCAATGACAAATTGACATTTTTGTGATAGTCTTCAAGATTAAATAAGTAAAAAATATTTAATATCAAAACATCAAATACAAAGCTTGATGGTGTAGTGGTAGCTCTTTGCACTCCCTAGACACAGGTCATAGGTTCAATTTTTCGGCAAAGCAAGGTCAACTCAGCCTTTAATTTTTTTCAGTGGGTTGATTAAACCAAGTATCAAGTACTGAACTGAGTATAACTCTTTGTACAATTTTGTTTTAATATTATTTAGAAACATCCAAATGATTGTTTTGTACTCAAGTTATAAACCTAGGTTTCAACAAATATTGCAACATACACATGTTTCAAAACATGTATACGTTGCAATATTTGTTGGAGCACAGGAGTTGAATTTTTAAATTTTTTGTTACTATCTCACACAAGTATTCTCAACTGAGAGATAAATTGTGGATGATTCATTGAGAATGCACATGTAAAATTAAAAGTAAATTAATGAAATATAAACACTCGTGTGAAATTAAATGTACACAAGTCTTTCAAAACACATTTCTATTTCATGATGTGTCAAATAAAAATCAGAATGAAATGATTTCTCTTAGTATCAATGTCTATTCTTATCATAAAACTTCTTAGTTGACCCTCCCAAATATTGTCACTGAAATTCTTATAGGAAAATTCTGTAAACCAGATATAAATAGTTGCAATATATAATAATCTGTTTCCAAACATCAATTTTATTTGATAGCTGCACTATTCATATTAAATCTTGTTGAAAATCATGAAAAATAATTCCTCTGAAGTCCCTTTGATACAACTCCATAATTAATTTTCACTTCTACTTTCTAAAAATTTCCAGTAAATAGAGAACAAAAAGAAATAAAAAAATAAATTTTGAGTGATAATCAGTTCAGGCTTTAAACTTCAATCTTGTGTGTAAATGTTTATTGACTCCAAATCCACTTTAAATACAGACCCTTTAAAATAAGTTCACATGTGCAAAAAATGACAAACTCAGTTTAAAAAGTTGATTGTTTTTAAATATGTAACCTCATTTAATGTGACTGCTTTATGGTTAAAGACTTAAAAACCATTATTTTACTAAATAAGTTTGTTATATTTATGTATTAGAAATGCATAGAAAATTGACTATGACACAATTCTCTGGCCTTCTAATGCCTCTGAATAGTACATATTAAAAATAATATGTACTATTCAGAGGTATTATTCATTAATATAATAAATAATAAAAATAATAAAATATATATCAATACCTGAATAATTCTTAATACCTGTATTTCACTTAAATTTTAAAAGACTACTTGTCTACTTATAGTTTTAAAAATGATCCTCATACCAAGAAAGTTTGAATAAATTTGAATCATTAGAGAAACATTTAAAGTCAATATGCGTCATCAAAAATTATTAGCAGCAGCTTATTTTTCATCAAACCTCTCTTTATTAACTAAAATAATTCATTGAAACTTTTTCCTTTACACAGCATGTGAAAAACAGTTAGTGGATATTATTTAATACTGTAAGAATAAAATATTTAGATACAAAACTTTAAAATTATAGTCAGTTAATATTTATTATACGTTCTAAACCATCCTAATTAACAATTTCTAAACAAATTAAACCTAATTTGTTTAGTATTAGTTATAAAAATATACATAAATGGAATTCAGTGTGATTTTATTTTAAAAGCCATTTAGCAAATACTTAATACATTTGTTTTAAAGCATCTGTTTCTTATTGAATTTATACTGATAAATCAGTTTAGAAGTATTTTGTAGAAATCTTAATTAGCCTTATTGCAATTAAAGTAATGAAAACCCTTAAGGCATTTGCTGGAAGATTTCCTCAATGAATTTGTCTTAAAAACTTAACTGTTCTTTGTTGTGAATCTCCAAGACATATACTAGACAGACTATTTGAATAACTATTTTTTGTTCATTATGCATTTGGATAAATTATGGCAGTTAGCTAAAGATTCTTTTGTTTTGCACTTATAAACCAATTTGAAAACATTAAAAACTTAAATTCTAATTCCATATTTAATATAAAATTTTTAAGTGAATCAATCTAGAAAATAATTTTGTTTACAAAATAGGTAGACCATTTAAATAATTGTTTATGTATGCGTGTGATTTCAGACAAAATAAATTATAAGTTTAAATGTGAAGGATTTTTGACATGTATCATAGAATATTATTAATATAGTTATGCCAATTTGTAATTTTTATACTAAAATAAATTTGATGTTATCTCATTTGTGCAATCACAATATGGTGGAAATTAATAATTGTTTTGTAGAACAGCAATACATATTTATCATTCTAAAATATTCAGAAATAGATTCTGAAAATGCAAAGATTTAATGTATATTTGTACAGAGAATGTTTACCTCACATGCTTTGTTAATTTAACATGAATTTATGAAGTTTTCAATACAAATGTGTATCATTGTTATTACTTGCGAATAATAAATTATGTCAGACATACATGAATAACATTTATGTATGTCTGCATTATTTTTGTATGAAATACATTTTGCTAAAGAGGGCAAACTCAATATACTTTAATTTAAAGAAAAATGCAAATTTTGGCAGGCAGAAGACATTCTGCACTACATGAACTTTTTATAAAGAAAGACTTCCATTCTTGTTTCAGAGGGATTATATAGTTTATTATTCTATTCTCTTTATTATTTTAAATAATGCCAAAAAGAAGAGACTTATGGGATCATATGATTGAGGTAATGACTTTGTTCTATAAAAATATAAAAAATTAGGTACTACTGAAAATTCACATCTTCTTAACTGGCGTTACAGCCCTTAGCCTCCAATACAACTTTCTTCCACTTTTCCCTCTTCAGAGCCAAAATTTTCCAATTCTTTATCTTTATAGTCTCCAGGTCCTTTTCCACTTTATAGTATATATATGTTTTTATTTTTCTGCTAACAAAAAATCCAGTTCTTTCATGATCACCACCATATAATAGTGAATAATCCCTCTTTTCAATAACTCCACTTCCCTTCCATCTAATTTCTTGTAGGGTGATCAAATCAATTCCACCTTTTATCATTTCATCAGCTATCTCCTGCATTTTCCCAGGTTTAAGCATTGTCCTTACATTCCATGTTCCCAGATTCATGTCCAGTTTTCTCTTCAGGTCCGATTTCACTTTGCAGCAGTCCATAGTTTTATTAAGTTGTATTGGTTTCGAAACAGTTTTTTCTGGAGTGGGGTTGTTAGCCCCACGCCCAACCCTCAACCTGGAGGACCAGGGTGTTACTCTTCATCAGGTGCCTCACTACTGACCTGTCCGGCTTGGGAGACCCTACCAGTAGCAAACTACTGCCGGCATAACTCAGTAGGTATTTGACACACGCAAACCCACCCACCACGGCAAGGTGGTAACACCATGGGGGGGGGGAGAAATTCACATTTTAAGTTTAATATTTTTATAACAAAAAATTTTTAATAGTTTTCTATTCATAATTTTAATTAATGGAACTACATATGTTAAGATTTCCTATAAATGTAAGAAAAATGTATTTTAATTTAGAAGATTATCACTAGTGTCTAATTGAACTAGTAATGACCAATATATGCATATATTGATATCACTAGTGTCTAACTGAACAAGTAATGACTTGAATATGCATATCAAGATTCAGAATTTATAAACTGCATAAATACTTATAGTATTGAAATTTAAGTAGCTTTAAATATTATGGTTAACTTGTTTCTTAGTTGATAACAAACATTGTTCTGGGAAATAGTCTGCTTAGAATGTTTAATCTTTATTAAAATAAAAAGCAAAAGTGACAAGAATCTAGTGAATCCCAGAGTTTTGCATCATCGCGCCAACGAAATTCTTGTAACCGTTGTAAGAGGGATCAGTTTTGAGAAGTATGCTATGCTCTTTGTACCCATAAGTGGAAATTTTAGAATGTCTATGTAATAGTAAAGAAAAAGGCAATTAATAAAATTGTTTGATGGAGATAATGTTGTGGTGATGTTTATTTTAACATAACATAATAATCTCATTGGTGACTAAAATATACCAGTATAAACAAGCAACCTGCTTTAAAATTATCTGAAAATTTTCGCCTGTTGAAAAAGATAAATAGAAACTACTGATGCTGTTTGCAGTGCGATGGTAACGTTTTTCAAGTGATGGTGATTTATTATTTGGGTGCGTCTTCTTGTGGCGTGTTCCGAAAAGAGTGAGAGGGTAATCGCAGATAAGTCTTTTTCTTAATTTCTGTTTCTTAATTCTGTGCTTTTGCTTTGAATCTAAAGTGCATAATTTTTCTGTTCAATTTCGTTATTGCTTATATTTTTTCTTATTTACGTTTTATAATTGTAAAGGTTCATTAATTGTTACAAATCCTTAAACTATGTATAATTGTTATTATGTAATTTAAAATATCTTCATTACTATTACTAATGGTTAAATGTAACGCAATTTTGTTCTTAAACTTTGCATTATGGCTGAAGTTAATGCGGTTCAAATTCCTCTATACAACAAATCTGATCCCACATTATGGTTTGTTATGTGTGACAGCACGTTTGCTCTTGCCACACTAAAACCCATTACAGAATCGATAACTAAATATAATTATATTGTTTCCCATCTTCCACCCGAAACTGCATCTTTTGTTCATGATGTAATTATGATATTGGGTGCGACTGATCCATACAAACAGATTAAACAGGAATTAATAAGCCGCTTGGGAGAATCATCGCAACGAGAAATTTGAAACCAATTAGGGAAAGAATTAGGATTGCGCAAACTGACAGAACTTTTATGAAATATGAAGTGTTGCTCAGAATCACAATGTTCCCAATGAACTAATGTTAGAACTATTTTTTACAGCGATTGCCATCCAATGTGCATCCAATTTTAGCTGCAGTATCTTATCTGGCAGTAGAAAAAGCTGCTGCAATTTCTGATCATATCATCGATGTTACACCATCTCCTGTTAATACGTTTTCAGTTTCCAAAATAGATGAATATTTTTAAAACTAAAATATTTCACGAAATTGGGAAATTAAATAAATGAATTGGTCAATTTTCTTTTTCTCGTAGTCGCCCACCATATCGTCGTATCTAAAGCAGTCATGAAAGAAGTAATTTCCACAAACGAAATTTTTCAATTTGCTGGTATCACAGACATTTCAGAAAGAAATGTAGGGATGATAAATGTGTTTAACTTTGTGTATGGCAGAAAAATGAATCCACAAAGAATTAAGGCGACATATTTCTTGCCTCGTGAATTATGTCACCTGTTCATTTGTGACAGGTCATCAAAGTTTCATTTCTGTTCAAAACTGGCTCTGACGTGTCCTTAATTCTTGCTAACCATTAACAAAAGCGAAATTTCTTTACAACAAATCCTTTAAACTGTAAATTCTTCCACAATTAATGTCTATGAACAAAAGACACTCTTTGAATTTTAATTTAAGAAGAAATTTTACTTGGATATTTTTAGTAGCCAATGTTTGTACACGCATTTTAGGAGCAGATTTTCTCCATTATTTTGAATTAATTCCAGATCTCAGGCATAAATGTCTTAGGGATACAAAAACGAAATTACAATTCATTGGCTACTTAAAATATACAGATCTTCATTCAGTTCAAGTTTCTATTCTTAAATATACTCCTTATCATAAATTTTTGAAAGAATTTCCTTCTATTACTAAATTATGTAATCCAAATAAACCAGATAATATACTACTTTACATTACATAGTTATAAAAGGTCCTCGTGTAGTTACAAAACTTAGAAGGCTTGCTCCTGATCGTCTTAGAATTGCAAAAACTGAATTTTAAAATAAGATGCCGTTAGGCCATATAAGACCTTCAAGAAGTAACTATACTTCACCTCTACACATGGTACCTAAAAGGGGAACTTAAGATTGGAGACCAGTGGGTGGCTATAGAGGCTTTTAAATGCTCAAACAATTAAAGACAAATACCTGATACCATGTATAGCAGATTTTAATGCAGAATTACATGGATCAAAAATATTTAGTCGCATAGACCTAATAAAAGCTTATTATCAAATCTCAATAAACCCTGACAATATACAAAAAACCGCTATATGTACCCCATTTGGTTTATTCGAAAGTACAAGGATGTAATTTGGCCTTTGCAACGCATCTGCTAGTTTTTAACATTTTATAGATGAGGTTATACGTGATTTATCAGGTGTTCATGCTTTTGTCAATGGCATATTAATTGCTTCTAAAAATCTCCAAGAGCACTATCAACATTTAAAAGCATTTTCAAAATTGGCAGAGTATGGATTATGTATTAATGCTTCTAAATGTACTTTTTGTGTTTCGACAATAGATTTTTAGGTTTTGATCTTTCCTAGAAAGATTAAAACCTAGAAGAAATTCAACCTCTACAAGATAAAGTTAAATGCATATTAAATTTTCTTAAGCCAGAAATCTTAACGCAGTTGCGAAGATTTTTAGGAATGCTTAACTTTTATTGATTTTTATTCCTAAAGCTGCACATATATTTCCACGCATTGTTCAATTTTTGGAAGGACAAAAAATATAGAGAAATCTCATTCTAATGCTCGTAAATTATCCGAAAAACTTACATGGAATGAAAATGCAGAACAAACCTTTACTGCCAACAAAAATGTGATTGCCAAAGCCACTCTTTTAAGATCTATTCCAGGAGTAGGCTAAGAAGCCTATTAAGTTGAGCTTTTTGGTCGATACCTCAGATTTTGCTGTAGGAGGCACCATAAGTCAATTATCGGTAAGGACATGGGTACCAATAGCTTTCTTCTCAATGAAACTTAATAAAAGTCAACAAAAATGGGCCACGTATGATAGAGAATTGTTTGCAGTTTATTCTGCTATAAAAAATTCAAATACTTATTAGAAGGCAGAAATTTTATAATATACACAGACCAACAACCATTGACACACACTTTTAAGCAAAACCCTAATAAATGTTCTCCACGGCAATTACGCTATTTAGACTTTATTTCTCAGTATTCAACTGACATTAAGCATGTGCAAGGTTGTAAGAACGTGGTTGCTGATGCACTCAGTAGAATTAAAATCGATTCTACTCTTATTACAAAATCTCCAAATTTAAGTTTTGATGAATTTGCAAAAGCACAGAAAACTGATCCAGAGATACAAAGTTTTCTGCAATCTAATACCACCTCTCTTAACCTGGAATTAAAACCTTGTCATTTCCCGTTATGAATTGATGTGTGACATTTTGACTGGAATACTGTGACCTTTTGTACCATTCTCTTTCCGCAAATTGATTTTCGATCATTCGCACAATCTTTCTCGTCCTGATATAGCAGCAGCAACAACAAAATTAATTTGTTCCAAGTATGTTTGGCCTAAGATGAAACTATGAATAAAATCATGTGTTCAATGCTGTGAACTACGCCAACGATCGAAGGTACAGAGACGTGAAAATGCCTTTAGGTACTTTCTTTCTTCCAGGTGTTCGTTTCACACACATCCATGTAGATATTGTAGGCCCACTACTGCCCTCTGGTGGTTGCAATTACCTTTTGATAATAATTTATCGTTTCACCATATGGCCAGAAGCGATACCCATTTCAGATATTTCTGCTATAATTACTTCTGACCATGGACCCCCACTGTATTCAGCTATGTAGGCTGAATTTAC
This sequence comes from Latrodectus hesperus, assembly GCA_037975125.1. Taxonomy (NCBI): domain Eukaryota; kingdom Metazoa; phylum Arthropoda; class Arachnida; order Araneae; family Theridiidae; genus Latrodectus; species Latrodectus hesperus. The sequence goes on from CM075854.1 coordinate 77,924,526, forward strand.
TCGCATGTTAGGTTCAAAGAGGATTAAAATGACTCCCTACAATCGGATTTCAAACGGAATTATAGAGAGATCTTATCGCCATTTAAAATCAGCAATTAAAGCTTATGAAAATGATAATTGGACATAGATAATCTGTCATTCTTTTGGGCATCCGAACAGCAGTTAAACAAGACTTGCAAATTTCTTGTGCAGAGATGGTGTATGGTACTACTTTGATTCTTCCTAGTCATCAATCTATATTCAAGATTCATCAATTTATATTCAAAATTGCGTATCAAGATTCAGAATTTAAACAGTATAAATACTTAAATTTATATTGCTTATAAATTCTGAATCTTAATCTGTATTGAAATTTAAGTAGCTTTAAATATTATGGTTAACTTATTTTTTAGTCGATAACAAACATTGTTCTGGGAAATAGTCTGCTTAGAATTTTTAATCTTTATTAAAATTAAAAGCAAGAGTGACAATGTAGTGAATCCCAGAGTTTTGCGTCATTGCACCAACGAAATTCTTGTAACATTTGTAAGAGGGATCAGTAGTGAGGAGTATGCTATGCCCTTTGTACACGAGTGGAAATTATAGAATGTCTGTGTAATAGTAAAGGAAAAGGCAATTAATAAAATTGTTTGATGGAGATAATATCGTGTTAGTGACGTTTATTTTAACATAACATAATAATCTCCTCAAGAACAGGAGTGAGATGAGATCAAGAGATGATTATTAAATTTAAGCTGGTTGCTATTTTTATTAATTAATACAGGAATATTAAGCATTATTTTATATCATATAACAAATTGATTTGATTTTAGAATAGGCATTTAAAAAATTTAATGAAAAATATGAGCAAAAATAGTAAGTTGAATGTTAAATCTATCTTTTTGTATGTATTATATATTTTTCATTTATACATATTGTATAATTTATTGAATGTGCTCTCAGTAATTACAATAAGCTAGATGATAAGCACGATTTTATATTACATTAAAATATGCTGTTATTAAAAAGGAGTATAAAAAATTAAGTAATGCACTTAAAATTAAACAGAAAAAAGAATTTTTCATGTATACATTTTGAGTATAAATGTGTATTTACTCACTATTTTTTTATGTACAGGTAGTAACATAATCACAATATATAATAAGAGACAAGGCAATAAATTAAACTTCCATGTCATTTAATCTTCCTTCAAAAAGAATCGTGAGATACATATAATGAGTATAAATTTAATGCTTGTATATGCATATCAAAGATAATGAACTTTAAATTACATACTAAGTCATATACTTGATTTAGTGATATGATAATATACAGTGAAGCTTATATAACAGCAAAAAATTTAGTAAATTTTGTGTATTCAGGTGAAATATTTCACTAAAAATTTTAAATACTAATAACTTGCTAAATTTTAAAATAAATTAATAAATTTCAATTCAAATAACTATTTGCTTTCTTACACAATTAAAAATATTGTAATGTGTATAGATTTATTATTCTTTTTGTAATTTTTTGGCTTTCTGCAAAATTAATTTTGCTACAAGTTGGATGGATGCTGCCGCTGTAGGTTTTTTCAATCTTCTATTAATAAATTTCTTTTTAGTTATTGAAAATAGTCGTTGTTGAGTAACAATACGTTTATTAGTGGAATTTTTTTCTTTTAAGGGTCTTCCTGCATTATGATATTTTACAGCTGACAAATTGGGTTTCATGGAAGACAGTATTTTTTCCGGTGCTTCACACTCTGCTGTACTGTTTATTTCATCTACCTCTTTGGCCCATGAGTTTCTTTAAATGGCTCTTTAATATCTACACATTGTGATTTCAGAAATGTGCATGAAAAGTGAATATGTTTACACATATTCCACTAAACCGAAGAGTCCGTGCATGAACATGTATATCTGTGAAGGCAACTATTGCTTTCATCACATATTAAGTTACACTCACATGTGTTTGTTAATTTTTTATATATCATACATATCATGCCTAGATGAAGATGTTACATGCCATGAATTATTTACACTGATAACTTATAATTTCAAATTTAAACTAGTCTCATGTCTTTTTCTGATAGTTTTAAGTTTATTTGTTAGTTTACCTTTATGAAGTGAAGCAACTTGTTCAACAGTTTTATCTCTTAAAAATCGCATGATAGAATAAATAGATGTGTCAAGTCATTTGACATTTTTACCATTTAAATAAATGTTCGAGATTGTATGATGCATCCTTTCAATGTGCATATTTGTGTTCAATTCAGCATGTAGACGATAACAATATGCCCTTGCTGAAAATCATTTAACATAGTAAATTTGAAAATAATTACAAAAATTTGCCATATCTTCATCTTTAGACATTATGTCTAGCTTAATTTAACATAACCTGAAAAGCAGATTTATCTAGTTTGGTCATGAGTACTCTTACGATATGGTAAACTTCAGTTTGCTTTTCTTTTCCTTTCACTTTATTTTAATTATTTTGCCAAGCACAAAATTATCTTTTTTTCTGCCTTTCCCATTGCATTTAACCATGCATTATGAAAAACCTCAGCCGTGTCAGACATAAACACATTCAGAGATATCATTCTAACTTTTTCTTTTATCGATGAAAATAAAATTGTCATTACAATTTGATCAACCCTTGATGATATGCAAAAAGCAACAGGAAATTGCCACATTTCGTCGATAATAATTAATGTTATTAATTCAAATCCATAATTATTTAAACCATTGGTACCATCAGTGTAAATGCAATCTGATCCAAAATTTTATAAAAATTCTTTTTGTACCTTATTTATTATTATTATTAATAGAAAATATCTTTCATTAGGCTAGGATAGTCTTCAGAAATAGAATCTTATGGTTTATATAACAAAATGTATGACTCCTCATTTACTCCTCTCACTTTATTGATCTAAGCATCAACACTTGTTGCATCATCGTTATGCCGTATTGCAGATGATGTAAGATTGAAACTTGATTCAATATTATACAGGTCTTATTTTGTTATTAAATGAATTCTTTTTAAGTTGTCCTCTGCAATTTCATTACGTATTTCTTGTAAATATCATCAAATGGCATTTTTGATGCTGTTTTTTGTGCTATTAGCTCTTTTTCAAATTTGGATAGTGAAATATGCCCAAGATCATTTTTATGACCAATATGTATTTTTACAAAGGTTATCTTCTTCTTAGAGTTGGGTTTGTATGTCATTGGGCACCTCTGCTTTTATCAGCATTTTGTACTATTAACTCCAAACCCAATATTTCCTAGTTCTAGTTTCTCGGGTCACCCACTTTATTAATAAAGTCCGATAACCCGTTAATGGAGTCTAGGTGTAACTTTCTAGTATGGATGATACCTAAAGAAGTTAATCTAGGGAGGGAAGAGCCTCACATTCGTTAATGGTATGCTTGGCCATTTCCTCTTGCGTATGACATTTCCTGCAGATAGGGTCTTGCTGAAACAGTCCCATTTTATGGAGGTGTTTTCTGAAATAGTAGTGCCCAGTTATGAAGCCTACGAATGAATGTATCTTCTGCCTAGAGCATCTTAGAATTTCAGAGGCAATCCTCGCTGAGGATCCATAGATCATACTTTTAGCGTGGGTTTGACCAGGAGTGTTGAGCCAAGCTTCATACATCTTCTGTTTTTCCTATCTTAGAACATTGGTTTTTACAGTCTTCAAATTGATCCCACAAAAAGGTTCTGGACCAATAGGAGCAAAAGACAATCCTTGTTTAGCAAGTTCATCAGCCCTTTCATTACCTTCGATACCTTTGTGCCCTGGCACCCATACAACAATCACCTTGTTTCTAGTTGCCAGTTCTGTAAGAAGGTTTCTACATTCCAAAATCATTTTAGATTTGATTTCTAAAGAACTGAGCACTTTTAAAGAGGCTTGACTGTCACTAAAAATGAGAATCCGCTTACCATGGTAGCCCTTCCTCATATTTAGTTGCAGACAGTGGATAATGGCCAAAACTTCTGCCTGGAAGACCGTAGTGTATTGCCAAGGCTTACAGATAGGCTGGTTCTTGGTGACACGCCACATACTCCCAGTCCTGAGAGGCTGTTTTTCAGTGATCCACCTGTGTACCAGATTAGATCTCCTGTTTTAGTTTCGAACATGTTGTTATCCCATTCGTCTCTAGTTGGAAAAACTTTTTCAAATGTCCTTTCAAACATGTATGACTTTTCCATGATGTCCGAGGGCATCTGGAAAGTAGGATCTTGAATTTTTCTGTTAATACCCCTGTGCCCTTTGGCAATATGCTGGTCGTACCATTGGTTTTGTGACTTCATTCTGTATGCAGTCATTCTGGCAGTGCTGCAGATGAAGATGTCTAAGGGAGTCAGATCCAACATAACATCCAATGCTTTGGTTAGTGCGGTGGACATTGCTCCTGTGATTCAGAGACAGGGCAGTCTTTGTAGACCTCCTAGTCTGTCAGTCACAGATTTCTGTTCCACCTTACGCCACCAGATCACACAGGCATATGTGAGAATGGGCCTGACAATAGCTGTGTACATCCACAACATCAGTTTTGGATGTAGACCCCAGTTTTTACCAAGCATTCGTTTGAAAGTCATAATGCTTTTCTTTGCTCGGTTTTATCATCAATGTGCTTATTCCAAGTGAGTTTTTGGTCTAAATAAATAACCAGATAATTCACATCTGAAGCCACATTGATTTCAACATCAAAAAGTCTTGGTATGAAAAAACCCTTCCATTTCCTTTTGTGTGTAAAAGGTACAAGGTAGGTTTTCTGAGGATTAACCATTAAGTCCCTATCCATGCACCATTGACCTACATAACTTAGAGCATCCTGCATGAGATGACAAGTTATGTCGAAATCTTTACCAAGGATTAGGATGGCAATGTCATCAGCATATTCTTGCATATAGTAGCCTTTATCATTTAGATTTTTTATAAGGCTATTTACAACTAGGCTCCAAAGTAATGGTGAGAGAACATCTCATTGAGGAAAACCTCTAGTCTTTTTTCAAATGATTCACCGAAGATGCTCATTTGTATACATCTATCCAAAATCAAGGCCTCAATCCAAGTACACAGGGTCTGATTAATCCCTGCCCCTCTAAGTGCATTGAGGATGGATAGGTGGGAAGTATATTATCAAAGGCACCTTGGATGGCAAGGAAAGTCGCCAAGGCAATTTCTTTTTTATCCAGAGTAGTTTCAATCTTAGAAACTAGCTGATGTAAAGCAGTTTCAGTAGATTTGCCAGGTTGAAAGGCAAATTGAAGAGCATGCAAGAGACTGTTACTACCCAAGTAATCTCTAATATGCCGATCAATGATTTTCTCCATAATTTTAAGAAAGACTGATAGGTCTGTAAGACTTGACCTGGTCATAGGTGTCCTTGCCAGGTTTAGGAATGAAAACAATCCTAGTCTTCTGCCATATCTTTGGTATGTAATCCAGTGCTAAGCTAGCTCTGTAAATTCAAGTTAGCACTGGTATGATAACCTCCTCTGCCTTTTGGATCATGATGGGCATAATTCCATCAGGCCCTGGGCTTTTTAGAGGTTTAAAGGAGGGAGATTGCCCATTTAACATTGTTGTAGTTAACGATATTTTTAGCGATGGTCCATTGATCGCTATTGACTCTTTGCAAAGAGCCAATGCATTGCTCCCCTTCGTTGCTATAAATATCTCTAGCTCCTGGAAAGTGGGTTTTGGTCATAATATCCATAACCTCTTTTCTGGAAACAGCAAAATTACCCTCTTCATCCTTTCAGGTGCTAACCAAAATAGGTTCATCCCTTTTGAGGAGTTTTTGGAGTCTAGCTCCTTCAGAGATAGAATATCTCTTCACAGAACTTCCTCTGGAGTCAATTTTGCTTTTCCTAACAAGTTTGTTATAATTAGTGAGGGCCATTTTATAGTTCTCCCATTTATCATCTTTCTTGGCTTTATTAAAAAGTTTCCTAATATTTGCCCCTTTGGCTGCTAGAGTCATTCCACCAAGGACATTGGAGTTTAGCTCTCCTAGAGCGAATAGGGCAATTGTTATGATAAGAATCTAGAATACTACTGTGCAGAAGGTCTGCTGCAACTTCTAGATCGTAGTTGTCTCTAATAGGTCTGTTCCCGAGCTCAACCAACCCAGTCCAATCCTCCTGGAATTTCTTCCAGACCATCCTAACTGGGTCTCTGAACATGCGATCCAGACACACATTAGAGTGAATTTCAAAATGGATGTTTTGCTGGTCTGAGCCAGAAGGTCTGCCATCTACTTTCCACTTTTTGATATTTTTACTAATTAGCGTTGTCGCTATAGTAATGTCAATTTCTTCAGATCGCTTAGAAGTAATGAAAGTTGGTTCGTTGCCCTCTAACCCGTGTTTAGAATGAATATCTAATCCGTAGTTTAGAATGAATTCTAAAAGGTACTCACCTCTTTTATTTGTGTCTGTGCTTCCCCAGACGACATGGTGAGCATTACAGTCTAGTCCTAGGACTACCTGTAAATTGTTGTCTCTGCAAAAGTTCATGAGCTTGTGCAGAGAATGGTCAGGTGGAGTCTTCTCTTCATAGGGCAGGTATCCGGAGCCAAAAACAATTTCCGTGTCCCTACCCTCTATGTTGAGTCTGACTTTCACAGCTGTCAGGTCCCTAAGAATAAATTCAGAGAGGGGAAGAACCTCAATGTTTTTATGTAAGAGTATATAAGTTCTAGCGTTACCATTAGTACAATAGATAAGCTTACCTTTAGTTCCTTTGAGACCACTGATTCTCCCCCTAACCAGCCAGGGTTCTTGAATCAGGACCAGGTGTATATCCCCAGCAAGAAACTTCTTACTGAGGTTAGTGGTACCACTTCTACTGTGGTGGAGGTTGGCTTGAACTACCTTCACCTCCATCGGCAGGAGCTGTTTTTTCAAGTACTTTTGCCTGCACTTGGTGAAGTCCGATATAAAACTTATATCCCCATACACCAAGTGTGGCAGCATCTAGTTCGGGTACACTAAGAACGATGGTTTGCCCAGCTGGGTCGTTCTTAATGTTAAGAATGTTCCACTCCGCTGGAGTGACCCCACCGTTCTGTGCCTCGATTTTCCTCAGGACCTCTTTAGGCTCCAGTTTGCTACAAATTTTCGGCAGTTTTGCAATTATCTTGGTGGTTCTGTCAAGTTTCTTTGCCTCACCCACCAAGAGTTTTGCTCTTGCCAAGGGCTTATGTCACTGACAGTCTGTTCCAGCCACTTTGAGCTCCCCAGATCTGCACAGTTGACAATGAGTGCCCCATTCTCAAGTTTACAGGATAGGAAGGTTGGGGCAAAACCCTCCTCATCCCTTCCTATTTTCTCGGTTAACAATAGAGATTCTTCTAGGCCTGGCGAACTTCTAGGTTCTCTCTAGAAGTTCGCCAGGCAACTAGCCGTTTTTCCGGATGGCCCTCTATTAACACAGCCATCTTGACCACCGTGAAAGCCGCCCTGTAGGTAAATCCTCCAGGTCCTTCTCTCCTGGCAGCCTTTCCGGCCTTGCCCTGGTCCGTCCGGTTGGCGGGACGCTTCTCGTCTTTGGTTGCCTTGGGTTTTTCAACCCAAGTCCCCTCGGCGATTTTGGGTTCCTTTACCAGCTTCTTTTACTGGGCACCAGAAAATCTCTTTTTAAGCTTGATTCTGATCAGAGTGAGTCATACTAGCGATAACTTCCTGACTCTCACTAGAAGAAGATGGTTTGGAGGTCATTTCTACTTCCTGTGAAGGATTCATTGCTGCCCCTTCACTAGATTGCCTCTGGGTTCCCTTGTCTTTTTCAGTAAGGTCTACTTCAGAGGCTTCACCTGTGAATGCAGAAAGTATTTTTTTTTTCAAAAAAACAGAAAGGAAATTTCTGTTTTTTCAGCCATAAAATAACAATAGTCTCAGGTAATACAACAGTCCACCCAGCATTACCTGAGTTATTGGGCAAGGCAAAAAAGCTCTAGAAGTTCGCCAGGCAACTAAAGGCTCCGTTAAAACACCATTACCGCGGTGACAAATAGCCCTAGGCACGTCTCGCATAACACCAGGGTTTACGGGAGCTGGTTCGCGGCCTCTGATTCTGTATTCAAGGCTATCCTGTCATTCCTACAGGACGTTCGGCGATCCACCACCTGACGACGCGCCTGGTAGCTGCTCAGGCCCCAGGTTACAAAGGTTATACTGCACTCCTGATTAGGAGATTCGATAACTGTAATTTTGGAAGTACAAAAATTATTTCCTTTATAGCTTCCCTGAGTTTTTAGGTGTGCTTTTATAACTAAATGCTCCAGACCTGTGACATTCAAAATATTTTCTATCGCCTTACTAGCTACTGTGTTTTAAATTATGCTTGGAGCTAGTAGACATTTCATTATCTTTTTTCCAAATATCAAATTCTTTGAAGGTAGGAAAAATAAAATTGTCTGTTTCTACTTTTAGAGAGAGAGAGAGAGAATGTTCAATTTCCAAATGTACATGAAAATTTTCCAGTTTTATTTCAATGTAACATATCTACATTCACTTATTTTTCCATCACATGACATAACTGAATGTACATGCCTAAAATGAAAATTTAGGTTTTTTAATTCAGAAAACTGGCAGTTACATATGTGTTACAAGAAAAATCAAGATCCTTACATTTAGTCACAATTTGAATGCTATGAACATTCCTTCAATGGGGTTTTAAACTTCCGACTGTAGACAGTGGCGTAGTGAAAGGAGAGGCAAGGGGGTCTATTATGCCCCGTGCGCAAGGGAAAAGAAATCGTATTTTGTTGGATACCAAGCCACATGGGTCTTGAAGGAAATGAGAGAGCAGATGCAGCTGCAAAGACTGCATCAGATCCAATTTTACCATTGGTTCCTCTTTCAGATGTGAGAAATGCTATAAAAAGTTTTATATATGCTCTTTGGCAGGAATCATGGAAGTTGCAGGTCAGCAACAAGTTGCATACCATCTTTTCATCCCTCACCTCATTATCAGTTTTACCGTTATGAAGTGCAGATGTTAGATTGACTCGCCTTCGTATTGGACACATACGTTTCACACATAGACATTTGTTTTTCAGTGAACTAAATCCTTGGTGGGAAAGGTGTGATGAACCTTATTATTGTTTATCATATTTTAATCTCATGTTCTATTTTTAACATCTACCGTTTTAAAATTTTTAACACGAACCTTTTAACCATGTTTGATTTGTTTGGGGAACCACCCCACAGAAACCTATTTGCTTATGAGAGCAATAGGTTTTTTAAATTTTATATAATTTATTTTATAGATTTTAAAATTTATATAAATTTGATTTATTTTATATTCTATTATATATAGATTTTAAAATAATTTATGCACTTATTTTTGTTTTTTAAAATTTTAATGTTGCTTGGGTTTTCAAAAGAAATATATTTATAAATTAAAAAAAAAATAAGTAAATAATAATCTTCGAAAACTTTATTCTTGGCACAGCATGTCCATTTTTGGACCGCTCCATAAAACCCAACCAACCGTGCCCTCGGCGCCGCTTTCAGAGGGGCACCAAAAAGTAGTTTCGTAAATTGTTTTCGAAAAAGTTTATTTCTTTTTAATTGAAATTATCAATTTTATTTGGAGAAATATATTTGAAATTTAATAATTATTTTCTCCTGTTGAAGAGCTTTCCATAAATGAAACTGTTCCTATTTTTATACTTCCATATTAATAAGTTAGTATAGTTTAGTTTGTAATAAAAAGTGTGTTATTTTAATCCCGTTTTCCATTTTCTTTTCTTACAGTTTTTTATACTTTGCTCAAGATTTCTGGTGCTTTATCATTATTTTGTATAGTAAATCTTGTACATTTAATGATGGAGATATGTTAAATTTCTTTCTGATAAAAATTCTGAAATATCAAATATATTGGTTAGTTTCCTTTTTATGCATTTGAGGTGTTTTTATTTTATACTTATTTACCAAATAATGTGTTGATGTTATCTCTTGATTTACGAATCTATAATTTAGGGAGATTCCAAAAAGGTAAGCTCATGATCTAATCTGTAACCGATTTAACTTAGTGAATGCAGCAAGATTCACCACGTTCTTTAGAATTCTTGTATTTTACAAGATGTCTAAATCAAGTTGCATACCTATGAAAAATTGTAACATTGATTAAGCAAATATTTTCTACTCAGAATAAAAAAAAGATATCTAATGAATATTGCTTCAACTGACAAATACATCATTAGGAACTCGCTAGATGTTTTTTTATCATTTAGGAATTTAAATAAATTTTGTAGAAATTTTGATGTTCTAAAATATTATTTGACTTGATATTCATTTTTTATAGTTATTATAAAACATTTTATTTAATAAACAATACTTTCTCTTATAATTAAAAAGTGTGGAGTTTTAATCTCATTTTGACTAAAATAAAATTAGAAAATCACTCTCTAAAAAAGAAAACATATAAAACAAATATTATTAATAAAAACTTGTAAAACTATAATTAAAAAAGTGAAAATTAAAGGTTCTTAAAATTTGCATTTTTTAATAATCAATGAGAAAGGTATAAAACCAAAAAATTTCATTTCTTAATAATTTACTTTTATAATTACAATTATTATTATAAATATATAAGTTACGCCATATTCTAATCACTGAAATTTTGAATAGACAACAATTATATGATAATAGAATTATAATACCAAAAATTTTGTCAAGTAAATAAACTGTATCTCGGAGTTTATTCTTTTGCGAAGCTCCTAAATTATAAGTTCCTTAAACTAGCATGGCTGTGTTCAATAAAATCCAAGAATAATATATGTATTTAAATACATTATTTATACATTCGATATAGCTTAGGGCTTCAGTGAAGCTAAATCTGGATGATATAGTGAATCTGTAGAAAACTTCATTTTAAAGAATAATACTCATTATAAATAATTAATGTTGCATAAAAAATTCTAATGGTTTTGATTTTAAATTTTTTCACATGCTAGTTAAATTAACTTCACTTGAGCCCCATCCTTATCAAATAAAGAAGAGACCCGACAAAGATGAAAAAACTAAAAATGTTAAAAAATTAAATTACTTGAAGATATTGATTTTTATATCCATTTCATTTACTAAAAATAATTAAATGTATCAGAAAAATAAGGAAAATAAAACGTATCTGAAAGATGTTGTTGAGACTTAAAACTTTTTGGAGAAGTTCTTGTATATCATCCCAGAGAAAAGAAAAGCTCAGTATTTAACTCAAGCTTTGTGTTGTAACCTCTTATTAGTCTACTGTCGCTTTATACTCATAAAAAAATTCACGTTGAAATTATTTCTCATTAGCGGTCCCCTTTGTCTGAAAATGTTTGTGTTGAGCAACAGACTGTCCCTCAACAGAAGATAATTTTTTGCAAGATAGCACTGCAACATCAAATCAAGAGAATTATGCTCTTGGAATCAAAATAAAACTCTGGAAATAGAAAAGTAATTACCTCCAAATGCTAGGAAAATTCATAATTTCCTTCTATTTTAACTATTTACCCGGTTAGAATATCATCATCTAACACTTACAAATTTTCTTCTTGTTATTTCGTTAAAAACTTTGTTGGAAATGTTGACTTTTGAGTAAATTTTATATATATTTTCTGTCTACAACTTATTCTTTACATTTTGCTTATTTCGCACATCTTTCAGCCATTATGAATATTTATTAACAAACATGTATAGTTTTGAAATTTGAAATCAAAATATTTAAAATTTAAAGATTTTTGAAAATAATTTTTATCTTACTTGTTATTTTGTCGCCTTTATGACTGACAGTTACATATGTTACAAGAAAAATCAAGATTCTTACGTTTAGTCACTATTTGAATGCTATGAACATTCCTTCCGTGGCGTTTTAAACTTCCAACTATAGACAGTGGCATAGTGAAGGGGGAGGCAAGGGGGTCTCTCATGCCCCGGGCGCCGCTTTCAGAGGGACACCAAATAGCTTAGGGCTTCAGTGAAGCTAAATCTGGATGATATAGTGTTGAAGAGTATTTTTTATCACCATTTAATTAATCATCAAATAAAATTACCAACTTCAGAAGATAATGAATTTCCTATAGTTTTCATAGGTGATGAAGCTTTTTCTTTACATCCTGATATTTTGAAACCATTTCCTCAACGAGAACACAATGGTAAAAATTTAATTTTTAATTACAGACTCAGTAGAGCTGGAAGAGTGTAAGAAAATGCTTTTCGCTTAAGTTATTTTATACTAAGTTAAATAATTAAATTTTAGGAATTTATGTTTACAAATCATAAAATATGGATAGAAGTGTTAATTAATTTCTTAGTTTTATTCTTATATGTCAAGAAATTAGTACTTAACACATTAAATATATTTTGCAACTGTATAAATATATTACAAATACTATATAAATACACATAAATATATCTAAACAAATTATGGGAAATTAAAAATTATAAAATTGTCAATATATTTAACGGTGACAAAAGGCATCTTAATAACATGATTTTTCATAATAGTGTAAAAAGAGATTTTGTGCTAAAAGACTTGAGAATTTATATATCTTTGAAATACCGTAAACTTGTATGTATAATTTATCTCCATAAAAATTATAATTATTTTAAATGCACAATATGTGCATTAATTTATTCAAGAATTTAAATTAATGTCAATTAAATAGCCATATTCATAAAAATAAAACATAAGTACATCAAAAGGTTTATCTATCGGGATACCAGTAAAGAGATCCTCAAAGTCGGGAAGATATGTTGTGTATTTTATAAGTAGATATAAAATCAATTATTGATTTGTTATTTATTATCCAAGTGTTATTATAGATTTTAAAATATTTTCTTAGATGATTTTTTTAAAAAAGTGGAAGAAATTAATATTTACCAAAAGATATATAATAATTAAAAATGCATTTAATTTCAATTTCACCAAAATTTAAATAATTTTCTTTTATTATTATTGGTCAATTTATTATTTTTAATTATATAATTTTATTACTGTTTAATTTTTTCGTATAAAGAATATTTAAAAAACATTAGAATAAGCAGAACTAGTACCTTTATAATTGCTTAAACTTTATTCATTAAAATTTAATTATTAAAATTATCACTTTAAAGATTTGCAAGCCTTTGGAAATAAAAATTACATTATTTTCTAATGAGGCTTATGATAAAGTTTTGTAGTAAAATTTTACATTAAATGTGTAATAATAATAGTAATATATATATATATTCATACAGATAGAGAAAAATTTTAGAAGTTATATAACTTCATCATCATTCTCAAGAAAACTTGTATCCAAATTCATTAATGATATACCTTCATGTGGAACTATTATTTCTTCTAGGAAAGACAAAGATTCAGAATACAATAAGGTAGGAACACATGCATTATCAGTGCTTACACCACTTTTTTTTATTCATTAATTTTCTTTTCTTTTTTATAAGTTGTTCGTAGGGAATTAATTTTTCTTCTAATGTCATTAATTGATGCCTTTTCATCTATTTTTTATGTATTTTTAATAACCATTTGTTGGCAGATTTTCTTTTTATATTATTTATGTAGTCAATACTCATTAGTTGCCACAAACAAGGCTTATCTTTCTTGACATTCTTTTTAAGCTGTGTATCTAATGCGTGTCATGAAATGTGAATAGTTCCAGTAAATGAAATGACTTGTGTCTCATGATAGTGCCTTGAATGTTGGCTCCAAATGGGAATTCTAATGCTCAAAAAAGGAGTTGCAATAATTTGGCAGATTGAAATGTGAATTTTGTTCAGACTATGGTCAACACTATGGTCTTCGATTTGCTTATTTACATTCCTAAAATTTTTTGTGTGCAAGCAAAAAGCATTTGGATAAAAAAGAATGGCTATTTATGTATTATCTCATCAACCTTTTTTGCCTAAGAATAAGTCGTAAAATTTTGTAAATTTTAATAATTATTTTTTAAAATATGAAGGAAAAACAGAATAGTTTATTTAGAACTATATAAAATACAAGTAGGTAAAAACTTTAATTGTATTTTATATGGTGCTAAATCGCATCATTAATGACATTTAATTTTCCACAGATATGGTCGACAGGATATTGCGTAAGAACCAAAGAAGGATGCAATGCAATTATCACATTTTCTTCTGATTTCTATGTTTTAATAAAGATAAACATATATGGAAATAAAATGCCATGGTAAAATTTATTTTGCTAAATAAATTGTTTTTGACACTTAATCATGGTGTAATTATAAATTAATCTCTCAAGTTGTTTTTTTTTCCCCAAGATAAAATTAAAATGTTTATTAATTTAAATTAAAAATTGTTTATATAAATTTTTTTCCATGCTTGAATTGTTTTAGTAAGCTTTGGGTGTAATATAAATTTCAATTAAAAAACTGCAGAATTTAAAAATTTTGTTATTTAGTGTGTACATTGCTCTATTTTTTAAATTAAAAATTCTAAATATGTTTAGCTTGTGGTTTATCTTATAAGATAAATCACAAGCTGTAAATATTGAACATCTGTAGTACACAGTTTAAGAGTACCACTCATTTATTTGAAAAAAGTAAGTTTCTTAATTTTTTAAAAATGAGAAAGTTTATAAATAATTTATGAATTTCCTCACATATATGTATAAAAATTTTTAAGACATTCCTCATACAACCCCACACGTCTGTTTAAGATACATAGAGTTCAAGAGGTCATGGATACCTTTTGGACGTCATAAAGAAGTCCACCGTAAGATGTGAACTGGGTGGTCTTCTATCGACTACATATGGACGTAAAATTTACATCTGTGGTGGATAAGTTTTGGAGTACTGATATATAAATCTGTTTGGATGTAATTTGGACATCAATAAAGATTTTAAAAATTTGAGCAACTGTTGAGAATTCATTATTAACTGCAACTGGATTTCTCAAGAACTTAAGAATAAGATTATTATCCATTTATAAATGTTAATTTTATCATTGTTATTTTTTGTTTGAGTCAGTAATACATTTATTTAAGTAAGTGCCATTTTATTATTTTATAACAATAATGAGTTCTCAAATAACTAAGCATTTCAAATCGAAAATGAATGCATTATTAGATGTTAAAATATCTTTAATTAGAGAAGCCCCATCTTACAATGCCGTTTCAAGCATGGATACTTCGATGAATAACCTAGATTCTTTTCATAGTCGGCTGTAATCTAGATCTAGTCTTTTAGATCATACTAAAAATTCTTTTGAATCTAATTCATGCATAGAATCTACTTAATTTATTTAATCTATTTCTTGTATTGAATCTACTTCATGTATTGAATCTGATTCAAATGTGATTCTGGAGTCAGAATGTGAACTTCATAGAGAACTGGCAATTTGGGCTGTATATAATTCCATTACCCAAAAGTCACTTTAAGAATTATTAATTATTTTATGCAAACACACATACTTGCTTTGCAAATTTACTGAAAGATAGCCTAGTAATGGAAATTCTTCGTGTCATAGAAACTTGTGTTCTTTCTCCTGATTTATATTGCCATTATGGTTTAGCCGATCAGCTTACAATTATTTGTGCCGATGTTGTTAAATCTAGCTTACCTAGTTGCTTTGATTTACAAATTAATGTAGATAGGTCTTCCTATTGCCGAATGTTCAAAGAGTCAATTTTGGCATATTTTATGCTTAGTTACAAATTTAAAAATTCGTCCAGTGTTCACAGTTGGTGCTTATACCATAGCAATGAAAAACCGAAAAGTGCTAATGATTTTTCTGATTGATTTTGTTACAGAATTCAAAGAATTGCAAGTATCCAAATTTAAAATTAATGATAAAAGATATTTTGTGAGAATGATTGGATTAATTTGTGATGTTCCTAATAGAACATTTTGTGTGCAAAAAATGACCGTTAGGCAGCAAACAAACTCACCTACTAGATCATCTGTTTCATATACTAAAGGTCACAATGGATATTTTGGGTGTGATAAATATGTTCTAGAGGGAGAACTTAATAACCACAGATTATATTTTCTGGAATGTGATGCTGTTTTAAGAACTGATGACTCTTTTAAAGCTTATGGGGATGAGTCTCACCATACAGGGCGTTCAATTTTAGAAACGATTTCAAATTTTGGTATGGTTTCCATGATCTTCTTCTTCTTCTTCGAATTGGGTTTGTATGTCATTGGGCACCTCTGCTTTTATCAGCATTTTGTACCATTAACTCCAAACCCAATGTTTCCTAGTTCCAGTTGCTCAGGTCAACCACTTTATTAATTAAGTCCGATAACCCTTTAATGGAGTCTAGGTGTAACTCTCTAGTATGGATGATGCCTAAAGAAGTTAATCTAGGGAGGGCAAGAGCCTTGCATTCATAAATGATATGCTCTGCCGTTTCCTCTTGCGTATGACATTTCAAGCAGATAGGGTCTTGCTGAAACAGTCCCATCTGGTCAGAAAGTCAGTCATGCTAGGGATAGCTTCCTGACTTTCACCAGAAGAAGATGGTTTGGAGGTCATTTCTACCTCAAGTGAAGGATTCATTACTGACCCTTTACAAGATTGCCTCTGAGTTCCCTTGTCTTTTTCAGCAAGGTCTACTACAGAGACTTCACCTGCAAATGCAGAAAGGTTTGTTATTTCTTGTGTCTTTTCAGCCACAAGATAACAATTAATAAGCTCAGGTAATATCAGTCCACCCAGCATTGCCTGAGTTACTGGGCAAGGCAAATTACTCTAGAAGTTTGCCAGGCAACTAGAGGCTCCGTTAAGACACCAATACCGCAGTGCCAATTAGCCCTAGGCACGGATCGCATAACACCAGGGTTTGCGGGAGCTGGTTCGCGGCCTCTTATTCAATATTCAAGGCTATCCTGTCATTCCTACAGGACATTCGGCAATCCACCACCAGCCGACGCGCCTGGTGGCTTGCTCAAGCCCCACGAAGGTACGCGTACCCCCTGGTTCCAGGATGGTTTCCATGATACCATTTGAGTATATGCTTTTGGTATGTTTAGGTGTTGTAAAAAAGTTAATAGGATTATGAACGACCCAATATAAGCTGTGAATTTTCATGGAAGCCACGATTATTAAAAGAGTTTAATCACTTCATGCCACAAAATTTCAGCAGTTTTTATTATATAATGGATCTCTTGTACTTAAAGATGTGCTTCCTGTACATCTATTTGAACATTTTATGGTTCTACATTTAGCTATTACAATTTTATGTAAACCTGACTCACCAATAAAATTTATTAATAAATCTGAAGATCTTTTATTTTGTTTTGTGAATTACTTCAAAATTTACTATAGAGAAGAATATACTTCATTTAATGTACCTAGTCTTGTTCATTTGTCTAATGATGTTCGAAAATTTGAGTAATTAGATTCATTTAATGTTTTTCTATTTGAAAATGACATGCATTCAATCAAGCAAGTCTTTCAAATGTTTGATAAGCCATTGCAACAATTATCTAGCAGGTTAGCCGAAGCTCGTATGTTTGCTTTACATCAAAGAAATGCTGCAGATGTGGGTTTCAAGTCGGAACATTGCAATGATCTTATTCCAAAATTGCTTTCTTTACCAATTTTACAATATAAAACTGAAATATTAAAAAAAAATTTATATTAAAAACAACTCCACCTGATAATGTATGTGTTTTTAAAAATGGTAGAATAATATGTGTTGATAATTTTATACTGCAGAATTCTGAATATTTTTTACTTAGTTGTAAGTTTAAAAATGTGTCAAATTTATATAATAAACCTTGGTAGTCATATTTATTGGGTATATTAAAGGTTTCTATACTGTTATCCTATTACATTTTTCTATTGTGTGATTTAAAAGGGAAGTGCTTAGCTATCCCTTTAGAAAATTGGTTTGCAGTTTTCCCTATTTTGCACTATTTGTTTTTTGTGTGTTAATTCTAATTTTCAAGTAATATAATACGTAAATAATTCGTAAAATTAAGCAATTACTTATGAATGAATGTAGTTAAAAAAATTAATTCACTGTTTATGTATAAATATCGTTATAAATGTATTATAAATAAACGTTTAAATACCCTTTTTCATAATAAAGCTTGGCATATACAATAAGGTAACCATTTATCTATGTGTAATATAAATATACTAAGTCCCCTTGATAATTAAAGTATATCATGTATTGCTTAAAGAAAAGAAACATATTAGGAATTTTATTAATATGACTTCCAGAAAAGTACATTAAAATTGATTGTATACATAAAAAAATTGCTAAGATTTTCAAAAAGTTACAACATATATTATGAGTCAAATTATAATGTAATTCATTTGAGATTCCTGTTATAAAACAGTTTTATAGTAAAGATGTATTTCAGGCATGAATTTTGCAATTGTAGAATTCCTAGAAAGTCAATATAGAAGTTTTTTCTTTTAAATGGATCACAGAAAGACATTGTTACTGGCCACCTTTTAATAAATCAAAAAAGAAAAAAAAATTCCAAAATCTTGTGGAGAAACATGTGGTTCCTGATGAATCTTAAAGTTTCCTGCCAATAAAAATAATAGTCTTATTTGGTAAGTATATCTTTTTTATATTTAATATTTAATTTTAGAACTGGATTTCTCTTAGCTGAACTCTATCTTCAAAATAAATATTGAAATTATTCTAATGCATCAAATAGAAATATTTTAATCAGAATTTATATTAAGTATTGTATGTGAAAAATTGTAATTCAGACTATCACTAAATTTTGTTTTATACTCAAAACAAAATTATTGCATTACAAACTTGTTTCCATGTAAATAATTCTATGATTCTAAGTGTTTTGTGCCTAGCTTACAGAAAAGATGGAAATTTATTACTATATTATATATTTTTTTATTTATTGTAAATACTCCATATCTTCCCTAATGAATTATTGATCCAATCTTTGGACTAATATCAGAATATATTTCAGTTTTAAATAAAGCTTTTCTTTGTTAAATAATTATGAAAGAAATGTATTTATAACTATAATATTCATGTATTTAGAAGTTTTTTACTTGTGAAGCATTAAATCAGAAGATTTTAATTTTTAATAATTAAGTTTTTTTTACATTTTTTATTAATAACAGTTATTTCAAAAATATTAGACATTGCAATATTATTTAGCTGTATAAATCATTAACATGTTTTATAAATTAACAAGCTGTTGACTACATATTTTTAAAACATGTTCCATGAACAAAATGAATTGTTTTATAATTTAGCATTTATTTCAGAAAGATTATCTAAAGCTGAAGAAACTTTATATTTAGCCTCTGAATTTGAAAACAAAGGAAGAGGGAAAAGACTTAAGAGAAAGCACAAATATAGTTCCAGTAGCAATTCCACAACAGTTTCAGAGCCTCTAATTCTGTCGTCACCTCCTCATGTGCAAAATGTATTAAACAGTTTTACTCTGAACACAAAGAATTTGTGCCAAATTCACCATCGTTATTGCGTGCCACAGAAAACTGTAGAACTGTGGGGATCTTAGTAACTATATATTAATTTCTTAGTTTATACTTATGTATTTCCATTGTACTTAGTGTTCCTATGACTATTATCTAAAAATATCCTATCAGTTTTATGTAAGTAATATTACATAAATTATTTTAATAATTATATTACTAACTAATTTCATCAAATCTGATAAATAGAAAGGCCTTTGTATATTGATATTTTTTAAAATTAGTATAAATATTTATTGAAAAATTGTAATTACACATCATCAAAGCTTTTCTATTGATTATTTTTTTTCATTAATACATAATTTATTTTAGTTTTATTTATTTATTTATTTTGTATTTTCTTACACTTTCAAAGAGCTGTCATGCGGGAATTTATGTTAATCAGGGAATTGCAAAGACAGCAGAGTCAGAAACTTTGCAATTAATTTTAAATAAAATAAATGAGACCTAATTCAAATTATAAAATCGCAGATTTGTTTGAAATCAAAGAAATTGTAGATAAGCTGCCATTAAAGACTATAACAGAGCTTGAAAGCTTTGATTTACTTCTTCTAGATGTTAATATCTTTGATTCTTTGGTAAAAAATTTTATTTCTATTGAAAGGTTTTAAATAAGTCATTATTATTTACCAATTAAATGTACAATTTAATGGCTCAAGTCTAAGTATTTTTAAACTTATAATATATACCACTGTTATTATACTATATTTGATTTGATTTTGCATTGTTTATAAATAGTTATTTTTTTTATAAATGCTTTTAAATGTAGGCATATATTACAAATTTATTTTTCTAAGCACTTATTATTTACAGCATAAAATTAACAAATATTAATTATTATTATGACTATAAAAATGTATGCATATTGCTAAAATTAATACAGTAATTTCAATTTTAAATTATAAAATGCTTTTAATTATAAAATATTTAAATTTTTATTTGTTTTGTTTCAGTGCCACTTTTTAAGCTTGTCTGGGGGAACTTCTTCTGGGTATTGCACCATAAACATTATGAAAAAATTAATGACCAATGAACTTCCATCTGAGTTCAGTTATTTTGGAGCAAGGGATAAGAAATCCTTTAATGGACTAAAAACAAGGCAGTTTTTGGTAAGTGCAATGTTTAAATAAGCATGTCATTGAAAGTTTTCTTTTGTGGAAATGATGGAAAAATACATTTCTCATTAAACAATTTTTTTGTAATGAAACACATTTATGTAAATGCTAATATTTAAATTCAATTTTCTGTTTGATTACTTAAGCCCTGTTCCCATTATAAAAGTAATATTAAATTCTATATGATAATTTGAAGGTTTTTGGAACATTATTTAAAGATTTTATAATTTTAATTTTTTAATCAAACCCAATGGTTACCATATTTAAAAAGCTGGTATTTCTTAGAAATCCAATTGGTAATTAGATAGTTAAAACATTTACTGAATTCAAAATCTAAACATTTCTAACAATGTTATTATAAAGTTACTTAAAGTCTTATCAAATAATCAAACCCAATGGTTACCATATTTACAAAGCTGGTATTTCTTAGAAATCCAATTGGTAATTAGATAGTTAAAACATTTACTGAATTCAAAATCTAAACATTTCTAACAATGTTATTATAAAGTTACTTAAGGTCTTAAATTAGTGAAGGAAGTTTTTGATATTTTTCTGATTAATTTATGCTGTTTTTATTAGTGAGATTTACTCCAATCAGTTTTTTCTATTAATCAGATTGATAAGAAATAAATATTCATGAAAATTGTCTTCTAGATTTTTACTATTATTTTGTCTGATATTATTGATATAAAAATGTTGATATTTATTGTTAATTACTTTATTTTGTGTATTTTCAGATGCTGTGCGGCGAATTCCACAGTATTCAAAGACAACCGATGGAGAAATAAAAACTGCTATAATGAACTGGTTACGCCATACAAAAGCGAGATTTATAAATTAAAGAATTAAACATTTCAGTTATATAATTAATATTTCTGTATAATGTGTTAAATAAACAGAATAAATTGTGTGCATTAAAAATAAATTCTATTTGTTTGTTATATTTTTCTTGAATTAATTAATATTCATGCTCTCTTGCTGGAATGTTTTCTTTAACAAATTTTAACTTTTTCAAAGAAAAATAATTCAGCTTTTAAACAATGAAATAAGTAATTTTCAATTTTTTTTTTTTTGGGATAATTTGGAATATTCATTTGAGTGGAAAATTTTAGTTTAAAAAGATAAAAGTTAATCTCTTATCTTGTACAAAAAAAGACATTATTGAAATTATATCTAGTTAAGAAAATATTGGGCTGAGAAACAATTTTTATAAATTTCTCTTATTACAAAATTAATGAAAAAAATAAACTATTAACAAAAATTTGCCTAATATTAAAATAAAAGAAATTATTACCTACAAATAAAACTATTCTTGACTATTTTATTGTTACCCTCTAGTTATAATAGTAATTCATATATTTATGCATTCACTGGAAACTGCTTATAAGTAATTTCAACTTTTCCAAATAAAAAAATCATTTTATTTTAAACAATAAGAATCCAAATTTTCAAAAGGTTAACTATAAAATAATGTGTATAAAATAATGCTTATTTGTCAGTTGTGAGAATTTTATTACATTAACTTAACTTGAACAGTAAATCTGTCAAAAATCTAGGATATTTGACTGAAAATTTAGAACAATGTGATCCAAAAGCAGTTTCATAAGTAACAAGTTAATTAAAAAACAATTTTCTCATTGTCTAGAGGACAAAAATATATTAGCCACTAAGATAGACGAGGGATTATTTTAATATCTTCACACATCTAGAATACATAATCTACCTAGTATAGAGCAGTGCATAGGAATGCCTCCAAATTTCGTCCATAAATCGTCCAATGCCGACATCTTGTAGGCGAATAATGAACGCAAAATGGGTGGATATTTGACGTGTCATGCATCTAAATTGGACCAAAATGAGATGTCTACTGGATTAGAGTACATCCAACTGATGTCATATCGACGTCTACTAGACGAAATTGTGTTGTATTGGATGAATGTAAAATCAAAATCTTTTGAAAAACAATTTTCACTTTTGTAATATTGTGGTTTATCCAAACACAAATCCATGTTAGGAAATGTATTATAATTAGTATTAAAAACTGAATAATTATACCTTATAATTTTTAAATGTCGTATTAGAATATTGATAATTTTCTGTTACTATTATTAGAGTATATTATAGTAATATACTATTACTATTTCATCCTGCAAGTTTATAATTTCCAGAGTTCTGACTTGTGTCTGATTTTGCGTAGAAAAGCAATAATAATTAATATAGCAGTAAAATATAGTACTCTTTCATATAGCAATTTGTATAGCTATTGTAATCTCTTCCTGATACTGATTAATAAATTTCAATGATATAACGAAATGTATAAGGTTTTTAATTTAAAAAATACTAGCAACAAAGATCAGCAGCTTTATTAAAAAATATTTTTCTGTGTTTCAAATGATTTTTAAAGCCAAATTTTTCATTTGGAGTACAATTAATTTTTTGAGCATGTAAATACAGTAGTCTTTATGAAATAATGTATTTATATCATTTTATTTATGATTGTATACTCGTAATTTATAATGAGCTAATTTAAGGCAATTACCACTATAAAATAAATGAATTCAAGAAATGCAATGTAAAATCAATGCACGAAAACACGAGTTAAGCAGTTCAAATCACTGATTATTATAAAACTTCAATCAAAACTCATTACGTACAAAATGTCCTTTTGAAGAATCATTTTATGATATAAAAATTCGTTTCTTGTTCTAAGATATTTAAATTAAAGCAGTATTTTATTTTGCATTCCTTAATAACCCTGCAGTAGTGGCTCATTGGTATTACTTTGGCCAATCTATGGTTTCATAAGAATTTCACTGCGCTTGAATTTTATTGATCGGTCTGAGCACGGTAATTACAACTGTTATACCCCGTTCGCACTGGCCACTTGTGATTTAAGTGAGTTCGCACTGATTTAAATCAGTTTCGTGAACTGGGTACGTTTCAACTGATTTAGCGTTATCTTGTTTGTAGAGCTTGTTGAAATATCTGAAACATATCAAAATAAATGCAAGAGAAGCAAAATTTTAAAAAATAATAACACAGAAATATTTACATACGTATTAAATAAATATAAAAAAAAAATTATATTTAGTTTGAGAAGAAATTGGTTTGCCAACGACATTCTCGTCATTCGAAATATCCTAATATTAATTAATGTCAGTTTGGTCTGTAACTACTTAATAAACATGCTCAACTATACAAAAAATTCGAAAATATCATATTTGTAATAACAAACGATA
Source organism: Latrodectus hesperus (assembly GCA_037975125.1). Taxonomy (NCBI): domain Eukaryota; kingdom Metazoa; phylum Arthropoda; class Arachnida; order Araneae; family Theridiidae; genus Latrodectus; species Latrodectus hesperus. The sequence continues at coordinate 77,948,316 of CM075854.1, forward strand.
AATACGGTTTTGACCAAAAACCATTATTTCTGAAATCAGTTTCGAATGCAAGGCAGTGTGAACGCTGTTTTCAACATGGTGTTTAAGTTAAATCAGATTTGACTTATTAATTATTATTATAATTAATAAGTCAAATCTGAGAAAATTATGTGGGTATTAATGGTGAGTAGTTTTTCCCGTCGGAAAAGATACTTCACATCAATATACCCTGAGAGAGCAATGATCATTGATTTATGGATGTGGTTCATTTCGATCAGCGTAAGAAAGGATAGTATTGTGGTTGTAATAGGGGCTATATTTTAATTTATTAATTATTTCTCTTACGTTAATAGGTTTTTCTTGTTATGCTTTTCTTTTTCTTGAAAAAGCTGTTTACCTCTCCAGATGTCAGCACCGTCATTTTCTCTAATTCAGATATCAAGGCGGTTGTGTAAGTAACGGTTAATCAGTTGGCAGAAATTTGTAGCGGGAATCGTATTACAATTACTTCATAAGAGCGCTTTAATTTTTGGCTGAAATCAAATTCCAATCTTTGGTTCAAGTCTCAGAAAATACTAACAACCTTTTATAATATCTTAACTTTTTGTGAAATTTGAGAAAAAATGTCCGTAAGTCTTTTAAGAAAATATAATCCTTTAAGAATTACTTTAGTCCTATATGAGCTACTAACCTATCTTAAAAATTTTTCATTATTATTTAATTAATATTATTTAATTTGCTTATGTTTAACCATGCTTCATTAGGAACTTAATTTGTTATTCATTTTAAAATGTATTTATAGGAATTCTTTTAATATTCTAAAACGATCTACAGCACTCGTTAACAAAAATAATATAATAATACTGTAGTAATTTACAGATTTCCTTTCAGATATTTTCATTTTATTGCTGCTAGCTTACATAATATTTATTGGAGGATGAAAAATTTATTAGTTATTTGATATATGTTTTCATTTTATGTATTTAAGTAATGGTATTCACGTATTAGAATTATCGATGTGATACAGTGATATATATATTTCGTTTTAGACATCTCCATTTTGTTGCTGCTAGCTTGCATCAAATTTATTGGAGAATGAAAAATCTATTAGTTATTCGATATATATTTTTATTTTATGTATATAAATTATAGTATTCGCTAACAAAAATTATCGATGTGATAGAGTGATATTATGATTTCGTTTTAGACGTTTCCATTTTGTTGTCACAAGCTTGCATTATATTTAAAAGAAAAGTTTATTAGATATTCGATACATTTTTTTGCTGAAAACTAAGAGAGATTGTTGTTCCTTGTTTTTTTAAACTCTATTCCTTTAAGTTTGGAAATTTTAATTGTTGTAAATTCTCATTCTTATTTTCTTTTTTATCTGTTATAGGTTTCTTAAACAGTATATAACTTTTATCATGTGATAATTTGACTATATTTTTACTATCTGTTACATTTTATCAATGATTTTATGAACAAGTTAAAGTATACTGAATCCAACACCTGGCTCACTTTGTTCGCAATTAGACCTTATGCCCATACCGCCATTAAACCTTGCGCCATTAAACTCTACAAATCAATCAATCAATCAATTACACATGGAAAACAGACGGTGAGGAAGCTTGCTTATGTATGACAATGTTTAATTAACAGTGTGAATTTTATCTTCCCAGTTACTTATTTTTGTCCTGTAATATGTTATTCGAATGATGCGTCACATTGTTTAAAAATGTGCCTTTTCTTTCTCGGTTAAAATTTCATTCTAAATGTTCGTTGGTTCGACAATCATTTCGAGTGTGGATATTATAACTAATTCTTTTTAAACTATTGGTTTGAGCTGATTGGCTCTCAGATGTAAAATATGATTGTAGAGCTACAAAAAGAGACCTCTAATTATTCAGATTTGTAAATATTATGCACATTTAGTGAAAAATATTAAAGGCTTGCAAAATCTAAAATTACAAATTGAAAATTAAAAACAAAAGTATACGTAGAAATACTAAACAATATTCAGTTCAAAAAATTGTCAGTAAAATATTCATTATTTTTAAATATAAGGAAAAGATCAGAGAATTTTTTTTTATATTTTTAACATACATAAACTTTAGTTTTTAAATCGTAATAAATGTCTGAAATAATTTATTTCATTCTTCTACAACACTACAGCCTAGCACAAGCCAGGGTATTCTCAGGTTGTTTCCTTCAGTCAGTTTGACTTTTCGATACTCCATCATTAGATTTTTCAAACTATTCACTCTTAAAATCATCTGATCTTTTCCACACAGTCCAACCACCTTGTAACTGTCCTCCCTCTGCTCCTCGCGTTTTCATTCTTTGAAAATGCAAATTTTTGGCTGGAACTGAATCTACACAGCCGAAAATATGGCCAAGGCATCTGATCCTCTGTAACTTGGCTATATTCATTGCATACTTTATGATTATATAAATATGCGTATATATTGGGTTGTTCGGAAAGTAATTTCGTTTTTCGCACCTGGATCAGTTTTTTGCTAGTAAAAACCAAACATTTTGAGAGTGTGGATTTATGGTATTACCAAAAAGATGGCAACAGTTATTGTACTTGAATTGACAGTATACAATTAAATTAAATTTTCAATCGCTATACGTTTTTCATTTTTATAAAAAACGAAATAACTTTCTGAACAACCATATTATTTTTTCCACGGCATCAAAAATTGATTGAAAGATTTTTTCAATTTATTTCTTTTATTTTTCTAAAATGTGTTAGTATGGATATTATAATAAAAATTATGCATATTATAATTAATTTGTATTTCGTGAGATATCACTCGTATGGCATTTGACTGATGATGCATACGTCTACTGGTGAAGAAAATACGCATGCGTAATATTTACTTGCTGTTCAAAGAAAAATATTACTTTTAAAAATTACCTGCAAAAAATTAGAAAGTTTGAAGACTAGAAAGTATGTGATATATACTGGAAAAGACAGAATACACAACTTTCTTTTAAAGATCTGCTTTCCTCTGATTATTAACCATCCTCTCCCTAGAGGGTGCTTGAGTTGTGATGTTTGCTCATCATTGCACAGTGTGAGTGACAAGCGTCTCGGGACCGGGCCCGGAACGTCGGCTCCAAATGGGAATTCTTACGCATGCGCATTTGAAGAGAGTAGTTGCAATAATTTGGCTGTATAAAATGTGACTATTGTTCAGACTTATAATTTTAGCAACCCTATGGTTTCTTATTCCCCGGTCTGATTTGAAACGACTTTCACATCAGTCGATTTGTTTATTTATATTTGCAAATTCTAATATTTTTTCGAAATATGAAAGAAAAGCGGAATAGTTTACTTATATCTTAGCACCATATTTAAAATAGAAATAGATAACTTATTTGAATTTTATATGGTGCTGAATGTCAATTGCATTGTCAAGTTTCCTTCTGATTTCTGTATTGCCATGACAAAATTAATTTGACTAAATTGTTTTTGACACTTATCATGGTTTAATTATAAATTAGCATCTCAAGTTTTTTTTCCAAAGCCAAAATGTCTGTCAATTCAAAATAAAAATTGTTTAAAGAATTTTTGACCTACATGAATTGTTTTACTAAACTTTGGATGTACTATAAATTTCAATAAAAAAAAAAAAAAAATATTTTGCTATTTACTGTCTACATTGTCAATTTAAATTAAAAATTTTAAATAAGATAAATCACAAGTTGTAAATATTGAACATCTGTAGTTCAATTTAAAAATGCAACTCATCTTTTTGAAAAACAAAGTTTTATATTTTTTTTAAAATGGGAAAAATTTATACACTCTCTCATTTATATGAATAAAAGACACTCAGTATCACATTTCCTTCTGATTTTTGTATTTTAATAAAGATATTATAAACATAAATGGGGGGATAAAATATCATGTGTAAAAAATTGAGAGGGAATTTAAATAAATTTTTTTCACTAAATATATAATATTTATTATATATTTAGTAAAAAAAATGTATTATCAAAATGAAAAAAATTATTAAATCAAAATATTAATAATTTATCACTTTACCATGCTTACATGACAAGTACCCGGTTTCATTATTTCAAGTAGTTCTTTTTTAATTTAATTAAAATTTGTGTCATGTTTGATTGAAAATTTTTTTTGCTTACATGAGAGTGCTATTTTAACAAACTTTAATTAAAAAAAACTGCATTAAATTTTTTTGTTTATTTAATGTGTAGATAGTCTATCTTTTAAATTAAAAATTCTACTAAGATAAATCGCAAGCTGCCAATACAATTAATATCTGTAATTCGATTCAAAATGTCATAAAAAATTAGAAATACAGCGAAGATTACCATAAAAAAAGACCCAAAAAAGAAAACAAATTATGTGATTTCCTAACACTGAAAATTAAATTCATGGGTTAGATATTAAAATATGACTTTACGTTAAAATTTTTAGGCAGTATTTAAAAAAAAAAAAAAAACAAACAAACTTTTTATTATGTAAACAAAATTTTAATTTACAGAAAATATTTCAGTGTTCTAGAATTGCTATGCATATTTTACATTCTAAAATATTTTTTCTTTTTATTATTTTTAAATTTTTTATTCATGTAATCAGATAGATTTATTAATGTAAATCAATACACAAAAAAAGCTAACAAATACTTCTTAACATTTTTTAAATTAAAGTATTTAAGAAAATAATGTTTATTTTATTCAGAATATTGAAACATAGATTCTTTTATTTTCATAATTGTGTTAAACTTAATTTAGCTTATAAAATTACAAAGATATTTTTAGATGATTAACTTTGATATAAAGTTCAGGAATATATTATTAATTTGTAACTGTATTATCTGCATTTTTTACCAAAAATTTAAAAGTAATTTTGTAAAATGTTTTTAAAAACTGCAGCTAAATGTACATGTTTACTTGTAAAGATTATATTCTTGAAAAGAAACTTTTATATATTATATATATGTTTCTTTGGCAATATGTAAGTTTATTGTTGTAAACATCATCATGTAAACTAAATATATGAATTGTCTATACAAGATAATTTTTCATGTAAAAATTAAAAAGAAATTTTTGACTTCAAAATATGTTTTGCATTGATTGTACATTTTTAATTTTATTATTTGCACTTTGTAATTAAATTTACTGTAAAAACAACTAACTCATCCATCGTTTTTAAAACTTAAATAAAATTTTTATTCACTTTTTATGGATTTATTTATAAAAAATAGAAAAAATTTACTATTTTAACAGAGTTTCAGTGAGAGAGAGTATTAAGAACACATATCTCTAATTTAAAAAATATTTTTTAACCTGGATGTAATTGATAATAAATTAATTTTAAGGATACATACATATATTATATCTTTTTGTTTCAAATTATTGTTAAAAACTTAATTATGATTTCTGGATGTCACTGAGTGTATCTTAACCCGCTAGTTGTTGTGTAAAGCACTGTCACCCCATGCTTTGAAGATCAACATACATGGAGTAACTATTTGTCAGCAATCAATCAGCCTTTCAGTATCTTATTGCCTGACACTCCCTTTGGATGGAACAGGTATCAAAATAACAATAGACTATAGATATTTTTTACATGTTTTTCCTTTGTTCATTTGAAATGATAGTTTCTAGAATTTATATTTTATTGGGGATGATTCTGTGCCCCATGTGACCAGTATTGCTTCAAAATTTCTTTTATAAGTAAAAGTTTCTTATTTGCAAGTGTTTTTGTACATTTGTTTGTCATTTTATTTCTAAATAATGGTATATAACTGAAAGCCAATAGAATATAAAAAAGAGATGGAATGTTTGAGAATTCTATCTGATGAAGTTGAATCTTCAGCAGGATATTGATCAAACCTATAAGGATGAACCTGCTGAAGAAATACACAGTTCTCATGATAGTGAATTTGTTTACTGCGATGTAAGTAGTGAAGAATCTGAATTAGGAGAAAACATTTATAAGCAAAAATCTGTTCAAAATAAAGAAAAACAAAATATAAAACATGTTACAATTTCATCATTGATGAAACTGATAAGCAAAAACTAGATATTATTCAAGTTTAGTAATGCAACAGAAGGAATGATAGTTACAGTAAATAAAATGATTGTCTACACTCTGCTAAAAAAACCAAGTGGGGGGGAAGATGAACATTGGTATAACAGATTTTCATGTGATGCTAAAGGATGAGTTTCAGATGAACTGAGATGATTGATTGAGGGAAGAAGAGTGAGGTCATTAGAGCACCAAGGATTTCAAGAATGGATTTAAGTCTCATTTTATTACTTAGGTTATTAAAATTGAAAGTAAATTAGTTTTGGATGCGAGATATTTGGAAGAGAAAGATTCTCTTAAAATTTATTCAATATATATTAAATGAATATTTCAATATTAAATTCTCAAAAAACATTAATGTTTATGAAACAAATTAGGTTGTTTGTAATTTTATTTATACACAATATTTTTTGGTAACTAATAATTTTATTTGTAAGCCAATTTGAGCTGACACATATATTGGCCTGTATAAATAGCAAATAATTGACTTATAAAATATTAACACTTAATTTTTAATTCCTACTAATTGGTATGCATTTTCAATTTGGCTTTGTGTAATTTGCATAGTTTCTTTAACATGAGTTGCCCATGTTTTTCATTTATCCAGGTGAGGGTCAGTGAAATTAACTTTATTTAAAGCTCAATGAATGTAATAAAATTTATGATCCATTAATAACATCTTTTGTTTTAATTATAAATCTTCATAATATTTTTAATTGCTACATTCATAAAATAATTTTGTGATTTTGTACAGCAGAGTTTGTATATTTTTCAAAATTATTTTTACTATAATAAACAGTTCACAAATACAGAATAAATTTGAGTGATGTAAAGATTGAAGCACCACACAGATATAATCATGAGTATTATACCTTTTTTGAATATGCAATATTAACATTCTCTAAGTTTAGTTTTTTTATATGATACTAAGTAAAATGACCATATATTTGTCATAGTCTTTATTTTCAATAATTTGAAGTCAAGCTTTAAGCTTCGGCATATAGTTTTTAACACAGAGATAGTCCCTCCCGCATTGCAACATTCAAAAGTCATAAATAGAAAGCGTCACCCGCAAAAATAAATCAATGGATATTGTGTTCATTAACTCATTGAGGAGCATGTGGACTAGAGTCATCCCATGTTTTGAAAATCAAAAAGCCAGGGAATACTATTTATCTGTAATCAATTATCTCTTCAGTATCCTTAGAATGGGCATTCTTATTCTTACCTGCCTTTTCTTTCTCCATATGCAGTAAACGTTTCTCAGAATTCATATAATATTGGGATGACTCGGTGGTACAAGTACAGCTTCCCCAAATTTTTTTATAAGCAGCTCTGTTTTGTGTTCCAGATTATTTTCATATTCTTGTTAGCCATTTTATTTCTAAGGAATAGTGTAAAAGCATAAAATTAACTGGAAATGAAAAAGATAGAACTCTCTTAAGTTCTCAAAGATAAATACTTCTGCAGTAGATACTGATTAACCCATAAGAGGATGTACTTCATGATAGTGACAATGAATTTGAACAGTGATGAAAATAAAGAATCTGAATTAGGAGAAAATATTTTTGTAAAGAAACAATGACTCACATAATATTAATTATAATTTTTATTTTCCTTTAAATAAATCAAAATATCACGCTAAGCAAATTTCAAAACATAAAATTTTTTCCTAAGCAAAAACTTCGTATAAAATATTTTTCAGCTACTTTGCTTGTAATAATTGTGTCAAAAGAGGTTTAGGCTTGGGTCAGTCATAATCTGTATAACATAGCAACTTACATATTTATAAACAATAGTAAATTATCAATGAATAAATAATTAATTGTTCTAATAATGCATAGAATTTATATTCACATTCACAATGAATTAATAAACAAATTCTTTGTTATATTTACGAAAATATAACACTACTAAGTCGCTAAATCTTTAGAGAGGAAAAGATCATGTAAACGCAATACGCACACATTTATTGTTCTCATAATACTAAGTAATTATATTCATGAAGAATTAATTAAATACTTTGTTATATATTTATAAAAATATAACAATACTAAATCGATATATTCCTCTAAAGAAAACAGAATACGTAGTTGCGAAATCCGCCATGTTTAACAATGAGAAAAACTTCCTAGCCAGACAAATTTATCGCTTTCTTTTTATCGCCAAGTCACTGAATCATAGCCAAAATCTTCTGGGAGCCGAGGCTCCGGGCTCGGTCTCGAGACGCTTGTGTGTGTGTTTGCGATAGATTTATTTTTTTATTTTTTGCATCCCTAAGCCGGTTGAGAACTTTTTTTTTTTCCCGAAACAGCTATGTGTGTTGATTTTGCCGCTACAAAACTTTGTTGATTGGTAGCAGTGGTGATACTTACTCACGACTGCATTTAGTGTCTGCTATTGATTAAATTGACGTTTGAAATCTGAAAACATCATTATATTTTAACATTATTTTGAATTGTTAATCAACGAAGAAGATATTGGAGAGTTTGAAAAATAAAGCTTAACTAATATTTAGATGAAAAGCTCTTAATTTCTTCTTAGAGTATCAAAAAATACTCACTAGTCTTATACATTCATTGTACTATATTATTTCATCTTTAATATGGCTTTAAATGAACCCTTTTATGAGACTTCCCCCCAAAAAACTCCAATAGTTAAAGAAAGTGTAGTTGCATCCTGTTCAAATGATACTTTCAAAGAACCTTCTCCCCAATGCACTATTCTTATGGATGAATTTGGTCAAACTCCTGATCATTATTATTTGGCTAAAAGAGCACCTCCTACTTTTTATCAGGTATTATAAGCACTTAAATGTATAAATTTTAATTTGAAAATTTTTCAAACTTACCTTGGGAGAATCGTTTTAATTTTTATCTATATTTTTGTGTCCAAGTCAGCTTCCATTAAATTGCAGCGATTTCTTTGATATCTATCAAGTAAAAACCTTTATTTAGCAGTAACACTATAATGAAAACTTATTTAAGCAGATAATTATTTAAGAATATCAAAATTAAGATTTTTTGGCGTCTTGATTTGTTTTTGTTCTGAGATTTGATATTCCCCCAAAATGTTGTTTTCTGAAAATTGATTTCGTTTAATAATTTATATTACTAATTAAATTTAAATATTTTACTGTGAAAAAAGATTTTTTAAATTCCTATTGCATTGTTTTTATTTCATATTGCTCTAGGAATCTAAATTTGAGATGGAAATACAGTTTAATAAAAATTCTTGTTTATAGAAATAATTAAAAACTAATGTTTTCCATTGTTAAACTATGAGTTTGCTATTAATAGTTAGATCCAAATGTTATTAGAAATGGTAGTGTAAACTTTTATCAAAACTTTAAAGCTTAAATAAAATTATGAATTCATATAAATTGATAGTTTTTTGTCTATGTGTGGTATTTATATGTAAAATATATTATATATTCATAGTATATTATCACAATTAAGGCTGTACACTTGTGTTCACTTGTTAGAAATGATTTTTTTGCACTTTTATATAGTTTTTATATAAATAATTAAAAAAAAATTTTAATGTTATTTTTTATTTCATTTAATGCCATTCAGTTTTATATTTATCAATCTGTTATTGTTACACAAGTTCATTTATAGCAATATTTTAAGTTTTTTAAATTGAGTTAATCTGTTATTTGTTTGCAAGGATAAGAATTACCTATGAATATTTTGATTACATTCAGTGATTTTTATTTTCGGAGACTAGTATGCTCTTTATGTATATTTTTAAAAGTTTATGGAAGTTTTTTATCATTAATTTTAATGATGCATAATTTAAGCATTTTGCAAAAAGGATATTAAGTTTTGTAGTTGGTACTGATCAATATCTTTTACTTATTTTATAAAGAAAGAAAAGATATAAAAAATACTTAAAGCAGTAGTAGTGTAAACACAATTGTTTTTTAGTGTTACATATACTAGCATCACCCCCTAAAATCTGTCACCCCTGAAAAGGTTTACTCTTGGTTTAGCATAAAATTTTAATTTCTGTTAGCATTATCTTTGTACAGTTTTTGTGTAGTGGCCTTCTTGCTAATCACATCTTGACTCATATCCTGGCATAAAAAATTGCCAAAGAATTAAGGGTTACCTGAATATAAACTCGTACCATTGCATTTAATCAGTAATATGAATAGCACTTATTTTTAAAATAAATTATCTTGAATTAATTCATTAGAAAATGAGCATTTTTCTATGTACTTTCTTTTTAGTCATATTCTTATTTCCCCCTTTTTTTGCCGAGCTGGCAGACGAATGGTTAGCGCTCTTACCTTCAGTTTAACAATTCGTGGGTTCGACTCCCACCTTGGGCATGGAATTTGTAATGGTTTGGAATCCACTTTAAACCTTGTGTCTAGGTCTAATTAACCCTCGTGTGCAAAAAATGACCGTTGAGCGACAAACAAACAAATCAAGAAAAAATTCATTGACATCTTAAAATTATAAGCAGTTTCTTTTCTTATTGTAGCCTTGTTTTTGTAAAATAATGATCATTCATGAGGTTATGAATTCTGAATGACCAAAATACTGTACTTGATTGTTTTCCAAAAGATATTGTTTGAAATGTACTGAAGTAAATAAATCTGTTTTATTCTGCAGTTTCAAAACAATTAACTTGAACAGCTTCATTCCATTAGCAATGTAATCGGATATCAATTTTTTTTAAAACAAATTTATTTGGCAATTACATTGTTAGCACTCTGGCTTTCAGTTCAACATTTATGAATTTGACTTCAACCTTAAGTGTCAACATTAACATCTACACTTAAGACAACACTTAAAGTGTAAATGTTTGTTATGCTTTACAATGTCTTAATTTGTATAATCTGGTTCAGTAAATCAAGATGTGCCAAAAGTGATTATAGAGCATTTAATAAATCAAATCTGTCAAACATAAAATGTCAGTCAAGTGGCTTATTTGACTCTAACTATGAAGATAAATCAACTCTAAAAATGAAATTGAAAATAGGTTAAATTCTATGACTTGGTGGGAGGTTTGATTTCTCCACAATTTTCACACTAAATGCTCTACATTTTTTTTTTTTTTTTTTTTTGCCGGCCTAAATTTTACAATCCATAACTTTGAATATCACAATCTTAGGGTATCTCCAGTTTGATAATCAAGATTTTGACTATTTTCTTTTTATTACTTTCTATAGTAAGGCTTTTATGATTAAATGCTAGAAAATTTATTTCATACATTTTATAAAAATCTGTATTATGAAATATATATATTTTTTAAAGTATTTCTGTTAACTAATTGAGCAAATGAACACTCCTTAAGACAACATTTTATAGCATTAATAACCAGTGTTTAACAACTGAGTATTAAAGGTAAATCAATGTAAATAAAATTGGTTTTTAGTGAATCTAAATATATTGCAGACCTTAAGAAATTTTCTGTATTGCTATTGAGCCGGTGTCTTTATCTGAATTATAAAGCTAAGTCAATAACATGTATACCCTTGGTTGATATTAAAACATTTTTTTTAATTAATTGGTTTATGGCACACATTTTAAAAAATCCTGTATTGCTATTGATCAGGGAGAATACCCAATCAAAATAGAGGTAAATTAACATGAATAAAAGTAGCATTTACAATATAATTTTAATTAATCAAACAGTGATATATACTTTAAAAGCACATTGTGCATCAAAACAATGGTCTGAATAATAACTCCATAGCATTAATATAAGCAATATTAATTTAATATTTAACATTTGGTTAATTGAGCATCTGCAAGTACATTATAATAACATAGTGATATTACAATTGTGATATTTATTCAGCAGCAAATCTATATATACCTTTATTATTTCTGCACCATATTCAACAATAATAAATAATTTAGTACATAAAATATCAAATCTGAATAAACTAAACATATCATAAAAGTACATACCTAACCAGTCTGATAAACAACTTTTTCAGATATGATTTCAACATAAATTTTTAAATAATTATATCTCAAAAAAGTGATATTTGAATTTTAAACAAAATAATAAACTTGATAAGAAAATTCAATTTTAAAATTCAAACAATCTTTACATGCATAACAGCTCCTCACAGCCTTTTGCCATCTCAATTACATATATTTTCGAGCATATTCTGTTTGTGGCTATTCCTCTGCAATTCTTAATCTTTAACTCAAGTAGATCTTTTTCTGTGTTGCTTAATTGTGTTTAAGGTCTTCCTTTGTCCTGAGATCCCACCGGATTTTTAAAAGTGGCGATTTTAACAGCATTGCTTTCTGGTTTTCTAAACTGATGACTAAGCTATCTCAACTTATTATTACTTGTGTTATCTGTGGTTGATCTTAGAATCTGTATAAGTTGAAGTTCTATCTAGTTAGCCAACATCCTATCATGCTGGATCAAAGATAGCTGATAGGAATTTTCTTTTAAATTTATTCAAAGTATGTTGAATATCAGCATTTTCACTTATATAGAACAAGACAGGCAACATGAATCATAAATTTTTAATTTAGTTTTTTGACTGATAAAATTTTATCTAAACTGTTTTTGTAGTCTAGAAAAAAACTTTTTAGCCATTTTTATTTTGTTAACTTCTGCTGTGAGCATATATTTTGTTTATTACTATGCAAACATATTTACATTCATTAAATTTTTAAAAGGTGGGACTGTTAATGGGTGGTGGCACACTGTTACTTACAACTGAGATTGGAGATTTCATAAATTTAGTTTTGTCATTGATACCAAGGACCGTGTTTGGCCGAAGTTCCAAGAGCTTGAAAAGCTGTCTTCACTGCTCATTCTCACATTCTAGTAATAGCTGTCATCAGCATAGGCTGATATTTTGTTTGATCTATTTTCTATTGTATCTTTTTGGTCTGATGCATTTCTTCAATGCTGGATTAAAAAGTGAACAGCCAAGGGAATCCCTTTGCTTAGTCCTTTCTCTGTCAAAAATAGTTCCAAACTGAGCTGTAGCATCAAATAATTTATTGCTTTTTGTTATTGTAGGCAGCCTTAAAATATGAATAAAGGAAAAGTTTTAATATTTTAAAAATTTTTCTAAGATATATCCTAAAGTGCAAATAATTTATAATGGATCTTAGTGATCTGATCTCATTGATTGTAGGCAATCAATTCGTCAGTAAATAGGAGAAAACTTGCAAAAGCAAATTGGAGAATATTTAATATGCAGTTTTAGAAAGGTGATGCCTTATAATTACAGCATTCAAGTTGGTTTCTTCTTAAAGACGACTATGGACCCCTCTTCCCATTCAATTGGTAATTTTTACATACTCAAGTTTTTTAATCATCGTTTGATTAATGTCATTTATAAGCTCTGCGAACTGATCTATTTTAGGTTTTTAATAGCCAGTATCTCCTTATCTAAAGATTGTGGGAGATTGTTCTCTTGTTAAACTATATTTGGTTCTCTAGAATTGTTTTGTGTGTTGCAAGTCTTATCTTTTGCTTTAAGTACTATGTTTTCCTGCATATAATTTGTGGATTATATGTTTAAAAAGTTGAATTTCGTTGTGCGTTATACACCTTTGGGGATTATCTGATAAACAAATTTTCTCCATCAGCAAAGTTTGCAATAAACTTTTGAAAGTAATGCTGTTTGTTTTATGAATTAAATATCAGATGGTGTAATGACTCAACGACTCCACTGATTTATTTCAACTTTAATGAGTTTTATCTAATTACAGTCAAGAAGGAATTTAGCTTCTCTTTAAGATATTACAGATGCTATTGGCTATTGTCTTTCGCATTTTGTCATGACCTGAGCTGTTTTGTTCTCAAAATCATCAAGTTCATATTTTGTCTCATGGAAGCAAAATCATATAACAGGGTTTGCACAACTCCTGGAAACTCCTTAAATTCAAAACAAGGGCCCTTGAAACTCTTGGAATTTTGACTTGACTCCTTGAAAATCATGTATTACTCCTGGAATATTTTCTTACCTTGTTGTATTTATTTTTTCTAGAAAATGTTATAATTTTTGAATTGTTTTATTTAAAAATTTTTTAAATAAAATTGTTAGAAAACTTAATTCAGTATTAGTTTTTAATATTGCCACTAGATGGCGGTATGATCAATATTAAATTTTAGCATTCTTAACTGTTGACTTGTATTAATGGTTTCAAGATCTAGTTCAGCTACAAAAATATCATGATAATTCGGTTTAGTAGTATTTAGATTTATGTAAAGTAAAGTAAAGCATTATGTGAAGTAATCACTTAACAAAAATCAATATGTTTCGTAATTAAGATATGTGATTTTAATTGATTCTTTTTCTATTTGCTGCTGTTTTCCATATATTATATAAAATTCTTTGAATATTAATATTTAAATATAAAATTTTTGAGTTAAAGCATACTTTCCAGGTCTCTCTTGATGAAAATTGCATATAATTTAATTGGGATAAATTTGTTTATTAATGAAATAAAGACTGAAATAAATTATTTAATATGCCTGGTGGAAAGTGTCTTTTCAATAACCAGTGGACTCTGGAAAAACCATACAAAGATTGGCTTTTGCATGATTTAAAAAAACACATTTCCTTGTTTTCCAAGAAAGACATTTGTATTTCAAATAAAGGCAAATCGGCAGTTAAATTCCATATGGAAGGGAAAAAGATACTTATTTATTGAACAAACTATATCTGCTAAAAAATCTGCTTATTTAAAAGTTTTTTCATTTCTGCTGATCCTGTTATGTGAACCCAAAACATGCTCTGATATTTTAGATTCATTTGTTTCTTCAAAAGAAGCTTTAAAGGCTGAAATTCTATGGGCCCTTAAAATTTTAAACGATGGATTCAGCTACAGTTCTTGTAACAATATAAATTGCCTTTTTCAAGCAATGTTTCCAGACAGTGCTGTTGCAAAGCAATTCAATTGTGCCGATAAAAATGTGCTCATTTAACAATTTTTGAAATTGCACTTTATTTTCCCAACTTATTGAAAGAAAAAGTTAAGAATGTTTCTAATTATGTGCTTCTCTCTCTTCGATGAAAGCTTAAATAGTCATCTGCAGTAAAACAATTGGACTGCCATCTAAGATTTTGGGATAATGATACAATTAAAACACGATATTACTCATCTGATTTTTTAAAGTTATTCAACTGGAGATATTTTGTTTGAAAAAGTGAATGAGAAGTGCTTAGAATTAGGAACAATTTTATTACTCCAGTTGTCAAAAGATGGCCCAAATGTAAACTGGTCTGTTTAGACTAAAATGGCTGATTTTTTTAAAAAGTTAACATTGTTCAAATATTGTAAAAGCTGGAAGCTGTAGCCTATACATTCTACATAACGCTTACAGCCGTGGATGCTCCTTATTTCCAGAAGTTGAGATAACAGCAAGTGCAGTTTACAGACTATTTAAGTACTCATCTGCTTATAGGGATGACTTTGATAGCCTTGGCCCAGGCATGAAAAATTTCCTTTAAAGTTTTGAAAACATTGATGGTTAGAAAATATAAGTGTTTTCAACAGATTGCTTGAAATGTTACCGTATCTTAAAGCATATGTCATTTGTTCAAAACAAAAAAATTTCCTGATTCTAGTACCAAAACTTTTGGTATTGTGCAGAAGTGTACAAAAGATGTACTTTTTTCTGCTAAATGCAATTTTTTTATATTTATTGCTCAGGAAGTAGGACCTTTTCTGACACTTTATCAAACTGATAAGTCAATGCTGATAAACTATTTATTGCTGGAAATTTTCATGCATTGTTGAAAATTTTGATGCAAAAGTTTTTAAAAGAATCTTTGTTATCTGAATCTCTTGGAAATCTGTAAAAAATCTAAATTACTCATTATTTTATACAATGTATAATCCAATATTATTCAGAATGTTGATTATTTAAATAAAAAATTTTCTTTTATAGCTGTAAATTCATTGAAGGCTTTTGAAATCATTAATAATTTTAACTGAAGTAAAAAATAGTCTCATTAATGTTTGCAATTATTTATTTATATTATTTGCAAAAATGATTGAATAATATTGCCTGTATATAATTATATGCATATTTGGTTAAGAACAATTTTTAAAATAAAAAATTAACGTGAATACTGATACCTCCTTGAAATTTTTGACTCCTTGAAAACTGGAATTTGATTCTTGGAAATTTGTACAAACCCTAAATAAGTTACATTGCAGATTTTAAACCAAAAACTATGGAGAAGGCAAATAAAAAAAATGCTGACAAATGTGTTAATGTAAGGTGAAAAATGAAGCATACGTCATAAAAAACTGTATCCATTGCACAGATTGAAAATATCCATTTCTTTTATTTAATTATTAATGAAGCAAATATATTTTATTTTTAAAACATCTAATCTAGTTTAAAAAGATATTAAAAGCTAAAAATCGAAAAATTTTACTAGCATCTTTTTTAGAATTATTGCTCTTGATTGATCTGGTGTTTTCATCTCGGTTTATTGCAACTTGCGATATATAAACAATTGTAACTTGTACCAAAAAAAAAAAAAAACATACTAGATGTTTTTTGTACAATTTATTATATTTTTAATCATAACTGTGTATTGTGTTATGTGATATTATTAGCAGAATATATATTTGAATATATTTGTCAAAAATTGTCTCAGATTATACACTGCAGCAGGATTATATGGTCCTTTTTTTCTTTTACTCAAAAGAAAGGTCTTGCAGGTAATATGTCTCTGCAGATTATATACAAGAAAATACAGTAAGTCCTAAAAATAGCTTTTTTATACCCTTAATATATACAATTCACAAGTTCTCCATCCTTATTTCTACAGGTAATTGTACTTGGCTTGAATTCTTTTCTCATATTATTATTTTGTAGAACTCCATTATTTTTGGTTGTTCTGGCTTTCCAAGTTTTTTAATTTCTCCTGTAAAGCCTTTTTTCCATATATATATATATATATATATATATATATATATATATATATATATATATATATATATATATATATATATACATATATATATCTCACTCTTTTCAAATTCTTCTACTTTTCCTCATAAATTTTAATGTGATGTTTTTATCATGAATCTAAAAGTCTTATTCTTATCCTCTGTGGCCTTTCTGAAAATGTCAAAGCATTTGTTCCTGGTATGATGCTATAAACCCGAAATAGTTTCACATGCTGATTTAGAAATAATTTTCCTAATGGAATTGTCCAATCAAAATCATAATTTGATTTTGTGTTATGAGACCAATTAAATAATTTGAGTTTTTACTTTTTAAGAATAGTACTAGGATTTTTACGTTTAGCAATTAAGGATTTAAAATTGATATTTTCTTTTGTTACACAATCTAATTTTGGAGATGACAAAAGTATGGTCTTTGTTGACATTCATGTTTTTGTGGCTTCTCCCCTTAATCATGTTGCTGCAAGGTGTAATATCTATAAGTATATACATGGTTTATTTAATTAAAAGTTAAATCATCATGGATCACCAGGTGTACTTATGCATTCTACATTGCAATGCTATATTAGATAAATCTTGCCTTTGATTCAACAGTTCAGAGGCTTGAGTTCCACCTTGGGCTTAAATGCTTATAATGGTTCAGAATATATTTTAAACTGAAGGTTCCTGCATAATTAGCCTCCTATGTAAAAAAATTTAGCAACAAACATACCAAACCAAGCCCCACTGGTTATAAACATTCTCTCCGAGGCAGAAATAAAGTCTGCCCAATTCTATTGATCTCATGGTTTAAACTTTCAGTAGCAATGTGGGATCTGATAATTCTTCTATCAAGATTGCTTTTAAAATTTCTAAGAAACAACTTCATCTTACACAGGGCAGGAATTGTAGCTCTACCAAAAAATTATAAAATAGATCTCTATGCACATCATTAGTGCATGAGCATAAATTTTACTCAGCCTTAAACTTATGGTTTGAAAACCAATCTCAAACTTTAGTTTAAAATTAAACCTACTCCAAATTGGTGGGTTGTCTTGATAGCTATAACATAGTGCAATCTTTTTTGTCCTTAACATCCTATCCCATTCACCTGATTTCCTGGATTGCCAAGACATCTATTTTATAGTTCACGAATACAGTTGTTAACTTATTCAGTGTATCATCTTTAAACAAATAATGAATATTCCATACATCAATTTTTAAGTCGTTTTCCATTCCAAGTCTCTTGTATGGAATATGGCCAATTTTTGCATGTTTTTGAAGTTTCTGAATTGGAAATATTTTACAGTATGAGGTTGTTGGCCCCCCATACCAAATGTGTGACCTGAAGGGCCAGGTGTCTTTTATAAGGCCACTCAGTAGAAAGTTCAAACAGTTTAAAAATTCAAATTTAAAGTTTTAACATACTATACTTATATTCAGCTACAATTTTAAAATATCTTTTCACATTATTATGGTATATAACACACACATATCACGTAAAATTCAAAGGTTATTAAAACTCTAATCAAATTTTGTACACATGAAAACATACCCAGTGAATCATAGATAACTAATGTATTTATTGTTATGCACTGTGGCTTGTTGAAATTAAGCAAATGAAAGAATCCATTCTTGTCTAATATTCTAACAGTTATAGTTTATTTGGTACCCACACCAAGTGGTAGGATTTAGTCAGTAAAATTTTAAAAACAAAGTCTTCTAATTTGTTTTAAAAAATAAAACTGATTGGTTTACATTATAAATATTCTTGTTTTCAAATCATGTAAAGTTAAGACTGGCTCTTTTCTTATGTGTATGCTAGTTATACTACTTAAAATTTATTTTTCTTTGGATTTTTTCCATCTTCAGGAGAGTGTAGCTCTCAGAAATTTATTTCCATTTTTATCAATAAGAACTAAGTTAAAAAAATAAACAATTAAAATAAAGAGTTGGCCACATTACTATGAATAAAATAGTATGTTAAACAGACTGAAGATTTTTTATTTCCCACAATAGCCTGTTTCCAATCATTTATAATGCATATTCTGTTTTTAAATTCCTATTTCATAGTTAAATATTTGACCCATTCTTGATATATTAATTGCTCCAGAATGATTTCCGTTGTTGTATATATCGAGTATTATAACTATTGATAGATAAATTGTTACAGTATTGAAATATAACATGATCAGCAGTCCAGATTTTAAGAAATTGATGCTTTTACTTTTATATTTAGCTATTGATTAAAATGTTTTATACAAAAACTCCATAGTTTTTTTTACTAAGAAATATTAAGTGGGGACTATATATTTACCTATCTTAAAATCCATCAATAATAGTCATAATGTATTAAAAATTAAAAATTGTCATTCCTGCATTTTTTCAGGCAAATTGGAAAATTGTGTTCGATAGAAAAATAACTGCCTAAATTTAAAATTAAAATAATTAGGGATCTTATGTAAATATGAGTAGTTATTTCATATTTGCATGATTACATATATCAGTTATATTAAGAAGTATTTTAGTTTTAATAAAAACTATTATGTTTAATGAACCTGTATTTTGGACATGTATAAAAACATGTATTTTGGAATTTCTTTTATTAATGCCAAAAGACATTAATGTCAATGAATTTGCTTCAAGTGTTATCTAGAGAAGGTAAGAGACCTTTTAATTTTAGGCAATCTGCGAATGAGCATTGTGATATTATTCTTCTATGTTGGTCATTAAATGTTAAAAGTCAAATAATGTTTGTTAGTATGTTAACTGAAAAATATATATTAATTTTGAATAAAATTTTAATCATATTAGCTTATCTTTCATTTGATCTAGTTTTTGATATCTTCAAGGAAAAAATGTTTTTCTTTTATTGGCTGAGGTGCCTACCATTTTAGGAGATCCTGATTTATCTGATTATTTTAATTACTTATTGTGCTTAAATAATTTATTTTATTTGATTACAAAAATTTTATCTGAATTTTAGGTTATTTAAATTATTAAGAATTAAAAAATTCAGCACTTTTATTCAACAATTTTATTCTTTTTATTATTTTTTTCTTACACCTTTGTAAATGAACCTGAGTTGGAGCAAAAAGTATGGTTCATGTTATGTTCTGAATTAAAATAGTTTTTCTGGATTCAAAATAGTTTTTGTAGAACTTCTGTTTAACTTACTGTGCATTTTAAAGATAAATCAGAACTAAAAGTTTTCAAATTGTGTCATTTAAAGAAATTAACAAGATAACTTTTTATAACAGTTGATAAATTTAAGGAAGAATAGTTAATGACAAATTTTACTTATAAATAACCACTTATTTTTCATCAACAAGCATTTTGATGAGAACATTTTCAAAGTTTAATTTAATAAAATGAAAATTTGTGGAGAGGAAAGGATATACACAAATAAGAATATGATCAATATCAATATTTCATAAGTAGTTAAAACTCATGGAATGTGAATTCAAAGTATTTGTATGACAACTTCCGAAGTCTATTCATGTGTGCTAGAAACTTATTACGAAGCTAAAATGGTATTTGATTTTATAGAAGCTGTACAAAATCAAACACCATTATTGGTTATTTTTTTAAATATTTCGTGAAAATGTAGAAAAAAAGTAAAGCTTACTTATTTTAAAGAGCTTTGATAAACTTAACAAATAATATGAAGCTCTACATCTATATTTTGATATATATTTTATTAAATGGTGACAAAGAAGTATTAAAATTTTATTATTTAAGTTATATTATTAAGCATATAAATATTTTTTATATGAATTTTACTTCAAATTAGTCCATAGTTGTACTACAATGTTTCAGATTGAATATAAAACTATTTCAGATTCTTATTATTTTCCTTACAAAAGTTAATTTATCATTTTTGAGATTTTTAGATAAGAATAAATATTTGGTGACAGAAATCTGAATAATATAAATTAAGTTTTAAGTGTAAAAGAAAATATAATTATGAAATGTGATGATTGAACAAATTCAGAAAAGCTCTGATAAATTTAACATTTTATTTGATATTTGATGCATATATCAACTTTTAAGGAAATTCCTTTTCGAAAATAATAAATCTTATCATTTTCGGGTGTTTTTTTTATATCAAAGCAAGACTTGTTATTTTTTACATTGATTGAGCTGGGTTTTTCCTAAAAAAAATCTTATCTACAAATTGTTAATCATACAGTTCCTGGCAATCTTGTTTAGCTGTTGCTGTATTTTCTGTATCAAATATATAAGAAAGTTTTTTAAAGTATATTATAAAATATATCAAGTTTTCACAGAATGTACACATGTAAATATAATTATCCTAATCTGTTTATATATAAAACTGTTCCATTATTATACTTTTAATATATTATAAAATTTTAATGTGATGTGCATTATGCTGATTAATTGGAAATTGTTAGAATGCAAATATCTTTAAGATTACACTCAATTAGTCTAATTTTTTTTTATGCTCATAAAGATCAAAGTGTAACTTGTTTGACATAAAAAATGGTTGCATATTTTTTAAAGTAAAATATTCGCTTTTTCTCTTCAAAAATGTTTTATTGAAATATCAAAAAGAGTGTAGTTTTTAGATTTTCATTGTATTAAATGTCGCAGTTATTATTTGTATTTCAAGTAGTTCCATTTTTGTTACCGTGTGTTTTAAAAGCTTTTAATTTTTTGTCAAATATGTCTGATAGTGAGGACAGTGAGCTAAATGACTATTTTCCTTAATCTTCAGGATCAGAAATGTCAGAATATTGACATTTCATCTGAAGAAGAGTCTGATTTTTTTTCATTATATTCTTTATACTTTAAATTTTTTTTTTCTTTTGTAAAAATTAACAATTGGAATAGAAAATTTGTAGCTTCTTTTCCTTTGATACACTCCATAAATATGCATGACTGTTTGAAAACCAGTGGCACTGGAAAACCAATATTGTAAGTTTTCCTCACCAGTTAAAGGGTTCATTTGATATAAAATACTGATTTATATTTATTAATGATTAAATGTAACATAATTATTTCCTTCCTAATTAAAAGTTTTATTGCGAATGTTTCATGCATTGGTTGTGAAGGATTGGAAGATTATAAAGTTTCATATTTAAATAATTGTTTGTGTGAAGCTAGAATTTATTTAAATTGTTAATTGTTTTTAGTATCAATGACAGAAATATCAATAGAAAAAGTCCATTGCAATATTCTTTGGTATGAAATATTTCATACTTAGGTTTTTTAATTGTGATCAGAAATGAATAATATTTAATAAAATTCAGAAGCTTTTGTGTGTTATCTTTTGCATTCAAAGCTAACATATCAGAATATGATTCTTGTTTTAAAAGAATTACATAATTTAGAAGAATTTATATCATTTGGACTATGTTAGAATTTGAAGTTATTAAAATCGATTTTGATCCTAAAGCTAAAGAATTTTTTTGTTCTTATATACTACTAAATAAGCAAAATTATTTTCATTTATAAAGAGTAATTTGTTTCAGCTATTATTTACTGATCAAGCTTCTATTGAATATGATTTTTCTATGAATGATTTGGTAACAAAATTTAAAAAATCAGTCAACAGTGGCCAGCATGTTATTAATATCATAAAAAAGTAAACTCAGTGGCATGATAGTTCCATGTTGCCAAAGCATTCAGTGCCTATATTTCTTTCCATGATGGAGGGCGGTTCTGGAATGCTAAGCATATATCCCAGTTAGGTGGTCAGTGTAACGCAAAATCCCTATGTTTAGTTTTTAAGCATGCTTAATATTCAAGTTAATCAATCTGCTAAAGGGATGAAAGGCTGAGTAGACCTTGCCCAGCATGAGGACTGAACCTTGGAACTTGTGCCTTGGGATTGTGATGTGTTGCCACAACTCCACTTGGATTGATTGTTATTTTGTAACAAGTAGTGTTAGCAACATAACAATTAGTAAAAATCTACTTAACTCGGCTGCTGGTCCCAGACAAAA
Source organism: Latrodectus hesperus (assembly GCA_037975125.1). NCBI lineage: Eukaryota > Metazoa > Arthropoda > Arachnida > Araneae > Theridiidae > Latrodectus > Latrodectus hesperus. The sequence continues at coordinate 77,971,232 of CM075854.1, forward strand.
GTATCAGTCATATTTATATAAAGGAAAAAATTGAAAAAAGATAATAGTGGAAAAAATAATTTCTTTTTAATCAAATTGGTGAATTTAAGATCAAAAAATAGTGAAATTATATAAATGAACTTGAAAGACCTTATAAATAGTAAAGAGAAGCAAAGGATACTATTTGTATGCATATACTATTTAACAATATTTCTGAAATACCATTCAGATGACATGAGTGGGACTTCACTGTTTTGATCAAACATCACTTGGCCAGTGCAATATCTTACATAAATGCAACAATTTGCTGATCTTTTTTCTTTACATTGCATTATTTGCAATAAATGTCTCTAATAGTAAAGTAAAATTAGATTCCGTAACTAGTTCAAGGATAGATTATATTGCAGTTTTCTTAGCTGAGGAAAATAAAGCAGTTTTTAACTGTTTAGTGTATTGTATGTTGAGAATAGACGTTTCCAATTTGATTTTGAAATAAAATGAAAGAATTAATGACAATGATAAGCTATTAATAGAATTCTGGTATTAAGTCATGCAGTGATTTGTAAGTTTTCGTAAATGATTCTGGTGATTGGGAAAATTTTTTATATCTCTAGTGATGATAAACTGGTTCAAATGATCTAACTCAGATACAGAACTTTTTTGAAATGGATACTAATAATTCTCCTTTATCACTTCCACAATTTCCTTTCATTGTAAATCCTATTACTTATTTTAATCTTGATAAAGTAGGAGAACTTAAGTTTCTTGATATTTTCTTTGATAACTTTGCTTAGATGATTTCTGATACTAATAAATATCTGTTTTGTATTTGAAATTATATCCTATAAGGGTATAATAAAGCAAGAAGAAGCAAACCAAGGGAGGAAAAATAAGATTTGTTTTGCTCTGAGTAGTAACAGGAATTGTTACAAAGTCTCATAGAGTGTTATTGGAATTAAAGATATTCAATACAAATACCAATTTTTTCAAAATTTTTCTTATAGTCGTTTTTACTTCATTTTTAGCTATTAACTTTTTCTAATGCTAAGTTTGAGATTAAACTGCTTTGTAATTAACCATTTGAAATCTAGCTATCCAAAAATTATTGTACCTGAAGAAGATGTAATAATCAATGAAAGTTTTATCTTATTCATTGGATTTTTTCTGTGGGGGACCTCGATCACATCTTTTTCAAAATTCTATTTGAAGCTCTGTTAATTTGTACCAAATTCCAAATCCAAAATAACCTAGCTCCATCTATTAGGGTCTCCCACTTAGGTTATTAAGTCAAAAATGCCCTTTATGGAGCTTAGGTTTAGTTTTGTATATGAATTATCTAAAGTAGTCTATTGAGTAAGGTCAAGGGTATCACATTCGTATACTGTATGATGAGCAGTTTCCTCACTGTTATGGCATTTTCTATATATGGAGTCTTGTTAAAAATGTCCCATGGTATGAAGTTTTCTGAAATAATAATGGCCAGTAATAAATCTAACAATTGCTTGTCTTCTGTCCTGGGCATCTAAGGATTTCAGATGCAACTTTAGTCTATGATTTATAAATTATACTTTCAGTATGTTGTCCTCAAAAACACCTACATGCCTTGGCATCTAGTTCCTGTAACTGGCCCTAGTAATTACTTTATTTAGAAGTGTTTCCTGCATTCAAAACAATTTTAAAATTAATTCGGAAGGAGTTAATAGCCAATAAGGAATAAAAATTTGCCAACTATGTTAGCCTTTGCTTAAATTTACCAAGAGACAGTTGTAGCAAGTACCTTGTCTGAAATACATTGGCATACTTTCCTAGTCCTCTTTAGATTAATTCTTGGTGGTATATCAGATACTCCCAAGTCCTGAGAGATTGTCTTTCTTTAACCAGATAAGATTGTTATTAGGAATAAACATCATGTCTTTCTTTTCTTCCTTAATATGGGAAATAACATCAAATAATCTGTAAAAAACTAGTCTTTTCAGTGATGTCCAAAAGCATCATTAGAATAGGTTCATAAATTTTTGTAGTAAGCAATAGGCTTGTCATACCATTGGTTCTTAAACATCATTGTATAGGCTGTCATTCTATCAGTTATGCAAATGAAGATATCCAGAAGGGTCAGTTCTAAAATAGTCTTCAGTGCTCCAGTTGTTTCAGAGATAGTATTTGTTATATGTAAGCAGACTGAAGTGAATCAAAACTCACAATTCTTTGTTCCACCTTGCATAAATTATGATGGATGTCTTCTGCAATTATCAGACCTGAAACACTATTTTTGGTTGTAAACCCCAGTTTTTATATGGCATTCATATGCATATCATGATGCATTTTTTCTTGATTAATGTTGTAATCAACATGTTTATTCCATGTTAGCTTTCGGTCAAAAAGTTGGCCCAAGTACTTCACTTTAGAGGCCATATTGATTTGGATATTCAAACGTTTTGGGACCAAATAACATTCCATTTTTTTGTGATTAAAAGCAACAAGACTGGTCTTTTGTGGTTCGGCATTCATATACCATTTTATGCTCCTTAATTGACAAGTTATGTTAAAATTTTTGCAAGTAAAGGTTATTACCTTACAGCAGTAACACATAATAACTACATTAGCTCCAGAATTGTTAGATATTATTCTGGGGAGGGCTTTGAAATGCGTAATTATTTGTATTCTGATTTTTATTCCGATTCCATTAAAACAAAATATATTGGTTCAGTTCCAATTTTTGCTTCTCAAAAAAGTTTTCTGTTCTATTCTGAATGAATTATTTTATTTGATGTATATTCTTATTTATAATAAAAATCCCATTCTATTTTAAACAAGAAAAACTTTTCTGATATGGAAAGTAAGATTTGATAATGCTGGTTTAAATAAATGTCTCTATTAAGTTATCACGAGAAATGTTTATAGTTTTGTAACTTATTTTGCAGTGGGATAAGATTTTATAAAAATCACTTAAAGTTAATTCCTCACTTTATAATTTCAAATTGCTTCCATTAAGAATTGAGCAGTGTATTAAAATTTTTATTTCACCCATTTACTGTTTGCAAAAGGATAATTTAAACTATTTTCTGCAAAGGGTCAATTAATGTTTGCATTCCAAAAAAGATTTTAGCATATGTAAAAATGTTTATTGGAATGCCACAGACACTATTAATTTTTGGGTGCAAAGCAAAAGAATAGATCAGATTGAGACTTAAATGCAATTTCCCTTTGTACTTACTCTTCATGAATTAATATTGTTACTAGCCTTTTTATATCTCCTGACCTTTTTACATCTTCTGTTTAATTAGACAGAAACACATATTTCACATTAATCACAATTCCTTTCTTAGGGTGGTGCCTCTCTGTATATTTCCTACTGAGCCATTGCTTTGTCTATCTAAATAGCCTATACAAACTGTAGATCACTTGTTGAGATGCAAAAAATATAACCCAAACTCTACTACTTTATTTCTTTTAAAAAAGCCATCTATACTTCTAGTTCATTCAACTAAGTCAGATCTGCCTTCTACAAGTTTCATGCGAAATTGAAATGGAAAAGTATTAAAGGACACCAAAATATGACACCCAAACACAATGTATATATAATAATTATATGGTTGACATTAAACTAGAAAATTTTGATAAGTTTATTAAAGTAACAAAAATAACTGAAGATATATTAAACTGAAATAAACTGATATTTTCTCAATATAGCTCTGGTTTTTGTTACGACAAAAATGATATTTTTTCGGTTCAGTTCTTTTTCCAAGTAAGCAAATAAATATGGGGTATTCAAACACAGTAAAGACATTTCAAAAAAATTGCTGCGTAAATTTGTGTTTATTGAACAAAAAGTTTGCATAATCAAATGGATGGATAAAAATGTTGAATTCAGTTTGGAAATAGTGCCATCCCTTAATGAAGACATAAAAAAATAAGCTAAAGTAGTTATTGAGTATTTAAGGGAAGTGTTTGTAAAATGTATGTGACTGAATATCTCACTAATTATGTCATAAAAAAGGGTTAAATATTACCAAAGCATTCTTTTATTTTTTGACATCACTGTTGAATATATCTTTTGTGCTAGAACTGGTGAAAAATGCTCTTGGATTTAAAACTTGCCATTTTGATCACTTGATCAAAGGGGATGGGACCGATTGTGATGAAGAACAGATAGACTTTTGCCAAATCCTTTGAGATTGACTAAAACCATAAGTAAGAATATCTTCTAATGAAAGAAAAAGTGGTAAAAGGAAGTCTGAAATCAATGAAATAATAGTTATGTGTTGCTTGTAAAAAATAATTACTGAAGAAATCAAAAAAACAAGATATTTTTTTATCTGGACTGCTTATCTATAGGTTTCAAAATGTATCATACCATAACTGAATTGGAACTATTAAAAAATATATGCTGTTCTAAGATTTATCTCTTCTAAAGTGTTCTTTCTAATACCTTCTTTGGTACAGTTTGTCTTTTTGTACATTACATATAAAATCCAACCCTCAAAAATTTCTTTTAAATGAAAATGATTTATTACTTTAATTAAAATTTTTAAATTAATAAGTATAATGCTTATAATAGTTTTGATTATTAATTTAAAATCTTATTCATGACTACAAAATTGATTATAAAATATGTGCTTATTGTTGGTCACAATATGGCAGCATAATATACTGCTAAGTGGTTAATGCAGATCAGAGTTGATTGGAAAATTAAAGATGTTCTGATTCTTCAAACATACAGAAAGTTTAACTGTAGTTTTGGAAGGAAATAAAAAATCCTATATGATATTTGAAATATTAACCAATGGACTTATGTGAAAATTTGATTTAGCATTTTGTCATGGGAATCTATGACAAGATTTTAAAATGCTCTGTATTCATATTCCAATGCACAACTTGTATACTAGAAAGTTTTTTTATAAACAGTTTTTTTTCATTACATTTCACTAGTATACAACAACTTTATAGTCTAAAAAATTATGAATTTAAAAAGAATTTAATGGAAAAGAAAAGTCCAAGTCTCAATTTCATATTTCAAGTTATCTGTCTAAAAAGAGTTTTAAACCAAAAGCATTAATCTTAATTATAATAATCTCATGTGAAATCTGAAACAATTAAAAATTATTTTTATCAAAGGGGAAGATATTTAGAACAAGGACCTTACAATTCAAATATCAATAACTAAAGAGTTGGAGAAAAAGCTTAATTCCAGATAAACAAAATTTAAGGCTGTTTGAATTTAAGTATGTAATTTATGAGATTTTGATGAGTGTGACATTAAATTTGGGATGGGGCTAAAGCTGCAATTTTAGAAAGCAGATATTCTGAAAATGTGTCAGAGTATTCAAATAGATTTAAAATACTAAGATTAATTTTAAGTATTATTTCGTACAAATGATAATACCTTTCAGTCATAAAATTTTGCTTATAGTGTTTTTTTTTTTTTTTTTGGATCGAAAACATTCATCAATTGATAAAATCACTTAATGAAGATTTGAAATAAAAATAAAGGGTAAAACTTTTTCCCACTTATAGTTTTATTATATTTTTATAAATTTAATATTTAATTAAGGTGTATTCAATTGAGATATGTATTTAAAATTTTTTTGACATAATAAATTTATATCCTTAAGAACGTTATTTTAGACATTCATTGTTTTATTGTCTTTTTTTAGAATTGCTCCTTGAAGAGCATTGTAATGGTATTTTACTATCAAAGAATTTGTTTATACTGTAAAATCCATTTTATTTTTTACAAGTTAGCTAGTGTTTATTAAACTTATCTGAGTTGTTTATATCCTTTTTTGCATTTTTTATTATAGAGAAAAAATATTAATATTGTACTGAAATTTATTATTTTTTAAAAAATTAATTTCACTAAATTTTGTAAAAGCCATCTGTTAATTTTAATTCTGGTGTTAATATCAAATTATTTTTCTCTACCATTGCTTAGTTTCTTTTTCTTCTGTTGGTTAGTATGTAACCAGAAATTTATAAAAGCTGTCAGTATTCCTGGTTTTATCTATATGTGTGATATATGATATCTTTTATTACTATATTAATCATGTATGAAATTAGAATCTGAAACATGCCAATGTTACTATTGAGTGAAACACTCAAAATTTATTTGCAGTTATTAGGTCTACTGGAAAGTTCTGCCTGTTGATTGACGACAATGTTGTTAAAATCAGTTTTGAGCAAGATCTTTTTCTGACAACTTAGGAGATTGCAAAAAGCTTAATTCAGCTCAGCAAACTATTTCAAATTATATTTGGAAGTTAGCATTATGTAGATATATACAGTGGGTGCCATATGAATTAACTCAAAAGAATTTTGATGATCGAGTCATATGTCTATCACTGCTTGTTTAGAACAAAATCAAGTTTTTTTTAACTGGATGATAACTGAGAAGAAAAAGTGTATTACCTATGAAAACATCACATGGAAAAGAGTATATTGTGTTTAAAACCTAGCCCTTCCAACTCTAAAACCAATTTGACTCTGAATAAGAGAATGCTGTGTATATATGGTGGGACATTTTTGAAGACCAATACATTTTATGAGCATTAAAAATTGTTTCAATTCATAAAAACATTGTCTGCAACTAGATAATTTCAAGGATCGGTTAAAAAAAAAAAGGCCTGCAATATTCCAAGAAAATAGGCCGGCAATGTTCCAAGAAAGCCCAAGAAAAAGAGTTCTTCAAAAAATTGCAGAGCTAGGCTAGGAAATTCTGTCCCATATACCATTTTCCACAGATTTTTCAGCCTTCATTTATCACTTGTTTTTGTCCTTGTGAATTTTTTAAATAGCAAAAAATTCAAAAATGGGGTATACAAATTGCTCTCATGCTGACAAGAAGTAATTAATAATAATGGCAAATATAGTATTTTATAATGCTTATTGACATTACAAAAAATTTTTATTTTGTTTTATTCGAAAAAAAAAAGACAAAACTTTCTGGTAAACCTAATATTGTAATGATATACTGGGTTCCATAGTCCTGGTTTTGGTAAATGTAAATTCTCTTTTTTATTGCTATCAAGAATCAAAGTAGGATCTTCATCAAGTCTTGAATAACTTGAAATACTGGTTTGATAAATTGTGTATACATTTTAAATTAAAAACAGTTCCTAAAGATTTTAGCATCTTTTAAACTTGAAAATTTTTAAATGTTTTCTTCAAATTGTTCACTATAAGTTAAGAGATTATTTTGCAATGTCCTCTTCAAAATCAATAACTATCCAATATAAATCTGTCTATGATATATATTACAATTCTCTGTAATAAATTAACACCTAATAAAATGATTGCATAAAATTACGTTTAATAAAGCTTATAAAATGTGACAGTATGATACATAATTTAATATTCAATTGCTGTGATTTAAAATGTCATAGTAAACAAACTTCTTGACTGTTTTCACCAAAAATTTATAAAAACTGGTTTGAAACTAAGTTATTGTTTGAAATATATTTTAATCGTAATTTTTTATATTCTTAAATTTCATAACTAAAATTTATTTGTATAAGTAATTATGACATTGAATTAATATTTTCTTAATATGGAAAATTTAAAATTAATTTTGAATGAACACTTTATTCTGCATTAATCGATTCTCAAATTAACAATTTAACAACCGTTTCATTTACTGAAAAATAAATTTGAGCTCTCCTTGGTTTTGTTTTGACCTCATTTTGGCAGACTGTTTCTAACCTGAAAGTTCAGTAATAAATTTTTAAATTTGAGCAGTGCATTTTGGTACTACTCAAATTCAGAAATTTATACCACATTTTTGCCCATATTTCTTTTTATGACTGATGGCTCTGGGGTGTGAAGCATATGCCCTGATTAGATAGTCAGCCTAATGCAAAACCCCCAGTATTTGGTTCCCATTCCCAAGCATGCTTGGTACTTTGTTTTATTGTCCGACTGAAGAGATGAAAGGCTGGAGGCCCAAGGATCAAACTTCAGACTTGTGCATTGGGAGCATGAAGTACTACCATTATACAACTGGGCTTTATTTAATGTTATATATCTAACTTTATAATCTGAGTGCTGTTATAATTTAATTGTTTGAAACTTTTTTCTTTTCTTTTAGAATATTTTATATTACAGTTACAGTTATATTACAGTATGTTTAAAAATAACTGTAATAAATAAAAGAAAAGATTTTATTAGCATTGTATTATGTTTGTTAACTCTTTAAGATTTTTTATTCAGTACATTTTCGTGTATATTTTGTAGGTCAGGCGAAAATTGAATTTGCAAACATTTGATTCATCTGAAAAGGAAAGTTCCAATGCTGTCCCAAAGCGAAAGTATAAAAAAGGAAATGCTCCTAAAAAAGGTAAATTTATATACTAAAATTGTTGTTTAATTTTAATAATTTTTTTATATTTTTTAAAGTCTAATTGTAAATATTTTGTCCATACAAATTTATTAAAGTTGTGCAGAATAAATACAGGGTGATTATAAAAAAACTTTGCCAACATCTGCACTTCTAGCGTCCATTCTATTTAACCTATCAAGATGATATTTCAAATATAGTTCTTTTGAGATATGCACTCGAGATTCTGTGAATGGCAACACAGTGGCCCTCGCGGTTACAGTTATAGTGACAGAAACTCGAAATTTTCGAATGGCAACATCTACTTTTTACCATCGCAAAATGTTCAGCACATGCGAAAACCCTAAATAGCGTTGAAACAGTACCGATATGTCTAAAAACGGACGTGTTCTGCAAACACAAAAAAAGAGTTCTGAAAACCGGCCAATAAAACACGATCTGGGCGCACGCAATAAATTTGCATGTGACAGAGTCAAGAAACCAATCACAGAACGCCGGTCGCCAGATATTCAGCGTAGGAAACCTATAAAATACCAAGCGGGTATGCGAAGTCGTCATTCGGGAACTCGCACATGCTGACGATATGAGTCTTCCTAGGAAAGTTCGCGGTGAATTGATCAAACTCTATTACCAAAATGGGATGAACGCTGCGGAAGCCTTGCGTGTGTATCGCCGCAATCATCGACAATGACGCGGCCCATGTACTCTGCAAGCTCTGCGTGATTTAGTGCGGAAATTCGAAGATACAGGCTGCACCTGTGACAAACAGCGCTCCGGACGGCCAACTGTTTCTGAGGACGTTGTCATGGAAGTGCACCATACAGTGGCTGCAGGACACACACAGAAACCGCTAGAGGCATAGCGCGCGTGTTGGATATTCCGAACTCAACGGTCCGCAAGCTCTTGCGCTCGGTACTTCACATGTTTCCCTATTGGTTCCAGCGCGTCCAGATGTTGGAGCCGGGTGACCCACAACAACGTCTGGACTTCGCAAATGCATTTTTGTTACGATATGATGCGGATAACGACTGGCCACTTTGCATACTATGGACGGACGAGGCGCATTTCACCTTAAATGGCAGCATTAACACAAAGAATTGTGTGCACTGGGGAGAGACGAATCCTCATGCTGTGGCGCCAGTACCATTATTTGACGCCAAAGTGACTGCGTGGTGCGGCATTACAGCTACATTTGTTCTGGCCCCGTTCTTCTTTGAGGAAACAACCCCGACTGGCCCTGCAACATGTTCTGTAACGGGCCCTCGGTATGCAGCCATGCTGAAAAATTATGTCTTACCGGAGTTGCGTCGGCTGAATGCATTCAATGACATTGTTTGAATGCAAGATGGCACACCTCCACATATAGCGAGGTCAGTTAAAAGGCTCCTGGATCAGCATTTTGGTGACTGCATCATCTCGCGCTATTATCCTTTTCCGTGGCCTGCACGATCCCCAGATCTGACGCCTATGGATTTCTGGTTTTGGGGCTATCTCAAATCCAGAGTTTATCTGTGCAATCCTCAAACATTATTGGACTTAAAGGATTCTATACGGCGTGAGATTGGAAACATCCCTCGTGCCATGTTGCGTGCAGCGACATTGTCCACCGTCTCCCGCATGCAATGCGTAATTGCCTGTGATAGCACTCATGTGGAAAATGTTTGAAATTAATAAAGATTTTTTTCTCTATGTGTTCTCATCATTGAGCAGTGTCTTGTCTCTGTCGTATGCATTATTCCTCCGTGCGCCTTGAAGAACTGTTTGTATGTGTATAACACATCGGTTTTCGGACATATCGGTACCGTTTCAACGCTATTTAGGGTTTTCGCATGTGCTGAACATTTTGCGATGGTAAAAAGTAGGTGTTGCCATTCGAAAATTTCGAGTTTCTGTCACTATAACTGTAACCACGAGTGCCACTGTGTTGCCATTCACAGAATCTCGAGCGCATATCTCAAAAGAACTATATTTGAAGTATCATCTTGATCGGTTAAATAGAATGGACGCTAGAAGTGCAGATGTTGGCAAAGTTTTTTTATAATCACCCTGTATATATATGTAAAAAGAATACAAGCCTTGTTTGTTAGTACTCTCAAAATTGAATTTGAATTCTTTTAGCTATTATGTATAATTCAGTGTATAACATTCAGTACATATATTCAGATTTAAACATACAATTAAAAAAAAGCTTTATAATATTTTATCTCTTTATTATTTTTAGGAATATAGTTAATTTTGATGACTCTGTTTAACTTTATTATCTTGTGCTTTTAACTTATTTAATAATTTTGTGATGGTTCACCATTATCTAAGAGCAGAAATAAAAAGAACAATCCTCAAGGACAGAGGCTTTGTGGTTGAAAACCCAACTTAAAAGGAAACAAATTGTAAAAAAAATAACATCTTTTGGACGTATTTTATAAGTTTAAAATTTAATTATAATAATAATTTTACTATAATAATTATATTATAATAATAATTTTCATTTCTTTTTATTCAAAATATATATACAGGAAATGTTTCCTCTTGATAAATAATTTTTTTTGAAAGTTTTAATTAAATTATTTCAAAGTTTTAAGTAATGAAATGCATTATTTAACTTTCAAATTAATGAAAAATTATGTTAGGGCAAATATTGAAATTTAAAATGAAGATTGATGTAAAAAAAATTACAGAAGTAATAAATGCAGGCACAGAAAGTGTTTTGCCATGTTATTGTATCAGAATCCACTAGAAATATCAGCTCCTAGCTCCTTGAAAAATAAATCCACAATTTGATGCATGTAAAGGATTAACTAAGTGTGTGTGTTTATTTTCATCTTTGGATGAATAATGCTTTTTTTCTTGGTAATTTGGTATCAAGGCTTTTATGAATAAGAAAGTATAAATAAGAAATAAATATGTTCTCAAATGTAATTTAAATTATAACAAAACTGACAACTCCCCTAAAAGACCACATAGAGTTGCAAAAATAAAAGTATTTAGTAGGCTACCTTGAATTAAAATACTCATATCATTATTAAATAATATTTGAAAAGTAAACCAAACTATTGCTTTACAATTTTCCACTTCCCCTGTTTTAAGAATAAAACACCAAAAAAGGAATGTGTGAAGAAACTGAACATGAAGATCTTAAAAATATGTTCTGTTTGTATATAATAAACACAGAGTGCATGGTTGTGTTATACTGAAAACTTTCACCTGTGAATGTTCAAATGAGCACAGACTGTCCCTTATATTTATTCTCCTGCAGTGTATATAGAAACCTCTCAACAGTGGGAAACATTTCTAACCACTGTGTTTTTCTGGAAAAAGTTCAAAATGAAATAAAGTTAATAATTATATTTAATTCATTATACTGTAATAATTATTAAAATACTCATTATTATGAGCTGTTGGCAATAACTTTTGTTTATATATATTTCTGTGTGATTTTATTTCATATAATAGGACTAAAATTGAAGTATATAACTCTGATTATTGGTTTTGAAAATAAATATTTGGTTGAAAATTATTTTGTGTATTTTTATTCAAATGATAGGTTTTTCAGTTAATTATGATTGACTGTTTGAGCTTGTATTAACAGACAGACATTGTCATACCAACATCCTAATTACTTTTTTAAGTGCTGTATTTAAATACTATTCATGTTTCAACTTGTGTTTACATTTTATGTTATTTTTATGTATGGCTAAAAAGAAGTGTATGGCTCATAATGAACTCTGACAAACGTATGATTATGACATTATGTTCTCAAGAGGGGTATTTTCACACACACACACACACTCAAAATGTAGGTTTATAAACACATGATTCCAAATGTAACTATAAATAGGAATAACAAAACTTTCAGGAACACATGTTTATTAATATTATTAAAGTTCCACATCACAATATATAACAATAACAGCACATTACTTATAATTTCACAAAACAGCTACACAAAATAATGGAGCAACGAACAAAACCACTTCAAGATCTTAGTGATCTCAAGTGTCTTTCTGGGAAATTCACTAGTTGCACCTAGCACCATCTACCTTCTTAAACAGGGAAGGTAGCTGTAATTATAACTGCTACAGGTTGAAATTCTAGTTAGATATACCATAGAATTGATATTTTAAGTTTGCTCTGAGACAACTATGAAAATGTTTTGGCTTACATTTCATAATAGGAACCAGGATATAACTGTTTAAGTCACTAATTTCATTTTATATAAAAAAAGACTTGTTATAAAAGAGCATGTACGTAGTTTGTTTTTAATTTGTAAGTTTTATGTTATCTTATCCCATTCTTCTATCTTTATGGTTTTAATTCAGCCACTTTGCACAATTTTATGACTAAATTAAATAACTTATTTCAATAAATATAATTTTTAATATGAAGTAAATTTGAGTACAGATAAAAAATATACATAAGCAAGATATTGACTTTCATTTCCTGCTTTATTATTTTTATCCTTGGAATATAAATTTCTGATTTATTTGCTCAGATTTGCAATTTTAATTTTGTTTTCTGAAGATTTTAATTTCTTATCCTTTATTTAATTTTTTAAATTTTGGCATTTTTAGCACTTAGTATCATTAAAAGAAATTGCAAAATTCTGTAAAAATTGCATTTATTAATCTTTGAGTACTGTCCATTCTTTCAGTATTATTCATAATTAAAAAACACTTCTAATTATATATAGATTAAAAAAATCACATTTATAGGGGGGACCTTATGTTTTATGGTCTTTTCCGTGAACTATTATCTGTATGTGCAGTTGAATTATTAAGCTCTTTGGCTTTTACTTCAACATTTTCTGGATTAATTTTCATCTTGGGCAGAGGTATTTCTTGTATTTTGTGTGTGTGTGTGATACTCAAAAATGTAGTTCCTTATCTCTCTAATTAACCCTGATTTGTAAAGCATGACCATAGGGCAACAAGAAAGCCAAATTGTAGCAAACGTCGAGCAATATTTTACACTTTATCTTTGTAAATGGAAATTTTTATAAATGTTTACTCATTTACCCCCTTTTTTATTTTATAGCTGTATCATTTTTTCCTTTATGCAATATTTAAGTGAATAAGTCTTGCCTATTTGTTTTATTGAACAAATTAATATTAATAATCCATTATTTGAGTGAATCATTAACATTTAATTTTTTTATGCTAATGTTTCATTAAAAATGCAAACATAATTCAAAATAATGATCTTGTTTGATTTTCCTCAAAATCAAACAAGATATAAGAAATTATGTTTGATTTTGAACATGTTTCAAAATCAAACATGATTTCTTTTTTATGATTTCTTGGCATTTAACTTAGTATAAAATGTATGAAAATAAGTGTTAGAATAGAATTGCAAATATGAAACCTTTGAACGAAGACCTAGAGGAAGAGCCCAAAAGAGATGATTAAATGATTTAACTAAAGATCTTACTGCCTCAAAGTAAAAAGCTTGAAAGCAATTAAAACTGAAACGTATAGGTTTAGTGTGACATTGTTCACCAAACCAAGGCCCACCCCAAATTTTAACAGTATGAAAGTAAGACATATATCTACTGACAATACTTCATTTCTGATTAAAATTATTCTATGGAAGAAATACTTACATTTTAAACATTAATTTTTCTCAATTTGAATAAACACCATATCCTGTTAGTATGTTTGAGTTTCAATTAAGAAGTTGCAAGAAACATGGTGAAACTTACATTTGGATGTCTGATTTCTGGCTGGCTTAAAATAAGATCTGTGTTTCATCTTGAAGTTTTGATTACAAGATTAGTATTTAATTTAAAACATGATTAAATCTGACTTGACTCCCTGTAAAATTATTTATGGCTCAGTTAAAAATTAAATGTTATAACATTCCACTCAAGAATTCTTCAGGAAAGAATATTATTTCTATCTTTTTTAAATTATTTTCTATGTGTAATTGTTGGGATCAAAGAAAAAGAATTTTTTACAGCATTGAACCCTTCCATTTTCTACATTACCATGTAATTTTTTTCAAAATAAATAATATTTTTTTTTTTTTTTTTGTTTTTGAAAATGTGTTTTTGTCCATTGCAGCACTTATGCTTATGCTTCCTCTAATACTCTGAGAATAAAATATTGGAATGTGAATGAAAATTACCCAGAATTTACTACTTAATGATGTCTAAACTAAAGAGAAATTTTCAGAGTTCTCTGCCTTGTTCAGTTTATTTTTAATTGATTTATACTTGAGACCTCATTTCATTATACTAAATAGCATTTTGAACAAAGAGGAGTAAATAAATAAGGCTGTTTTATCAAATTATTTTTCTAGGAAAGTTGTTTACACACATTTTCTACTGGAAGGTACAACCCATAAAAGTTGGAAGGCTTGGCTCATTAGTCTTATCTAGTTTTGTACTTTTTAAATATCAAGTTTTTGATACTTCTGTCATAATGCACCATTGAAATTAATCAATAAATGTGTAGTTTTAAAAAGAATAAATTTATTTTTAAATATAAATTAATTCAGTCTTAGCAATTTAATAAATGTTTTATTACATGATCATGTGAGAATATATTTTAAATTTCTTCAAAACTTTTCAGTTTCTAACTATTTATACCTTTTTCTCATATTTCACTCAATAATTCAGTTTTCTTAGTACATGTTCAAGCTTTTTTATATTTTATTTTAATACATTTAATATCATTGTAATGTTGCTTCAGCTGCACACATTTATTTCATTATTACCAAGTTTCTAATTAAACCTGTTTGACAACATTAGTTAGCTTTTCACTTCTGTAAATAAGGATCATTGTTAGAGTAATTCAGTGTCCAGTGTATATAATTTTTATTAAAAGTATATTGCAAATAAATGTAAATTGCACATAATTATTAAATTTGTTGGAGTAAGAAGTATATTTCTATATCAGATATTTCAATCATTAATATTTTGTCAATTGATTTCGGTTTCATTGATTTATTTTTACATACTTGTATGTCATATTAGCTAAAAATTTATTGTAGGTAAAACTGCAAAGGAAAAAGCTCGTTATGATACATCTCTTGGTCAACTTACGAAGAAGTTCCTCAAACTGTTAGCTAATGCATCTGATGGTGTAAGATTATTTATGTATTTTATTACCCATTTGTGTCAGTGAAGAATTTATAAAATCATTAATTAAAGTATTTTATTATTTTGATGAAAACTGATTGAAAAATTTAATCACTTGAAAAATTTTATTGCATTATAAGAATGAGGAATTAGTCCAAAATTCTTTAATTTCTATAAATGCTTGTAATTGCATTTTAAGATATTGAATATAATAATTTTCTAAAAATATTAATACTTAAAGAAATACATATTTTTTTAACACTTTAAGGAATAAACAATTTTCTATCTGTTTGAAAAAATTATATTCCTAAATTTGAGAAAAACCTATGTAATTGTTTTACAGAATAGTATTAAATTTTAATTTATAAATGCTAAAAGGCTAAGTTGGTTTCTGAATGTTTGACATTCTGGCTTTAAGTTTAAATGTTCATAAGTTTGAATACTATCTCATGTGTGAATCTTAGAAATGGTTTGTTCATTTTAAACTGTATGTTCCAAAGAAATCCTCTTTCATGTGTTGAGCATTACAACAGTGCAATGAAGAAACCGAACCAATGTTAATAATATTGTTTGCACAATTATCTAAGCATATCTATTTTAGGCATAATTAATTCTTATTCTTGTTGATCATTATTAATGAACATTTGAAAGATGAATTTTGCTTGTATGAATGTTAATCTGGAGTGAATTTTGTATTTCTGTAATAAATAAAAAAGGAATTTTTGTATGATTTTCCTTTTACTTTATTTATATCTTTCAGATAATCAATTTGAATAATGCATGTGAAGCCTTAGATGTTCCCAAAAGAAGGCTGTATGATATTACTAATGTTCTTGAAGGAGCTGGTTTAATACAAAAGACTGCAAGGAACAGCATTCAATGGATGTAAGAGTGTTTCTTTAACTTTTAACCCTTCTCAGTATATTTTATTGACTTTTATTATAAAATTTTATCCACATTTTCACTGCTTATTGGAATTCAACTACCTGATATTAAAAATTATTTCAAGATTTGAAATGTTTTTGAAGTTAAGAAAGCAAGTATAGATATTTTTTGTTATGATAAAAAAACTTCAATGGGATCCATTTTAAGTTTTTTAGCATATTTTCATCATAACTAGTTTATTTCTGATTAACCTTGATGACTTGTATCAACTTGATGACTGGTAGTAAATACATAAATTTTACAATAGGTTATATAGTGAATTTTGCAATAGGTCATATAATAAATTTTGCAATTCTTTTTCTCCTTAGTATTCTTGTTATATATATACATACATATCATTTAGTTAGTTTCTTTACATAATGATGATAAATTTAGATATAAAAGAAATATGTTAGTAAAAGTCAATTTGAAACAAATTGACTTGTGGTATTGCATGAGTCCTCTAAATTATCGAAAATGATAGTTTAAAAGATATAGCTTAATAATTTATTAGATTTTAACAAAGAAAATTTTCTTAAAAAATATTTTCTGTTAAGCAGAGACTCATAAAAAGAATTAATGTAAAGATTATTAATCAGTAAATGTATAACATGCTCATTATTGCTTATTTCAAATTTAGTTGCCGTTGGTGTAAAACAAGGAACTTAGCAATATGTAAATTCTAGTTTTAGTATAACATACAGTTTTAACTTCAGAAATGTTTGAGAAATGGCAAAGTAATTTTATTGATTTATAAGTAATTTCCAGTTCAGTGCATTTATATCGGTCTACAAAAATTGTTTTTTTCCTATTAATGGGCTTTCTTAATGTATTTTCTGATCAAGATGTTGCGTAAAATTATAACAAAATTTTTAAGCTTTTGATAATTTTGTACATTTCAGGTGAAATGAGAAAAATTAACTATATGTATTTGCATTTTAAGTATTTACTTCTCTTGAATTCTTCAAATTTATTTCCTTTCACTTTTCAGTTTGGAGAAGATTATATGAGGTAATAAATTAAGTTCCGCACTTGTTAACTAAATGTATAAAATGTGTTCAAATGCCTTTCATAATTGTTAGCATTATGTAGTTAGGTCTGAAACGTACTTTGATGGTCATTATTAAAAGAATTTTTATATTTTGTCTAATTTCTTATAAAGAACGGAATGGTATGTAAAATTTCTGTTTTAAAACAATGTTTATTTTATGTGTTAATCATAGGTTATGTGTGGGTTTTTTAAGGATTCATAGAAAAATCTTGTTTTTGTCTGCATTTTGTTTGTTTGTACAACTTAGTAAATTTTGTGATTTTCTTTTGCAGTAATCATTTGAATTCAAATAAAAATATGCAACCAAAATCATTTTGAGAACAGAATAAGGTAATTAATCGTGGGGAGACTAATGAGGCCAATTTTAGGTCCAGATTTGTAGAGTAATGATAATATAATTCTCAACATCATTTTCAACTTATTGAAATTACCAAATCTCAGATACTAGACCCAGATTTGATTTTGGTGGATGATTGTGCAGACACATAGATCTCATTTGATGATGAATTGTCAAGTTGGAAATAGTTTATTATATGGGTTGCTTATTGAAATCTGACTGTGCAGTGGTCCAGCGCTAGGGAAAAGAGAAGGGCTACTTTATCGCTTTGGGGTGTTGAATTCTGCCTTGACCCCAGAGAGGGGAAGAATGTGATATCATTGGGCATCAACTGACTGGCATTCTCTATGCTAGCTTGTGTTTTGATCACTACTTTCTCGTTCATTTTACCTAGTTCTATGTTAATATTTTAATCTTAAGAAAGTATTTTTTAAAAAGAAAAACCTGACATCATATGCTGTTGCTATGTATTCAAATATGTATCAAAATTGAAATGGAAAACGCATCCCTAATTTCAATAAAAAATCAAATGCTTTTGAAGGAATGGGTGCAAAGATGTCTTAATATATTTTAGAATCTTATATAAGATATTGAATAAAGATGTTTGAATAAAAATATGTCTTAAACTGAAGCCCCAACTTCTAACTATTAAAGGATTATTAAACATAAAAAGTTGCACCTGCAAAGACTCTATTTTTAGAAACTACTGCTAAAGCTAATGCATTTCACTGGAAATACTGAAGTGGATGCATTCTTTTCATTGATAGATAATTTATTTGATATGATTAATTCTGTACTAATACCCCCAGTAACTAGTCTATCAAGGTGGAAATTTTCAATTAATGTCTATTTGAGAAAAATCAGATAAATAGACTTAACTCCAGATGTGAGATGCATAATTTTCCTTCTAAAGTAATTATTTGTTTAAAAAACACATTGCTTGCAAATAAATTACCTAATTTGTTGCTGTAAGTAAACACTATTATCTTTGGAAAATGAATTTACCTTTTGCAATTCAAATTGTGATATATCTCTATTTGAAAAACTTTGATTTATATATCAGGTTATATTGCTTATAAAGTTAAAGATAAGTCACTTGGAAATATATCAAGAAATGTAGTCAACCATTTCAAGTGGATTATTTAAGTTGCTGCTGGGGGATTACTATTTCAACATAACCATAGACGGAAACAATAAAACAAATGGACATAATTTTTCGTAAATTTCCTGGTGGCACATTTTTTAAATGGAAAAATATCATTGCAACATTAATAAACGAAATAGAATCTTCTTTTCCTAGTGTAAATCGGAAGGCAGTTAAGCTTTTTGGCTTGAAAACAATCATGGGAATTGAGCATTTGAATAGAAATGCAGCTATTGTGTCTCATAATAAAGCTCAACAGAAGAACAAGAATTTGTTCAATAGCCAAAAATCAAGACAAATTGAAGCTTATAAGTAAATTTATTTTTATATTGGTTGCATTATTCTAAGTTAATTTGAACATTAATAATAATTTTTGTGGCTTTATTAAATAATAATTGCAAATTTACTTAATATTTGAGAGGCATTTGTATTTTTTTCACTCTGACTTAAAAAAAATAATTAAACTTAAAAGTAAAAAATAAATGTTTTGCTTAAATACTCCAAGCACTTTTATCTTCTTCGATGTCTGACTATGTCATAAACTCCTATTTCTGGTGTCAGTTATGGGGAACATTTGTGCCAGCCCTTTTCCTAGCTCTAGCAGTGATCAACCTTTATACATTTTATTATCCACTGCTAGGAACTACAACTTGTAACCACTCTCTAAGATGCATTTTTGGCTTGTAAATAATATTGAATCTATGGGACCATGCTACATGTGGCTTGCCTTCTTTAGGTGAGTACAAGTGTACCAATTCTCTGGTGTATCAAGGGATCTTAACTCTATTTCTATTTATCTCTGTTTTCTAATTTTTTCCTAACTCTCCATCCCTTGATGACTGTGAAGGAGCTCTCCATGTGAAGCTATAGCCCCTCTGTTTGCTTCATGCTTCTCATGGACATTCCAAATTTAGTGTTTGCTGTGTGTGACAACTCTTTGTACAGATAGTATATTGTGGTTCTCAGTGCATCAATCGGCTTACCCAGCTACACTTGTGGCTAGTCTGCCTTTGATCAAGCGAAGGGGTCACATCCTTTGCTTGACCTTAAGAGTGATCACTTTCTGGGGGTGAATCTTAGTGTATAGGTATTGGCTATCTTCATGGTAAGTGTAGATACTGGAAATTTTCAGAGGCAATGACTGCCATCTCTTGTAAGGGTTCCATGGTGGTCTGTACCATTAATCCTGAACCTTTATAAATATTCTATGGGTTCTATTTCTTTTGTCAATGAAGCCAATTTTACTCGTTATATGTTGATAAGCACTTTTCATTCAGTGTTGCCTTTTCTAGTACAAAAACTTCTCACATCATTTTGGTAACATACAAAATGTTAAAAAAATATGACGTAGAGATCTTCTTCAAGTTGATTTGAAACAAGCTTTAGTAATCAGTATTTAAAATATTTTGGAAGAACTTTTTGATCAAGGAATTTGTGTTGCACAATTTGTGAACATTCAACATTACAGTAGACTTATTTCCACACAACACATTGTTTTAAATTTTTAGATAACATTATTACCAAAATACATGAAAGCTGGTTATATAAATTGTAAATTCCTATCTATGTTCTTAATCCTCTTAGATGTTTTAAATATCAAATGTGGTTATACTCAATGGCCATGTTGATTTTATGTGTGAAAAATATTTACAATCTGGTCATGAAACTGGTTCAAATGGATTTTCAAATGTTGTGATTGTTTTGATTCACATACTGCGTTTTCCAAATCTTGAAAAAGATCCTTGTAAAAGAATTAATAGGAAAAATAACAATCCTAGAAAAAGAACTAATTGCATTCAAGATAAAACAGAATATTAATTTCTCAGAGGCAAGGCAAAAAGTTAAAAACAAGACCAAAAGTTGGCATCTTTTCTATTTTACAAACAGAACTTAAAATTAACCATGGAAAAAATAGTGTACCAGAATTCACTCCTTTTAACTTTGTCATTTAAGTTCATTTTTCTCAATTGGATTTACTCCAAAGGCTCATAAAATAATTTAGTAACTTCTTGTAGATATGGTGAGTTAAATAATTCGACCCATTGACATAATTTCTTCACATAAATAAATCATGAAGACAAAAAAATTATATTTTTGCTGTAACTTCCATATGTGTGCATTCAACTTAAAATGTTGCATCCAGAATAAAATTACCAACACGTAATTAAAATTCCAAGAAAATCCCAGTATGAATATATTTGTTTTAATTAATGTATTAGCAAAGGCAACACTGAATCGAAATGTAAACATCATAGGTAGATAGAAAATGAGCAAAATATAATTTACCAAATTAAAGTAAATAAAAACTAAAGTGAATGAGATTGGATCTCTGTTGATGAATAAAGTATCAGCCCTAGGCGTTAAATAAATTAGAGTATGTAAAGCAGGCGCAAGAGCAAGTAGATTTTGATGTTTCGTCTTAATAACAGTCATAGTTTAAAATGTAGTCACACTAATAAGTTTAGGAAAAAGCCAATAAATTCTTCAATGCATTTGCATGAAGATTGGGGTATTCTGTTGCAGTCTGTATCCAGAACTGATATATATATATATATATATATATATATATATATATATATATATATATATATATACTGAATTGAACCATGATTTAAGTCCTAGATCTAATGATAGTTTAATAAGTTCTGTTTCCTTGACTGTAGTAAGATTCTTATTGTAATTATCAATAAATGAATTCATTATCTTTAGATTACCTGAACGCACATCCTTGTCTGGGAGATAATACTAGCCAAAAACCTTATAAAACTCTTTTAAATGCTCCAAAATGATGCTGTTAACACTCTTCTGATCCATGTCGTTAGCACTAATATAATCAAAGAAAGAAGAAAACATATCAAAAGTGTTTTCTTCTGCACATTTGTACCAGAGTTTCCATTTCTTCTTGAAATCATCAATTTTATTGTAGAAGTTGAAAACAGTATTATTTTTAACTTAAAGGCTTAAATTTAGTTCCTTTATCAGTGAAAATCTGTCTGACAAGTATGAAATCAAGGCTACCCATTAGTAATTCATTACAACTCATCAGTTTTTCTCTTAATATCTATGATTGCATAGTCAGTATATTGAACATAGTAATCTGGCACTATTTGAGACATCAATTGACTTATCCATTTGGACTGCAAAAAATTTTGATTTATGAATAATGAATATCTTACAGTAGTTGACTTTCTATGTTGTATGATAATTCACATATTCTTTGTCCAATAGTAACATTGGACTGAGGCAGAGTTTTCATTTTATCTGCAGCAGATTGACCTAATACTTTACAGTACACTTCTATCAAACAAAGTTTGACAAGTTCTTCAGCAACTGAGTATGGTTTTTTAAATTTTTCAATAAGCAGAGCAAATAAATCCGATAGTTTTAAAAGCGATTTATCAGTTGAGAAACATTTTTTTAAAAGCAACCTTTAAAACTTACAATTTACATCTCCAAACTTTTTCTCTGTAAAAAATCCAGATGTTTGCTTTCCAGGTATAGTGCTTCCATAGGAAAAAATATCACTACAAACAACACAGTCATGTTTTGGACAATTTTCTTTTTTCTGATTGTGGCCAAAGGACACAACCATATTTTAAATTATCTGCAATGTAGTGCCTTTAAAAGCTTTTTCTTTTTTTGGCAGATTGTAACTATATTCCCTTTCATCTGTATAAATGATGTACTTGGTTTTGGAAATTCCTTTCTTTGCACAAAATATAATAAATGTGCTTTTCATCTCATTACTTATCCTAGTTATTGATTTTTAATCTACTTAAAGTTACAGAAATAGTAGTTATAGCCCAGTGTAAAATTCAGAAGTTATTTAAAAACTTTTGCTGGTTAATAATTTTCAGTTGTTCAAGTGTGCATAAGAATGTAAGCAAGATAAAAAAGCGAAGCCTAACCTAAGTCTCCTAAAACACTATGATAGATGTTCACTAGTCATGTAATTAGCATTACTTAAGCAGACAGGGGCACACTAACTGGTGTACTAAGTGTATGGCATGGCAATTTATGGAAGGTGATTCGGTAGATAATTGCCAATTTGTTATATCTTTCATCATTGATCACATTATTTTCTAAACTAGTAAACTATTGTTATTGTAATGTAGGTGCTGTTTTAATATCGGTTGTTGGCTGATGACACTTTGGATTTTAGACAAATAGCTCGATATTTTGTGGACCAGCTAATATTCCTTGCAGACTAGTGGTTGAAAAACATTGATCTGAATCCAGTACTATACCTTCAACTACCAACAGCACAAAAGACATCAACTTTTAATAAATCTAAGACTAATGATTTAAAAATTAAAAACCTAAATCTCATGACAAAAACTTGACAAAAACTCCATAAAACAATTGATACATCCTTTTTTGAATCAGGTATGGAAACGAACTTCTCTACTTTTCAGATTGCTTCAAAAGGTTGGGAGGAAAAAGACAGTAAATCACTTAACAAAAGCTGTTCTGGATGACATTAATGTCATGGAACTAATTGTCAAGAGTCTTGCAGCAAAATTTGATGAATAAAAGACTTGATCCAAGAACTGCATCTGATTTGCATGCACTGCAAGGAATTTATTTGAAAGTTGGTGATGTATTAAAATTTAAACTCTTATTAGAAAAGATAATGAAAATGGATCCAATCAAACATTTGTAGGTATTAACTCAAATGGTTTTACATGATGTTCCCTCTACATACAAATTTACAGGCACTGTCAATAAGAATTATGTCATCTAATTTAATTACCATTTGTATTCTATTCTTGTCACCAAATACTAGACCAAATACTCTTGTACTAGTTTATCAAGGTCTGTCATCTATAGATGACAGACCTTGATAAACTAGTACAAGAGCTACCTGTTCCTTGTTTCATTATTGGAGATTTTAACAGTTTTACTCCACTGTGAGGCAGTAAGAATGTCATTGTGAGTCCTCAAGGATGACAAATTGAGGAATTCATTCATGCTCACAATCTTTGTCTGCTTAATAATGGCGAAGAAATCTTTCATCAACTAAACAGAACTTTCCACTCATTAGACCTTGGACTGTACTCACCTTCTCTTGCTCCTTACTTTAAACTTAGGGTTGGGGTTGCCTCACATGTTAACTACCATTTCTCACATTTTCTGGGTCATGTGAAATTTGAATCGTAACGGTATTTAACATCCACCTTGCTATTTGTTTCACAAAGCTAATTCGACAAATTTCAGATTACAAGCAATAATTACTACGGATATTGTGAAGTTTGAAAATCTTAATGAAGTAGTCAATTTGATTTTTTAAAAAATCTATTATTGCAGCCCAAATTGGGGCTAAACTTCCTGAAAAATTGGAAACAATGGTGGAATCAACATTGCAGTGATACTCATTGTAATAAATGGAATGCTTCTGATTGCCTCCAGCTTTGACTAATCAAATAGCTTTTCAAAGAGCTAAATGTATTGCAGGCTGGGCAATATAAAGTAAATGAGAGCATTAGATTAAATGTGTATCCAGTATAAACTCTTCTAATTCAGCAAAAGATATTTGGGGTAGCATTTGAAGGACATGCAATATATATCTAGAAAAACAAATCTCCTGTTTGTGGAAAAATGTCCAGAAAATCTAAAAAACTTCTGAAATGGTAATCATTCTTTCTGAAGTATTTGCCTATATTTGCTCAGCAAATAATTATACTGAACGTTTTCTTGCTCGTAAAAATCTTACTGAACACATTAATTTATGATTATGTGATGTAGCATCTATTTTACAACACTGATCTAACAGTTATTGAATTACGTTCAGCATTATCCATTGTGAAACACACCTCTCCTGGTCCTGATTGAATAACTTGCTGTATGCTTCAACATCTTTCTGAAAATTCTCTTCAAACTACTCTATCCATATTTATTTGCCTTAGGAAAGAACACCTTTCCAGATAGTTGGAAACATGCTATTATAATCCTTATACCAAAGCTGGGTCACAATCCTCAAAGTTACCAACCACTAGCCCTGACTTGCTGCCTGTGTATCCCACGAACTGTGCAAAAATCTTTAGTTTGACAATTTACAAGTTTATTGTGTTAGAAATATCAATCTGGTTGAGAGACAGCTATAAAATATATTGTCGAGTGGTCAAACACATGTGGATTTATCATTTCTACACGAAAAAGAATTGGTATGTACTTCTGCAAATGACCTTTTCATTGTGATGCCAAATTAGTTCTGAATGCTTCTCCTATTCAATTTCAACATAAATATAAATTTTTTGACTTAATATTTGATAAACGTTTTACTTTCTTTTCTCACATTGTCATCTTCCAGAAATGGTTTCCTGTATCTTTAAATACTTTGAGAACTAATCATCTTAATGAGCAGACCATTTATTTTTGCTTCATGTCCACTGAAGTATCATCCAATCTGTGATAGGCTGTAGAAGTGTTGTATATAGTTTTGCTTGACCCTCTTATTTGAAGCGCTTTAATTATATTTATAATCAGGCTTTGATGTTATGATTGGAAGTCTTCCAAACATCATCCATTCTTAGTTTATCTGCGGAAGCTTTTGAACCATCATGTGGTTGAGAGAAAGTCTTTTTTATTACTTTTAGATCCCTAAACATTAATTATGTGAGAAATTATTAAGCAGCCATAATTTCATTTTCAAATCTCATCCATCATGTTTTCCTCATTTTAGAATATGAATACAAAACTTTCAGATGCTTATGTTGATGTAGAGATA
Organism: Latrodectus hesperus; assembly: GCA_037975125.1. NCBI lineage: Eukaryota > Metazoa > Arthropoda > Arachnida > Araneae > Theridiidae > Latrodectus > Latrodectus hesperus. The sequence goes on from CM075854.1 coordinate 77,996,798, forward strand.
TTTACACTAATTCCTTTTTCAATCATCTTCTGCAGGTAGATGACAATGTGTCTTACATTAACCCTTTTGGGAATTTTAATAAGATAGACTTTTGACAGTTCGATTTTAAAATCCTTTTTAATCAATAGCAACAATTTTACCAATCATATGAACCAGTTTTTACAGGTGGTTTGGAATCTCAAAATTATGCAGGATGTGCATTTCTCAGGGTTCATACAACTCTTAAAAACCTAGAATATGGATGTGAAATTGTATAGCTTTAAAATAGTTTGATAGTAAATAGAAGAAAAATTACTTTTATTAAATAATAATTGGGGAAAAAAGTCATCTGGAAACTATATCTAATATTTGTTTTATGTCAGTATATGTATATTTGAAAATACACATCTTGAATTGTTCAATAAATTCATAGTTAGGAATCTATTGAATATGCTTATAGAAGCTTTAAATTACTTGTTATTTTATACAATGTATAATAAGGTAATATAAAGAATATTGATTATTAAAATAAAAATTTTCTGTTATAGCAGTTAATTCACTGAAGGCTTTTGAAGTAATAAATAAAAAATATTCTCATTAATTTTTGCAATAATTTATTTCTATTGTTTACAAATATAATTAAAAAATGTTGCTTATTTATAATTATATGCATATTTGGTTAAGAATTTTTTTTTAAAGAAATAAAAGATATTATTTAACATGAATGTCTATACCTTCTGGAAATATTTAATTTGACTCCTGAAAAACTCCTGGAATTTTATTGTTGGACATAGACATAATCTTAGCTTCCTATGGCCCTCAGTCACAAAAGCAGATATGGGCTACTGTGCCACTGAGTTTAGTTAATGGATCCATTGTTAAATTCCTTGTGTTTTTTAATAAGGACACCAATTATTTCTGACTTATGTTTTGAATGTGACAGTCAGATATTTGAGATTACAGTTGACTGTGATCTTGTGTTTTTTTAGTAGGTCCCGATTTAATTAGCCCTCGTGTGCAAAAAATGACCGTTGAGCGACAAACAAACCTTGTGTTTTTTTATGAAATTCTGTTAACCATCTAAATACAGTGATATAAGATGGATTTGCATTTACGAAAGCAAATTTATGTATTTAAACTTATTTTTCATTTTTTAACAAGAACAGTTATATTTGTCTATAATAAAGTTTGGATAGTTCTAGGTAAATATTTTTTGCTTTAACTTTTTATTTCGATTTGTCTTTTTCTTCTGAAAAATAAAACTATTGTTCTTCAAGAACCTTACTTATTCTGTTTTTATTCGTGTTTTGTAAGGGATGAGGCATAAGTTAGAGCAAAATAATTGATGTATGGTGATGAAAATAAGTGAGAATGAAGGACTTAATAAATCATGAGAGAAGAAAGAATTTTGACTTTTTTAACTCCAGGTTTTGAAGTGCTTTAATTTTGGGATTCCAGAATATAATATCAATCATAGAAGATATAACAAGGTATATCAAATGTTTAAAGAGATAGTTTCACTGAAATATGCACATTCTATTGAGTTGAGACTAAAGTTCCTTGCAACCCTCATAACTTCAGAATGGCTACTATTATAGTCATAAAAGCAGTTTATATATAGTACTACTGAATAAAACCATCTAGGATAACACTCATTGGAATTGGTTAAAATATAATTAGCATTCCTTTGAATACCAAATAATACGGAGAAAAAGGGATTTGCTAAGTTGTAGAGTATCATTGATTTAGTACAAAAAAAAAAAAAAAAAAAAAACATCTTGCGGCTATTAATGCAAGGATCAGAATGGTTGGAACATACATTTTTTCCGTGCTTTCCTAACCTGTGATATGATAGATTAATCTAAAAAAAACTAGCTATAACAATATATTTTTTGAGGTGCTCAAAAGTTATTTTAGTAGACACTGTGTATATATGACACTTACAAAATTTTCTCAGTTAAACCAAATAACACAAGGAATAGAGTTAGACCTCAATTCCAATATATAGATGCAGAGGGTAATATTATTTAGTGATCAAAACTACTTATTAGGTGATTTTTTTACTAAAAGTCACACTGTCTGGACATGTCTAATTCAGAAGGCCTTGCTTTTCCTTGACTGTTGAACTTAAATGATTTTGATGTGTGTTATGACATCATTACTTTATTGTCCTACATGTTTTTCTATATTTTTACTGTTCATCTTTGCAGCTGTTGTGTGTAAAATTGAATTATATTTATCTATAATCCTATATATCTAATTTTACAGGGGAAGAGCATCATCTGTTAGGAAGTATGAACTGGAGAAAGAAATAGACGATTTGGAAGCCAAGGAAAATAAATTAGATGAATTGATTCATCAGATGAAACAAGAAGTTAAATCTGTCAATGAAAAATATAGAGAATATCCTTTTTTTCTTAAATTTTAAACTGTAACAGAGTAAAAAATAGTGCATATCAGATATAGTTAGTGTATACGACTTTGCACAGTTGATATTTATTTTGCCTGATTATAATTTTGTACCATATAAATCTTATTTAGTTTCATCAGGGTTCATATTGCTCCTGGAAACTGGAATTTCTGGAATATTAATATTTTTTGCTACGACCTAAGAAACTCTTGGAATATTGAGTCTTGTCCTGTAAAATACTGAATAACTCCTGGAAAAATTTCTTTGAGCTGCCAGCTGAACAGTTAACATTCTTGCCTTCAGTTTAATAGTTTATGGGTTTGAATCCCATGTTGAGTTCTATGTTTGTTTTGCAATCTATTTAAACTGTAGGTCCTTATCTAATAATTAAAGCCCTCTTGTGCAAAAAAGTAAGTGTTGAGTGACAAACAAACAAAGCCAGGAAAATTTTAATTTCTTTCAATATTTTTTATTAAAAAATATTAATTTCCTGAGTTTTTTTCTGTCTGGAAAAATAGAATAAACTATTTTAATTTATATTATATCTATTTCATTTAAGTCAAATTTACTTTATTTATGTAAACTTGACTTAGAGTGAGAGGGTAAGTATTTTTCAAGTAAATCATTTTTAATTGCAAGGAAATTAATGGAAGATTGCTTTTTCAATATTGTGTTCTGTAGTATACAAAACTTTTCAAATTTAAAATAACAAAATATTTGAATAAAATATAGAAGCTTTTTTTTAAATTATTTTGTGTATCTAAAATTAACAGAAGAATGTGACAGTGCTCTTTAATAAAATTTCACTGCATTGTAGAAAAGTTTAAGTGATTAGAGCTATTTTTACTGTAATAAAATTATATTACAGGCCATTTGATTCTATTAAAAGTTGAGTAAATTATCTTCCTATCAAATTGAGAAAAGTCCTCGGAATCTTAATTTACTATCAAATCAACAAAATTGTTACTTATAGTTAATACTTTGCTTACTTTTACCATCCACTCATTCCTGTTGAATACAGGTTTTCTGTGAACAGTAAAATTAATCAATCTTGACTTATTATATCATTATAGATCACATGTGAAACATAGCTAGTGTTAGTAATACACAAGGAACAATTATCAATATATCAGTGACTATGATATGGGTTACATAAATAGCAAGGTTGAGACATTAATGCTTCCTGATTATCTATTTTTAGATCAATGATGATTTTGTAATTATTTGCATAAACATCTTTAATACTATCCCACAAAAAAATGAGTCAAAAATTGAGATTTGGAAAATAATTTAATTACATATAAAAGATCTCAATGCTATTGGCGATCTAAAGCCAGAATGTGATCCGCAATGACCTTTTCCAATATTTCATATTCGTTAATGGCCCAATGGAGTCATTCTCTATCTTCCATGAATGCCATTACTTCAGAATATGAATTATTTCAGATGATAAGGATGGCTCCTTTAATTTTTATTTTAAATTTAGAGATAACAATCAGCAGCTACTGTGTTCATGATTAACTAATACACAGATCATTGTGTGCATTAAGCAGTTGCTATTTGGGTTAGAGGAACTTCTCACTTGCATAATGAAAACTTTTAGCTTTCAAATGTAACAGTATTTTTATTGATATATTCATTCAAATAAAAGTGGGATTTTTCTCTTAATTAAACATTATTTACATTAAATTGTTTTTCAATCACACTCATAATGGCTGTGGTGGTTTGAAGCAAACATTAGAAATAGCAATGCAGTTCATCGGATAAGGAATTTTGTGAGGAACAAGCTGTAATTGTTGAACAAAAATTTGTCATACTGTCTTTGACCTGTGTTGCAGCTTATTTTCATTAAAAAAAAAAATCTAAAAGAGAGCATGCTCAAAAAAAAATTCCCACAATGCCTTTCAATCAATTATTAAGTTTTAATGGAATCATAAAGTTCAGTAGTTATTTAGTTTTTCTATATTCACTGCTGGCCACCCAAAATGCAATACATTGAAGAAATGTGAAAAATTTACATGTGTATTGTGACGATGAAATATGCAAATCATTATCTTTGGTGCGTTTATCAACATCATTGGTATATGTGTTGCCAGCTGAAAGCACTATTTAAAAAAATGGTTATTTGAACTTTGTCAACTGATTTTTCCACCTTTTCTCTGCATTAGCCTTTAATTATGTTTTTGTAAAAGATATTTGTGATTGTTTTGAACAAAACCAAACAACTTATGGTTGGTTGGTTGGGTTTAATGGCGCAAGGTCCAGATAAGGACAAGCTGCGCCACCAAACAACTTATGCAGATCTGTATTTTCTGGTTCCAGTAAGGAATGGTGGGCTCATGTGCCAATTGTATCCATCTTGTTGCAGCACATCATGTGATAAAAGCCATAGTGTGTGCATGCCAGTGATGGATACCAAAGAGTCTGCTCTTACAATTTGGCATCATTTGCAGCTTAATGTAATGTCTACAAGTGGCCTATTACTTCATTTACCCTTGACTCAAAATTACTAGTATTTGCATTGCCAGTAGTGCAATGAACAACAAAATAGAAAAACTACTTAGATAAGAACTTGTCTTTACTGAGGAATCCCTCTTTTGCCTGAAACACCCTGGTTAGAGACTTCTAGGGTGTTTCATTATACCTCACACTAAACCTGCATCTGAGATTGTGGTCAGAGATTATATTGTATTTCATCCCTCATCTCTAGTACACATCTTCAACACACTAAACAGATAGTACTACTCTGAGCTGTTGTAGTCCCTTTTCCCCCCATAACTTTAGTGCTTGTCGTCAGCTATATTCCTACAGAATAATGCTCACATAGCACACTGTTCATAAGTTCTACTGAACCCATCAAATTGAAATGTTTGCATAGTCTGTTTTTCCTCTTTATTGTCAATCAAAAACCTGTATCATGCTTGCATAGTAACTGACTGAATACACCATCTGCTGCTAAATCCACTTCATTTTCGCCATTGAATGGAAGACACATGGATCCAAGAATACTTTTAAAGCCTTTTCGTTTCTATGCTGAGGCATGTGGCAGAAGTTATATCCAACAATGGGGAATACAATAATTAATTTTGTCAGCATCTAAACTTCATAAGAGTAATATCAATCAGTTGATGTGTGTGTAATGTATTATCTGACATTTTGCTGTGATATCTTTAGTCCTTGGTGTTGCATTTTGGGTGGCCAGCAATGTAGTTCAATACTTTTTCGCTTTGTAAGAAGACCTACTGAATTCTCATGCTAATATTTTGAAAAAATACCAGGTACATTACAAAAGAAATGGAAAAACAAGTGGTTAATAATAGTGAAACAATTAAGTTTTGCTTAATGAAATTGAACTCAAAATCAAAATGTAACTTTTTGAAGATTATGTAAATGATCTTGTAAAATCTATGAAGAAAAAGCTAAAAAAATGCATTAAAAATCATAAAATTAAAAACATTAGTAATTTTGGAGAAGTAAGTAGGAGGAACTAAAAGAGTAAGCTTTTGAGTTTATAAATAATTTTCTATACTTGATATTTATTAAATTAAATAAATAGAGAAGCCTTGCATATGTAATGATTGAGTTGCTTAACACGGTTTTGAAAATAAGTGGAAGAGAAACCACAAATATTTTTGTCATAGTGGAAAGTAAAACTCATTTCAAGGAAAACTATAAGTAATTGCATTTTGATTTCATTTTTGCATTGTTTTAGTATTCTTATTTTTTTAAAAAAAGTATTATTCTCATTGATCTTCTAAATACAAAACAAATTTGAAGAATAGAACCATATGAAAGATTTTTAAATATTCATTATATTCAAGCAATATTTAAGTAATCAATGTTGAGAAATTTGAATATTCAAATGAAATTGTTTCTATGGTAGCTGTAGACTGATTTAATTATTTTATGATAGTCATTAAATTTAATTTTAATGCATGATATTCATGTTAATTTTTACAAATATCTGTCATTGTCTGTAACCGCGATGGCCAAGCTCCTTGATAGTCCAAGCCATTTTTTATAATTAAAATTTTTGGCAAGCTGCTATTAAATGTATTTTTAAAAGGTATTTAAAAAAATTCTTTTTACAGAAATTATATTTATTGAAAAGATAAAAAAGTAGGAAATATTTGTATTGAGTTTAAATAGTAAAAATTAAATACATTTATTTTACTTCCCTTGATAATTCTTTAAAATTTAGTGAATAATTGGTAGACAGCACTTTTTAATAATTCTTTGAGATACTGGTTAATTGATACTAATTAGCATTTGGATTTCATGAATTTTTAAATGGAATAAAATTATTTGCATAAGCATGTTGTTCCAATTATTGAAATTGTTCGACAAGCAGCTTTTTTAATTCACGATACCTCTATTCTGGTACAAATTTCCAAAATTCAGTAAAAAGTGTCGACTTATATTTTAACCATAGAGCCTGATCTTCTTGAATATCTATTAATTCTAATTCTCCAAATGCTTTTTGCATCATATTTATATTGGAAATGGAAAACTCACCTTGAATTATGATAATTTCAAATTAATTCAGAAAAAAATTCAAGAAAGGATTTAAAAAATCCACTCTCTTCCAAAAGTTAAGCATGGAGATGTAAAATACTAAAAATCAACAAATACTGCTTTGATTGGCACAAAATTTGGCAGGAAAGTAGCATATATATTTATACATAAAATAAAATCAATAATTATATACAGAAGTGAAAAAAATATTAAATTTTTGTATGTTATCAGATAGTGACATACTGGAGATTTAACCGAATTATGTATAAAGTTAAAATAAATAGCATAAAATGAAAAGAAAGACATTAATAGGGTATGTGATCCCCCTCGTCTTTATGGAAAGTTTGCACCCTTGTGACCATGCTTTCAATTGGGTGGTTGCCGAGCTGGCAGCCGAATGGTTAGCGCTCTTGTCTTCGGTTCAACAGTTCGTGGGTTCGAATCCCACCTTGGGCATGGATGTTTGTAGTGGTTCGGAATCCACTTTAAACCCTAAGTCCCGGTCTAATTAGCCCTTGTCGGCAAAAAATGACCGTTGAGCAACAAACAAACCAAACCAACCTCAATTGGGTGGTCAACCACCGCAAAATTAAGCAATAGCCATTTTTCTTGTAGAGCAGTTTCCAGCTCAATAAGAGTGGCTGGAGGTGGGAAACGGGAAGATTCAGCACGACCAAGAGCATCCCAAAGATTTTCAATGGGGTAAAGGTCGAGCGAATATGCTGGCCACGCCATACGCACAATCCCTTCACTCTCCAGGTAGTCATTGATGATGTCAGCTCTATGGGTACGTGCGTTATCGTCTATTAAAACAAAAGTAGGGCCAACTGCTGCAGCGTACTATCTCACAATGGGTTCTAGGACTTCATCTCAATACTGAACAGCCGCCACAGAACCTTGTTTAAAGATGTGCAAGTCGGTGCAGTATCCTAATGAAATCCCTGCCCACACCATACTTCCATATCCGAATGCATGATGATCAGCGATGTTTTGGGGTTGATTGCATGTTCCTTGTGCACTTGTCATCTGGCTCCAGAGCAAATTGTGATTCATCAGTATGACATTGGTTCAGTCTAACAGTCCAATTGACATATTCCCAACACCTCTTTAATCGTGTCCCTCTTGATTGGACAGATAGACAAACACAAACTCAAAGCACCTGGGCATACAGTCCACTCATGTAATCTCCGGCATACAGTAGCTGCCAACCTTACCAATGGACACTGTAACCATAGATGTCACACGTGTGGAGGTCGCTCTGCGATTCCGCTTGGCTAAAATCGCAATATATCGATCTTCCGCTGGGTTTGTAACCCTTGGGGAACTAGTTACAGGCCTTCGAACAAATCTCTGTGTTTGGAATTGCTTCCATAAGCATGAAATTACAGAGTGATGAACGCCAAAGAAAAGCGCAACATCTGAGTTCGACTGTCACATCCATGCGCCCCACAGCATGCCACCGCTCAGAATCTTCCATTTGTCATCTGGAAGTCATAGAAACTTGCATATCTTGAAAACAAATTGTACGAAAGCTTTAAACACCTCTATCAGCACTTACAATCTACTTCTGTAACCCTTCATAAAGCTGGTAACTTATAAGACTGCCCTTTTTGCATATTTCTTGACATGAAAGCGCGATTGGCTGTTACCTAACATATTTGCACTCTTCTATCTACCTCTGCAGTGATTTGCATCCTCTTCAATTCTGATTGGCTTAACTTTTGGAAGTGAATATATTTCAGGTTTTGAAATCTATTTTGGAATTCTGTCAATATACCTTCTAGTTTTTTTATATGCTCATGAAGTTACTTATTAAAAAATTTTTTACGTGTTAAACAAATTTTTTTTATTAATACTGCAACAAATTTTTTTAATTCACGGAAAATGAAAAATGTTTTATTTTCAATATTTTTTGAGAAAGTTGTAATTTACTTTGAAAACTAAATATATACTGAGAGGTCAGATATCATTTTATCTTTTCCCTGCAATTGTAAATTCAATGTTTGCAAATGTTCCATGACATCAGTGAAAAACATTAAGTCTTGTGACCACTTGTCATTGTCTAATTCTGAATAGGTTATTTCCTCTTCTTTTAGAAATACAGTTATCGGATCAAACAAATCAACAAATCAATTTAATAGTTGTAGCCAGATAACTATCAAACAATGCAAAAGAAATTAATGCCATTTGAAAGTTCTTCATCCTTTAATGCTTCAAGGAAATCTTTTAGTAGTCAATTTTTTTTGCATCATTGCGAATGTAATTTACAATGTGTAATACTGTTTTCATTACATCAGGATATTTTTAATTATTTGTAACAAGATGTCCTCTGTCAATTATGCGGGAATTTGAGAATCATTATGAATTGCAAAATTTGAGAATCGAGTCTGAAGAGCCCAATCAGACCAATTTTTTTAACTCAGCATTCCCGGAGCTCCATCGTTTGCAATGCTTACAAATTTATTAAGTGGCACATTGAAAGTTTTCATTTTGGAATCTAATGCATTTTTAATATCGATACCATGGGTTGACTCTTGAAGTGCTACTAAATCTTATAACTCTTTAACAACGAAGTCAGGTAAAACAAACAAACTGCGGAAGATCTGTGGATTCGTGAACGGCTGTGCTGATTGTAATACAGTTATTCAAATCATTTTTTAAATTATATTTCAGTTATGCGTAGCTCGGTTGTGTGTCTTGAGATAGGAATTTGCAAACAACTTTGTGCACTACATTATTTGGAATTGTATCAAAAACTTAAAGTAAATCTTCCACATTTTTTTATAAACTCCTTCCATACAAGCATTTTGCAGGAGCAAAATTCCAGGCAATGACAAAATCTGCTTCAACCACATTATTAGCTTAATTGCTAAGGGTCATCAAAATTGATTGCTGTTTATTTAAATTTGATTTTAAAGAAGTAAGTTTTTCAGATCTTAATATGGACTTTAGTGGTGTATATTGATTAGAAAATAGAAGATGATTAGTTTCATAATGTCAACATAAATTTCTAGCTATATAATTTTTGACTGTAGAATTACTAATAACACATAATGTTTTTTTGTAATTATCAATAAAAAAGAAATTCTCCCAGTCATTATTAAAACTTCTGTTTTCTTTCTCTGTCATCATATTTTTAAAAGAACTGGAAATAAATACAAAATTTAGAAAGTACAAGTTTTGTGCTATTAAAACAATAACATGTGTTACATACTATGAATCACATTATAACTATCCAAAAAGTTCAGATTAAAAATTATATCTGTAGCAAGAGTGATGTAAATTGTTTCCTCCAGAGCAAAATGTCAACTGTCAGTTGCAATGAAAATGTACCAATTCAAAATTCATCTGGAGTTGGTCGACTGTGGATAATTACGCCACTGTTTGTGTATGTTTGTGCAGTTTTCGATGAGTCATATTATAGTTAATTTGGATGGAAATGAAATTTATTACAACATTGTGCTTAGTCTTTCATATTTTTTGTCTGTAATTTAAGACATTTTAAAACGCAAATGAAACGATAGTATTTTTAAAAATATAATAACACAAAAATAGGCAACTTGGATACATTTATGAAGAGCCACATGTGGCTCGCAGGTTGGCCACCCCTGTTTTAAAATATTTGTTAAAATAAATATTCAAAATGTCATTAATTTCTATCTAAATAAATCAAAATGTAATAATTAAATGTAATCTATACTTAATTATAATCTCAAAATGTATCACATTTATTCAGTTTATGAATATTGGCGCTGTGTATCAGAAAAACTCCTAGAATTTGTTTCTTAAGAATCTGAATGAATCATATATTATATTAATGGTAATAAAATGAAAATATTTGTTTTACATTTAGTAACTTGTTGGCAAGTTTTTTTATATAATTATTTACTTAGATTTCTTATGACAGATGACTATTAAACAAATTATCTGTCTTAAGAAATCAATCTGTCTAATTTATAACTATCGATGTTTTGATTTTAATTTATGAAATTTTTTTGCAAAACTATCATAAGAGCTATTTCCAGAGATTTTCTTAATTCATTTTTTTAAGTATAATTATGTGACTGCTGATGATTTAAAGAATATTAAAGAATTTTCACAAGAAACTATAGTTGGAGTAAATTTGTCTCCAGGCAATCAAGTCATTGAAACCAAAGTATGCTTTTGCTTGTTTTATGTAATTTCAAATGATAACCATTTTTTATTTGACATTTTCTTTGCTAGGTGGAAAATTCCAAACTATATTTCAAACTAAATTAAACTTCTGTCAAAAGTAAATTTAGTTTATTTTATAATGCTATCTAAAAATATTTTTATTCAAGTATTTGAGCCCATGAGAACTTTGTGGTAGAAAATCAGTATTCAACCACTTGAGAGCTAGCTAAGGAGTGAAGTGTTATTGCTATGTTCATTAGTCATGCTATCAATTTCATAAACTTGATGTATAAGTTTTTTGATATTATTAAAAATCATTTCATATACATTAGCATATTCAAAATATTAGCATAGAAAAAATTCTGTATTCTTTATAGAACCTGAAATATGCAATAATTTTTTAATTGATCTTCTGAAGTAACTTCATTTTTCTGAATGTATGTTCCTAAAGAAGTATGTACTAAAGGTGGTCCTAATAGTAATTAAAAAATTTTATCTAAAATTAAAACTAAGAGTACAATATTTAAGATTTTCCATTATATATATACAATTTTACATGATAAAAAAATAGAGATTTATAAAAAAAAGTTAAAGCATTATTTATTATTTATTTATGATGGCAATTTATGGAAGCAGAAATTCTGTAAAAGGAATAATTTTTTAAAATATATTTATTAGGTACAATTTTTCATAAGCACTGTCTTCATTGGTTCTGAAAGAAAATTTTAAATCCTGTCTAGTAATTCATGATAGGAATTTACTCATATGTATTTCTTTATGGAAAAAAATTGATTTAGATTTATGCAAACTGAAAAAAACATTTTTGAATTTTTATATTTGTGCTGCATTTTTTTTGAAGTGTTTATATTTTGTTGGTAAAAGCCATGTTATAAGTTAAATAAACCCATATTTTTTTTGTTGTGAAAAAAAATTTGTTATATTGTTAAAGTTTATTTGATATGGCTTATATTTTTAAAAAATTACTACTGTTGCTTCATTCCTGAACAAAAGTTTTATAAATTTTTTTGATAGCTGAGACAACTGATGTTTATTGATTTAGTAAACAACCGTTTTTGGTAGTTAATTATATTGTTTACTAGTTACAATTATACCAAGTAACTTTTCTATTTAGTATTACCTTTTTGTGTTAGGAAAGTATTTTGTCATTTGATTTTTTTAATTTTTATAAATGAGATTATATATATATATATGTATGTATGATTATTTCTGCATAAAACAAGCATTTTAATTTGGTTAATTGAGGATATATATAATAGTGTTTTGCATAATAATTAATAAAGAATAAATGTTAAAATTTCAGGATAATACTATAACAATTACTGATGAAAATTATCAGGTTGAAGCTTTAATGTTACAGTGTGATGACTTAATTAAAGTTGAAGCTCCAACTTATTGTTATATCTCAGGGGAGGAAATTAAGGGAGACTATGTTATGAGAATTTTGAATAGAAGATTATACCTTACCTATGTAAAGCCCAAACTAGATGAATCTTTAGCAGGTAAAATTTATTCTATTTTTTCTCATTTAAACCATTCCTCTTTATTTGAGTCTTGTTAAAAAAAATTGTCGTTATTTTAGATTTTTTTCGTCCTTTGAAAATTGGATGTGATTCTCCTAAAAACTGTAATATTCTCTCAGGAACCATGTGGCCTGTATGTTTTGAAGGTAATATCTATTGTTTTAAGATGTAAAGTATACTATTTATCTAAAGGTAAACCATTGGAATATTTTAGGAGAATTTTGTAATATGATTATTTTATTATCTTTATATGATTATTTGTTTAATTATTCTTTTGAAAAATAATTTCTACATTATAACACAGTATTGAAAATCAACACTAGAAGGAATGACCAGAAAATTATACAAATTTCAAGGCAGATGCATACCAGAAAATTATGTAGATGTGCTGCTGTCTAATGCACATTGTATAAGATAAGCTGAAGTAACCTGTATAATTTGCAAATTATTTATCAGTATTTTTTATCAGGAAATTAATGTATGTTGTTTTAAATAACACATGCAATATGAAGAATGAAAGCCACCATCAATTGGGGCAGCTCCAGCAGACTGATTTTACAAGTGTCACAGTAATTGGACTGAGAGGAGAATAAGGGTCCATATGTCAAATCTCAGCTGACTCACTTAGATGTTACCATAGTGCACTGGGTGTGTCGTAGATGTGGGAACAAGGAAATGTGGCAAGTTTGAGGGGTGTGTTGCAATCAGTGATTTCACTACATGTGGATTGGTTTATCTATTGACTAATAATAGCAGCTTGCAAGTCACTTGTATCTCCATTCTGCAGCATGTTCAATACACCTTGGTTGTTTCCATATCAATTAGAATATTCCTTCAATTAGTTTTCTGTAGCTTGCACTCATTACATCTGTTAAAACTGCAATTTGACCTCACAGTATATATGCTAGTGTTACTAATGATACAGTACTGGAATGGTGTGGACAATGTGATGTCACAGGGTAGTGTTCTCAGATGAGTTATTCTTTAGTTTCTTTAATAGTAGTTTTCTGTGTATGATTGTGGTGTCAGTATGGAGACAAGTCCAATATGGCAATCATTGAGTGGGATAGCATCAAGCACAATTACTCATAATTCCAGTTCCTCTCTACTTTGTAATCAGGACATTATGATGGCTCAGAGATGCATGGATGATTTTCTGTGGCAAATGCCCTTTCACGGAGGGCCCAATGCTCTTTATCAATAGGATAATTCCTGAATACATACTGCTTGCATTAAATACTGTTCTCTGCAAGATGTATAGATTCTTACATGACCACTGTTATTCTTGATTTTTCATCAACTAAACACATTTGAGTTGTGATGGACACCATTTTTAGGTCTTGCAACTAATGCATTGAGCTGGCAGCTAAATATTTAGCACTCTAGCTTTTGGTTCAACAATTCGTGGGTTTGAATCCCATATTCGGCTTGGATGTTTGTAGTGGTTTGGAATCCACTTTTAAACTGTAGGCCATGGTTTAATTAGCCTTTGTGTGCAAAAATGAATGTTGATTGACAAATTAACCAAACCAAACTTGCAAGTGTTGTGTTCAATAAATGAAATGGGGCAAATGAATAACATGGAATGGAGAGCAATTCCTCTAGCATCATCTGTACTCTCATTGATTTTGTACCTAGGTATTTTTTTTTTATTGCTGTCCATAGTGATCTTAAAATCGATTGAGCATTACTCTTGCTTTGCATTTTAAATATCATTTTAAATATATCTTATAATTAGTTATTTTCTATCTATTTGCCAAGTTTCTTCATTTTATGACCATTTCTTTCTAGTATTGTATTTGTTGTGTCACATAGTGCATAGTTCATTATTTTTAATTTAACTAATGAAAAGTAATTATAATTTCAAAATTATGACATGTCATAAATAAAGAATTTAATCAGTAACCGTATCAGAAAATATTTTTATTAATATTATTCTTTCAATAATATATACCATTTTCAAATTTTTTCAGTAATATATAAAACATTCACACACCACATTTTCACTGTGGACATTCAAATGCACAAGTGAAAACTTATCTGTAAAATAGGAAACAAGAAAATTTAAAGATTTGCTTTACCTTAAAATTATTTTTTAAAAAATGTGAACTAAAAGTAAAAAAAATATTGTGAATTTTTAAACAATATGCCATTAAAAAATTAATTTTCTAATCTAAAATGCATATGAAATTCAACAGTACTAAACTAATTAATCAAAGGTTGAAGTTCAATCCCAAATGATAAAAATGTCATGTGCTGACCTTTAAGATATTCTCAGCTTTTGCTGCTTATAATTTTATGCATTTTCTTATTGATATGTTATACATCATAAGATATGGATAAAATTTTTGTGCCTGATGCTAGCAGCATTGCCATAAAATTTTAACTTAATGGAGTTGTAAGATAAAATAATTTCAAGTGCATACTCTTGAGAAGTGTGGATGATAAAATCAGTGGTTAATGTAGCTGCCATTGTTAACTAGAACTGTTGCCACACCTTTTCATCAAAAGGCACTTAGTGCCCAAGACCTCATGCTTTACAAAAACGAACAAAATGTAATTTTATTCTATGTTGAATAATTCAAATTATGTTTTCACTTCACTGTAGCAGTTAGTAGCTAATTTTGCATGAACTTTGAAATTATTTCTGCTTCTATGTGTGCTGAGCTAGTGGAGATAGGTTATTTAAGAATACTTGTTAATTAAATACGAATAGTGACACTTTTGAAGTGTAAATGAAATGTAAGAAATATTTAATATGACCAACACATTGCATCTTCAGCGATGAAAATGCATGTGGTTTTGAATCAAATGGATGCCTCACAGACATTCCACTCAGCTTCAAGATATTGAGAATGGTATGAGCAAACAGAGAGAGACATAAAACTGAATTTTTTGTGCTGTGATTGTTGAATTATACATTATTGCCATGCACACAATATATCTGTTATGTACAGTGGTGCAATGATGTGGGTGGGATTGATCTTGTCAACCCTCAGTCCCTTCCTCCATCCAGCTGTTTACAGATCCTCATCAGTTTCTTGGTTTTGTCTAACACAATGAAAACTCCTTTCTTTGAAGAATAATCTGCAATCCTTATTTTTATTTGGTCATATTCAGAAACTTAGTGAAAGTTTCTCAATGTCTTTTATAGGGACTAGTGAAACAGCTTACACAAAAAACAATTATACTTTAGATCAGTAATCTTTTATCTCCTGAAGTAGCGCTTGCAGATTGGAGTACAGTCGCTCTTGAATTGTATGCGCTGCAATACTGTTGATTTAAATTTCTTCAAGGTGCAGCATTTTAGGTGTCCAGCAATTAATTAACAGTCATACATCCAAGTTTTATCTGATTTCCAGATTTCTTTTATTTTATATATTTTTTCTTTTATAATGTAAGTAATGGTAAATTAATCTTGAAATTATTGAAATTAACATGTATGCTTGTGTAAAAATATGTTTTACATTATTATATTATTCATTAAACCATTGGGCTTATTAATTTTTGATTGTTATAACTTATACTATTAGATGATCCAGATCTACGCAATGCCTTTATTAGAGATTATTATGAAGACGATCCCCAAAATGAAGATCAAGATATAGATGATTGCCTACCATTTCCCATTCTTGATGATTATTCATACTCCTTGGATTATGGGGAAGGCTTGACAGATCTGTTTGAATGCAATTCTAAAAATTCTAAGCGCCAATAAACATCCAAATATTCATTTAGTTTGCTCACAAACCTTAATAAAGATTAATATTGTAAGTTTTATGTAACATTGTGAACAATGTTGTTTAAAAATGTTATCATCCATGCAGAAAGTTTATTTCAATTGCTTTTTATTGTTAACTTACAAAAAAAATAATGGGAAACCATTGTTAGTTTGATATATGAAGTTGCCATGTTCATTTAGAGGTTAAAATTACCATTTTATGTAAGCTAGAATCTTTCAAATAATTTTGTGCAAATAATAATAAATTCTCTGAAAGTGTGTATTAGTATTACACATATTTATTTTACTAAAGTTTCATTATTTTAGAGGAATGATATTTATCAATATAAATCTAAGTGCCTTAATTTTTTTATAAATTACTATTTCTAGTATGTACACCAAGAATCAGTATTTAATATTTTTATTAGAAAATATTTTACTTGGTATGTACTTTTAATATTTAGGTGCTCTTGTCGATTATACACATTATTTTGCTTGAACAAATATAAATTAACTTTTTTTATTATTGTTAATATGTAATGATATGTTATTTACAAGTTATGAGATGTAAGCAAATAAGTGATACTGTTAAATTTTAAAATACTCCTTAAAGAGTTTACATTTTTAAATTTAAAGCAACTAGAACAGAAATTTGTGATTCATAATGTTGGATAGT
Organism: Latrodectus hesperus; assembly: GCA_037975125.1. Classification (NCBI taxonomy): domain Eukaryota; kingdom Metazoa; phylum Arthropoda; class Arachnida; order Araneae; family Theridiidae; genus Latrodectus; species Latrodectus hesperus. The sequence continues at coordinate 78,013,795 of CM075854.1, forward strand.
GAATAACTTAGTGGAGCTAATACTAATGTGGTTTAAACATATTTTCCTCTGAAATATCTTAGTGTATATTGTAAAATAAAATTATTTTACATTATATTGCACTTTTGTGCTATTTTTTAATTTATAGTTTTATTTATAATAACAAGAGATTTGAATGTTTAATTTTTTTGAATATGGCAAGTTAAAAGCATTTAATACTTTCCGAGTTACTTCAGAATGTTTCAAGCAAAGGCTCTATCTATAAACATTCCTTATTTGACGCTGTTACAGCATATCATAATTATTTGTTAAGAAAATTAATATAATTCATAAAAAGAAGTTTGAACAGTCAATTTAATAAAGTTGTTTTTTTTTTCGATTTAATTACTATGTGAAATTCCCTGTAACTATATTTTTTACACTTTCTCTTTTGGGAAGAGAAAAATTTAAATCAAGAAATAATCATTTTTATATGTTGAGTGATTGATATTTAATCCCACACATCGTAATTATTTATGTAGATTAATGTTTCTCAGTGTTTTTTGACCAATTAACCGGTGTCTTTTAATCATTCTATCTTATAATTTTTCATAATGAAGAAATTTTTGAGAATTGTTATAAATTATAAGTTGAAAAGATTTACAGATCATCCATTATCAATTCGCTTGAAATCATGCCTTACAATGTTTTGTTTAAATTAAAGTTATTTATGAATCTTTAAAGTAATTTATATTTTACTGATATTTTTTATAACTTTCATTTGGCAATCTTTTTTATCATCTATACATATTATATCAGGTTTTTTACAGAAAAAAGTGACAGCATATTGGGAAATTAATGTAGCCATAAATATAATCACATCAAGAAAAAAAAAAGTTTTTACTGAATTATAATTTTAGAAAATTTTTGTATCAATTGAATGTGTAGTAGCATTTCATCTACTTAAATTTCTAAGCTTGTAACAATCTTCTAATGGGAAAATATCAAAATATAAACTTTAACAGTCAATCTTTTAAATTTTCGATTTTGAATGGTTTTCTTATCATTAAACGCACAATTTCATTATCAAGTCAAGTGTTTTATAGGCATGTATCATAGTTAAGGAAATGTTATTTTACTATTATGAACGTAAAAATATCTCTGTGGGTATGTTTTGATTTACTATTAAAATCGTGGAATCTAATTAGATAAATATTTTATCCTGGTGTATATTTCTTAAAATAAAAAATGTAGTCATTTTTTCGAAAAATTTAAATTCGTAATTTTTAAAATAATCATTTCACTTTATCTCCTAAAATGTGCTTTTTTTGGAAAGTAGATTGTCTTAAAATTCAAATAAGATAATATTTTATAGTAATCTAGTCATATTTTCAGAAGTTGATTTCATTGTGTAATTTTGATTAATTAGAAAAACTCCATAAAAATTACAAATACAGATGTAAAAATATGTTGAGCATAATTTGTAACCCATCCTTATTTACTATAAGAATTAATTAAATAATTGAAATGTGTATATTTCATTTCATTATCATTATGAATCTCATTGTCTAGAAAAATTATAATCTGCTAGAACTTTTAGTTTTCTACATTTCTTGAAGCTAATGTAATCACTCCTTTTCAATCACTGAATCATTCTATTGTACTCCTTTTATTTTGTTTCTTTAAATTTTGAACTCACTGAATCAATAATTTTCAATTTTTTTGTTTTGTGCAAGTGAATTAAAAAACACAGTTAATCAAGTAAATTATTAGTTTTTAGAGTATTGTTTGTGTTGCAAAAATATCAAATTATTTCGTTGTAGCTCTTAATAAGTGATTTTTAGTTCTTAAATTTATTATTACTAATTATTTTCATTTCTTATGTTTTGTGTTAATATTAAAATTTACTTGTTTTTCATTTATTAAATTGCTCTTTCCTAGGGAGCAAAATCTTAGAATGATTTTAAATTGAAAATAAAAGAAGTCTGATTTAGAATCTCTTTAAAATGATAATTGTATTGAACTATTTAATTAAGTAAACAAAATTTTAAGATATGTAGATTTCTATTGTATTAAAAATATTTTTAAATGTTAATTTGTTATAAATGTTTGCATCAAAAACTGCTAACTTGTTAAAGTTTTATCTGTGCCTTATTCGTTTTTTATAAATTTTTCTGGCACACATGTATCTGCTTTATAGTTAAAGGTTGATATTTTTCAAAATATTTTTCTTACTATAGGAAATTGTTTATTGCAAATTATTTTATTATATATTGTTAATTTTTATTTAATCTTTTTGTAAAAAAAAATTTCAGTAATAAAATAAATGGAAATGTTATGAAGAGTACTAAAATATTTTTCGTATTAATTAAAATGTCATCAGAATTTAGTAAAATTGTAAATGTAAATTTTCCGTCCTTTTGGCTTAAAAAATGTTGCATAGTGTGATACCATACATAGTGAAGTTTTAAGATAATTTTTTTTTATTTATTCCTAATGATTCCCCATTGATTTTTTTTTGTGTAAAAAGTTTAACTATCTGCCATTTATCTAGTCACTTCATTTACTGATGTGTAAAATTAATTGTCTCTAAATAATTCTTATTTTTCATGGTTATTATAGTATAGATAAAGATTTTGTAATTTGTTGGATAATATTATTTCCCTTTGCTATTTGAAAAAATTGTACTGCAATACTTCTTACCCTGGTTTGAATATTTTGAAAAGAGCTGCCAAATTTGTACTTCAGAACATTTCTATATTTTCTTAAGTATTGATTAACAAGTTTTATTCCTAAACTTTAAAATATTTCATCATATTTACTATGTCATATTCTTTTTTGTCTTTTGTCATTTGTACTTATCTTTTTCATGATATATTAAAATTTTTGTCTTGTCACATCAAATACTATGTTGAAAAATAAATGAGTGTATTTTGCAACAGTTGTGATTTTTTTGATAATTTGCTTATTTAAGTATTGTGTTTGCGCTGATAATATTTTTTTAGTGCCAAAAATTAAAATGTACTGTGTAATTGAGTAAACAAGTTCATTTATTTGTATGATATAAAACCTTAATTTGTGAATATCATTTTGAATTGATTAATAAGATTTTATATTGTATTAGGAAATCATTTCTAAATAACATTGCTAAGTATCTTTCTATTTTTCAAATACTTGCAATATTATTTATATTTACTTTTGAATTAACATTATTTGTTCCACAGGATTATGAGTTAAGCTTCTGTATTGTAGAATATGCACATGTTTCATGATGTACAAGGAGTGTTGGAATCGCATGATCAGTATTTGATTAGTTATTTGGTTTGTGATGCATTGTGTACATAGGTTTTAATGATATGAAATTGCTGCTTCTATGTGGAATAGCCTTGAAATAATTCTATCCAGTAAATTTTGAATTTTACTTAAATATTTAAACTTTTTTTTTTAGAGGAATTTCCTTATGTGAGTAAGGGGGCTTAGGATTTCTAGAAAATTTTCATCATTATTCCAAGAGATTGGAGAATGGTCGCACCTACTAACTAATTCAGCAGTAATCAGTCATAAGCAGAAGTTGCTGCAATTGATGCATTCTTGCGAGTTGGTTTTGAGTTTCATATATCGAACATATTAAGTCTATTTCAAAATTCCATTTAGTTGTGCACGAGAACCTGATAATACCAGTATAAAAAATTTGCATTATAAAATTTTGTGAAGGTCTTGAATATTGCCTAGATTCATTAACCCTTTTACATCATAAGTTTCCTTTAAATTTATAGGAAATCAAATGTGGCTGAATTTTTAGAGCATAATCTCTTATGAGAGAAAAATGTAAACTGTCCCAACTCTTAAAAAAAAGGATTGTTTCCTTGAAGTGTTATTCTTTTCCGCAATTCAGCAATTAAATCTGAATTTGAAAGTGAGTTGTAAATGCTTTTCAAAAATTTGCTGATTTAAATTTTTGAATAAGTTCATTTTGAATTTAAACGAGGAAGTTTGTGTTAGAAATAAAATGGAAGAAATTTGAGTTCAAAGTTCAAACTAGCTTATTTGTTTTGTTTTTACATTATTTGAAGAGCTCCTTGGGATTTTATGTTGACTCATTTGGAAAAAGATGAAAACTCCTGGAAATTTTTAATTTCTTCTATAGATATTTTTTTAGAAAATGTTGTCAATTTTATGTTTTTTTTTTTTTCTTTTTTCTAAAATTTTCAAATGTAATATACTAAAATAATATTAGTTTTGAAATAAAATATTTGTTCTTGTTTACCCCCCTGTTTATAAAGTAAATTATTGCATGATGTAATTGATCAGGAAGAAGAAATATAATTTTAAATTTACCCGATTTGTCAGTATGGCATAAGATTTATTAATTGAATTGTAAGGGTTTTTACATCTGTGCGATAATATCATACTATCTTATGATACTATTAAATTGGTTTGATGGTGCAAAATCTTTTTTCTTTAAAATCATATCCCACTTTTAATTTACTTAGTCCATTTATGATTACTTAGAATCAATATAAATTAATAAACATAAGTATTTTTTAATAGAAAAATAGAAATCCTTTAATAAATGTTCCTTAATTCCAATTTTTTTAAAAAAGATATTTTAATTTTAACTGTAATTGTTTTTATATGCTTTTTAATTTCAAAACATGAACTATGTAGATAAATTAATAATTACATATATTTAAGTAGTTAATGTAAAGAATTTTGGGATTACTTAAATAAATCGTTTCTACTGTAGCTTATTTAATACCCATTAAAATGAATTTCAAATAGAAAATATTACATGCACGTATAAATTTCTCTGCTTTTCTTATATTTAGATCAGTGTTTTTGAATATGTAATATTTTGTATTTGACGAAATGTTTCAAAAAGCTCAATAGTATTATGGTTATACTATTGCAGTTTTAAGTCATTTATTTTAAGACAGAACATTGAAAAAAATTTAAAAGGGACAAGCTTATTAAAAATACAGTACACTGATGCAAATAAAACCAATTTTTCATGTAAATTCAATTACTTAACTATAATTTGTTTGTCAAGTATAGTCATTTGGAAGATCACTATGAAACTCACTTCTAACAATGTATATGCGAAGATAATTGTCAATGGTAAGGTTTTTATTGTCAATTTTCAATTAAGCTATGAAATCGTGGCAAAATAGTCAACACCATAGAACGAATATTTTTACTGAATTGACAGCCGAATAATTAGTGCTCTAGCTTTCGATTCATCAGTTTGAATCCCACACACTTCTGGCTTCGTTCTTAGTAGTTGGGAATCCACTTAACAATATAGTTCCTAGTCTAATTAGTGCCTAGTGTGCAAAATATGCCTTCGTTGAAATGGAGACCACGTGTGCAAAAAATATCAGTTGAACAGGAAAAACCTCACCTGTAACATTTTTTAATTTGATCGACAGTAATTTTATGGTGGCTAAGAACAAATGGTTCACAAGTATAACGTAGAAAAAAATGTGAAAGTAAGTTCATGGGAGTTTCTCAGACATTGTTTGAAATTTTTTCGCGACATCTAGCTAAAAATTCTTAAGACTTCAGGTTAAAATCACTTTTCAACCTTGAACCTTGGTTACTCAGCAAGATATGCGATTTTAATAGCAAATGAGTAATATTTTCACTTTAATTCAGAATAGTTTCATACTTCATATTATTTGAAAGGAAATAACTTACTTCATGGCCTTTTTCTTCGTTTTCATTTAAAAACTCACTTGTGGCAGCAAACATTTCTGATTAAATCTTTTCCACCATAGTTCTCGATATAGTAATTCTCTTAGACATCAGTTTTCGATTTTAATATGAATGTTGTTACGATTTCCTTTAATCGACATGTTTAGTTTTTCAAAAATGTCTCTCAAATAGTAGTTTTTGTAACTACGATTTATTGTAGAATAAGTTCGCAAAATCAGAATTTTTTTTCAGTTGGAAAAATTTCATTTTTTTATTTTAATGCTTTTTTTTAAATTGGCATTTTTTAAAGCCAATTTTGAAATGTAATAATAAGCATTTGTGTTTAAAACTAATGTTTGGAAACAAACAACTGTTCAGAATGTTACTTTTAATACTTTGTAATTTTGTTAACACTTGAACACAACATCCAACTTCAATGACATCTTTTTGAGCTACCAGAATCTGTGTCATGGAATGAATAAATATAGGCTCGCGTTGCCGTTTTCCTTAATTTTGAAATTTCTAATTTTTTTCACTAGCCATCGCTTCAGCACCATCTGCAAAAAACATACAATTTTCCCTTTGCCAGGCGAATGTTTAGCGCTCTGGCCTTCGGATCAACAGCTCTTGGGTTCGAATCCCGCTTTGGGTATGGTTGTTTGTAGTGGTTCGGAATGCATTTTATACTAGGTTTGTCTAATAACCCTTGTGTGCAAAAAATAGTCTTTCAGCGACTAGCTAACCAATTTTCGCATTGCATACTTCAATGAAAAATTCATTAATTTTTACAAAAGTATGCTCTTGTGTATCCATCCAAAGAGCAATAAAACATTCTTCATGAATGAATTCTTCAAAAATATATTTAACATATGCTAAAGATTGAGCTAAGTTGGTAAGACTACTGAATGATTTTGTATGAACACACACAACATAATTTTCTCTTAAAATAATTATACTCGTCTCTTGTTCCACAAAATTTATTGTGATAAATATAAAATGATTCATATAGATTAAGTTTGAAATATTAAGCTTAATTTATAAAGTTTAAAACTGAAGCTAAGTTTTGAAATCTTAGTCTATGAAGTTAATGTACTTAAATATTTTTCATTTGTAAATTTATTGCCCGTGACTTAATTAGAAATCTGTCGATTAATTTAGTTTAGCACGTTCAAAATGCAATTAAATTATGCCAAAATTCTATTAGTTGATTTGTGTTAATTGCATTTACTTTTTATGATTGTCTATTTACTTTAGAAATATAATGAGACATTCTAAAGTTTAATTCTGTCCCGAGTTTATTTTTAAGAATGTGTGAGATTTCTAACTACAAATTTACTAAATAGAGGAATTTAATAATTTCTATTTGAAAATAATTTTATATTGAAAAGTAATATTCATTAGAAAATACTTAACCAAAAAATAATGATTGTTCAAAAATTTAGGAAGGTACAAATTGACGATTATTGACTTATTTTATAATTTCCTCTTTATTATTAACGCCTAATTTTATAAATTTATTTAATAATAAAAAGGTAGAATAATGTCATTATTTTTACAATTTCACTGACATTCTATCATTTTATGATATTACAGCTAGACAAAAATAGTTCTGTTAGTATTTAATTGATTATATAAATATGCTGCAAAATCATTAATTTTCAAATCGAAAGATTTTTTTATCTAGGAACTCCTCACATATATAAAATTAAAATTTACTTAAATATGTATATAATCATTTGTGAATAAACTTGCTTTGGGACATAATGTTCGTATCATACCATAATTTAAAAAGCTTAAGTATTTTAATCTTTGAATTTAATTTTTATGTATTTCCCAAAGTAAAATGTAATGTATGTTACTTCGTGTATTCATAAATCAAATAATAAAAATCTTATATTTTGTATTCAGTGTCTACGTTAAAAATTTAATTTTTTAATATATAATTATTCGATAGAACAATTTTCATTATTTGCTTTCAATAAGCTTAATTGTGTGATTATTAAACGCAGAATTGTCAAACCGTAAATTATTTAAAATATATTTGATGTAAAACTTTTCCCAATTAACCAAAAATTGAAAAATATAAAATTAGTTATGTTCTGTTAAAGCATGATTTTGTTTATTTTGTCAAATGAAAAGAATTCTTATGTTTTCTGTTATTATTTTATTAAATTATATTAGTTAAGTTTATTAATAGAGTTGACACACGTAACCAAAAATAATACTATTAATTGGTTATAACAAAGAATATATATAACAAAACATAGTATTAACAAACTAATTAAAATTATAGTCAAAAGTTTAAATAATATTTTTAAAGATGCTTCTGTTCTAAAGATATATTATTCTTTTAGTTTTCTCTGATAAATTGAAAAGTTATTTCAAGTCGCAACGACAAAAAGAGGCGTATGAATGACGATCATCTAATGGAAATTCCGAAATGTGCTGTGCTGCTTAACGTTCTATAGGGGAACTCCCTCCAAACAACTAACGCATCGACTGGGTGGAATTAGCTTCCTGCACAATATTCCTCCAAACAGCCCTGTCCCTGACTTTAATTTTCAAATTGGTGGGTTTTAAGGTGTCCAAGGCATCACCAAACCACTTTTTCCTTGGTCTATTGCACATGGTTTCCTATGCTCGGTTATCGGGTGATCTCTCAGTGTGTCAGCACTCGATGAAATGATTTCACTGACATTCTATCATTTTATGATATTACAGCTAGACAAAAATAGTTCTGTTAGTATTTAATTGATTATATAAACATGCTGCAAAATCATTAATTTTCAAATCGAAAGATTTAAACGAGTTAGGCTCGAATTTGCCTAACTCGTTTACTATCTTAAATCTTTTTAGTTATTTGATTGAGGAAAAATATTCGATTCCAAGTAAATAAGATTCATTACGATCTTTTTTAAGTGTGAACTTAATTACTTTACGATTGGTTGAGTTTTAAGAGAAAAAAAAAAGAAAAAAAATTCATCTGCTTGTGTTGCATCTCTCGATATTTTTTAAGAAAGTGCTCTCTCGATATTTATGCACGCATACACACTCTCACACTTATTTCAGTTCCAGTTTTACTATTATAAATCATAGTATTTTTAAATAAATATATTTGAGAGAAACCCGAATAAAAAAAGATTGTTTTATCCAAAAGTTTACAAAATTGAAGCTTTTTTTTTTTTTTAAATTTGTAAGATTTAAATAATCGTGCAAAGTTTAATTAAAATCCCTGATTATTACAAGTTAGTAATTAATAAAAATTTGTTTTTGCATGCGAGTTTTTTGTAGAAAGAATTCAGTCAACATTTCATTTACTTATAAATTTAGTTTTTTGGGAAAAGGACAATTTGGAATGGTTATGTTTTGGGAGAAGGGCGGTGCTGTCATAGTAATGTCAACTGAGCAAAATGACGCATATTCAGACTTGAGCTTGTGATTAGGCTGACCACTTCCACTGACAGTTTGCTGTAGATGAAGGATTTTCTTTATATTACCATATCAAGCATGACATTATTCTCTGATTATAATCTCAGGGCATACATTCTTAAAGTATTCATCGGGTATCTTATTTCATTAAGGTGGGTCCCTTTGAATCGAGAGCACGGGTGTTTCCATTTGTAATGGTGAGGGAAATAGAGCCAAGTGAACGTTGGAGCAGCTTGAAGTAGTTTTAAATGAGTCACAATTTTGTTTAAACAATGACAGATAACGAGTACGAGTTTAACTGCGGTCTCATGACAAGTTCCTTGACCTTCGAATTGTTGATAGCTATTAATCGTGTTAAATTCCTCGATCTTTTAAAGTAATTCTTGTGGAGATTCTCCCACTTACTCTCCCTTTCATCTTAAAGCCCATGAAATCGCAGAGCATAATCCTCCGTTTCTTTTGCAAATATCATAGGGTACATTTGCAGAGAATGGTTCCTGGACATTAAGTTGGAGTGGTCTTAACAAATTGATATTCTAAACACTAAACTTTGGCCAACCTATGCTTAAAATGGTGTTAAAGAAAAGGGGATAGATATCAAGAGCATTTCGGTATGTAAGGTTTTTTTAAAGTTTCTGTGAAGGTCGAACTTATTCCGTTGCCATTACAGGGGTTGTGCTGCTGCTTTAAACAGGATAAGTGGTCTCTCCTTGAAAATTCCAATTTTTACACTAATTCTTAGAATTAAGCACATTCAAACTACTCTGCCGTTCATAGTGTTATAGTATGATGGAACGACTCCATCGAACCTTAAAATAAATCGTATCATTTTATCCTTACTTAAAATGTATAAAATTATTCCAACTTATATATCCTGGCGTGTGTTCCATCTTCGAAGAAGAGTTTAAATTTACTGTTTAGGAAATGTCTACGACACGACTTTTAGGTTACTACCCCAGAGTTTATATCATCATAAAATATTACATCATATAATATTTCAAATAAACCAGCAGAGTTCACTCAACAGTTGTGGGACGCAATCCAAATGTTATCTCTTCATCAGATTTCTTTGTCACACACGAATATAATCTGCATTAACTTAACATTAAACTCTTGTTTTCATCTTTATTCATTGGGACTGTATTGTAAACTTTTTCAATCGACTTACAATAGCTATTTAAGTGCTTAAAAGAACTAAAAATTTCATAATATGAGTAATACGCCATATTACAGGACCTAAATTTCTCACGATTGCTTTGATAAACAATCATGGTGATTCCAATGAGTAATATATTTGATATCCAAGGTCACTAGATGCGAAACTTTTGACATATATGAGATAAGGATAAAGTTTAGATTGTATACAAAGTACTTTATCAACAATACTTTTGAAATCATGGGGTTCTTTCACATCATCCTGACTGAATATTTCTTTAGGATACTTTTTTGTGTGAATTGGTTGAATAAATGCCATGCCTAGAGATTCTTTACTTTGCAAAAGAAAAATCAATACAATATTGTATAGGAGGTTCCTATCTCTTTTGGTTCTTCAGATGTAATTTTATGCAAAGACAAGTAATATCCAAGGAATGAACAAAAATAGTACTAAAAAGATAGCTTTTACACACAAATGCAATTTAAATAATAATTTTTATTAAAACAAAGTTTTATTTTGTACATGATTTTATTTGAAACGCGTGCATTTCCATATGATTTACGATTTTCATCTTACATGGATTTAGATTCAGTCCCTGAAAAAGAAACAAATAAATGCACAAGTGAAAAAATGAAAAGTAAATTCAAAGAACTAAGAAATATTTGCATTAAATAAATATATTTTGAGCTATTTTTCCATTGTTAATTAATATTTATAATTTATAGAATGTTGATATTTAACAGTTGTTTGTATAATAATAAAGAATTAGAATTTAATCAATAATTAATGACACAGAGAGAAATTGCCACAAGTAACCGTATTCATAGTAATTGTACTGTGGGGGACTGCAGTTTAGTTAAATTTGTTTAACAAAGATTATTTTTTGTATGCACGAGAGCAGACAGACTTGAACACATATTTTAAAAGGGGTTCCAAATCACTAACGACATCCTATCACAATGTGGGGACAAACACGGAATCGAAGGTCAGCAACTAATAACTTGGAAAAAAAAATGATATATATAAGCAATTTATGAAAAGCTTTGCGTATTTGGGTCTCTTGATAGGATTAAACGAATCCAAATGTTTTATTAAGTGAATAATTCTGTTTTGGTAAAATAATTATCCCAAATGAAAACTTTTTGGCCGGAGACATAGTTTCATCTGCAAAATATTTCAAATAAAGGGAACTTTCAGATTATGTAATTTTTTAGATTTAAAAATTCGATTTTGTGAAAATTATAAAATTTAAATTTTTATTTGGTTTTAGGGTCTTTAATGGTTATTTTTAGAAAAACTTTACCCTTTCACTAACACATCTAACAAAAATGACATTCGCTAAGAGCTCAAATACCCAAGATTGTCAATGATCTTTTTGATTTGCTTGTTGAATGTAAGAGGTGACTGCTGGAATGCATCCTGATCACCATTCACGAAATTCGGAGTTCGAGATAGAAAGATAATATTCACAGCAATCCGAAAGAATCCAATCCATCAAATAGTCTACATATTCAAAGTGTTTTGTGGGCACGCAGAACTGTATTGAAGATGTAGAAATTGTGCAAAAGTCAATCCATTACAATATAACGGTCCTTATACCAACTATAAAAGCCTTTGGTAACTATTTTCAAACAATAGGGTTGACTTAAGCAGTGCAAAAACCAATTACAGTGAACTGTAGGAAACTAGAAACAGATGCTTTGATGTGACAAATTAAAACTGTTTTACTATTCGGATGGTAATGTTGGGGTTTAGGCTTTGCTAAGGAAACGTCTCCTGTTTATGTTGCATCAACAATGATATCTGGTGCAATTATGCTTTAAGGGTGCTCCTATAGTATGCCCTGACCTGCTTATTCATAATGATTGGTAATCTAAATGCTAAAATATACCACATCCTTTTGGATGACTAACGGTTTCATATATTGTGGCAATTTTACGGAATGGAGTCTTGTGACTTCTATGAGGGTATCCCTAGCTGACATAATGCAACGTTCACCATGGTATTGGGCGAGAATAGGATTCAAAGCTTATACTGATCAATACAGAACTAGAAAATTTATATTTATCTTAAATGGGATGAATTTGAGTTTCCACTTTTAAGAGTACTCGTACCGTCAAAAATCAATGTGGATGATTTGTTTTCTCCAAACCTCCCTGTGTAAGAAAATATCAATCACCTTCGTACGATGCCTAGTGGCGAGTATGTTTCGCGGAGAGTCAATGCTGTATTGCTGCTCAATGAGTTATCTATTCCTTGTTGATAATAAGTGATTGTTTATATTTTCTATCCCTGTTGTTAGATTACTTATTGATAGATAGTTTTATATTACGCTATGATAAATTTTAACGCGTTTTATAAAAAAAATTGATTACTTTATTTGTTTAGTTTAAATGAATTAGAAGAATTTATACTCTATACACATAGTCTAGTTTCATTAATGTGACCACCTGTTAAAATCCAAAATAACTACCTTTCACAGAGCGAGTTGCTGCGAGATGTACAGAAAGAAAGTCAGTAGGTAGGTATCTGAGGTGTTCACTGGCATCCTGACCCATGCCGACTCCAATGCTGTGGCCAGTTGCGTTAGATTACGCTGGTGACGATCCACGCCGTGAACAACCCGATCGAGATGGTCTCACAGATTCTCGATTGGACTTATGTCAGAATTTGCTGGCTAGGGGGAAATAGTAATTTCATTCTGGTGCTCTTCGAACCACGCACATGTTAGCTATATCATACCTAGCATTGTCTTGCTGGTAGATGTCCTCATCTTGAGGAAAAATAATGCACATATAATGGTGGAGATGATCTGCAAGGACATATGTGTACTTGAATTGATCCATCATGCTTTCCAGAATGATGAGTGAACCCAGAGAATACCAGGAAATCATTCCCCATACCACATATTACTCCCGCCTCCAGCCTGGACTGTTCCGACAATTATTGCAGGGTATTTACTTTCAGAAGTTTCATGTCATATAAGGCAACGTCCGTATGTTCAATGGATTATAAAACGCAATTCATTAGAAAATGCTACCTATCAACACTTAGTGGACGTCCAGTTGCAGTAGTCGCATGTAAATTTCAGTCTATGTCACAGTTGAAAAGCAAACAGCATTTGTGCTTGAACCAGACGTCTGTTTTGGAGGTCCAAACGCAATAATGTTCGCTGGATAGAAGTTTGAGGGATACACTCTGTATCCACCTGGTTCGTCTGGGCTGTCATTTACTTACCGGTAGCTCATCTATTCACCTTAACACATTTCAGGTGCCGTCTTTCACCTCTGTCATCTATAGCTCATGGTGCACCACATTTGATGCGTCACTTATTTTGAACTGTCGCATTGCGCCATGCACTTTATACTTTTATCAAGGCAGCAGCGAACATCTCGCAGACATAGCAGTTTCAGAAATGCTTTCAATCTTAGTCCAAAAACTAATGATCATGCCCTCTTGGATGTCGGTTAAATCCCTCTGTTTCTGCATTAAACCAACATTTGCAATGTTTTCCCAAGTGATCACACTTCTTTTAAATATGCTCAAGTGCGTCGTGTTGTCGCTCGCCTTCTGCGACAGGTTACTTAACGTCGACATGGAAAGTACGTGGTGGTCACATTAATGTGACTGGACTGTGTATATATGTTATTTAACCCATTTGTCAAAAATATATTTCGATTGATTATTTTATTTCATTCAATTGTTCTATCTTAGCTATATGGGCAAAATAATGATAACGCGATGAAAAGGAATATGTTGTATTTGAGTTATCATATATTTATTTAAATAATGAAAAGGCAAAGTTTAATTAATATACTGCAGATTTGCAAGTGATTGACTCAAAGGTAAGAAATAGCACAAAAAAACCAATTGGTGTAGAGTTTCCTGTAAGCATATTTCCAAGAAATCTGATATATAACCGAGCAAGTAAATGTTTCAGTAGACATACTGTTTGAAATCTTTAGAAAGTATGATAAGTAGCACATTTATAGTTCTTCTTTAAACTTTCAAACAGTAAAGCCACGTGAAAAATCATCCAAATGATATCAACAAGACCGACCCAAAATTTTTTCCAAGATTCATTAATTCTTTTCTGGCAAAATTTCTCATTAAAGGGCAATTATCAATACGTCAAATTCCTTAATTTTATAACGTGAGCAATCCATGTAGGAATAAAAATTTTGCATGCATGAAAGTCATGAAAACATCCACCAAGGCTGCTTGATGAACAATTTGAAGGGTGGATGACATAATCAATGCTAAAAATAACAAAATGAAAGTTGAAGTATACATTTTATTGTAAAAATATTCACTTTGTCACTTCATTAGAAACAAAACTTTTAAATACACGAATACCGGAAAAACGTATACTAAATTTTACTAATAATTTCGGAAAAATGTAGTTACTTTCTTTTTTTATTACACTAGAAAAATAACTACTTTTTTGAAATCTAATCTGTATACTTTCAACGGAGTTTAATTTTCCCTAGAGAGAATATTTGTAGTAATAAGTTTAAATTAGCAATAATAATAATAATAAGTAAATAAATAAATAAAATAAAATAATAAATAAATAAATAAAAATAAAATAAAATAAAAATAATAAAAAAGCAAATTAGAGCTGGCAAATTATTTCATTCATTTTAAATGAGCTCTTTGCTTCACGATTTGTGATTGTTGTTCTTTGTTTTACTATTTGGGATTTCACTCAGTAAAAATTATTAAAAAATATTTTTCAAATTTTGGTTGTTATCAATTAGTTTATGAAAGAGATTAGAATATGTTTTTCTAATTTTCATGTCTTTGTCTACACAAATTAAGTTTTGGTTTGTTATAGATACTCTCGCACACGTAACTTAATGAAAATTTGTAGCTTAATTGTACACTTAATAATGTAAAGCATTTTAAATTAAAAAATACTGAAAAAAAGCAATGAACTTTGCAAATAAAGTGGGAAAAATCCTTTCATCCAGACTGGGTAAATTGATTTAAGATTTAAATAAACTCTATTTTATTGTAACAATTTAATATTTTTGGACAGTAGAACAAAAGGCGCTGGTGAGAAGATTTCATAATTTAAATTAAATCACGTATAAAATCAGGGGTATTGTTCCATTATTACTCGTTGAACTAAATTGTCTTTTAAGTGCTAAAATTGGAAATTTTTATTAAATCTAAAACTATTGACTATAAATTTCTCTAGCATTTCCCTTATAATAAACTTTCGTACCTTTTTCCTAAATGGATAGTTATAAATAATTTCACAAATTCAAGAAAATACAGATGTTTCATTAACTTAGAAATACATTTTTATAAAAGTTTTTAAAATTTAAGATAAATAATATCAGTATAAAAATTAGATACATTACCCGCAGCATCTAGAAGTCAGCGTACAGCAGATTAGATTTCTGACGCTAAAATCAACTTCTGAATCACAAAAATGGCATGCTGATATATTACTATTGGGACCTGCTTCAATATAACCCGGCACAGAGGATAAAAGAAATATCATCCAAGAAAATAAAATGAAGAAACCAGACACCTAGAAATGAATTTAAGTATTGAAATATTTATTTGTGTAAAAAAAAGTTTCCAAACAAACGTATTACAGAAAATAAAAATGTCATATTAATGAAACTCATGTTGATATAATGACAAATGAATAAGTGGAAATAAATATAATGACAGATTTAGATACAATTACAAAGTTTCGTGATTGGCAAAGTATATATGTACTTATAAAAATGTAAGTGAATTCCACTCAGCAAGATCGAAATTTCATTTTCTTAGAACTCAACCAATGCTTAAGATTAAAATTCTCTCTTTTGAAAGATGGAGATGAAATTACTCTTTTAAGAGAAGTAAACCATTTAAAGCGGTAAATAAAATTGAAAAAAAAATAAAAAATAAATAAACAGAATGTATTCCTGTCTATTAGAAGATTTGCATAAATTATTATAGGCAGAAAAGTTAGACTTGGAAGTGTAAATTTTAGGATGCTTTATGAAACTATTTGCTGCTTTATACTTATCAAAATAATGTGTGTGTGAATATACAAGAATATTGTTACAAATTTATAAATAATGATTATATTTGTCTTAAAATATCTCAGACAGATCAGAAATTCTCACATTTTGGGCAAAAATTGCGGTATTTAGACGTGTTGTAGTTTAAAAGCGGATTTCCTAATGCTTTGGCGACTTGGCGACAGTTGGCGAGATTCTTGGCGACTTGGCGATGGTTGGCGAGATTTTTGGCGACTTGGCGAGAAATCGATACTTCTGGAAACATCCATCACCTAAGCTCTAGGACCAATATTTTTCGAGATAGCCTAGAAGCTTCCAGAACCTTGGCGAAATTGGTAGATTTCTCCGCCAAGTCAGGTATAAATACCGCAGCCCGACATGGAAGAGAGAGTTTTGTGAAGACAGTCAGTGAGTGAAGACGATTAGTTGTAACTGCTAGTTGTTCTCTGTCTGAGGTATTTGAGACCTGTGATTGGAAGCTATTTCCTATTGTATCTGACGAATTGTAGCTGTATAATTGTGATTGTTACAGCGGGAATTTTGTTTATCTAGTGAAGTTTTTACGAATAAAAGTCTTGTGTTCATTAAGTGGTCGCTTTATTCAACTCTCAATCAACACGAACCCGTGGAGCTCGGTACAACTGGTGTCAGAAGTGGGGTTGAAGAGTTGATGCAGCGTGTCACAAGAAAAATGGATATGGATTTAATGAAAAGTCTTCTCGAAAAATTAGCGGAGCAGATGGCTGAGATGAAAGCTGGACAAGAAGATATGAAAACTGAGATGAAAGCTGGACAAGAAGAGATGAAAGCTGGACAAGAAGAGATGAAAGCTAGACAAGAAGAGATGAAAGCTGGACAAGAAGAGATGAAAGCTGGACAAGAAGAGATGAAAGCTGGACAAGAAGAGATTAAAACCGAGATGATGAAAGAGATAAAATCTGGACAGGAGGAGATGAAAGCGGGACAGGAGGAGCTTAAAAAGGAACTTAAGAAGGACATTGTAAGTGTTAAAGAAGAATTCTCCAACATCATTCAGGAGAAGATGAATGCAATGGAAGATAAGGTAACTTCAGTTGAAACTAAAGTTCTGGAGATAGAAGAAAACGTTGAAGAAGCATTAGACAATATGAATAAGAAGATTGAAAGCTTGGAGAAGCAAATATCAAACAAACATGAGGAACCCAACGTGACATTTGTGCCTTCCCTAGCCAATATTAAACTCTCAACATTTGATGGGAAATCATCCTGGCAAGTATACAAGACCCAGTTTATGATGGTAGCGGAAGCTAATGGATGGAATCCCCGAGCCCAAGCTTTTCACCTGGCGGCTTCTTTAAGAGGAGACGCGGCTGACATCCTCGAGACGCTTCCGGAGGAGCAGAGGCACGATTTCCAAGCCCTATCGAGTGCGCTTGAGCTGCGGTTTGGAGATAAGTGCACTAAGGAATATAGCAGACTACAGTTAAAGTCCCGCTATCAAAAAGCGGGTGAAAGTCTTCAAGAATTGGCTGCCGATATTCAGCGACTTTCCCATCTAGCATTTTCGGACTGCCCAGCTGAGACACGTCAAGATCTGGCTCTCCATCACTTCATCGATAGTGTGAGGGATCCGGAGATACAGAAAACACTTAGACTCGCCGATGTCAAAGATATTGGATCTGCCCTAGTCTACGCACATAAGATAGAGGCTGCCCAGCAGGCCGCGCGTAAAGACCGGCACTCAATCAGAGCCGTCTCTGCTACTGATACGGACTGTGATCTCAGAAAGCAAATCGAAGATCTGCGGAGAAAATTCCGTAACTTAGAATTGAGTAAAGGTGGCAGAAACACGAAAATTCAGTGTTGGACTTGCGGTGCAGTCGGACACGTTCAGAGAGACTGCCCGAAACGAAAAAATGGTGGAAATGATCTTCCACCACAGCAGGGAAACTAATATGTGGCCATCTCGCGGGGCGGAGATGTCCAGAGAGTCAGAAGCCCCATTTCAAATCGTTTCACATTTCTTCCGTAAGTAGCGGCGACAACGGACTTTTCGTTATGGGACATGTCAACGAAGTTCCCTGCAGAATGATAATCGATACTGGAGCCAACGTAACTATCATTAGGACAGATTTGGCTCGCAAACTTGGTGACAAACTCATCTGGACGCCGCCCTGCATTACCCTCCAAACTGTGACAGGTGATAAGATTAAAGTGCATGGAAAAGTCAAGCTAAACATTGCATTTGGTAATGCCGTTTACCATCATATGGCATATGTCGCTGATATAAATGACGAATTTATTCTTGGATTGGATTTCCTCAAAGAAAACAATTTCAAGTTAGATTTTAAAAATAATGAACTACACTCATGTTCTGAAGACATAACGATTTTTAAGACGAAATATTCAGATATTAAATCAGTCCATCATATAACTGCAAAGAGTGAAACAACATTACCACCAAGAACTGAGACAATAGTTTCCGGAGCTCTTTCAGAAGATAATAATTTTCATTATGGATTGACTGAATATCCAGATTCCGACAATAGCGTTAAAGGAGTACTAGTGGCTTCTTCCCTCGTCGACCTTTCACGAAATGTAATCCCGGTAAGAGTTGCTAATCTAAGCAATAAGGTAAAACTAATAAAAGAAGGAGAAGTGCTGGCGACTTGCACTCCAGTGACTTGTATTAACCGAAATTGTCAAACCACACTATCTGAGCCTCCTGACACTCTAATTAATGAACTCCTTCAGAGTGCAGAGTTAGATGATAAACAGAGGAATGCTGCAAGAAATCTATTATTAGAATTCGGAGATCTCTTTTCCAAGAAATCAGATGATGTTGGGCGAACCAAATTGACGCAGCACCGAATCAATACAGGAAATCATCCACCCATTAAACAACATCCGAGAAGATTGCCATTCGCTAAGCAGGAAGAGGTGGATAATCTTCTGATGGAAATGCAGCAGAATGACATTATTGAGCCATCAGAGAGTCCTTGGGCTTCGCCTATTGTTTTAGTTCGGAAGAAAGATGGCTCTACCCGATTCTGCGTTGACTATCGTCGGTTAAACAACATCACTAAAAAAGATAGTTACCCTCTTCCTAGGATTGACGATACACTTGATGCTTTATCCGGAAAACAATGGTTTTCGACTTTGGATCTCAAGAGTGGTTATTGGCAAGTAGAGATACATCCTGAGGATCGAGAAAAGACTGCGTTCACCACAGGACAAGGACTTTGGCAGTTCAAGGTCATGCCATTTGGGCTTTGCAATGCACCTGCAACGTTTGAGCGCCTGATGGAGACAGTATTACGAGGACTTTCCTACGAAGCCTGTTTGGTATATTTGGACGATATCATTATTGTAGGGCGCACATTCGAAGACCATTTAAGAAACATCCGAAAGGTGCTGGAAAAATTAAAAATGGCCAACCTGAAGCTGAATCCTTGCAAATGTAATTTATTCCGACGTGAAGTAAGCTATCTGGGACACATTATCTCTGCTGAAGGTGTAAGAACAGATCCTGAAAAGATCTCCGCAGTTAAGGACTGGAGTCGTCCAAAAGATGTCCACCAATTAAGAAGTTTTCTTGGACTATGCACATATTACAGGAAATTTGTTAAAGGTTTTTCAAGTATTGCCAGACCTCTTCACAAGTTGACAGAAGTTAAACAGAGATTTCTATGGACAGATGAATGTGAGAAAGCTTTTAAACAACTGAAGGAGGCGTTGACATCTTCGCCCGTTCTTGCATATCCCCAGCCCGAAAAATTATTCATTTTAGATACGGATGCCAGCAATGAAAATATCGGAGCTGTTTTGTCGCAGGAAATTGATGATAAAGAATATGTCATTGCTTATTGGAGTAAATGTCTATCGAAACCAGAGCGGAATTATTGTACAACCAGAAAGGAATTGCTGGCAATCGTCAAAGCCATAGAACATTTCCACCATTATCTCTATGGAAGAAAGTTCTTGCTCCGGACAGATCACGCATCCTTAACCTGGCTTTTAAATTTTAAAAATCCAGAAGGACAGGTAGCCAGATGGATTCAACGACTCCAGGAGTTTGACTTTGAAATACGTCATCGCAAAGGAACTCTTCATGGAAATGCTGATGCACTATCAAGGAAACCGTGTAATGAAAGCTGCCGATATTGTTCTAGAATAGAGAAGAACTATCAGTTAGTAAATCCTGCGGTACGCCAAGTTAATGTTTCAACTCCATCAAAACCCGACCCATGGAGTGATAAAGAACTTAGAGAAGCCCAAAAAGAAGACCCAGATATAAATCCAATTTTAGAATTAAAAGAATCTTCCAGTATGAAACCAAGTTGGCAGGATATCTCCACCTACAGTCCTGCTACTAAACAATATTGGGCTCTTTGGGACTCACTCCATATAAGAAATGGTGTCTTATACAGGAAATGGGAGTCCGATGATGGACGTAATTTCAAATGGCAGCTTGTTCTTCCAAAATCAAGAATTTCAGATGTTTTGAAAGAATTGCACAGTAGCTCAACTGGAGGCCACTTCGGAGTAATGAAAACTCTACAGAAAGTTCGAGAACGCTTCTATTGGAGCAAAACGAGACAAGATGTAGAGAAATGGTGCCAATCTTGTGATGACTGTGCGGCACGTAAGGGACCAAAGAAACGTAGCAGAGGAAGGTTGCAGCGGTACAACGTAGGAGCACCTTTTGAGCGAATAGCATTAGACATTTTGGGTCCTTTACCACGATCTTCAAATGGCAACAAATACATACTAGTTGTCATGGACTACTTTACTAAGTGGCCTGAAGCGTTTGCAATCCCCGATCAAGAGGCGACTACAGTAGCCGAGGTTCTAGTGCAGCAATGGGTTTCCAGATTCGGCACACCCTTACAAATTCATTCTGATCAAGGGACAAACTTCACCTCTGTTGTGTTTAAAGGAATGTGTCAAATTCTCGGAATAGACAAGACGCAGACCACGCCACTACACCCACAATCGGATGGCATGGTAGAGAGGTTTAACAGAACCATCTTGAATAACCTCTCACTTATGGTTTCCAGAAATCAGCAAGATTGGGATTTGAAGCTACCGCTGTTTCTGCTTGCATATCGCAGTGCTGTCCATGAGACTACCGGATATACTCCTTCACAGATGCTCTTTGGTCGCGAACTTCGTCTCCCTTGTGATCTTCAGTTTGGTCGTCCACCGGATACATCTTCATCGCCAGAGGAATACCTTCGAGACCTTCAGGCACGTCTTGAAGATGTCCATAACTTCGCTCGAGACCGAATCAACCTGACGACCGAAAGAATGAAGACAAGGTATGACACAAGAGCGACAGGACATGAATTTCAAGAAGGTGACAAAGTTTGGTTGTGGAACCCGATTCGACGTAAAGGACTTTCTCCAAAGTTGCAAGCCAACTGGGAAGGTCCCTACACAGTCCTAAAAAGACTGAACGACGTCGTGGTTCGTATAAGAAAATCATCTTCTTCAAAACCAAAGGTAGTACATTATGATAGATTAGCTCCTTATTGTAATGTAGAGTAAAAATTAGTAGACCATGGTCTCTTTGTAAATAGTATAGATAATTTTTTTTATCTTTTCTATTTTTTTGTATTTTTAGTTGCTTGTGTATGTAATGTATCCTCTTGAAATGTAAATTCTCTTATATTAAATTTGGCCTCCTATCAGGGGATTGTACTGCCCGGGACGTGCAGTCCTTGAGAGGGGGCAATGTTACAAATTTATAAATAATGATTATATTTGTCTTAAAATATCTCAGACAGATCAGAAATTCTCACATTTTGGGCAAAAATTGCGGTATTTAGACGTGTTGTAGTTTAAAAGCGGATTTCCTAATGATTTGGCGACTTGGCGACAGTTGGCGAGATTCTTGGCGACTTGGCGATGGTTGGCGAGATTTTTGGCGACTTGGCGAGAAATCGATACTTCTGGAAACATCCATCACCTAAGCTCTAGGACCAATATTTTTCGAGATAGCCTAGAAGCTTCCAGAACCTTGGCGAAATTGGTAGATTTCTCCGCCAAGTCAGGTATAAATACCGCAGCCCGACATGGAAGAGAGAGTTTTGTGAAGACAGTCAGTGAGTGAAGACGATTAGTTGTGACTGCTAGTTGTTCTCTGTCTGAGGTATTTGAGACCTGTGATTGGAAGCTATTTCCTATTGTATCTGACGAATTGTAGCTGTATAATTGTGATTGTTACAGCGGGAATTTTGTTTATCTAGTGAAGTTTTTACGAATAAAAGTCTTGTGTTCATTAAGTGGTCGCTTTATTCAACTCTCAATCAACACGAACCCGTGGAGCTCGGTACAATATCTTATATTTTGTACAGTTTTGTCTAAAAAATTTAATTCAATTACATATTAGTTTATTGTTTTTGGTAATTATATTGGCTTTTAAAGCACTTTTAATAACAAATTTTTAATTTATATATTAGTATGTACAATTTTTATTATGTAATTGCTTAATTGATATAAATTAATATTAAGTGAGAGTAACATGTTAATTTGTAAACAAGCAATAGGAAAACAGCTTGGATCTTTAATTTAATTTAATTTTCCAAACAATATACAAACATAAGCATTACCAATATAACAAATTGCATGCAAATCAAACAATTTTTAAATTTTTATGAATGTAATATTACTTGAATGCTTTTCATATTTGTAATCACTATGCATTAAAAGATCAGATAAATTATTTTGAAATTACAGGAACAGACATTTATTGAGTATTCTGTTGAACAAAACTACATTTATTATAAATGTTCCTGAAAATAAACTTTGTTTTTATAATATGTTTTTTTATTTAAGTTTAGTTTAAACCATCAAAATGTGTTAAGAAACAATTTCACGAAACTAAAAACTAAATTAATAAATGAAATCAAAGATCAAACATAAAAACATTTTATTCGGTTTTATTAGAGATAAATAAAAATGTATATGGTATCATTTAAGTGCATATTACTATTTTTTAAATTTATATACTATATGCACACAATAAAATATTGATAATTTTAACTAAGGTCTCAGCTAGACTTCTAGCAGTTGGCCACAACGAGCCCATTGATGATCTATACTTTTGAATGTGTTGTACTCTTAATGATTCATTTGCTTATTTCAAAAGAAAAATATATCAATTGTAACTTCTAAAGTATGTATAACTTATGTTGCACTTTATTGTTTATGATATTTAATGCTAGAATTTTATATAAATAATATTCTAAGAAATAAAGCTTTATTTTGCTGAAAAAAAGTTTATTTTAAGAAGAGATAGAGTAAGTATAAACTCTTATAACAGGAAATATGGTAATTTCCCGATTTCACATTTTTGTTTTTGTTTTTGGTAATTACATTTGTAGCTATAAAATTTAAACAAAAATAAATATGTGTGGATATAAAATTTAATAATTGGATTCTTATTGCATTTCAACTTTAATACAAAAAACCTGATTTAAAATTAGTTGGGTTCTATATAGTTCAACATAGAAAGGTTCCAAATTTATTAATTTAAATATCAAATGAAGAATGAGACAACTTACACACTTTGCACTCATTTTTCATTGAAGTTTCAGTTATTTTAAATATTTAATTTTTGCATGAATGGATATTATGAAACACTTTTGTACGAGGTAGCTATAAACAAGAGTTCTGCCTTTAGTTTTAAAACAAATTGGCCGAAAACTTACCATGCAATGCTGCCACAGATAATAAAATTTAGGCAAAGATGGACACCAAAGAATGTTAAATGTTTCCAAATTCAGTATTTCAAAATTTAGCTTCTACATTTCTCTGGTATGGACTTCCTAGTATAAATCTAACAATGGATCTATTATGCACATTTGAAATATACTTCATTAATAGGAATTTTAGAAACATAATTAAGACTGTTTAATATATTAATCTTGGTAAATAAATAATTTTAATTTAAAATAACTAATTTGAAAATTGTTGAATATTTCGAAATTTTAAAAATTATTTTATATTGTAGTCCATAATATATGCTTCATTTTAAGTTTTGTGCAGTATTTTTTATCAATTGTTTTATAATATATTACATCTAATAGGTAATAAGTGTTTATGAAATTTTGCAATAAATAATTTTTTAAAGTACTTAATAAAAAAAAACTTTCTAAAAGCTTAAAAAAATTTGACTTCATTTCCAAAATTTTAAATAATTTCGGAAATTAAGTCCCTTGTAAGAACTTTAAAATACATTTAAGAAAAAACATATTTTGATTTCAGTAGTCTGTCAGTTAACAATCTGAAGTTGTTTAAAATAATAATGATTCCAAATTATATTTTCTATCTGAAATATTTGTTACATTATTGTAAAAGTTATGTACTTTTAATCTAAGCACATTTTAAGATTATAAAATAATTTGAAAATTATTGTATTATACTAGGATCTGTGTATACATGTAATTGTACTTTATATATTTTGATGTTATAAAAATTAAGCTCTTTATATGATTACTAAATAAGGAAGTAGAACATAAAATTTTGGTTTTTGAATTTAGTTCAACATTGTTACGAATCACTTTTCATTGTTTCTATGTATTTACAGTTTTTCTTAATGTTTAATATGTTATCACTATTTAGCAAGACCGATACTTGACATACAATAATTAGAAAATTTACTTTAGATTTCTCTGCATAACCAATACATGTACAAAAGTTACAATTGGGTAGCAGGCAAGTCAACCATCCGCACAATTCTCATAATTATTGAGTTTTTCACATGCTTTGCACTGGTTATATGCACACAACAGAAATCGGAATTAAGAATTGAAATTGTAAATAAACATTGTTCAATTGTTGGACGAATATTTATTTTTGTTATTAACTGTGTACCTGGAACTATAAGAAGACATAACAGGGATCCATTATAAACAACTATGTGAACTCATTTTCGAGCAGCCCTATCTTAATTTTGAGAGAACTAGGTGTATACACTTTAAGTGATAGGTTTACTTTTATTAAAAATAACTTAATTTTGATTATAATTAAGTTCTTTTTTAATAAAAAGTAAAATCTCTGTTTCGATGAAAGTTAAATGGATTAATTAATGGCTGCCTTGTCTTGTAGTTCATTAAGCCCCAGGGCATATGAGGCCATAGTTTTTTTTATCCTCTTTATGTCCAGGGCTGTTTCTGAGGCTAATCCTTAGCTAGCCCATTTAAAATTGTTTCTATCATTTAGGGTCATCCACCTAAAAGTTATTTTAGGTCAGCTTTTATTCCTGTCTCCGTCAAGTGCTCATGTAAGCGATATTCTTATGGGATCAATTGGTTTCGTTCTGAGGTTTAATCAATGACATTTAGCTAATGGTTATTACAAAATAAGACACAGAAAATGATATAAACTGAACGACAATATTAAATTCCTATTTCAAATAATTCAAGATATTCGTACGAGATACTACCTTATTTATAAAAATTGGATTAATAATCTTTATTACAAAAAGTATCAGTGCCCAGGAAACTCACTCAAAAGCTTATAGCCAATTTTTAAATTTAAATAAAAACTCAAAAAATTTTTAATTTTTTATTTTTACAATGAAAAAAAATTAAAAAGCTAAGAATTTTTTCTATTTATTTTACTTTTTTACATTAAATAAAGACATAAATTAAAAAATAAAATTCGTAATTAAGTTTGTCACTGAACGGTTATTTTTTGTAACGTGGGCTAATTAAACTGGTACATGCAGTGTTTGTAATTGAATTACAGTAGTTTTTTTAAACAATTTATACTGATAGCCTTAAATAGATATATATGATTGTATAAAAGTGTGTGGTTAATAAAGAATGAAATTATATATTTAAAAATGTCTTAAAATATTAACTCATAGCTATCAATGTAAATTCTCACATTTACCAAATTTCTAAACATTGCTAAATTAGATACACGAAATTTTCTATCAACATTAATATAATTCAACCTTTATCTTAGAGAAAAATTACTATCCATAATTTTAACATAAACTCAAAATTTATCATAAATTTGTTTAATTTTCAATACGAGTTCAATATAATTTTACAAAGAGCATCATATTATTTAGCTGAAATAAAAATATAAAAAGCAAACTGTTTCCTAAAAATGTTCCGTATTCAACTAACTGAAAAGTGTAAAAAAAATTTATTGATTTTTTTATACAATTTTTTTTTATAATAGTACATAACTTATTTCAATAATTAGAGAACTTGGCTTGCAAAAATGGAATAGGATAGGTACTTTCTAGGAATAATAAATACAAGAAATTTGAAATTCTTTTAATTATAGATAAAATAATTTTTCTTCCATAAAATAATCAAAAATCCATCGTTATTAATTCATAAATTATCAAAAGCGAAATATTTTGTTGTTTTACAAACACACACACACACACACACACACACACACACACACACACACATATATATATATATATATATATATATATATATATATATATATATATATAATATTGAAATAGATATTCAATTATTATCAATGGATAGGAATATGTATTAGGCAAGAATTCTTTTATGAGACAGTTCTTCATGTTAATGTGGTAAAATATCTTCTGCTTTAGGTTTACAACGCTATTATGCAAATTATGGAAATGAGTGCTTTTCATTATTTAAAGAAATACATTTTAATGAATAACGTGTACGTTGGAAAGCCAAAATTTATCAGAAACACGGAAATATTTTCTTTTCATTTAAAGCACACTATTAACACTTGAATTACTGCCAGTAGGTTAACCTACTTGTGTCAAAAGTTAGGTATGCAATGCCTTATCTTTCTTTCTTAAACTTAACTCTAAAGTTGTATTGCATTTCTTCTCCACTTATCTAACACAAACAGTAAAAGTATTTAACAGATGGGCTTAAAAATCCAAAAAGAGAGTGCAATAAGGAATCAGTACAAACAATGACAATTGATCAACTGATGTATGTTAAATTATGTGGATTTATTATTTACATTAATGCGAATTCGCTTCTTTGATTCCAATAATTTAATTTCTGTAATAAAAGGCCAAAGAATTGCAGAAAACATACGTTAGTGCAAATCTGGAGAATAATATTGAACTAATAAATGGATATTTATCGTTGTTTTCGAAACTAAGGGATTGCATACTTTCAGTTTATGAGAATATGATTCAATTTCAAAGAAATCTGAATACTTTTATGAAAAAAAGATCATTTTATAAATATCACTACCTGAATTTCTTTTTAAAATAAATAATTAATATTATTTATTTTAAAAAATTATCAGGTTTATTTTAAATTGAGAGAAGAATAATGATAATAGAAATATATTGGAAATATATATTTCTATTATATATATACCGGGTGATCCAAAAGTCAGGACGAACTTTAAAAATGAATAATTCGAAAACGAATCACGATACAAAGATGCGGTTTGCACCAAACGGATGGAAATGAAACCGGGTTTTGTGTGGCAATGAAAAAAAAATAGTTCTGTTGGCGACCAACAGATGGCGCTATAGTGTTTTATTGCAACAAAAGATGTTTTACAAATGAAACAATGATTAATGAAGTCAGATTAATTACAGTTAATTAGTACTTACTACAGTAAATGTTCAATTTGCTGTCCATCATTCAGAAGTAAAGCTGTGAGACGAGTCCCCACTCCATTCACAACAATTAGTATCATTTCTTGCGTTATGGCAGACACATTTTGGCGGAGAGCATCTTTCAGTGCCGCTAGTGATGTCAGTTGGTCGCTGTACACTTTTGACTTCAAGAAGCCCCACAGCCAAAAGTCACAAGGTGTGAGATCGGGAGATCTTGGAGGCCATGCGTGATTAAAGTAGCGACTGATAATACGATCCTCCCCAAATGTTGAGCGTAGCAGTGGTTGCACAAGCAGTGCAATATGAGGTGGTGCTCCATCTTGCATAAAGGTGATTGTTTGGAGTGCCTGTCGCGCTTGCAGTTCAGGAATAATGCTGTTCTGTAACAGTGCTAGATATCGCTTACCGGTGACAGAAACTGTTTGGAAACCTGTCTGTGTGACTTTCTCGAAAAAAAATGGACTAATTATGAAATCAGCAGTGAAGCCACACCAGACTGTCACTTTAGACTGTTGCAAGGGTACCTCAACAAATGCAAGTGGATTTTCTGTGGTACACACTCGACAATTGTGGGTGTTTACAGCGCCAGAGAGTGTGAAATGCGCTTCATCTGTCCAAAGCACAGTGTGAAGCCAGTCGTGCTGCTCTTATTGAAGACCAAATTCGCAAAATGTCGGCGAGAGTCGAAGTCAGGAGGTTTCAGTTTTTAGTTATGTTGCAACTTGTATGGATACCGTTGCAAAGTTACTCGCAGCGCTCTCCAGACACTTCCGTATGACACTCCTGTCTGCCTCGAAACTTCTCGAGCACTGCACTCCCCATGTGCAGCAACCGCCGACATGGCTTGCACCGTCTGCTCCACTGTCGTGGCAACAGCAGCTGCTGTTGAGGGACGTTCACTTCTTTAACGTGACGCCAAAGAACCTGTAGCTTCAAATTTTTTCACAATTTTGTTCAA
Source organism: Latrodectus hesperus (assembly GCA_037975125.1). NCBI lineage: Eukaryota > Metazoa > Arthropoda > Arachnida > Araneae > Theridiidae > Latrodectus > Latrodectus hesperus. Next base: position 78,042,603 of record CM075854.1, read on the forward strand.
TGCAGAAGATGTTATTGATCCTTTGCTATCTCGCATACCCTTCATGTAGCGATATGCTCGCAATGCCGCAATTGCACTTTCCGAATTCTTATAAAACAGTTTAACTAAGAGGGCTTTCTCAACTATGGACAGCATTGCAATGCATACCAGCTTCGACTACCATTACCTGCTGCAGTTGCTTCTTTTTATATCGTTTGTTGCTTTGCATAATCCTACATCAGAAATCTGACAGCGCCATCTGTTGGTCGCCAACAGAACTATTTTTTTTTCATTGCCACACAAAACCCGGTTTCTTTTCCATCCGTTTGATGCAAACCGCATCTTTGTATCGTGATTCGTTTTCGAATTATTCATTTTTAAAGTTCGTCCTGACTTTTGGATCACCCTGTATATATATATATATATATATATATATATATATATATATATATATATATATATATATATATATATATATATATATATATATATATATATATATATATATATATATATATACTTATGCACACTAAAATTAGATATATATATAGTACAACTATTGAAAAAATAACTTGAATTTTTTTCATATTATTTCAAATGAAAATTTAAATTTCTCAAATCAATTAACAAATAAAATTTTAAATACAATTTTATGCATAAATGTATAAAAACAAGAAGTACAATGACAATAAATGACAAATAGTAATTTAATATAATAAGTAACTATATACAGTAATATTTCATCGCACACAATATTCCTTTTCTTCATAAAAATCATATTGTTCAATTATGCATTTTGAAGACTTAATATGTACAAATAGTACTAAGTACTGAGTACTTAATATGTACACAGAGTACTGAAAGGGAACTCAGTGATTTTAGAAAACTATTTTTTTTGTGTTAGATTTGCGAGAAACAATATGACATGAATAAAAGAATAATGAATATAATGAATAACTTATCCTGGAATTCACTCAGAGGTAAACATTATAATTTCATAGATGAATTCCGTGATGGAGGAACGCTGAAATGGCAAAGCGTCATTTCATTATGAAACAACAAAATCCAAAGTCTTAAGTTTTTGTATGTAATAGTATCATCTGGAGTGTTTTTCTTCGAGATATGAGGCTTAAAACAATTTTAAAATGTGCCCTGCGAATCATATACACGTGGTCATTAAAATAATGAAAACACCTATGATTAGTTTCCTTCTTTTTGTTTTACTGTGAATATTAAATAGCTGATAATCATTTTTCATTCCTCCTTGATGATGAACATGTTTTTGCCATCACTCGCAAACATTAAAATTTCAGTTTTATTTGGAAACATAATTTTAATGGACACCGATTATTATTTTATGGGTTACACTGTGTATTTATCTCCTGAAGGGATAGCATGTTTTATACATCAAGATTATGCAATTCATTGTTTTTATCAATTAATAAATTTTGAATAATTTAATATGGTATTTACTAAATTATGTTTTTATAAAGAATTCTAAAATTTGAAAATTTGTTTATTTAAATTTTAAAGCTCATTATATGTAATTTCTGACCTTAGTAAGTTTGTGTAAATAAATTTTTTTAGCCTACTTTTCTAATTTAGCGTATAAATTTGACTCCAACCTTTTCCTCATGAAATTAATAGAAATGGGTCAGAATTGTGTCAGTATTTTCTTTAAGAATGAGTTTTAAAATTGAGAACTTTTGAATCTTGCTCAATACATGTGAAAGCGAATTTTTAAATAAGCTTCTTTCAAAAAATTAAGTATATTTTAAATTTTATACATCTTTGGATCTTTGCCCGACATTATATAGGACTTATTAAATTTAGGTTAAAGCAATGTAAAGTATCAAGACAAATAATATATTTTTGAAAATTTTAAAAGGATTATTAAATGTTCAAAATTTCTAATCGTCTATTAAATTTAAGCTCCGAATTGTAAAATATTTGTATTTATGAAATTTAAATGAAAACACGTAGTAATAATTTCTCTTCCGAAATAAGTTATAATTCAGTGCTTTAAACAAAAACTTATCTGAGAATTTGTTTATATAAGAAATTCCTCGGAATAATGCGAATATCACAACTGACAGTGATTGATATGTATGAGAGTGATAGTTAACATAAGCTCAGTAGGTAATGAATGAAATGGCTCACAAAATAGTTCATAATGGTTCAGAACAAATAAAGTGATATATTTGGAGATGTAATATAACTGAAATATATGCAAAAATGTTTAATTTTAAATGACATTCATTTGATATGATGTAAGATAATTTAATTTTACCTATTTCAAACATGTATCAACATATACTTAATAATTATTCTCAATGGAACATAATTTACTAATTAATGTTAAGCCTCCGAAGAATAATAAAACGATAAGAGAAAGCAATCTTAGAAGTCAGTTTATCAAAAGTGACACAATATTTTCATGCTGGTTGTTGTAATTGTGTTTGGCTGTTGTGTATAAGGCCATGATCGAAATTAATTGTTACTGCCTGGGGGGCTACAGGAAAGATACCACTTATTTTCCTTATTAATCAGCTTTCCTTACCGCAAGATACAAAAATTGTTGCTTGTATCATACTATTACGTAAACCTGATTGATAGTGTAATTGATTTTGCTTGATTGTCTTGATCATACTAGTTACCGCTAGACCGAGATTTATGTAATTTTCGACTAAAATTTATAAACTCGACTCAGACTTTTATATATATATATATATATATATATATATATATATATATATATATATATATATATATATATATATATATATATATATATATATATATATATATATATATATATATATATATATATATATATATATATACACACACACACATACACACACACACACACACACACACACATATATATATATATATATATATATATATATATATATATATATATATCTGTGTGTGTGTGTGTGTGTGTGAAAACGTGCATCATATTTCTCTACTAGTGTGAGAGGAGAGAGAAGGATGTCAATTTAAGTGTCACCTCTTCGTCTCTTAATTTTAATTCAACATCATGAGACATTTCTTGATAATTTGTTTTAGCTAATTAATCGTTTATACAATCCAGTGTCCCTCCACATCATTATGTATCTATGAAAAACAAATTGGTTCACAAAAAGCCAAAATAGAAAATAGAGTAATGACAAATTAAAAAAAAGAAAATATTAATTTCTTTTTTTTTAATGTGTTATTATGTAAGTTTATTGCTCATGGTTAAAAACATGTAAACGAAGTAAATTATGGTTAAAAACCAAGTAAAAATTCATGAAGCTGAAAACCAAAAATTGAAAAATAAATGTTTATTGTTTTTCACAATTTATCAATTTTATTGTTTTTCACAATGTAACACGTATTTTTACGATTAGAAGTTTTTAGATGTGGGTTTAAAATTATTATTTTACACATGCATATACTGAAATTGAGTATATTATATAACTATTGAACTATAAATAGCTAACCTAAATCAGTGACCCTGTTAAATACCTAAATATCAAGTTATGTAATATAACTAAACAAATATCTCATTTTTTATATGATGTGAAAAAATGTTTTATAGAGTCATATGAATCGAAATAAATTTATTTTGTCTTGAAACATTCCTATATACTTTAGTGCATTTTCTACATTTTTCACCACTTTTAAATTGAGCAAATAGCTTTAATCAGTTATTTTATTGAATCTTTTTGAATAAAATAAAACATAATTTTTTTGAAAACTAGCCATTTAAATAAAGTTTTTATTATTTATTTAATCACTGAGAAAATGTAGGTTCAATGATTCTTTGTTTAACTATTGTAAAGAAATTTCGAATTACAGAATGTTGAAAAATGAACTATGCATATAAAATAAATCCATATCTAGAATAGGAATATTAAAAAAAAAAAAAAAAAAAAAAAAAAAAAAAAAAAAAAACGAACACACACACCTATTTGTTTTGCTCTCGTTTGTGACATATATTTTAGCAGGTAAAATATTTTAACATAGTTAAATATTTATATAAATTTTAAATTGAAAGAAAGTTTTTCTGGAAATACTGTTTACAATTTATTAATTAATATTTCTGCTGGGAAGATTCAATCTGAATGTTAAATTCCCCAAATCAAATTCATGAAAATAATTTTACGTTCGAATTTCAAGTGCCTAAATTTATGAAAGTTATTTTTAAAAATGAATATTATTATAGATAATTCTTCAATGAATATTTAAGACTGTAATAAATGAACATTACTCTCGAGGGATAAAAAAATGATGAATAAACGTTACAATATTAAGAAGAAAAAAACTGAAAACTCATTCCATTGCTTATTAAGAATTTGTAGTAATATTCTTTTAAAAAGTTTTGCAACGGGTACAAGAGGCATAGTTGAGATTATTAATTATGACTGGTTAAGTCTCTTGATTTAAGAAATAATAAAAGTTTTAGGCAAAAAAATTTTTTTCTGTTTGTTTTCACTATGTAAAAATATAATATTTTGAAAAGTTAAAACTCACTATTTGTGTTTCTATTGTATTTAATTGGAAACAAATACCCATATTTTAAAGTTACGACCAATATTAAAATATAAACGTTGTAATAGTAAAAAGGTTAATTTAATTTCAGATTCGGTTTTAATTAAGTTTATATATGTGTGTATATATATATATATGAAATAACACATGTAAATAAAAAGTGATGGATAAAACAAAAATAGCAATGAATAGAAAATTTATTATATTATATGAAAATCTAAGTTTGATCTTTGGAACATTTTAAAATTATTTTTCTAATTTTTCATAAGATATAAAAATTCTTAAAAACATTTTCAAATGTGTATTATGTAAATGTATTTATAAAGATGATTTTATTTTGAATTCTACTATTTTCATTTTAACCTTATTTTGAACTGTTCCCTTTATATTTTATCAGAAAAATTCATAGCATAAAATATTTAATTTTCAGCTTTAAATCACTGAAAATGTCTTTTTTTGAAACCTATATGCTTTTTTGCGTTATTATTTATCAACAAAAAATTACAGAAACAAGGCAAATATAAATTAGCTTTATTTTACATGGATTAAAAAAAACATTTTATGATATGTCTATATTTATTTCTTAAAGAGACATTTTAAATTTGGTATTTTGAGAAATTTTTATACATGGAGTGTAGTTCACAAAAAAGTACTTTTGTGTTACTTTACTGATTTTCAAAGCAGAATGCTTTGATATTGATTAAATAAGAGATATTTTAGAGAATTCAATATTATGACTGCTGTTTATCTCTTTATTCTCTTGAATGGTATTGCCTTAAAGATATTAGAACATCATAGTTTTTGTGATGACTCATTGAGTGACACATTAAATTGGTTAGGAAGCAACTCAGAGAAAAATCATACACCCAAGTAAATAAACATTATTGATCAAGATTATATCACGATGTTACTTGACACTGAGAAAATCACAAAATATTGATTACTAAAAATGCTATATTTGGAAATGCATTTTACAAGAAAATGCCATAATTAAAAATGGTATTATAAAGTGTTTTTTAAAACACACACTTCTTTTGAAGAATTGATTTTAATAATTCATAAGAAAACAATAAATTTTCTTCACCCTTTCTACATTCAAATTCAATCCTTAAGAAAGTTCATCCACTAATATTCTTAGCAACTCCGAATTCACTTGCCTTCTTAAATATCCTTTATAGATTATTGTAAGTGTTTCAATTTCAAATTTTGGTTTTTCTTTGAACGTTTTATGAATTTACTTGAAAGAGACGCAAAACAAGTATATGTATGAGGAATTTGCATAAAATATTTTGCAATAAACAACAATCATATTCAATCCTCAAAATACTATCAAATCCAAATGATATATTTTTAGCGACATGTTTGTTGTTTTGTTAGAAATTAAAATAATAATATAAATTCCTTAAATAAGTCGACTGTTCTTTGGTTAATTGAAAAGCTGGATAATAAAAGAGTTTGCAGTTTATTGTCGTTATTTAATCACTCACTAATATATCATTAAATGTGTAATTACTACCAGGAAGCAATTACACTAATTGTAGTTGGTTGTTGAATGGAATCAATAACAAAATAGAAAAAATAAATAAATAATAAGAAAATATATTCATTCTCTTCATGTTATAAATGCATACGATCGTATAAATACTTAATTACTTATTAGTAAATGTGCTCAGGCAGAAAAAATTGCCTAACCTTATCGATGACCTTTCATCACACATTTATTGAACTAATTTTCTGAAAACTGACTTTAAAAAAATGCAAAACGTGATTTGTATTCTGATAAGAATCTTAGTTTTATTAGCTCTGAAACATATGTTATTTTTTTTAGAGTTTAGTGAATGCTAAACGAGCCTGAATAATGCAGTGCTAGGTTAGTTAGAGGTATTCGCAACACTAACTAATGCATCACTTTTAAAATCATTCACCAGACTGCCTCCAATTAATTAGAAAAATATAAATATAATTTAATCACACATGTGATGACCTATTTGTTTGTTACATTTTTTACAGTTAAAAAAATTTTTTTTTCTGATTTCTACTATTAAATGCTTTCATTAATACTTAGTTTTTTCTAATATTCGTATTATTTAGATATTTATTATAACATATAATAATAATGCAAAGAAAAAAGGTTAACATTTGTATTTATTTTACATAAGAAATGAAAAATTTAAAGTCTCTAAGAAAATTCAATTTCCTATGCATTGTAAAATTCGATATTTAGAGAAAGAATTTCTAGACTGAAATTTACGTAAATAATTATAATTTGCTAAATTAATCATTAATTACCTTATTTTTATTTTTAAAATATTAATGCACTGAGACAAAGTACCAAAAAATTATATAGAAATAAAAGCACTGCAACTATGTAATTAGAATATGTTATCAAGCCAGATAAAGTTATTTCAGAGGTGGCAATTGTATGCCAGATATTTCAGAGTATATATATATATATATATATATATATATATATATATATATGTATGTGTATGTATATATATATTAAAAAATAAAATGAAAAAAATGACTTAAATAATGAATTCTTTAAGTGAATGGAATAAACTAAATTGAAATTTGTATTTTAAATATAGATTATCACACACACACACACACACACACACACACACACACACACACACACACACACACACACACACACACACACACACACACACACACACACACACACACACACACACACACACACACACACACACACACACACACACACACACACACACACACACACACACACACACACACACACACACACACACACACACACACACACACACACACACACACACACACACACACACACACACACACACACACACACACACACACACACACACACACACACACACACACACACACACACACACACACACACACACACACACACACACACACACACACACACACACACACACACACACACACACACACACACACACACACACACACACACACACACACACACACACACACACACACACACACACACACACACACACACACACACACACACACACACACACACACACACACACACACACACACACACACACACACACACACACACACACACACACACACACACACACACACACACACACACACACACACACACACACACACACACACACACACACACACACACACACACACACACACACACACACACACACACACACACACACACACACACACACACACACACACACACACACACACACACACACACACACACACACACACACACACACACACACACACACACACACACACACACACACACACACACACACACACACACACACACACACACACACACACACACACACACACACACACACACACACACACACACACACATATATAATAAGTCATTACACTTTAGATACAAATTAAACCGATTATATACAACTATCACGAAAAGAAACAATATACAAGATGAATAAGATGTAACTTAATATTAAATTAAGATTCAAAATATTTTCTGAAAACAAAGCAAAAAAAAAATTAATGTGATCTGTGAGTTTATATTACGCGTTTTTTCTTACGCAGAGTAATGTCACGGCAATAAAACACTGTATATACAATACAAAAATTAAGATTATTTACGTAATATTTTAGGAAATTGAGAGAGAGAGAGAAAAGGTAATATAATAATTGTCAAATTAATACAAAAAAGGTTATAGCATCCAGCTCAAAATGAACATCTGTATTTAGTATATTATGTGAGACTTAATATTTTCTACAATGTTTTCTTGATTTAAAAATCATTAAGATATTGTGATTAGATTTTAAAACTAGTATTGTAGAACTTCACTTTTTTCTATCAATAAAGGATTCATAGATTACTATGCTAGAGAAAGAAAACTGTTGAGAAAGTATGTATTTTGATGCACCATGCTAAGGTACATTTATAATGTTAATGATTCATAATCTAAAATTAATTTGCATGGATGAATTAATTAATTGAATGAATTAATTTGCAATTATGAATTACATAAATTGGCTAAGATAAAAAGCATTTAATTTTATTCCACATGTTTGACATGTTTGTTTGATACCAGGTAAAACATTTAATGTAATTTAGTAGCAGTTTGCTTCAAAACCTGAACGAACATAAATACAGTACTTTTAACAATTAAAACTATTTGTGTTTTAATAAATTATTTTACAATTTTTACATTTGTACTGACACAAGTATGGAACTTAAGAGTATTAATTGGAATTAATTTCAAACGTAGAGAGAAAGCTTATTTTTACCTACTTTTTACCATAGTAGCACAACACAGTTACACACATGTGCACATAAAATACGTGTTGTAGAGATTCAGATATAGTTTTGAATTATGGAAATTTTGATGCAACATTTGCATTAGAAATAATAAAAAGATTCATGGATTCTCAGTTTATGGGTGAACTAAATTATTTTAGAATTGGAATCTAAAAAAATTATGGTTGTTATATAAATTTTTATGGATTCAAATTTCGAAAACAAATGAACAGAAAACAATAAACTGACTTAATAGCTAAGATAAATTTATTATCATTTTGTATGGATTTTAATATTTTTTGTCAAAAAACGTCAATCATATAATCAAAAGAGTGTAAATTCTAACTTCCGTCTAATGAGATGATTTATTAGGAATTCTCCTTTTTCTAATTCTATTGTCATAACACTTGAACTTATAAATATTAAATTGTTATAGGTTGTTTTGTATTTTGTTATGTAATAGTTTTGCATTTGAATCTAAATAAGGGTGAAATAATTAAATAAGATGAGACAGTTCACAGCACAATAATTTTTGAAGGAACAGAAATAGAGCATGAATTTAAAAAATATTGATTGATCAGTAGGTTTTTCTAACGAAAAGAGAAAGAGATATCCAACAAAAGCGTTGATTAATAAGTTTTCATTTAATATGTATTCACGCACATAAAATTAAAAAGAAAAATGACTTGAATTGGTTTTTATAAATTATTAGGCCTTATTAAGAGAGAATGTAATCTGAAAAAGTATTCTTTAATAATAAGTTTGCTTATCTAAAAAATGGCATTATATTTCTCTTCTGCTTCTCAGCATCAAAATATACATTGATTTTATTGTTACGGGTTATTTTTTCTCATTGCTACAGCAAACATTCTATATTAATAATGTAAATCTAAGAGCTTTTTCTTGTATTAATCAATCATTCCAATTATTTTAATTGTTTATTTGTATCTGAAATTACTAATTTAAACTGTATTATTTGAAATATGTAATTCTTCGCCATAGCTGCCAAAAGCGCTTAGTATTCTCATGTTTTTAATTTTTACAGAATTAGGAAATTATTTTATAATTTTCAAGCAATCTATTGATGCTCACAATGTAGTATAAAGAAAATATGTTGGAGATTTTCGATGTTTTATTGGCGTGTTAATAGTTTTCTATATTATAAAATATAGGTACGTAGGAAAATGTTTAAAATATTTCCTAGAGCAATTATTATAATCAATTACTTTCGAAAGAATATATTTATTGGATATAGAATATATATTATTGTTAACAACATATATCATCTATTCCATTGACGTGTCATTTTTAGATAACTAATATCATGATTCAATGAAACACTTTCATTTTTTATATTTAATTGACATGGATATGTCGATATGTAACGTATTTTATTAAAGTATTAATAATTTTATGATATATATTTATAGAATCAAAAAAGATTTATCGTTAATTCATTATTGGCATTTATGTGAATTAACAAATATTGAAACTTTCCTTAACAAACGAATTAACACAACACAAAATAACTTAGATTAACTGTGTTTTTCTAATTTAATACATTTACGTTATTATACGTTCATCTGAAAGTTAGAATAATATTTAATAATTTAAAAGTGAACTAAAGTCATTCGTTAAATTTATTGCACAAAAAGTGACATCAAGTGTGTTATTTATGAAATTCATAAATACATATGTTTGTTTCAGTTTCATTCTTTTAAATTGTATAAAGAAAATTATAATTTACAACTGTGCATATAACGATTTATAATTATTTGGATTAAAAATACACATTATGAAATGGAATAAGCTGAATATATAAATCTGCTTAATTTAATCGAAGATTAGTCAAAATTATTTATCTCTGAATAACCTATTTATTACTGTTGATTCTTTAAAAAAAATTAAAAAAATTGTATCGTATTTTCGCTTTTATGTTTAAAAATTATAAAAGTAAAAAAAAAAATTCAAAATTAAAATATAGGTAATCATTCAGTATTTCTAATTTAAGAGTAATTTTTGTTGATTTTTAATTCAGTTTGACAGCTGGGTGACAAAAATGGTATTAATAAACCAAACTTATTTTTAAAATAATAAGGATAAAAATTGCGTGCTAAGCAATTATGTAATATTTAAGACAAAGCAAATTTAAAACTTAATTTTTGTTACAGCACAATGCAGTTTTTTCACTTCTTAAAAACTTAAGAGTTTTTCTACATTTAACCCATTTAACATAATACATTTAACATTTAACATAATAAACTTATTTTCAATTAGACAATATTTACTGAAGTTTTCCTTGATATAACGAGAAACAAAATATTTTCCTCCATTTAATTTTATTACAAATTATAAGCTATGTTTTATTATATACACAAAAATTTTAGAAGTGTTTTAAATCACTGTATTTTAAAATTTTATGCAATTTTAACAAATAATTCGTAGTAACATTAGTTACAGAAAACTAGGTAACTAATAAATATCTGATGTTAATAAAGAGTCAACGAAAACTTACTTGTACAACAAACGACATAATGATCCAGTACCCCAAATTGAGGTAGAAATACCCAACTTTTTGCTAATGCTTGCCAAATTGCCACTGGTCTTTGAGTCTCACTTTATGTTATGATTGCTGCCTCGTGAATAAGTGCATTCTGGACGTTTCCCGCGTCTACTGAATCAAGCAAGCAAGTGGGCCGAATCTCGGAACAGGTTTCAGTTTCGCCCCCAAGCAGTAAGCGACGTCGTCTTAATCGAAGACATGTTTTTTTTTTTTTTCTTTTTTCTTTGATGTAGCACAATTTCCCGTTACTCATCAATTAGATAAAGCTACTCGAGAGTAAAATCGAAACAAGAGTTATTGATTCTCTGCATGACAGCTTATGACATAAGCATGTTTTTCTTAAGTCATTAGTGTAATGAAAGGGGTTATATTGATATTAGAGCTATTCTATTTATTTGAAAAAAAATCATAAGCGATCTTTTTTCATATCATTTCTTGATTTTGGAAATTTTGTTTGTATGCTTTGGAATAAATCAATTCAAATTAAATGCTTATCTAATAATGGTGCGTTATAAGTTTGTGTGTGAATTATATATAATGTGTGAATTTGCATACATAATATTATATTGTATCGATAATTTAGATAACTCTCATCCCAAACATGTTCAAATTCATATTTTGAGATGCTTCAATTTATTTGTTCGTAAGAATAAAAAGAAGAGAGTCTTATAAAGTTTCTGAAATTTAAAAGGTCAAAGTTTATGGTTAAAACATTGTTATATTGTAATTTATTAATGATGTAAAAGTTACTGAAAGGAAAACGTTAAATTCATTATATTCTGCTGCACTAAAGAGATACACGCTGATTAAATTTGACATTTGTTAGGTGTTTTGAATTCGCCTGAAGAATATTAATATATATATTTCAATCAATGAAAAATTAAATTTAAATAGAAGGGATTTCACGATACTTTTAGAAATTCAGCATTTAATGAAATTGATTGAAAACTTCAATATCTGAAATATTTCATTTTATCAGAACATTATATCAAAGATCAAGTTCACTAAAAAAGATATTTGACAAATCTATAATATTTAGCAATTTTCTGTACATTTTAGTAAACAAGTAATTTTTAAAAAGTATCTGTTCGTGAGCAAGATTAAATTTGAATGTAGTGGAAAAATTTTTTTATTTCAATTGGATTAACGTCAAGTCATTCATATTTTCATTTCACTTATAAGTGATTTGTAATACATAAATAAATTAAAATAATATATTTTCATGTTAAATCAAAATAGATTATCAGTATTTTTAGACGTAATTTGAAAGTTGCATACATTTTAGATTTACAATTAAATTTGAATAATTAGGAAAATATTACTTCCTAATCATACTTTTGCCTCACAGTTTTATTGCAAGTATAAATTATAGTTTAGAATTTGGAAAAGTTTTGTGAGGAGGCTAATAAATTCCAAATCCTATTAAGTATTTCAAAAGATTTTATGAGTAATTTTTATTTTCACACTCATCGTATAAAATGTATCTAAGCACCACCCAGAAAAAAGAATTTTTATATGCAGATGCATTTATATATATTACTATATATATATATATATATATATATATATATATATATATATATATATATATATATATATATATATATATATATATATATATATATATATATATACTCCATTCCTTATTATTTTTAAATTATAAACATTTTTAAAGTACTGAATAAATGAGAGAAAAGGAAAATTATCAATATTTTACAAAAACAGTTAATTTGAAAAAATCGTTTTTCGTGTTTGAAAAGGTATTCCTGTATCTAGAAAATAATATGTAATCATTTTTGTGAAATAATTCATACATTTGAAAATAGTTAAGTGATGTAAAATTTTTAAATGGAGAATAATCATGAGATTTTTTTTGAATCAGATTAAAAAAGTATTAAAAGTTTCTTTATTATTACTTTGACACTATGCTGTATGCTTCATTAATAAAAAAAAAAAGTTTTCTTACTCATCGAACGCCTCATATTATTTTAAAGGCTCATTTTTTGTCCAAAGAAGTTCATCTTAGGTTGAACTACTTAAATGAATAGCAATAAACACAGAGAAACCAAAGAATGTAAATTATTTTCCTTGACTTTGAATTGCTTCTTTTCTTCTATTTTAGGTCAATTGAAATAATGTTAAGAGGTCGGAAAATATCATATTATTTCAAAGTCTAGCTTTAACTGGCACGTACTTTTATTTATTAATTTTTTTAAAAACTTATCCGCTTATATTTTTTGTCCTGTAGAGTATCCATTTCTATATTCTATATTTTAATTAACACTGAGGACTTAAACATCGCACACACATATATAAAAATTCCACAAATTTCTATGAAAGCATAGAATGTTTCATTGTAGAAATATATTTTCAAATACATTATTATATAAAAAGTTATATTTGAGCTGAAATAAAGAAAAAAGTCCTAAGATCTATTTTACAGATAAACTCAACTGACATTTTTTAAATAATATAACGAAAATTTAACACTTTTACTGCATTTTAGTGTGGGGCAAAACGTGCATTCGCAAGTATAGCACATAGATTCAAAATCAAAATTATGAATATACATTCCCAGAAAAATTTCTAAAGAGATATATTTGTGAATGACTATTAAACTGGCAAACTTTGTGATATTTTTTTGTAAAAAATTGTATTTAACTTTTTAATGTCTTAAAATATTGCAAAATGTCCATTTTTGTTTTTGAAGGGATGAAATTGCAATTTGCTTCTAATATCATTTTAGCATTCCAGATGAGACTATTCAATAATAACCCCGACGAAGTTATTAGAAAAAAGGGATAATTTTCAAGTATTGTAATTCGGACCCATAGTCGTATCTTCTGAAGTTTGAACCATCCATATCTTCTGTAGAGGAAAATCAAGAATTACAATATACTGCATATGTAGCTGTTTGGGGAGGAAAACTTTTACTATATTTTCCAGATTAATAATGATTGTCTCAAATCTGTTGCTTTAGTTAACTAATAAAAAATTTTTTGCAAGATTATTTATAATATAATGGCGAATAACCTGAAAAATTTTCCCATGTAAAAGATTTTTAACTTCCTGAGTAGACAAATAAGCTTATATAAATTTATCTTGAACAAAGTTCTTAAAAGTCAGTCAATTAGGCGTGAAGGCATTTCTGGTGCATAGTAAAGGATAAAATGTGTTTAAATTTTTAGATTTAATTATTTTAATTCCACTAAGCAAATATATTCATAATAGCCATCATTAGAATATAGGATTAGTATAAAATTGTAGTATGGGGAATTTATATTGCAGCAGTTAAATAGTTATTATAGAGTATGTATGACAGTTAAATCTCTAAATACCAGCAATGCTGTTGTTATAATTCTAGATTTGAAAAATTCTTTTTACTAATTAAAGAGGATATTAATTCTGCATATTATGACAAAAATGTGTCCAGGGTGTGATTACACTAGATACTACAAATCTGGGGCCTCAAATTTTTATGGGAATTTTAATAAAAATATATTTAAATTTCTTTTTCTAATACTATTTAATCAAGCAAAAATGTATGCCAATAGAAACGTTATGTTAATGTATTACCTTACTTTAATAATAAGCTTATTTTAAAAAAATAGGTTTACTAAAACATGCTTCTTACTCTTTATAAGCATAAAGATAATTAGTTTCTACTCAGCTAGCTACTCACAGAGAAAAAGGCTTGACAAATATAAGTTGCTTATGAAGCTACTAAATCACACCTGGCTTTATGAAGTCTTATTTGGGTTCTGAATAATGATGCGTAGATATTTTATGATATTTATTTAAAAAATAGACAGTTATTTTCACAAAGTAACTGAATTTTCAATTGTTAACCAACAAAAATATCAAATCTTTATTCTAATATTTACCGTATCCCATTAGTTTTGTTAAAATGAAACATAAGATTTCTTAAAATCTGAGTCATCAAATATAAAAAGTTTTTTAAATTCCTAGTTTATAATAATAGTTATCACTATTATTATAAACTAGGAATTTAATAGTTTGTAGAATTTATTCGTTTTGTTTTTGCTTAACACATTTACTCATTAATTTGTTGTAAGTTGGTTTTGTAATTTTTTTCTTTATGATTTGAATTCATATTTAAAATTAAATGACTTTTCTTTTTATTGAAATTTATGCATCTGCTAATATTGAATTCCATTATATCTGTATTGCTGAAAACACTAAACATTTAATAGTCCACAATATTTCGTTCTACTAATTTTACATAGAAACCACCATAATATAAAATTTGTTTTTGAATCAAATAAAGTGCTTATGAACGTAATCTCCAAAGTTTTAATCCTATTTTATTTGAATCATTGACTAATCTATCGTCAAAAAGCTATTTGTTTCAAATCTTGTTTGTTTTTAAGTTTTTACCTTTATTAGAAAAAATTAGATTTTCGGGACTCTGAGTTTATATATAACATAAGCTTTCTCATGTGTTTCGAGTTTCCTTATTAATTATTATATGATTTTTTAAATTAATTTTTTTTGCTAATAAAATCTTGAAAGAGCAAAAATTTTATGTCTTTCATTCATGATATTGCACATAGTCTTCTAAAATTTCTGAATTATAATTTCTCTAATCTTTCCATTTTTTATTAATTTGATCTTACCAAGAAATTTTTTTTATTCTTTGGATTGTTTGGATAATCTTGGATATGGTTTAAATTTGTAATAATATATTTCATAATAATAAGTGAAAAGTAAATGACACGAAAAAGAAATAAGAAATAATATTGAAATCAATTACATTAAAAAATCACACCTTATGAGCAATTATATTATGTGTATATATTTTTATATATGTGTATAGATTATTATATCTAATGAGGGTATAATTTAAAAAATATTTCAGATATTTTACGATAGATTTATGACTGTAAAAGTAGACACTAAAAATACTTGAGTAACAAATTTAGTAATGTATTTCAAATTATGTTACACACCTTTAAAACAGCAAAAGAAAAAAAAATTAAGTTTATTTTTATTCTTGTAACAGAATGCATTAGTATATTTCTGGGTCATTACTCTAACATTATTTCTACTTGAGTCTCCAAATCTTATAGAGTTAAGAAGAAATGTTTCATACATTCTTCCCGGAAAATTTAAAATGACTTTCTAAGCATTTTTATACCGAATTTCATCTCACAGATTCATTTTTACTACAAAAGCCGATAATATCTACTGATTTAAGAAATCTCTGTTGATTTTGCTGCATAAGGTGTCATTTTTAACTTATACAAGTTTAAAACAAGCTAAATAGGTCATTTTAAGAATTGAAGAATTTGTTTGAGTAGCTAAATGATTTCCATAAATTTATTTGATTTAAATATACATTTTGGATAATTTAGTGATTTAATAATAAATATTTTGGTTAATTTAGTGATTTAAGTTATCATTTTTTTAAAAAAATGTTATCTTTTTCTTAAAGAACTTCAGTGGGGCAATTATAAAATCTTTCTTTTAAGTGAAAAGTTGACAGGTTCTGATTATGTCAAAGATATCATGTCATGTTAAAATATGTACTCCATAATTATCTCCAATCCTTGAAAAAGTGTGATAGAAAGAATAAAAGAATAATTAAAAGAATAATTTCAGATGTAAATCTTGTTATTCAGCTGAAATTTGAAATTGCTAGTATTTTTTCCTTTATTTATTTAGTCCATATTCCATAAATGTGACAATATATTGTTAGTATAGTGAAAATAAAGAATTTTTATGTTTCATTTGCACACAGTTTCCATAGTTCTATTTAGAAAATCTTCGGACTTGGGGAAACTACAACTTTGCTTCTCCAGATTCAAGGACCATTTTTAACTATTCGTCTAATATCAAATTTTTGTGCTTGTAAATTTTGCCATGCATATCATTTATCTATTTATTTTGAAAATTTCAACATTTTTAAAAGTACTAAGCAACTTTTTTTTTCAAAGATTATAAAAGTAAATATAAAGAGAGAGCTTAAAGTATTAAAATTGTTTAAAATGAGATGAAAATGAAATCTGATTATATCTACCTATCATATGAAATAAAATCTCATTATATATATATATATATATATATATATATATATATATATATATATATATATATATATATATATATATATATATATATATATATATATATATATATATATATATATATATTAAGAACAAATATGTTAAGGACAATAAAAGTAAGGCAAAACATTTATACATGTGTTTAATTTCAAAGTCATATTGAAGCATACATACAAAGAATCATTTCCAAAATGTGAAGACGATTCGTTGACAACCACATTCATTTTGAATGCAAGCCTCTAAATGTATAGGGAGAATATTGAAGAATTACCATAAGTCATTTTGTAGGATGGAGTTACATTCCAATCAGAAAAGGTTAGGAGGGTTGTGGATGTTGATGTATTTGTTGTCCAGTTATGTAACAGCTATTCTTGATAAGCAACAAATTTGTTAACATAATAGGACAAAATAGCATATATGCATCCTATAAGTACATAAAGTGACAAAAGTGGTATGTGTACTTAAATTATCCTGTTGCAGAACACACCCTTTTGAATACTGATCAGGAGGGAAAACGTGACCAGATTAACCGCTTGTTGGACGTAAATATTTTATCTTAAGGTGCATGGGATGACGACTAGTTTTCATAGACAATCATTCCCCAACCATAGGTCTTGACTCATACCATAGTTAATGTCTGGATCCGGTGTGATTACACCACAGGCAACATTATTCTACTCATTCATCTAAATTTTCTTATATTAATAGAAGGTCATTACTGGCACCAAGACAGAAGCATCTTACCTCAGAGAATACAATAGATAGTCCATCTACCATTAAATGTGTTATTATGTCTATACTGAAATCGCAGATATATACTGAAGTCGCAGATATATATATATATTTACAGTCATGCCATGAATATATATCTTCGTGTTGTGGTCTATGAGCATCCGAAGCATGGACTTCTTAACTCACTCATGATCTTTGCTGCAAGCAATCCTGTGCAGTGAAATATTCTCGGCAAAATCATTCTAAAATACGAAGAATAAGAATTCATGCTTCGTAACAAAACTGTTGCTAACGTGCCTGATTAATCAGACAAAGTGGGTATTTATTTTCACATTTATGTCATACAAATAGTCTGAACAAATGGAAATAATTTGAATATTTTTTCAGTGTAATTTAAAATAAAAAAATTCGCGTGCGTTAAACACGTGAAATTATTTTTATGTGAAACATTTTGAAATAAGTAGTGATAATGTATTATTCGTTTTATATTTCATAAAAGCCAATGGACTTAGCGTAGGCATGATGTAAAAATTTTATTTACTGTTTCATTAAACATTCACCTAAATTAATAAATGAGCAATTGTAAAAACAAATAGCATAGAGAGTCTAATAAGTTATTAAGAAGTGTTATGAAATAAATTTAATAAAATGATAATATATCAGTTTTACTTCATTGAGTTCGATCTTTGAAAAACGAAAACAAAACTAATTAAAAAAATAAGTAAATTTGCTTAAGTCACGATAGAGTACTGTTCCGCAATTCGGTCAATTATGTAGTCTTTCAACAATCCCATTTTTTATGCAAATTGATATACGAAAAATAGTTTAGTGACTGCACTGCTATGATCATATAAAATTATTATTTTTTTACAAAAAGGAATTGTATGAGCAAGGACCGTATGATAATGTGATTTTTTATTACGGTATTTATGACTCTACAGGACAAACTAGCTAAACAGTATAAAAATGCTTTTAAGACATTCATTAGATTTTCGTATTATTTTAAGAATTCTTGTATTAGTATGATTATTTTCAGAAAATATGGTAAAATACTTTATAAAAAAGGGAAAATAATTTCTTCCTATTTGGAAAACCAAGTATAATTTTCCCCTTAAGATATTTTAAAAATACGAAACTAGCTCCACTCCTTGTCAATAATAAATAAAGGAAAAAAAGGTAGTTTTCAGGAATGAAAATTGTAAAATTACATTTTCGAAAAAAAAAAAAAATGGAAGTAAAAAATTGTTTTCATAAATATTTTTTAGTGTTTGATTTGATGAAAATTATTGTTTACATAAATTAGTAAGTTTGTGTTTTGAGGCCTGTGCCTCCATCAAAATTAAAAAAGTTAATTCGAAAATTAAAATATATAAATATATTGTACTAAAAACAACTTAAATGATTTCAATAGGGCTTCAATTTTGCAATTAAATCCCTATTGACATTATTTTATGAGAGTTTAACTATGTATTTATATTTTTCTGATGACAAACAAATGGGCATTTTCCATTTTTTTTTACAGGAATAAGTAAATAATGATTTCCGAAATTTAAATAAAATCCTTTAAATAGTTATATTTTTACGTTCTTTTATGCCACTGCTCAACTCATTAAAAAATAGAAACTGGGAATTAATAAAAAAATATCAATTTTACTAAAACAATTGATGACTAATCGTGATTTTGATTTCTTATTAATTGTTTTTGAAATTTCTAATTATTTCTTATTGAAATTTTTTATTAAAAAGATTCACGAAGAAATGGATCAAACCAATAATACTTGAAATTTTCTTTTAATAAAATTAGAAATCAGATAATACATTCTTCTCTGATTTGTAATGATCCATAAATTATTACTATAATTGATATAGTTTATTGTAATGTACTGTATAACAAAACAAAAATAGTTATGTATTTACTTAATACCATTTGTAATGAATTGTTAATGTGTATTGTGTAATATATTTATGAAATTAATTTTTATCAATGTGGTATTATAAATCAGAATTATTCCTTTATTTTGAAAATTTCAAATATATTTTTTAAAGTTTAAAAACTAATATTTACATTTTCATATTTAAGATTTGTTTTGTAAACTCGCATTACATATAAATTTAGTATTAATTTATAAAGCTTATTATTCGTTTATTTAACTTTTTCAATACTTCCTTAAATACAAATAATTCTACAGAACCAATTACATTTTTATATTTTGTGACATGTTTCGCAAAATTCTAACTATATAACAGCCTAGTTACACATTGGTTTATCGAGATTATTATTAGTTTCAAATAATTTTACTGTGTTTTACCAATTACATATTGCATTAACAATGTTTTAAAATTATTTGCCTTTAACATTTTCAAAAATTTGTATATCTAAGTGTCATATTTGATATTATAAATAACCATTTGCATTTGTTTACTTGAAAAAAGTTATATGAGCTCAAAATTTAACTATGCAAAATAAGACAAATCTACTGTTTTTTAATTTCTTACAATCAATAGTTAATACAACTCGATGCAATAATAGATTACTTTATGTTCTCATTTTATTAACTTTGGTAAAGAAACTGATCAGAACTTTTGTTTACTTACATTAAGCGAATACAATTTTACTTTCAAAAAATTCTATTACGAAGGCAAAAATAGAATTACCATTTGAAAAATGTGTTTAACGTCGAAGTGCAGAAATTCTGAACAAGTTCCTAACCATTTGATATCTCATACCGAATAGCCTGGTGAAATCGATAGCTGTTGTAAGTCATCAGAACATTCAACACATCTTGACTTCCAGAAAACCTTTTTACATACTATGGGCCCACATTCATTTGTTGCAAGATAAAACTCCTAAAATTTTCCAAGCATTCACCTTTATCGACGAATATGTAGGCAACAAAAGAGCAAATTTATTTTTGATTGTTTCACATAGGTTGGGATCCAACTTTCATTCCAAACGAGCCTTTTCTTATCTTGGCCAGTTTCTAAATTTTAGGATAATGATAACAAATCTTTCTCTCTTTCTCTCTCTCTCTCTCTCTCTCTCTCTCTCTATATATATATATATATATATATATATATATATATATACACAGTCCAGTCACATTAATGTGACCATCTGTCAAAAGCCAGAATAACCACCTTTCGCAGAACGGACTGCTGCGAGACGTCCAGGAAGAGAGTCACTTAGGTCCCTGAAGGTGTTCTCTGGGATGTTGAGCCATGCCGACTCTAATGCCGTGGCCAGCTGCGCTAGATTACGCGATTGAGGATCCATGGCGCGAACAACTCGATCGAGATGGTTCCACAGATGCTCGATTGGGTTTACGTCAGGTGAGTTTGCTGGCCAGGGGAGGACGGTAAACAGATCCTGGTGCACTTTGAACCACGCACGTACACTGGCAGCTGTATGGCACCTCGGATTGTCCTGCTGGAAGATGCCATCATCCTGAGGAAAAACAATGCGCATGTAGAGGTGGACATGGTCCGCAAGGACAGATGCGTACTTGTATTGATCCATCGTGCCTTCCACAATGATCAGTGAACCCAGAGAATGCCAGGAAAACATTCCCCAGACCATAATGCTCCCGCCTCCAGCTTGGACCGTTCCGGCAATGGTTGCAGGGTGGTTCCTTTCAGAGGTTTCACGCCTTATACGCCAACGTCCATCTGTCCAATGGAGCATAAAACGCGATTCATCTGAAAACGCAACCTGTTGCCACTCAGTGGATGTCCAGCTGCTGTACTGGCGTGCAAATTCTAGCTTTCACCGTCGATGAACAGCAGTCAGCATAGGTGCACGAACCAGGCGTCTGCTTCGAAGGCCCAGACGCAGCAATGTTCGCTGAATAGTAGTTTGGGAGACACTTTTGGTAGCCCCTTGGTTCATTTTGGTGGTCAGTTGCTCAACGTTAGCCCGTCTATCTCCCGGAACGCATCTCCGCAACTGTCGTTCGCCTCTGTCATCTATGGCCCGTGGTGCACCACATTTGCCACGTCGCTGATTTTGGACAGTCCCATTTTGCCATGCACGGTACACTTTTACCACGGCGGCACGCGAACAGTTCACAAACTCAGCCGTTTCGGAAATGCTTCCACCCTTGGCCCGAAAGCCAATGATCATGCCCTTTTGGAAGTCGGATAAATCGCTTCGTTTTTGCATCACGCCAACGATTGAAATGTTTCCCGAAGCCCTCACACACCCTTTATATACGCTCAACTGCACGGTGCTGCCACCTGCCTTCTGTGATTGGTTATTTAACTCTGACGTGGAAAGTACGTGGTGGTCACATTAATGTGACTGGACTGTGTATATATATATATATATATATATATATATATATATATATATATATATATATATATACACACACACTCAATAACGCAATGGTAAAGAATGTAATGATAAGATTTAAGAACATAATGAGATATGACATCAGTTTCTTAAGAATCTGTCCCAATTTCTTAAAATGCAGTTTGAAAACTAAAAACAGGTCAGACAATTTGATTTCATTATGTTTCATCACACTAAAGTAGCTTTTTTTCACATAAAGGCTTCAATAATTGCGGTTTACGGCTTATAGCATATTCCGAAATACTATAAATATTCACTTATGAGGGGAAATCGAATCCATAAACTGTTAAACTGTAATCCAAAAATTTCTCATAAGGCATATGTCTATTACTAACTATATACTTACATGTGTGTGTGAATTTCAAGGTCATATATTCCTTGTCAAATTTTATTCTACTTAAAAGCTGAAGGCAATTTTAGTAAGTTAATCTGAAAATTAAAAATTCTGGAGATCATATGGAATTTCTATTAAACATTAAAAATACTTTGCATACAACTTTTGTTCTATTAAGAAGGAAAAAGGCAAATTTTATGATACTGCTCAAGCACTTGTCTCTTATTCACAGTAACTAGAATTTTCATCACATTTTTAATTTAAATTAGGAATATATTAATTCTAATAATTATCTAAATCCTTAATAATTATTGTTAATCTCTTTCTCAAATTTATCTTTCAGCTACAATTATTTTAAGTTTTTATATTTTAAAATTTAGTCAAATCATTACAGGAAATTTCTGATGAAACAGTTTGGCATGTAAGATTCAGAATTGTTTCTTTTTTAAGTGCGTACTGCAAATAAATTTGACTTCATTCTAATATCTTCTACATGGTTAAAAAGGGTTTTGGGACTTCCTAACTAATATATGTTCTACTTCATAAGTGATAGTAGATTACACAACTTCCTTTCCACAATGCAATATAATAATGAACTTTATGAGTTTATTTTTATTATACTTATTTTCACCAAATGCTCCATGAAAGTCATGTACCAACACACTCTCATTTAATACCAATTACTAGAACTGTTTTCAAACGACACTGTGCAGAGTCACTTTCATTAATACTCGATACGAATTAAAAATAACTTTTTGTGTGTGTAATTTTCATTTTATCTTTCATAAACTGAATTGTTAGAAGTGTTAGAAGAATATTAAATAAAATACTTCTTTTTATCAAGATAACTAGTTATGGTAATCACATGCCACAGCTGTCCAATTCAAAACATGAATATAATTATGTAATTGTTTGTCTCTACTAATTGCTTTGAAAAAGGAAGTGCAATAGTAAAACATAAATTCATTACTTTGGACTTTGTTTTTTTAATTTGCGTAGAGCAGAACTTGGAAATATATTCTTGACATTAAAAATATTAAAACAACACATTAAAAGAAAAGTTATTACCTTTTAGAAGAAAAAACATAACACAAATTTAAATATTTTATGAAATATGCGTTGTACAATAACATTCTTATAATTGTTAATTAGAAAATGAATCCTATACATGAATATTTAAAATGTATTTGATTTAATAAGAAAATATAATTATTTTGAATTTTGATTCAATTTTCTTCGCATGTAAGAAATATTGTTAAACTATTTATGCATGTGATTCACAAAATAAAGTTTTGTTATAATTTGAATACAACTTAACAAAAAATGTCAAAATGTCTTTTTTTAGCTTTTATGCCGTTTTTTTAGAGCAGGGACATTTTTAATAATAATGAATTTCTGATTTCTTTTGGCTTATTATAGGTAAAAAAATTTTTTCATTTATGAAAATATTGGTATATATATATATATATATATATATATATATATATATATATATAACAAGGGAATTTCTCCTTGTTTACAGTGCTTCTTTCTTTTCTTATGTATTATTTGGAAATCAGAATCAGAGTATAAATATAATTTTTTAAACTTAAAAGTTAAATAAGCTCTTTAATTTTATAATATTTAAAAAATTTTGTAGGCAAAAAAATTTTTCATTTCACATGTTCAACAATTTCAAATTACCAGGCTCATTTTACAAGGTAATTATCCATGTAATCTCGTGTTTATAAAAACTGCTACACACTATGAATGCGAAATTATCAAAATTACATTAAATTTAATGCATAAACGATTTGTTTCCGTTTAAATATATGGTTAAAATTTCATAGCATATACAGAAAATTAAAATTAAATGTCCGAAAACAGTATCTGGTGTACTCAATAAAAGCTAAAATAAACGCTCATTGATCCAACGCTTCCAGACTAGCATCATCAATGATGTTACGCTGCTTATGAGTAGTATTAGCATTATAGGAAAATTGTTTTTAACGATATAGGATGATTCTCCCTTATTCAAACTCCTCAAGTGACTTCCGCTCTTTAACTGAACAGAGATAGTGATATCACACCTAATATTTTTCATCAGTTACAGTAGACTATTTTCAACAACTCACTACAGATCTTAACTTATGCAATTTCAACAGCAATTCAAAGGCAGTTATTCAGACCACTCATGATTGGTAATTCTGAAATTTTAAAATAACACTTTATAATTTGCATTTGCTGAAAATTCAGTTCCTTTGCGTCATTCCTTCAGGATGTTGCATTTTTTACAAACAAGTGCTGATATTCATTTCAGGATAAAAATTCTTAAATTTATTAACTACAGTTTCGAGACACATCTTGAAATTTAAAACGTATACCAGAATTTTTTTCTTTAATTTCAAATAATTAGTATTTAAAAAAAATCTTGCTTAAGTTAAAATTTTAAATGAAATTTTGTTTTGGAATATATAAATTTTTTTGTAATATGCTCTCAACAAATGAGTTTTCAAAAAGTTTTCCTTAAATTGAAAGTGAGTTTTTGCATTGTAGTAATTATTCAAAGTAAATTCATTTTTATTTATATACTGCAGTTTTTTATTGATAAAATTTAATATATAAGTCAGTTACACAATGTTCAATATTTACAACAGATTTTTTGTAAATTTTATATATTTAGGTATCTCATTTCTTTTTTACAATTTTTATTCGAAGATGATTGCGAATGCAAATTTATTTTTTCTTATTAAACTTGGGTCTTTTGTATGAAATGCGGACTATGAATCGCAATTAATTTCTTTCTTTTTTTTTTGCTTTCAAAACCTTGCATGCTGTTCTATCTCCTGTCTTCCCCTTCCAATTTAAAGTCAATGAAAGCTCAGCAGTCAAGGGCTATGTTTTGTTGAAGCGGGAGTATTCAGATTCCAAACCCGCTCTTAATTAAAGCCGCTTTCCGTTCGCCATTTTTTATTAATTTGGATACTTTGGAAACCATTTTAAAAGTTTTGGAGTTTCCTTTTAAAACAATAAAATGAATTTGCTTTGATTTTTTAGATGATACAAAGATTTTAGACTAAGAAAAAATATAAATGTAAAATGTCGAGAAAAGGACTTACTCAGCATACAAATCGACTGTGTATTTATTCCCTTTTATTTTCTTAATGTATTCTTAATAATTAATCCTTTTCTACACTGTCTTATAATTCCTATTCAAATGCAAATAGCAATAGATTAATTGAACAAGCTTAGTTTCTACGTGAATGTATTCGTGCACATGCATACTTGCCAACCTTGGAGAAAAAAATCAGTAGATTCTATTGATTTTGAGGAAAAAAACCAGGAGACACTACTAACAACATTTTGCTTGAAACAGAATGTTTAAAACTGTAGTACCACAAAAAGACAATTTTACTTTTTAGAGTATACGTTCTGAGAATGATTTATGTTAAGCATATTTGGTGTTAATCATAATATTTTAATAAAATATTCATCAACCTCATAAAGGAACTATGAAAAATAAAAGAATATACTGCATGTTAAAAAATAAACATCAACTTTTATTTCTCAATATTTATTATATAGAGCAACTTTTACTACACTAGAGCAATTTATAAATATTAAAATTATAAAATTACATAAAAACATAAAATACACTACTAAATAAATTTATTCAGTGACAAACTTTTCTAAGCTATCACACCTAATAGAAGCTTTCACAAATACTTATTCCATAAAAAACAATACATTTCAAAATCGAATAACTCATGACAATATATTTTTTCATTCGTTGCTGATATAACATTTCTTAGAAATGAACTACTGAAGTCTTGTTCAAAACATTTCTCATTTTGAAAATATTTAGCTATAAATTAAGCCTTCTATATATATTAACTAATTCAACTTTCTTCTTCGTTGACTCTCTCTGTTTAAGCTACTAAAACAACTCAATGGACTGTTTTCTGGCAAAATCTCGGCTGTTTTTAAACTGCCAAAAATCAGTAGATTTTCATACATTATTGGGAAATCGGGAGAAACGTTGAAAATAAATAAGGAAAAAATAAAATAAGGAGTTTCCCGATAAAATCAGTACAGTTGACAACTATGCACATGTCTTAAATAAGCACTCTTTAGCTAAGCAAATGAAATTCTACATAGAACAAGTAAGACCAATATAATTTTCATATGCAGAAATAGGGAATTTCTTTTTAATTATATATATATACATATATATATATATATATATATATATATATATATATATATATATATATATATATATATATATATATATATATATTTGTTGTTTGTCAAATGTCTGATGAAGTCAGACAAGGTCCATCAGACCGTTGACCCTAAAGAAATCGAGGACCAGAAGGGGGGATGTGTATTTCCTCTCTGGAAAGTCCCAAACAATCCAGGAAGTGATTAGGAGAAGCCTGCTCAGTTTAACATTTAGAGCAGACCTCAAAGAATATCCTGCCTTTAAAATACGTGAGACCCCTTGTGTGACCGCTTGCTAGTCTGAAAATTGTGGTTCTAGAGGCTCTATCACAATTGAGGGGGAATGAAGAGCTAAACTCTTTGCCCGCGTAACAGGGATGGCAGGAAGGAATCCTCCACTCTTTCGAGATTTCAGAATTAACTATGGAATGATCTAAAAAGTAAAAGTGTTGAAGAGGAAGGATTATCATGGTAACAACCCTCCTTTGCCAGTCTATCCACCTGCTCATTGCCGTATATGTCTACATGAGGAGGAATCCATTGAAAATAAACTTCATGAGACTCCGAAATGAACTTGAGAAGAATAGAGCTGCTAGTTTGATCTCAAATCGTAATCCAGTTGTGGAGGTGCTAAAGAGAGATTCTACTGTCTGAAAGGATCCATGGGTCCCCAAAATCACTTTCATTAACAATAGCTTCAATACCTTGTTCAATTGCAATTAATTCACTTTTGAAGACCGAGGATAAATCAGGGTTGCGGAGGCTGGTAGATAGTTTTTTTTCCCCATTTTAACAATGTAGATGCCCCTACTAGCGTGGTCATCCAGTTTACTTCCGTCCGAAACATTTTTATGTCATTGTCGGGGATCGTGTTAATGATATCTAAGGCCAACTGTCTAAGATGAGCAGGAATCAAATCCTTCTTATTGATCGGTTCAGTAGAACTGAAGTGGAAATGGACTCTGGGTAGTCCCTCTGAGTTATTCAGGCAAGATTTCAATGAGTGGGGCTCAACTTGATTATAAGGCAGATGCAGAAGTTTAGCTTGACTGAAGAGACTGTTCATCTTGAGTCTGATTGTTATTCTAGTTGCTTATAAATAGGGAGGCTCTATTATGTTGACTATAGCTAAACATTTTATTGAAATACTTAGTAAGGTTCACCTTCTTCTAGTCTGGAGTGGTTCCAAATTAGCTTCATGAGAGCAACTTCTCTAGAGCAGATGTGTCTTAGTCCAGTCATAATTCTAGCATTACCCAGTTTAACCTTCTCCAATTTATTTAAGTTGGTGGCTGAAGCACATCTGCAAACAGGCAAACCATACTCAAGGATTGGCCTAATAAATGTAATTTACGTATTTCTTAGAGTGAGAGAATCAGCTCCCTAGTCTTTGCCAACTATGTATTTAAGAGTTTTTAACCTTTTTCTGGCCTTTGAGACAATATGTTCTATATACTTGTTGCTTAACAATTCAGGATCTAAAATATATCCCAGATATTTGGAATACTTCCCGTAAGCATAGTCTTCATCATCAATTTTTAAAATTTGGCTGAAAATTGTGTAGTTTCTTATTGGAGCACCTGAAGCCTGAGCAGCTACCAGGCGCGTCGGCAGGTGATGAATCGCCGAACGTCCTGTAGGAATGACAGGATAGCCTTGGATATAGAATCAGAGGCCGCGAACCAGCTCCCGTAAACCCTGGTGTTATGCGACCCGTGCCTAGGGTTATTTGGCACCGCGGTAATGGTGTCTTAACGGAGCCTCTAGTTGCCTGGCGAACTTCTAGAGCTTTTTTGCCTTGCCCAGTATCTCAGGCAATGCTGGGTGGACTGTTATATTACCTGAGCTTATTAATTGTTATCTTGTAGCTGAAAGGAAACAAGAAACAGCTAACCTTTCTGCATTTACAAGTGAAGCCTCTGAAGTAGACCTTGCTGAAAAAGACAAGGAAACTCATTGGCAATCTAGTGAAGGGGCAGCAATGAATCCTTCACAGGAGGTAGAAATGACCTCCAAACCATCTTCTTCTGGTGAAAGTCAGGAAGCTATCGCTAGCATGACTGACTCACTGACCAGATGGGACAGTTTCAGCAAGACCCTATCTGCAGGAAACGTCATACGCAAGAGGAAACGGCAAAGCATATCATTTACGAATGCGAGGCTCTTGCCCCCTCCCTAGATTAACTTCTTTAGGCATCATCCATATTAGAGAGTTACACCTAGACTCCATTAAAGGGTTATCGAACTTAATTAATAAAGTGGGTGACCCGAGCAACTGGAACTAAGAAACATTGGGTTTGGAGTTAATGGTACAAAATGCTGATAAAAGCAAAGATGCTCAATATAATACAAACCCAACTCTAAGAAGAAGAAGAAGAATTGGAGTAAAAAAAAGGTGGCAATGGATTTGGCAAGATTAAAACCGAGTTTAAATTTCGAGCCAAAGTTTGACAATGCAGAAAGAATGTTGTTCAGATTCCTCTCAATTTCAATTAAATGACTTCGTTAACCCTCTGAGACTATAAACATTTGTTAAATTTTTGTTCTTCATTGTTGTTTATAGTCTCAAAGGTGTATCGTATATCATTGTTTGCTTGGCTTCGTTTCGTATGAAGCTAAGAGGAACGACCTGTCAAATTCTAACGAGGATAAATAACAGGAATCCATCTGGTCGGTGCATCATTGCAGAAATGGGAGGAAAAGTATGTATACAACGAATATTAGTTTGTGAGCGAGTTCCAAAATTTTTACGTTCCTTAACGATTCATAAAGGAAATACATTTACCTTCATCCGAAAATTTGTAAGACTATAGGTCCTATGGTAGTGGGCAGTTAATATGTGATGGAACTTGGATTTCATCCAGTATGCTATCCAAGAGAAATATTTTTGTGTTCTGATGTTACTCAAGACCACAGTGCTTACAAGTGACTAGCAGAGAAACACATAACTTTTGAATTAAAACTCAAGCACTGTTGAGCAACAGGAAACGAATGTTGAGTTTTTTCCTTTGGCATGCAGGTCTATCGGGATAAGAACTTGGGAGTTTTTTCCAAGATTCCTCCCTTGGTTAATCTTCGATACTAATTTGGTCCACAATTTTTAAAAAGTTCACTAGCAAGACTATTTACGCCCAGGACTTTAAATTGCTGTACAACATTAGGCCGTCTGTTTGTTCACTGCGGTGAGTCAGAATGTCGAACATAAATCATAGTTACATTTTTTAAGCGAAGAGAATATTACAAGATTGTGCTCTTATAAAGTGAATGAAAATGCAATACCATACTTGCCTTGAAGATTTTTGGGAATGTTTTCTTGCATTCAGCATGATGAAAAAATTCTTCATCACGTGAAACGGTTCAGAAAGATAGGCTGCCCGACTAATCGATTACGGTTTGGCTGACTAATGGATATTAGGCAAAAATTCAAACAATGGAAATAGTAATATTCGTCCTCAGCAATTTGAAATACACCAAAAAGAGAGGAGGGCTAAATGGGCTTCTCAAAAGCTGTGTAAGATAAATGCTACAGCAAATAAGGGATCATCCGTACTGGCCAATATCGCTGCAGGCACTGTTACCAGAGACACTTTGTAACCTTATAAATTGTATAACTTCGTGATGAATCAGTTAGGGAATCAGGCAACATACCTTGGTGAAATTATTTGAAAATATGAGACATCATTTAGTCGTTCAGGATCTATGATACGCAGATCAGTTATTATTGAACGCTGGAAAGTTTTGCACGTGGTATAACATTTTGTCATCAGGTGCGGTCTTGAAAAAGCATTTAGGGTAGCATTTTCAAGTATACCTTCATCAAATTTGTTTTATGAGAGTCCAGCAAATCGAGTAAAAATTCCTGAACCACTTAAATCTGATACAGGGATTTTTACTCGATTTGCTGAACTAGACTTGTGTTACTTGGGGAATGCTTATTTCCAACATGACAGCACTTTGACACACAGTGTTATTTGATCGAGACATGTGAATGACGTATCATCAACTTGTGTGATTACAGCCACCACGTTTACGGGATCTCACTCCATCAGACTTCTCGTGGGGCTACTTCAAAAGCAAATTAAAAGACAAGCCTGACGATATTGTTGGTTTTTTTGCTGCGTTATAACTGATTAGATGCTAGTAATATGAAAAGCTACAAAATGCGCAGTGTAGGATTCGCTTATTAGTCCAGACATGTATAGGGGCTGAAGAAGAATGACTGAACACTGAAAATAAATTTACCAAGTGGCAATTAGTTACTCCTTTCTGCATGTTTCGTGATACAATTGTGTGGAAATGAGAGCAAAAGTCACAATGTGCGTCTTACGCACTCCTTTTTCGGTTTCTGAGTTCAAAGTGTTACTTGATATTAAATCACTGTTGCTCTCTAACTTTGTAATTAACTTTTTTCTGTATTACCTTTAATTTTCTCGTGATAGTATCTTATTATAAAGATTACGTTTATATTACATAGCATAATATAAAACGTAGGTTAAAGGTTCACTAACTTCTGAGTATTTCAGCTGAGTATTGAAAATAATCTCGTACTGTAGCGCTTATAGATCCTTTTCTATAACTTAATACTTTTTTTTCATGACCATGACTGTCAGCATTCCAAAATTGAGAAGGTGAGGCAGGACTTTACAGGGCATCTTTTTCAAGATAAGAAACATAAAATCATATGGAAGATATTTAAAATTTGTTTTCTATTATTTATTAACAACGTAAAATGCTAATTTTAATATTTAATTTCAAAATAAATTAAATCTGACAAATTCGAAAGAGGTAACGCAGATTAACTCAATTGAAGTTAGATCACAGATTTAATGATCACTAGAAATTAGTTATTAACTATAAAATGTTACATTTTCATAATATCACATACTTTTAAAATTTTTGCAGAAAACATTTTGCTAACATTAATTTTACTTCAAATAAATTATAATTTAAAAATTTTAACTAGTTAATTTTCAATGACTTGGGAGAGGATCAGAGTTCATTTAACTCAATTTTTTGACCTATCAAATTATTTTTTTGCGATTATACATATTAAGCTGATTATCAAAGCTGAGATTTTAATACGCTATTTTAATTATTTTCCATACTCATTACGTGTTAAATTTTTGATTCACATGTAAAAAATACAATAATCTGCAAAGGTAACAATGAAGACAGAGTCACTACAGATAAAAATACTTCCCTGTGGATTTTCTTATTGCATTTTTAACTGATATGCCAATATAAAAATTCTCAGCTTTAAAATCTGAGGATTCTTCATTAATTCTAAACTCTTTTTTTACACAATTTATATTTTATTGAAATCTAGTAAATGCAAGGACAACTCTTCCATGAAACTTGCTTTCATTAGTGTTTGTTTGCGCCGGCATACTTTCCTGTACCAAACTCAGAATTCGGCTTTACCAGTTACTTGGAAGCTGCTATCAAAGTAATACAGGGTAATTATAAAAAAACTTTGCCAACATCTGCACTTCTAGCGTCCATTCTATTTAACCGATCAAGATGATACTTCAAATATAGTTCTTTTGAGATATGCGCTCAAGATTCTGTGAATGGCAACACAGTGGCCCTCGCGGTTACAGTTATAGTGACAGAAACTCGAAATTTTCGAATGGCAACGCCTACTTTTTACCATCGCAAAATGTTCAGCACATGCGAAAACATTTTACATAAACATGCATTTGTTTAAAATTGTCAATTTGACAGCAAAAACCATGGCTCGTAGGGTACAAGACATCGCATAAAATATATTATCTCAATTTTCCGACAAAAATAAAGATCTTGAATTATATTTTCTGGTCTTGGATGAGTCAACGTATGGAACAGATACGGCTCAAAAGTATATTTTTATTCGAGGAGTAAATAAAAGCTATGAAGTATATGAAGAACTTTTTGATATTAATAGTATTCAAGGCACGAAAACTGGGGAAGATATTGTTAAGGGAGTTGACAATACCATTAATAAAACTTGAAATCTATTACAGTTGAGATGGAGGCAAAAAAATGTGTGGTAAAAATAAAGAGTGGTTTCACTTGTGTCGAAGGCACCAGATGTGATTCAAAACCATTAGCCTTGCATAGTATCATTCCTCAACAATTCTTGTGCGGAAAATGTTTGGATACGTCAAAAGCTCTAAGCCAATTACATCAGTAGTTAGTTTCATCAGATCCACTGGGCTGAATTACCAACTATTCCGCAAGTTTATTGAAGATATATTAGAAAATGATTTTTTTTATATAATAGTATACTGCCGTAAGATGGCTTAGTTGCGGAAAAGTATTACAGTGCTTTTTTGAATTTCAACCTCAGATCGAAATTTTTTTAAAGGAAAAGCATCGCCTTCTTCATGTATTACTAAATAGTGAATGGCTGTAGAAGTTAGCATTCTATGTCGATTTTACAAAACATATGAAAGAACTAAATTTGAGATTGCAAGAAGAAAACCAACTTCTCCCTGATATATACCCTAATAACAAATCGTTCTGGCAGAAAATAATATTGTTTCAATCACAATTACGTAAAAAAATGTTTCACACATTTTAAAACACGTGAAATATTCAACCGCACTATTGAGACTGAGTTTTCCGTCTATTTTGCAGTCTAGGTTTTGAGTGCTATGAAGGTAAATATGGTATTTTTCCATTTACCCCCGATTATAAACCTAAAGAAATCGCTTCGGTTCAACAGCTCGGGGTTTGAGTCCCATCTTAGGCTTCGATATTTATAGTGGTTTGGAATCCACTTTAAACCATAGGTCCTGGTCTAATTAGCCCTCATGTGCAAAGTTGGCGGTTGAGAGACAAGAAAACCAAATATAAAGAAATCGTATTTTTTTTTTACGGAGAAGAGAAAATAATAAAACATCGATATATGATATTAATGGGTCTTCTCAAAATGTTATTTTATAGTGAATATATTCCAATCGAATTGTTTTATTGCACAAAAATTACTGAAGAGTGATCAACAATTTTAAACAAGCTAAATGCTAAACAAAGCTAAAGCTAGTTGGTGCAAAAGATGGCTTAGTGATAAATTTGTCCATTATAAGGAACAAGTCGCCAAAATCAAAAAAACAGTCAAATGCAGCAATATTTAATTTTGTTTCATTGAAAAAATATACTATTACATTATACCTACGCAATCGAGCATCGATGTAATTGTTAAGCAGTTTCCGCCAGAAATAAATATTGGCATTCAAATAAGTTTTGTCAATAAATGTTGATTATTTAGATTATAAAGTATAAAAAAATGATTGTATTATTTTTCATATTTTCTATAAATTTAAACTTTTTTTTAAGGAATACACGATGGAAATGGAATATTTAGGACAGAAATTTATGATTTTTTTTTCTTTCCCATTACGAGGATTATCGACAGGGGTATAATGGAAAAGTACCATAAATTTTAATATTCGTTTCTCAGAATTTGATGTCATTGCAAATTAAATTAA
This sequence comes from Latrodectus hesperus, assembly GCA_037975125.1. Classification (NCBI taxonomy): domain Eukaryota; kingdom Metazoa; phylum Arthropoda; class Arachnida; order Araneae; family Theridiidae; genus Latrodectus; species Latrodectus hesperus. The sequence continues at coordinate 78,077,150 of CM075854.1, forward strand.
GATATCTTAAAGTCCTTTTGATACTGACATTAAAACCCTAGCCCCTGAACTTCAAATGGAAATTATTAATTTACTGTGCAGTGATATAATTAAGAACAAATATCAAAACTAATCTTTGTTGTAATTTTATAAATTTCAAATAATCGAAATGAAATATTGATAATATTTACATAAATTGCTCGTGGGCTGTTTTCTGTTTTTGGTACTACTTACTTGAGTGGGAAAACATTTTCCAAAAAGAAGTATACAAAGAATGTTTACAGGTCTAAGTTAACTAGATATCATCTTGAATCTTTTAATAATTGGTACAAAAAAATTGATCCACAACAAATTATTGTCAGTGAAAAACCACAATTACGTAAATCTCATCAGTATTTTTTTACAATGATACCTCTCGGTTTCCAAACATCGATATGCATACATATATGATACTTTTTCACCCCAACATGACTACCGAGGGTAACTGCGGGATGTTCACTAGTTTATAATGTTAGTGGGATTCAGTTCGATTATTTGTCAGTTGTTATACATAAGTTAAACTTGCTGCGTAATCTAATTGTCGTTAAGCTTTACCTGGCAAGTAAATAAAGCTGAGTTATTATCATTCTGTGTTTTTCTATCCAACTTATTACAACAAAAATAACCCACACAGACACCAATACATCTATGAGATATTCAAATCATATCCAAATTTTTTTTTTTACTTTTGAAATGAAACATTCAGTCAATAAAGCAATAAATGAACCCAGAAAAAATATTTGCAACTGCTATGAAATATTAAAAATATCGTTTCAGTTAATAGCTTCTAAAAATTATGGGGAAAATACGTAAATTAACGATGAAAATTTCATTAGAAATTCATTTCAGCTTTTTTTAATATAATTCTGGTGCGTTTATATTTATTAAAAAATAACTAAGATAATATTAAGATAACTAAAGTATATCCAATAAGATTAGATCTGGATATCTTATGGATATCGCATTTTTATTATATAGATATCTCATGGGTAACAGAATATCCCATAAATATCTTTTGGATATCTAGGAAACATCCAAATGATATCCAAAATATATAGGGATCATCAGATGTTACGATATCCAAATATCCACAGGATATCCATTTGCTGCGACACTTTGGATAACTGGTGGATATAATGCAGATATTTGAATATCGAATGAATATCTGAGAGACAAAGCAATATCCAGATAAATGTCTGAGAGAAATCCTTAGGATATCGCATAGATTTTCGTGGTTGTTTGGGAAGGTCGAATTTGGCCCGTGGGCAGTAGTTTGGTGACCTCTGTCCTATAACAACAAGACTCTTGAATCGAAGGCATGACAATATTATTTTCCATATTAAGCATATGTTGTGGCATAGCGATTTTTCATTCAAAGAATTTAGACGGTTCCTTGCCGCTTACCTTGTGTAGTGGTCAGAGTACCTGACTGCGGTTAGGGAGGTCCTGGGTTCGAGTCCCTGTTCGGGCATGGATGTATTTCCTCCCTCTTTCAATCCTGTCTTTATCCTTTCTTTTTATGAATGCTTACTTACCCTATAAAAGGGTTCCTATGGCATGTGTGTACTGAGGAAGTCGGACTCCACACCAAAATATGGCTCAGTTGGAAAAGAAGAGCAGCGCTCCCCATATTGTCAGCCTGGCTGGCACAAGACAACAACAACGATTCTTTAAGGAATAAATGGGCAGTTAGTCATAATCTATACCGGAAATGTTAACATTTCTTTGAAGGGTTAACACCTGTTATATGGCTTCTGTTATGAATCATTTTGTTTCCTGATATTTTAAAATTTTTTTATAGTACCTCATACAGTTAACGGAAATGTGCCTAAAATTCTCAGCATTTTTGTGCTTATATCAACAATTGAGTGAGGCATAGTAAGTTGTTTTTACATTAAAATATGTATGGTTTTATCCCAAATACTTGAAACACCTGTGTATTACAAAGGCATTTTGAACTAAACATATCGACTAACGAATTCTCAATTTTTGAAATCCAAAGCATTATTTTTGAATATATATATTTAGATAGATTAAAAATTACATGTCTCGAACATTTAAAATATTTCAATCAAATAGATATTCGTTTTCAATTTTGCAACGTTAATAAAATCAGTTTTTTTTATTGATTAAAGGCAACGCTTATCAGATCACCATTTGATACTGTCTTGAGCATATATTTTAAAATGATGGTGGGGGGATATCTCATTTGGAAAAATCTAACTATAATTTAAAACAGTTTTCTTCTATAACATTGGTAGCTTTATTCTATTTTTGTAAAACAGCATTTAACTATAACTTTTTTGTCTGATATTGTCTAAATGTTACTAATTTCAACCCCAATTTCTGTTGATTTTTTAAAAGTTTCTGTAATACTTTTGACAAGATTTAAATTTTAATTCTTGTTCACACCAACAATTGCCTTGCTTTCCTCGTCAGCAATATTTTGTTTTCTAATTCTGTCGACAGTTGGTACAACTATACTGATGTATGAACGTTATTTAGAAATTATGGTTAAAGCGTCTTCATAAATCTGGCAACAAATTTTCAAGTTTTGATTTTTCGAAATAAGTGTAAATTAAAATTTCGATTTATTAAGACATTTTTTGTATCTATCTTTAATTATTGAATAACAGTCATAGCGCGAGCACTTTCTGTTACTTTAAACTTATTTTCACAAGAACATGGACGTTAACAGTACTGTCATATCGTAACCCATAAAAAGTAATTTTTTGTCAAAAATGAATTAATTTACACTGAATAAATTACGTTTGGTCTTTAGCGAATCATGTGTATTAACTTCGTTTTTTATTATGCATTTTTTTCTCAAATAGGTATTAAAAGTTATCTGTTGAAGGTGAGCATATTTAGAAATTGTACTGATACATTAAAAGGGAAAGTTTTATTCATTTTTACACATTTTCTATTATAATTTGAAAGTTACTATTAATCTCAATATATTTTAAAACTAAATTAGACTTGTTCGTGTTTAATTCTAGGTCTCAATCGAGTTCTTAAATAAAGCCATCTTTTTATGTTTGCTATTTTTAAATTTAATTTTATACAATGTATATTTTTGATAATTCTTTATAACTTAAAATTATGCTTATAGAATTATATAATTTAGCTAAAAAAATTATTTTTCTTTTATTAATATAATGCTCTTTGCACGTTCAATTAGTATTTAAACTCAGTTAAAATATAAACTACTAAACTTTTTTATATATAAATATCAGTTATTATTTTAATACATCATCTTAATATCTCAATTTACATTATCTTAACTAGCATTCCATAAGGCTTGAAATTAATTCAAATTTTCAAATTCCATTTTGATATATTTCTTTCTAACAAAAATATTTTTATATAAATTTGCCTTGTTTGCACTCAAAAAGGATGCAAGAAAAGTAAAACTTCAAGAAAAGGACGATTTACCTTGTTCACAAAACACGTGTATGATGTCAAGAAATCATTTTTACTGTCACAACCACAGAAGGAGATTAAAGGAGACATTAAAGCGAAGTAAACTTTCAATGGAAAAATACTTAATGGTTTCTTTTTTAAAAAAGGCAAACGAAGTGTTACGCGAGTTCTTTGGTAGGTGGCTCCATCGAGATTTCGGTTATTTTTACATCCCCTTTGAATACACGATTCAATAACTTATTTTTTGATTACATCTTCCCATCGATTCCGTCTCAGAGGAATACTCAAGAAGCGACGCTTCACCCCCTTCCCAATTGAACAGGGAGAAGGGGGAACGCACCCTTAATGAGACACACTGAGGGATGGGAAATCAAAACGTCATCACCTTCCCTATTTAGAGTGAAATAAATTGTGAGTGGAATTGGGTTCTGAGTTGAGAGGAAGCACCCCTACCTCTACCCTTCCTCATTTCCTGCCCATCTCCCGGAATTCTGGCTCTTCCTCATTGCTCCCGGTTGTCTCAATTCGGTAGAAAGAAATTATTTTTAAATTCGATGTTGCTCTTTCTCCCGAAAGGTGCATCACGGTGGCTCAGGGAGGGAGACTGGTTAAAGACTTCGCGTCTCAAGGGGAGGGGGTCGAAAGAAAACTCCAGGAAATTTCGGATTTGTGGAAGAATGTATGAGCAATAGAAAATAACTGCTCGGATTATTTCTGAAATGCTTTCTTTTATTTTATTTTTAGTGGAAACAAACGCAAAACAAATCACTCAGTCTATCGCAAACACGTATTGAATTTTCACTCAGATATGTTAAAAGTAAAATTAATTATCATTTTGAAGAATTTCGACGGAGCACGAAATTATTTAGCAAAAATGAATTTATTCATTTATGAAAAATTAATTATCAGAAAAAATTTGAAAACAAGTTCACAATATGTTGATTTCTTTTTACAATCAATAATATGATGCAAAATGAACTCTTAGGTAGCTATACACTCGTGTCCATAAATTAAGGATTATGCAAATTCAGGCAAAGAAAGAGAATCAAAACACATGTGACTTATTTGTAAAGTCTAATAATTAAACAAAAGGTAAAGAGCAAACAAGATGCTATATGTTTGACATCATTAATAAAAATTGCGATTTTTACACCCTTGAGCAAATTTTAAAAATGAACCTATTTACTAAAACCAACATAACATGGTTGGTATGATGGTTAATACATAAGTATGCCCCCAAACGATGCAATTCAGGCCGCCTAGGCATGCTGAGTATCAAATTATTGATCTGATCTTGGGGAATATTACACCACTCATCAAGCAATGCTCTCCGAAGTTACGGTAAATATGTGAGAGGGGGTTGACGGGCTGCAATTCGTCGGCAATGCATCTCCCACACATGCTCTATTGGATTCAAGTCCGGTGAGTATGCTGGCCAGTCCATACGAGTGATATCCTCCGATTGAAGGCATTCGTCTACAATGTTTGCACGATGAGGACGGGCGTTGTCATCCATAAACAGAAATTCTGCACCAATGGCGCCCCGAAACAAACGTACATGTTGTTCCAGAATGACATCTCGATAGATTTGGCATGTCATAGTTATATTCTGGACATGCAGGTTAGTTCTGGAACCCAGAATAATTCCTCCCCAAACGAGCAATCCTGCACCACCGTAACGGTGTCGTTCAATGATGTTCTTTTGGTGGTAACGGGTACCTGTCCCTCTCCATATGAAAGTCCGGCGAGAATCAGACTGAAAGCTAAACCTGGAATCATCGGAAAACATCACACAAAACCACTGTTGCGGTCTCCACAATGCATGCTCTTTACTCCAGGTTAACCGCAGGCGACAGTGAGTTGCGGTAAATGGAACACATCTGACAAGCCTACGCGGATATAGATCAATGTGCCCTAATCATCTGTACTCAGTCTGCCTTGAAAGTGTCGTACCGGTAGCTGAAGAGAGCTGACGAAACAGGTCTGATCCTGTGCTCCGTCTGTTTCTTTTGACAGTAACTGCCAAATACCGGTCCTCATTCGGCGTTGTAACTCGGGGGCGACCTGTGCTGTAACGTCTACTCACATTACCATCATCTTAGAACCGTTGCCAAACCCAGATGGCCGATAATTCTACGACGTAAAACATCATCCAAATGCTTCCTTTGTGCCATAACTATGCTTTTATTGCACTGAAAAAGCGCTTGTGAACAACTTTACTTCTTTGCAACCATTCCTTAGATGCCCCTCTCTTACACTCTCGTCATTGTGGCGTACTATTGGCGCCATCTGGTGGTTTCTTGTAATTTGCAGTCTATTCTTCAAGATGTGTGTGATAATTCTACATGTTAAATTTCTGGGTGATTCTGAATTATCCGTAATTTATGGACATTAGTGTAATTTAATGGTTCTTTCACAATAAAATGATTTCTCTGTTAGTCAATTTATAGTGATTTACTGTTCATCTCTCACAATTACTTTACCTATTGATAATTAGGAATATAAATAAACTATTAATACAGATTATGCAAATTTTAAAAATAATTTTATAATTATAATCCTATTTTTGTAATTGGATTCATTATTTTCAGGTTATTATTGCATTTTAATGAATAGTCATTTTTATTAAATAATTAAAACCATTGTCGAAACTGAATTACACCTTTGAAAATTTTAAATCTTATATATTTCTTACAACAAAGCTTAGTATTATATACATTCATTTACAAATTACTAAAACCAAATCAAATAGTTGGTAGATTATAAAATAAGAAAATAAATAATTTAATAGATAAATAATGTTTGCTTAAATTTTGTAAGTAATAAGCATTTCAGAGGAATAAATCAAATTGTGGTATTATATAGGTATGAGAGAAATGGAGAAAACATTTCTCTCTTTTCTTATATTTCACATCACTGAAAGGACAGGACTGCTTTTAGAAAAGGACACTCGTAGTATCATCTACCTTATTTTAATCAGGTAATGAAATTTTTATGATTCATTTGAAAAAACTTAGAATGTATTGGGAGAATTAAAATATATTTTCTGATAGATGTTACTAATAGCATTCATGCTGAAGGTACCGTTCCCTTTCATATGTAGTCATTTTCAGCTATTGGAAAATGATGAAATATGATTTTCTTATCTTACATTACATATAATGACTTTCAATATCATTCCAAAGATATAAAATAAAAATGATGAAAAAATTGATTTATAATTATAGGTCTTTCTTATCTAATACTTTTTTTAACTGTACGAGAAAAATGTCCCTTTGGAAGTATATTTACAACATTGCTCGCTAAAGGAAAACGATAACTGTTTTGCCTGTTATTGAAGGTTGGAGGAGGAAAACGGAAAGCTGGAGGGAAAGACAGGAATCCAATTGCTGATCGAAATTATGAGACGAAAAATGTTAGCTCTTCAATAGAGTTAAGGACTGCGAGAAATCATTAACGCCTAGAGATTGAAAATTAATGACGTTATGCTGTCCGGAAGGAGATTCTGAACACATCCTCTGTAATGAAAAATCATTTCCCGCGAAAGTTTGGTTGTCTTCCTCAGGTAGATTACTACCGCCTACCTTTTGATTATGAGGAGCTGAAAGAGAAACAGTTTAAGAAAAAATGAGTCGCTCTTTCTCGCCTCTCTCTCCCTCTTTTACTTTCTTTTATTTAAAGCTGTATCTAATTCATGCCACTCTTTCTTCAAGTATAATTATTCCATATTTTAAACATCACTATGTTTTTCTTGATGGCATATTCTGATTTCAATTCAACAAGGATTATTTAACTTTTAAAATCTTACCTCTATATAATTTAGATTACACAGTTTGTTTCGTTCTTTTTTATTATTATTATTATTAAGACCATGATAAATTCTTTATTTTTTTGTTCTTTTATAGCTGTTACAAGTTTGTTAGTCTTTATATAATTTTTTAAAATCTATTTTGAGTATAAAAAGACTTATTTTTAAAGATAACTGAATATACTTTGATTCTTATCTTTAATGACAACTGACTATAATTGCATTAAAGTGAAACTTTTCATATGTTTTATTTATTTATTTTTTGAATTTCATTTTATTAAAAGATATTTTTATTTTGAAAAGAGAGTGGAATTAAAAATTTTATCGTTGATACTTAATGATATACCTTCTAATTGAGGAAATTACTGGATTTTAAAGATGTGAAGAGATGGTATGAAAGTTTAGTTAATACATAAAAAAAATATCAATCTTTCCTATACTCTTAATTTTTCAGAAACAAAGATAGTTTTGCTTTTCTTATGCATACTTACGTACCTAGAAAAACATTTTCAAAACTTTAAAAATACCTTCAAAATAAAATTTAAAATCCATAAAGTTATATTCATATTATCCTTAAGTAGGGTTTTTGTAATTTTCTATGTACAAAATTTGTATTATTTCCTTGATGAAAACTAAAGAAATTTTTGAAAAACTTATTTTATTGTAAAGATTAAGATATGATAACAGTGTAATGGAAAGTTTAATAGGCTTTTTTGATATCCACCGCATAATTGCTTCCAAGAAGAATTTTCATTAAAAGTGAGCCTCATTTGCATGTAGCAATACAAATGCAGCTTATTATGAAGGAAAACAGGGAAAATATAGAAAACTCACAAACATCCATCTCCCAGATATATATAGAGAAAATGGAAACGCACCACCTACCTCTTTCGTTGTGCACAGTGTGTACGAACATGGGATTTTTCCTCAGGAAAGAAAGCTGTTTTACCATTAGACTAAAATAACTCCAAATGTTAAGGTATATATTGTTGTAAGAGCATTGCATTTATAAAGTGGTATATTTAAATTTTAAAATAAGCAGAAAAAACTGTATATAGAGTGGCAAGTAAGGTTCTGCTCCCTGGATGTACTTTATAATAATTTAAAAGCACATTTAGAAGTGAGAAAATGTGTTTGCGATGGCCTAATTTGTTAGGGCTTTCGTTCTCGTTATCGGAAGGTTGTGAGTTTGAATCCTGATCCAATCAAAGATCATCGTATTCGATAAAGGTACCTGGGGCACTTGTCGTGGTCTCAATATCTTCCATGTGAAATGATACCTCTGGGGTCTTCTGCTTGGCCCCTGCTTCTAAATTAAGAAATCCCTACTTGAGGTTTAGTCAGTATTCAGCTCTCATGGTTCCTGGTTCAAGTGAAGTTGTATATTACGCTTAGACATAGACCAGTTCTCTAATGCAACGGCGTTTGTTGGACTTAGTGTAGGCTTTTCTGCACCAGGGGAATGAGTAATAACAATAGAATTGAAAAAAAAATGTTTTGTCTTATGTAAATTTTCGTGAGACCAATTTTAAGTTGCAAGATATCTTTTTTCCGAGAAATAAAATATTTAACTTTATAATGTATCCAAGTTCCGGTAGTGATTTAAATTTTTTGTATGTAAATGTATAAAAATTTATTCTTGGATTCGTGATATTTACCGAGATATCAGACGCGATATTTTGCAAGACATTATATAAAAAATTTTCTATACATTTTAAAATCTTTTCTATTTTATAAAGGACCGCATTCAATAAAGTTTAAAATCTTTGATTATCAATGTTTTTACTGCTATACTGGTACTACTAATACAGGTGAACTAGGCGTCAAGTGGTTCACTATGAGGTACTACCAATGGGCCAATGGTCACTGCAGATCTGTACTCACAACAGCAGGAACATGCGCAACAGACATTCCAACAGAAGCAGCCAGCACTGGTTAATCGCAAGGGTGTATGTTCTTGGTCCATAACACGAGGCCACATATCAGGAATGACTTGGTTTGGAGATTTTGTGCTATCTTGTTTACTCACCTGACCTTTCACCATCAGGCTATCCCTCTTTCATTCAATGGAAAAATTATCTTCGTGAAAAATCCTTGACCACTTAAGCAGATTTGCGACAACCACTCCAAAACCCCCGAGTTTTACAACAAAGGATTGCAGAACTAGAGACACGTTGGCAGAAGATGCTAAATGTCGATGGAGATTACTTCGAGGATTAACAATAGGCTACACTATTTGTAGGTGATATTTTTATGGGTCATTAAAAATGGCAAGAATTGTCATGTTTACCTTTTATATAGAAATATTACGAATTAACATAAAATTATTTATTAAATTTTACTTTAAAATATAAGATCATGTTTCATAGCTCGTATTAAAAATATGAGATGCATATTATTCAGTTTACATATACAAATGGTATTCTTGCACGAAAACTTTTGATAAAAGCACTGTAAATATTACATATATTTTTATAAAATTGTATTGTTATTTTATGTATTTCAACATTTACAATGTTAGTCTGCATAAGGAAATTAAGAATTTAAAAACTAAAAGTATAACATTTAAATTCATGTCCATACACCTATTTATTATACTTATTAACAAAGTTTAAATTTTTTAACCTCTATACTTAAAAATGTATGGGGATTAGATTTGAAGTGGTGATAATAAATCAAAAGAAATGAAATGATTTTATTATTGTGGGAACAAGTACTTATATTCCAGTATTAGTATAAATACATTTAAGATCTACATTCATCTGTTAAATTTTGGGAAGGCTTCTTTCACTATCACCATGTTCACTTCTGTTGGTGTTCCGCAACGATCGCTATATAGAAAAAATATAAATTTTTCCTATTGTTGTAATGGATCTCCTAATAACAGTTCTTTTGCTTTGATGCAGAAATTTTTGTCACACTAATTTATATGGGGTACATACGGAGGAAGCTCCTGCCTTACAACCACAGTCATAAGCAGTTTATAACATCTATACTACGACATTGGCATTTTAGTGAAAAATGATTGGATTCGAAGTCAATAAATGATGCAATCGCTATATTCAAAGTGTTGCAGCAGATGGTGGCTGAAGAATAAACAATAATAAATAGCATTAGCGTTTTTTCGTCAAAGAATAGGAGACGCACTATAACTCTTTTAATATCATATGCATAATAAAAATCTAATTCACACAATACAGTGCTGTATACGCATTCTATCTAAAGAGCGAACTAATGTGTGTGAATTCATTAAACTACCATCTCTAGCTTGATTGAAAGAATCTAGCTCACATTTTAGTCATTATGATAATAATTCCTGTGGATCTGCCTCTAAAAATGTGGATTAATATCAACTCTAAATGCTCTTAGCATAATATCACCAGATTTACACTTCGAGAGATGTGTAAGTTATCTATCATTTTGCAATTCTTAAAATATTCAAAGAGATGTAGTGCACAACGTGAACACTTGTCTGCAGGATATAGGCATTCACTTATGGTGAAGAAGGTGAACACTTTATTATCTCAGAACCTTATTCATGTGAAGTCTGACTTATATCAACTTTTAAGAAATCAGACGAGATGAGTTTTTTAGCGCTCATCGTGCGATTTTTAGTAATGATGTTGTGATCTACAGGAGCATCCTTGCCTTAAAATATTTTTCCAAAGTTTAACTGTACAATTAGCAAAGTGGCATCAGTACAAGTGTTCCACAAGCTCTGATAATAGTGTTGTTTGTTGCGGTCTTGAGTTTTTCTTTTACCTTCCTCTATCACTCTCTATTTCTGGAGAGAGTAAGGAACTTTTAATAAACTTATAATATTTCTAAGAAATAAAGAAACAAATTCGTATGTACGATTTGAATCCATAAATGCGTGTTCGGATTCAATAATAATGCTCCCTTTTTCAACTCTATTTTACTCTCTTTTGAAGTATCCTAACAACTTTTCTTTAGGATATAATTCCAGATCCCAATTTCTTTAGCATATAATTCAAATTTAGGTAGTTAACTTATTGAGACAATAACGAATATAAATTTAAATTTCACATGAAAATGTCAAGCAGATTCAATAACACAGCAAATTCATTATTCTATGCAGTTTGTCAAATATATTATATTTTATCATATGTGCTACTAGATGGGAAAAAGTTGCTTAATATATCATTCATTACTAATATTATTTATCAGAAGCAGTGCACACCTGAATCTTAAGTTTCATTTGATATAAGACATCCGTGATTCTTCACTGATCCAATAAAATTCTTTAAACATTAATAAGAATGTGATTATGTCCAAAGAATAAATAATATTTAAACAATGGTTAGAATTGCAATTTGTTAAAAAATTTACAATCAGTTAAAAAAATGTGAGCTTATTAAAAAGTTAAAGCAATTTCTAAAAAAAATTTCTATTGAAAACTGAATTGATATTTTATGCACTTTTCAAAAGCATGTGTATCACGGTACTTTTCTTTTAAAAAAATTACTTTTACCTATTTTATTTCTATATTTTAGTTTCTTAATTTAAAAATGAGGACTGGAAATCCACAGCTCTTTTTTAAACTAAGAGTTTTGTGTGTGGGAGAGTACGCTCTTTTCCATCCCTTCCAATTAATATGACTTTAAAACGAGTTTAAGGACAGAATTCTTGTCTTTTCATTTCTCCGTCTGCTACTCCGAAGCGAAATATTCAATTCCCAGTGCATAAAGAAATCTGCTGAAGTCTTTCTCCGTTAGAGAATACCCACCTATACTGATCGATCTTTGGGAATCTAAAGTGTGCAAGCTCTTCACAGGCCCCTTTTACATGCCACTAAAAGGAAGAATAAAATATTAAAAAAATCAGGAGTTTTTAAGCTCTTATTTCTTAGGGATTAAGGCTGGGGATGCTTTTAGGACGGTCCGCTCAATAGTTGTCAAGTGTGCTCACAACGTCTGCGAAAAGCTGAGGCGTGACTTGCTCTCCGACTAATAGAGCTCTCTTAATTGAGACGGCAAGCTGTTAAGTTGGATGGCAGACGGGGAATTTTTCTTTAAGAAGTTATCGTAGACGTACATTTTTAAGGTAGTTTTTTCCGTTCTGATTTGTTTATTTTTGTTTTTTTAGTACTTTTAATTAAAATTTTTGGTTTTAAAGAACATGATTCAGCCCTTATGCCAGTGATGAGAATTTTTCCTAATTGTATGTTCTTCCCTTGTAGTTCACACTTAAATGCCTTAGTTTTGTAGACGTCTAAGTTTAAGCTTTTTTAACTGTCTTTTGTTAGGGATTTTTTTGGCCATGTTGCTTAAAATAGTTTATGCTGATGGAGATGGCGTGACAGAACACACACACACAGCTGAAATTTAGTTCACATATAATTTTTAAAAATATTATACGATTTGAAGATTTAGAAAAATTGATCTTTAAATATATGTGAGAAAAATGTATGAGTATCATAAAAGTGGTTTGGATACAGCAAAGCAAAATAAAGTTACTGCACTTGGTGGGGATGAATGGATTTCATCGTTAGGAAAATGAGAAAAAACTTAGCCGGATAGTAATAGTTTGTTACGTATTATTTTTTTTGGGAAAAATTTACATTAAACATATAAAATAATGACATAAATATTTTATTGCATTTATTTTTACAACGAAATTGCTTTAAAATTAATGACATTAAATTTATAAATTGCTTTGTCTTATCAGAATCATTTATAATTCATGCTGTTAAAAATCTGAGTTAGTTCACTTCTCAGTTTTATTGTAATTTTATTCAAAGATGTGCTCAATTTTTGAATGATAACATTTCTCTATGATAATATTCTACTTATATGGTGGTTGGGAAACACTAGCGTAAGAATAACAACAGTGTTTTCAAAGAGAATCTTGAAACAAAAGAGCCAGTCTGAAAGGCATAGCATTCTAAGATTTTAAATGATACGTTGCGAATACTATTAAACAAGATAAAATCTCAAAAATGAAATTTACTTCGATTGTGTTGATGAGAGTCTCCTTTCTTTAATTGATGTTCTATTAAGCACTTTTGAACGTTCGAATTCTTGCGATAAATCGGATTCAGTTCGGAGCATCAGTTTAGAATGTTGTAATTCTGTTATTATCAGAGTCAATAATATTTTATTAGTTTGATACTGGTCACGTTAAACAGAGAAACATTGCCGCTGTACTTCAAATTCTAAGTTTATTGATATGTTACGAAGTTTAAAATTATATATTTGCTCATGAATATTCTTAGCGACTCAATCAGTTCATAGAGGTGATAGTTCTGTTAAAAAAATTTAAATAAATTATATATTCGAAATAAATGTTAATTATTTGTAGAAATAATTTATTTGCACTGTTATTATTCTGAAAAAATATAAGAGCACATAAATAATACAATATAAAACAAAACGTTTCTACTAAAACATATTCAGCAATGCATTATAGACCAAGTTAATGGAACATTATGTAGCAACTTAAAGCTTTAAGGGTGTTCAAACTGAATAGAATGCTGTAAGCATTGTTAATGAGTTATTGAACAGAATCACAACGGGAGATGCATCGATTTATAAATACAAAATAACGAAGAAGAGAACAATGAAAAGATTTCCTGTGAAGAGAGCTCATTGTTTAGCTTCACTTGTTCTTTGCAGAACTTGAATATATATAAATCCTCCTCACAAATAAATCATATAAATGTGCTGCGGTTTTCATATAACTATAATAAGGAATAATGAATTAAAAATTTAAAAATATTGAAACTATAAAAGAAATGTTTTTCATGAGTCAATTGTTAAAGATTTTTTTACGACATTTGATGTATCCTTTTGATGCAAGATAAATTGCCCATTGTGTGAGAGCACAAGTTCTTAGTTCCCTTAAATGATATTTTAGTTTAGTTATTTTAACCAAATTAACTCTGACATTTATAATCTAGTTAATATATATTTAAATTTGAGTTGAGACGGATTGCTTACATCTAGTACCAAGAAACAAACTTAGCAAAAATATATTTACATATTACTGTAAAAGTGATTAATCTTTGTGATTGCGTACAGTAAGCAATCATTACACATTTTCCCCACTAATTAACACTAAACTCCATAAATGTGGTAAATTATTGAATATTTATCTCTTTCTTTTATAGGTAGTTGATGTAAGAATATCTTCATGGAATTTGTAACGTCAGGTTAGACACCATTCTGTATAAAATTTACGCCTGGATCTTTCTGCAATGCAAAATATAATCTTGTAAAGATGTAAGATATCACTCTCCAGCAGATTTTCCAACCAGATACAAGACAACACTTTTTAAATAAAATGGGATGCTGTGAAAGGAAGCCAAACAGTCACACGAGAAAAATGCAGTGGCTTGGTCATATTTTTAAGCGGGTTTGATGTAAAAAGAGATACAGTTATTTGGCATTTTAATTTAAGATATCATGCAGTGAAAAGTAGGAGCTATCCGTTTACACACACAAGACGTTCAGAAATAATTGTGGGTCACGTTCAATTTGTGCAAGCACCCATATCTGAAATGCTTGCATTTCATCGTAATCTATTGATAGTAAAGGGAAAAGCAGCTGTATTTCGGATGTAAATTTAAGATTTTATGCAAAATACGTCTTTATCAACTATTGGGGAAATAATCTTTCAGCTTTACAAATTTATTTTATCCTTCATATTTAATATTATTAATTCATTTCCTATAATTAGTATTTCATTAATTTATTTTAAAGCTAATATCTGATTTAAAACTGATTTGGAAATTAAACAAATAATATTAGTAACCAATAATAAGTATAATATAGTTTGTAAGAATGGCTTACATTTATTCAATTATTTAGTGACTTTAAATAAATACATTGTGAATTCACAACTAAATAAATAAAAAACAATTCGTAATGTAGTTGAAAATCTATAAAATTTTTTAAATCATTATTATTTGCATGTCAGAAATATTACTGTGAAAAAGTTGGTTATTAGATTACCATTTCTAGAAAATTACAGCTGTCAAATGTGATGATTGAATTATGGATACTTTTATTATAGTCTTCTGCACACACATCATATGTAAATCATTTTAATACACTGCTGGATAATTGCTAAGGACGGATAACACTATCATCCATAGCAACCACAAAATGAAAGGAAGCAAAATATGGAAAATCAGAATAAGTGCGGGATATAGTAAGAAGAAGTATGCGTATGCAAATTTTTTTTCCACGTCTGTTCATCACGTGATAGCGTTCATAAGAGCTTTAATGCTTTTGACGCGTGTGGACAGTTATTGTTTCAAGTCAAAGTTTTACAGGAAAGATTTAATAAACGAACTTGAAATTTTTGGCAAGACTTCCAGACATCACTTAAATGATTTTATGCGTGGCCGAATTATTGGAAAGATTGAAGAAGGGCGAAAAATAACAGATGTTGACAGGGAGTTCGACATCGCTCGCAGCGTTGTTTCACGGCTGTGGAAGTCATTTAAAACTACTGGAATGTGTAGTAGGTGGCACGGGGGAGGTCGTGTTAGAAGTATGACACCTGCAGAAGACAGATATATCGTACTATCAACAAAAAGGAACAGGCGCGCAACAGCTCAGCAGGTGGCAAATCAGTTTCTTGCTGCCTAAGGAAAGCAGATCTCCCGAAAAACTGTTGCCAGACGTTTGAGGGGAGGAGGACTATACGCCCGCAGACCTGTTGTGTGTGTCCCATTGACCAGACAGCACCGTACTGCCCGTTTGCAATGGTGTCGTGAGCATCGCAATTGGACTGAACAGGACTGGGCATGCGTACTATTCTCAGATGAGAGTAGTAGGTTCAGTCTGTCATCGGATTGTAGACGCCAACTGATCTGGCGCGAGAGTGGTACTGCTTATCGTCCAGAAAATATCAAGGAAAGGGACCGATATCCGACATGCAGTGTCATGGTGTGGGCAGGCATCATGATCAATGGCCGCACGCCCCTACATGTGGTTGCGAATAGGACTATGACGGGCCAAAGATACATTAATGAATTTCTACTTCCTCATGTTCGTCTTTTCCGTGGTGCTGTCGGTGATAAATTTGTTTTTATGGACGACAACGCATCATGTCATCGAACACTCGCTATTCAGGATTGTCTAGACAGCGAGGGTATTAAACGCCTCGTATGGCCATCACGTTCTCCAGATATAAACTACATTGAAAATGTGTGGGATGCTTTGGGGAGGCAAGTTACTGGTCGAAACTATCCTCCGACAAACAAGAACACCCTCATCCGTGCACTCTCAGAGGAATGGAATAAATTGCCTCAACAGCTGCTGGATAATGTTGTGCAAAGTATGATATGACGTGTGGAATGTTGCATCACACTCCACGTTGGACATATCCCGTACTAATACCTTTCTTCAAGGTGCCTGCTGACTTTTAGATGCATTGTTCCATTTTTCCGCATGCAGCATCAAATGAACATTTTTTTCTTTCGGATGTTTCACAGCTTTTGTACTTTCCAGAACAATAAATATTCTTTATTCTAATGTCTGAACAGTGTGGCAACTATATTTCATCCTACAAGGCCTCATGTCTCGCTTAATGTTATGCTACATTGCAATTTGTGATCCGTCCTTTGCAATTGTCCAGCAGTGTATTTTGCTAGTTAAAAGTAAAGTGATATTTTAATAATATAATACTATATTGAAGGAATATAGAGTTCTGTCTTTTAGTTCAGTATTATGTAGATTCAATTGCCACTTATGGCAAAGATGTTTGTAGTGGTTTCCAGAATCAACTTTAAACTGAAGATGCAAGTTCAATTTGTTTTTGTATGTAGAAAGTACTTATAGCACCTCAAATAAAAGCAAACTTATAAAAATTCATTTCTCAAATAATTTATAAAGCACATTAGCTGGTAATGAGCATGAAGTAAAGCATACTACATCACATCGTCTGACGTATAAAATTTATCAATATCTCATAATCTATTTACACCATTGTTTCTATCACTCTCTCAACCCACACACAATTTAAGCACATAAACTCAAAGGGAAGCTTTCATCACTCTAATTTGTAGTATTTTAACATTCTCATATAAATGAAAACTGCTGTATTTCTAAGTCACATGTGTCGAACACTTTACTGAGCATTAAAAACAATTAACAACAATATATATTGTGGTAAATATTTTGTAAGACATCTTTTTATATATATTACTGATAAAAACATGGGCATTTTTTAAAGAGTCATTGTTTAAGCCAATAATTAAAGTGGCTTTATAAATGGATAAGTATAAAGCAGTTTTATGTATTTATACTAATAAAAATATGTAAGAAATTTCTAAAAAAGGAAAAAAAAGAAATGCAATTCACTTTTAGGTATTCGGTGTGTACATCTACCAACTACTATATGTTCTTATCTAAAAGCTGCTCAATCTAAAAATTGCAAAAATCGATATCTCATATTACCTACTCCTCTCAAAAAATAAATAAATAATACACCATTTCTCTTTCCAAGTCGACAAAAATTTAATGGGAATTCCATGTGGGAGAACTGTGATAGGGAGAAACAGGTGATTCAAGTCAATGGCAGAATTCCTTTCAAATCAATATATCTTGAACTGATGTATTCGATTTCTTATTTACACAATTTATTTTTGTCATTGGTGAACTAAAATTTTTCAAATAAATTATGAGTTTATTAGAGTTTGTTTATTTATTAGAATTGTTTCCATACTGCAATTGAAAATTCTTCGAAATTTGTGTATTTAAGTTAGAACTACTCAGCTTTTTTTTTTCTTTTTTTTTTAATAAAAATAATTTTAGTATAAAAGGGAAAAGTAAGTTTGTAGGAAATTTATTGATTATTTACAATTTCTAGCATGTATATAATTCATAGGCTAATTAATTTATTGAATTATTTGATTAATTTGTTTCATGGCAAGGTTTGTGATAAAAGCAATAGTATAGTAACCACATATCCTTTCCTAAGAGTCATAAAAATTTTTTGTTTATTTTATGATCCATGTATTTTGCAGAGAAATCAACGCAACTGGTACTGACACATTAGAGTCGAAAAAAAATTTACGTAATCTCGATTATTGAAATATATATAGAGAGAGTAATCAGAAATAAAAAATTCTACAAAAGCATTAAAACAGTTTTTAGCAGAATCAGTAAATGCAAATTAATTATCTTGATTATTATTATTATATTGTAACTACATGTTGGTCATTATTAATATTCTATGTAGATCATTATTATACATCAAGTAAGTATTAAATTATATAGTTGGCACACACAAAGGCAAACTGGTAACTGAGTAATTAGCGTTCAGGCTTTCGGTTAAACTGTTCGTATTCTCGAATCCTAAATTAGACATGGATGTTTGCAATGGTTCGGTATCCTTTTCAAACTGTATACCCCGGTCTAATTAGTCCTTGTGTGCAAAAAATGACTGTTGAGTGATGAACAAACTTCACTTGGCACAAATTTGCCGAGCTAGTAGATTAATGTTCAACGCTTCGGCAGTCAGTTTATCGTCAATTGCATTTCTACAGTTTGCTTACTTCTCTCAATCAGTATATATATAAGTCCCCTTCTAATTATCTATTGCGTACAAAAAGTAAATGTAGAGCAACAACCAAACTAAATTACACTTTGCATGGGTATTCGCGGCCACCCGGATTTCACTTAAAGCTGTAAGTCTTGTGTGAATGAATTAACAACTTGTAAGTTGAATGTAATCGTAATGTACTACACTAGCATTACTTAATACAAAATTACCTATTTCATTCTTTCTTACTACAAGATTTGTGCATTATTAAAAATAATGTTCAATTATTTACTAATTTTGATCATAGTATTTTATCTTCTTCAAAATATAAATGAGTATGTATGATAAATCTGTATGAAACTCCTTTATGAAATTAAATTAATTTCATAATGGAGAAAAAACAATTTGTATTTCCCTTTAATAAAAACAAAAAATTAAATATTGGATTTGGAGATAAACTTGTATACAAAAAATAATTCTTCGTCACTTCTGTATTGAAACATAGTGGTATGTGAAATTGCTTTAAATATGTACTGCTCTAAACAATTAAAGAACACTGAAGTTGTGGGTTGATTTAGCACCTGGAGAATTGTTTGGACGATTGATAAATCAGCAAGAGACTTAGTAGGTTATATATTATGAAAATGATATTTGTTTGGCAGAAAAAATGCGTTTTAATGAGGATTTGGTTACAAAAGATACTAAGAAATAATTTTAGTTTTGCTTAGATTTTGAGTTTTATAATTAAAAGAAAATATATAAATCAGCTCTATATGAATACTCTTGGAACATATTGATTGTGACCAACTAGCTTTTGAAGTGATAAAACTCTATAAAAAAGCTATTACATTCCATAGTAATGTTTTTTAAACCTATTATTCGGATTATAACAATTGCGAGGTGGTAAGAACAATATTTTATAGCTCACAAACTAGCAGTTAATGATTTGTGATATTATTTTAAGGTTTGTTCATGAAAATAATTAGTTAACTTATGTTTAAAGTTAAAACTACTCATTATAATTTCAAGAAAATTAGTTTTTAACTTTCGCTTTTAGAACTAAAATGAACTATTTTATACCTGATGTACTTTAATTACTGGGTTAGAAGCACAAGCCTTAATATCAAAAGTTTGGATGATTTTCAGTATTAATAAAAATTATTTTAAATTTTGAAATTCACTCTCTAAATATTAAATAAAATGTAGCATATGTTACATTTTATTTAATAGCTAAAAAGTAAATTTCAAACTTAGGACCAAAAAAATTTGTCCTTTAAGCTGTCTAAATGCAGACAAATGATTTTAATTAATATATAATATTTTTTTTTAAAAAATTGTCCTTTTTTTATTAAATTTGAAGATAGTATTAAATCGTTAACTTTTGAAAAATTTATCATTAGTTTCAAACTTTTATACGTTCTAAGAATTGAATGTTAGCAATCAGAATAAAATATTTCACTCTGATATGAAAATTTGACATAGCTAAAAATTCCCCTACAAATAAAAAAAAATTGAGTTTCACATCCGTCGATTTTAATTTTCAGCATCATGTAGCTTCAAACAAATGATTACAATAATTAAATATTATTTTCCAACGAATAATTTGAATTGACCTATTTCTTGATTTATATACAATTATAAATAATAGTTAATACAGAAAAAACAAATCTGTTTTTCAAATATATCTTGTTTGTAGCGGAAAAATATCCATAAAATTTCTTTAAATTGCTATATTTATAGTTTCTTTAAATGGCTATGATTTTAAAATGGAGAAATATTTGCGGCACAAAATCATTCGGATTGAAAATGAATCTTATTAAATAAATGCAAAATATAAAAATAACTAGTGTTTTATTTATATGATAAATAAATGTATTAATAATAATAAAAATATCTAATGAATTATAATTGATGTGGCTGTTACAGATGAACAGACTGAATTTGACTAAATCATTATTCATAATTAATATGAAAATGCTAATTTCGTTTTGCAAAAACTGAAAATTTTACTTTATAACTTCATTTTGAGTTACTATTTTCCATTTTTCAAGGAGGTACATTAAGGATTTTTCTTAAAAGCTATGGAAATATGTTAAAACACTGTGAAAAAGGGGAAGCGATAATTTTCCATTTTCTTGCACAGCTTCACCCTAAACCGTACTTAAGTTCCTTCCCTGCTACATTTAACCCCCTTCCCTCAGAATCAGTAAGTCGCCAACTATTGATGGTTACTCTTTCCCTGCATTTCTCCCCTTCCTTAATAGCATTCTGATGGCTTCTCTCCGTGTCCTTTGTAAAGCTTACAATTTTGAGCAAGACACCTGAGACAGAATTCTTGGTTGGACTTTCTACCTTTTAGTTTCATCACTTGTAGCGCAATTTTGCGTCACTTTTTGTTGAAGTTTGAGAATTTTGTAGAGTTAATTTAGATAGAATGAATGTGTAAATTTAATCATCAAATAATCAATACAGTTGTAATGGTTGGCAAATGAATGAGATAATTTTGTTGCATAATTGCCTTAAACAGGAAATCAATTTTTTTCTTTTCGTATTTTTGACATAAACGAACAATCATCCATTCTTAAATTTTATCATGTAGATTTTCTTCAGTGAACCTCAATTTTTGCCACCACTTTTGTAATTCGATAAGTGCCTTTTTCAAAAATTTACTTTAATTCAAAATAATCAATTATAGTTTTATATAAGATTAGTTACTTCATTTACTTTTTTTTTCGCTTAAAATATCTTTTTAAGCGTAATATTAAGAATTTTTTAAACAGAAAAATGTAAAAGTATATTAATCATTACAATGAGGAAATTATTATTTAGCTGCTTATACTTAAGATATTATTGTTCAGTTTGACTTAGTTAATTTTGTTACTGATATTTTTTTAAACATCGGTTATTTAGATCCACAAAAAATAAATTTTGATACAGCTTTATTTCTTGAATTCTTTTTCCCTTATTTCTTCTTATAGAGTATGTGACAGATGTGAATCCATAAGTGCCCTCAGATTTGTTGCATTCTTTTGAAAATTTTGAAATATTTTCAATTAAACTAAAAAAACTAAGCAAACTAAAAAAAAGACGAAATAGAAACTCATTTAACTGCTTTAAAGACAAAGAAGTATGAATGAAATCTATAATTTATCATCCTTGATTGAAGTCAGGAACTTAATATTTGAAATTTAAAAATTAATTAAGTTTATACATTGAATTCTTAAATATTTCGCAGTGCAAATCATAATATATCAGTATAGTGATCAATTATCACTAGAAAACGTATATTAATCAAGTATAGTTACATTTTTCAAAAAATATATTATCACCTGTTGTTATTAATGCTCAGGTATTTCATAAACATAGAGAAATTTTATTACTATGAATTGGAATATAGATAACTTTTATGTTTATAACAGTTTAAATAGACGTTTATAAATTCCTTTTTATAAAGATCTCATTTATATTTGTATAATTGTGGAGTAATTATGCTCTATCCATCATACTTTGATGACTGTATGTACAGGAATTTTTAGTGATCTATATTAATATTTGTTATTTTGATGATTTTTCAGGAAGCATGCGTATCGAAGTCTGTGCGATTCTATATTTATAATCTATGCTGGTAAGAGGGGGAAGGGGAAATTCACTTCAAAGGGTGTCTTAAGTGTTAGCATTTTATGTATCAAGGATTCAGCACCTTTACCAGGGCTTCGACTCACAAGCAGGCGAATGAAAGAGGTGGGGGAGGCAAATCAATATTTTCCTCCGTCCCTCATCCCTTAATGGTTGAGTCCGACAGCCTCTCCGGATCCACCAGCTCCTTATCCTCCTCCGCCATTGCCCGAACTCCTTTCCTAAGCATGGCTGATGAGATCCCTGCTAAGCTTTCTCTCTCCTGAGCCTGCTAACACATCAACGGAACATCGGTGAGTAAGAATTAGCTTATTAAACTTATTGGTGAATAGAAAAGTAGTAATAGTGGAATGTATTCCGTATCTTAAGAATTGATTAGTACTTTAGATCTAATGTCAAAACATTGTGTTTTTAGACATCGTGTGTTGTGCTGACATAAGCGAGTAACGTATGTTAACTTCATAACTAAAATTTGATTCAAATGAAAGCTTGGGAAAAAGCAAATTAACTTTAAGACAATGTTTTTTTTAGACGGGGATTACAAATGAATTGTGAATAAAATTTGTTAGAATATTTCAAAATAAGTAATTTGGCTACTGAAATAATGATACATATTTAATATTACCATACCTTAAATTAAAGGAAGAATTTTAATTATAATTCCTATATTTGGTTATAAATGAAAAGTAAATGTTTGCATGAACTTATTTCTATTTGAATAATAAGAGACCTTCTGTATAAATTTCACTTTGGCAATTTTTTTGTTAAAAACATTATTATTTGTTTGATTTAATATTCTCTACACATGAGGTTGAATATTTCCTTAAACTATTTATGTATATTCTTATGTCAAACTGTAAGAAATTTTTTTATTATTGTAAAATATAATTGGTATTACTTAAATACAACATATATTACTGCTGAACTTAAGGAATTGATTACATGCAATGTCATATATTAAATTTCATAAATAAAATATTTTGAATTATTTCACAAGAATTGTATTTCGTTATGTAATTATGTATTTCTATGTATAATTTGAGTTTTTCTTTGATGCTAAAACATGTAAAATTCAATTTCTTTGAGTTATTTTAAAATAATTTGAAAAATAAAATTATAAATTAAAAAGAAATATTTTTAAGCAAAAATAAGGTATTTAAATCCAAAATTATGAAAAATTAGAGGCTTTTTTAATAGTTTTAAATTTTTAAACTATTAGTGATTTAAGTAAAAAAAATTTAAGCAATTAAACATCAACAATTAAGATTCAATGTTTTGTGTTCAAATTAAAATAGTTACAGTATCTTTGTTTATATACTTCAGTAAACTCTAAATTTGAAAACTCAAAAACTTTACCTACAAAGTTGAAGTCTCTAATATATATATATATATATATATATATATATATATATATATATATATATATATATATATATATATATATATATATATATATATATATATATATATATATATATATATATATATATATATGAGAGAGAGAGAGAGAGAGAGAGAGAGAGATAATAAATCTGCACATAGTGCCAATAAGGAATAATCTCGATATATGACTTGACAATGCCTAATATTATTAAATATTTTTAAATATTGTTGAAACTGTTGTTTCCTTTACCCTATCCTTTTTTCATACAGTGAAAGTACATTCTTCGTGATGAAAGTCAAAAAGATATTTTCGTTTGAAAGTATCTTATTTCTTTTATAAAATTAATTTTATTTGATTTCAATTATTGTTATATAGAAACAGCCCAAAAATTATGTAAGAATATCATATTGTTTTGAATTGTGGCATTTATTAATAGCTCGAAATCAGTAAAATATCATAATTTATTTTACTCACATTTTAATAATGTAAATGTCTAATATGGATAATACGAACTGATGTAATGTACTAAATGTAAAAAATGCGCTTCATTTTATAATATTTTTTGTATAGTAAGGCATGTGTGAATAATTAGTTTTTTTATCGTAGTTAAAAAATATAGCTAAAGCGTATATTACCCGGTTTGTAACCAGATTCTAATCATAACTGACCAGAATTCCTGTTCAAAGACCTTTATATTGATCGGATCAATTAATGTTATCTTGTTTGAGCATCTTCTACCAATGGATGACTTAAATGAATAATCATCATAAGAAATTTCATTATAAAAATTAATGTTAAAAGCTTAGAAGCGGTTTCAATATTTCAAAAAGGTTACTGTGCAGTTCTTGCAAAGTTTAATACTTTTTTATAGTATTATTTGTTGAGACTGAAACAAATTTTAAGTTGCCATTTTTGTTAAGTTGCTATGTTTATACGGTTATGATTGTTCATGGCAGATTTCTTCATTATGCTTTTACAATCGAACTATTACCTATTCAGCAACTTGACGTATCACCATTTAATTTCATGCATTTTTATTACAAATACTCATATTGTTCAAATTATAATTATGCCTATATACATCTAAATCGAATATATGTAGTGATACAAATAATATACAGTGCTGCATATCATACTATGCATTCCGAGTTTGTTATTAAAATTTGAATAAGTTCACTGTTAGTTATAATACACTTCAATCTTTAGCCCACTGTTATTACAATGAAAGCTGGAGTTGATATAACTAGCTGGATTCTATATAACTAAAAACCTTATTCTGTACATCTGCCAGATTTTCTCCCAGGATTGAATTGGAAGTAGCTGAAATCAAACATTTTTTTTAAGCGAAGGTTTATTCACGAATACAAATTAAAAAAACCAACAATAGATTAAATAAAAATAGTTCAACCAGTATCGTGAAAAAACCTAAATCGCTTTCATCAGGTGAAAATTATTACATGGATAGTGTACAGTTTTCATATATACATAGGTGTGAGAATATAATATATTCATTAACACACACACACACATTCATTTTAGTAAAGCTGATTAAGCAAATTAAAAGATATTATGCAATCAGAAATGGACAGATTTAATATTTGATGAAATGTATCAGTTTATACGGGATAGTATTTTACTGAGGGGAAAGAAGAACACATTTTTATAATTTACCGTGCAATTTTATTTTGTAATATGTATAAAAAAAGCAAATCGGATATCCTGAATATTCAGAAAGATATTAAAATAATGAGAGCTAAATTTCTTGCACATTTTCAAAGTTGCTGAGGTTGATTTTGCATAACTTACAATTATTAAATAATTAGCAATTTTATAATTAAATAGGAACTCATAAAAATTAGGAAACTGTGCAAAAGAAAAATTCAATGTATCACTGAATTTATCTTTGCTATTTTGTCTGGCTGAATCTAAGTTTCACCGACTGTGTTCAGTGTAACCCGATGATACATGGCTATAGGTCTGGATACATTATTTTTTGCAGTTACCAATTTAATCAGTTCAAAGTTTACTGACAGATAATTTGTTATATGCGATTTAAATAAATAATGGTCTAAAAATTCTTACATCTTAGTATTAAAAAATGGTAGTTACAGTATCATAATTTTTAAATTTTACATAGGAAGAAACGTTGATTTCTTTAAAACAATTTTAAGTAAGTCAAGGAAATATAATATCAAATCAAGCAGAAACTTAGAATTATGCAGACACTGTAACTAATTAAGAAGATATTATATTGAAAACAATAACATTACTTTAAAATCTGGCTTAACGCAAAATTTTCATCCCAGTATGAGTAATGAATAGAGCTGATCTGAGAAATCCGGATATCTTTATAAAAAAATATTTGTAAGTTTGTAATCTTATATTAGTAAATATTTGTATATATAAAACTGAAAAATCTGATTTTCTAAGCAGAAATTTTTACAAATTTAAATTGTCTTTCTTTGTGAGGAATCTTTTGTAATTTAGTTGCTTACAGAAAATTTCTGAAATGTGGCTTATAAAATAATCCCAGTATGACTTATAAAATAATTCATTACTCATACTGGGATGAATTCTGAATCCCCCACCCATTTAGCTGATTTTTTTATACATGTTGCAGTATGTAAATGAATACAAAATTATGCATGAAAAAACTTTTCTAAATTACTTGCTTGTATAGTCAGTAAAATCATAAAAATTGCTATTTTTTTTATCAAATATTAAATGAATTAGGTTTAATAGCAGTGTAATATTTCTGCAAAATTTTCATTTCATTTAGTTTATTGATGGTCAATTCACTATATTTATATTCAAATCTCCGCTTACCTTATTTTCCTGAAAAATTACCAAAGAATCAAACAAAATTTCTAAAATTAAAAATCTAATAAATTTTATCAAATAGATCATTCATAAGTTAGAGTATTTAATTTTTTACTTAAAAATATATATATTAATTATAATTCATAACTTCTCAGATGTTTCTTTTCGTATACTTAAGTGATATCAGTCACTATTAAAATTGCATATACTTTAGTATTAACCTGTATATATCTCTAGTATTAATTGTAATACATATGCAGACTGCTGCAATACTCAGACTATTGTAATTATAATAAATTTAATATAACCAATTAAAAATTAAATATATATGCATATAATGCGCAAATTTGGTTGAAAACTGGAGAAGACAAATTGTCAAACTAAATAAAATATAGTTTATTACAATTTGGTAGGATTATTATTTGGGAAAAATTTAAATATCATTAGAAATTTATCAAATTAGCTTCATGATTTTTCCATTTAATTATATAAATTTACTATAAAATTTGTTTTTAAGCAATATATCAACTATTTTTGTGCAATAATTATTATAATTTCATAGTACAAATTTATTTTATTTAATTAATTTGATTTTACAAAGACATTACATTTTCATAATTTCTGTTTAGGTCCCACTTTTTAGGAAATTTATTTTTAATGAAAATTTGATGCTTCAGTGCTTCCAAGTTAAACAATTTTATTTAATAAGAATAGTAATATTTCATCCACTTTCGATAAAATAAGTTTTTTAAAACATGCATTTATTTTTAAGAAATTGTTTTTGAATTTTTTATTTTAGAGTAAAAGTATAACATTTTTTACTAAATATGTGATATGCGCAGTCGAAAAACACAATTTTCCTAAAAAAATTTAAAACTTTACTGTTAAATTATAGTTTCTGTTATAATATGAAAAAATTGTCTTATGAAAACTGATTTTAAATGCATTAAAAATTTATTATATTTATTATTATTTATAGTACATATTTTTATGTACTATAAATTCATTCTATTTAAATACTTTTAGAAATGAAATCATTTTATCAAATCTCCAAGCATTATTTACACTAAATCATTGCCTTATTGAAGCTTATATATATATATATATATATATATATATATATATATATATATATATATATATATATATATATATATATATATATATATATATATACATACAGATAGATAGATATAGAGATTGATATAAAAGTATGAAGTTTTATAAAAGGAAATGTGTTTTTGCATTTTAAATAATTTGAAATAATGAAAAGTGATATTGATCATATATATATTTCAAGCCAACTACCATAAAATTTGAGTATTCTTCGTATGGTGAGGCTTTTAGAGTAGGATTTTAATACAACTACAGTTGTTTAAGAAATTAATGAATCCCAAGTTGATTTTAACTTTGATCAATATTTTTGTTAGGTACATTTGCGAGCAAATATGAAATTGATTCGCTGGGTGGAAGTCCATATTGGACGATCAAGAAGAAAAAACAAAAAAGAAAAGGAAAGCTTAGCCCTCAGTGGAGCAGATGTCAGTAGACGAAAAGACGAGAGTACGCCGAGTACTCCTTTGCACAAAATCGAGCCTATTGGCAAAGATTTGCCTCGATCTGCTGGTAGTACGCCACATCATAGACTCAAGCATCCGCCATCTCCTCATCCTTTCCTCAGAGCTCCAGAGACCCCCAGCAGTGTTGGGGGACGTCTACATATTCGAACCAGCTTTCTAGATCCTGGTTTGACTCCACCATTATCATCAAGCCCTCAACCGGTGGTAGGTTTCGGTTCCTCCACCGCTCTTGATTCCAGCTCACCACGAGTGCGTTGCAGAATTCGCACCAATCCTTGGCTACCTTCGCCCAAGAATTCTGCCACATTTGATAGCAGGTGGAATGGACCTGGCAGCATTCGTACTTCATCAATTGGATCTGAGAGTTCAGAATCTATACCTGGCAGTGGATTTGGAAGTCAGTCAAGTGGTAGCTTATGGGAAGGTACGTGTTACTGCATTCAAAAAATTAAATACAACTTATTAAATAGATATATTATTAAAAACGTGGTTAAACCTTAATTTAGTGCAGGTTTCTTAAGATACTATTATCAATTGGGTTATTCTGTTAACACGCATTTTTTCCTTTTATCATAGACATTTCACTTATTTTAAGTTAAAATACAGAAGTGGATTATTTAATGAAAATATTTCTATAAGATCCCAGTCGAGGGAATTATTTTAATGCACAGATTAATTTAGCTAAAATTTTATTTTAAAAATTAACTAGCTCATTTCAAATGGAAGAATATTATATTATTTTTATTCTTTGTAATTTGGAAGAAAAAATATCGTTCTCTTATTTAGCAATATTTTTAACAGGTACTAACGTTATTTCAGAATTAATAGAATCATTTTATTATTCATGAAGGTTACACGAAGGTTATTCATTATTCATCGAAAAGTATGACAACATCAGATACAAGTATTTTATTGAAATGTGTGCTTTCGGATTTCATGTTTAAAGTAAATTATATACTTATTTTTCTGGAAATTGAGCTTTTTCTCATTCCTTTAGCATTTTAAATCATAATAAAGCAAACATTATTAATATTTCTTATTTTTGTAGCAAATCTTCAAAACATCAATTGAAAACACAAACAATTATATTACATTATCAATAAATAAAACTTATAAAATTTTTAATGGAAAAAAATTAGTAAAAAATTAAATAAACCATTCTGTAATTGTGCTCTTTTGACTCATGAAAAATAAGTAATTTTTAATTGATAAATATGTGTATGTTTAATCTATGTAAAATTATTTTGTCCTTGAAATATAGTCATTGAATTGTAAATCAAGCACCAGATTTAAAAAAGGTGATGAATCTATACAAATTTTGTTTTTACAGCTTTATGATAAACTGTGAAGTAAATACTCTGTCAGAATTTCGCAAGCTAAACCGATTTATATTTCCATAATTTTATATAAAATGCGAGGGAAGAAAATGAAGAGCCCTTCATTGGTAACTGCTATTTTTAGATTTTTATCGATATTAATCGATATTATTATTTCATATTTTAGAATGCACACATCAAAATATTATTCATCAAACATGTTACATTTGCTAATATGACTATTAGGAAAAAACATCAAAAACTGTCAAAGTCATTTCTCGTCATTTAATCATTTCTCTAATTTTTTAATCAACATTTTTAATTCATTTCCATTTACGAGTAAATGGCGAGAGAATTTCCTTGTTTAACTTTTCTATTTCGAAAGAATATCTGACAAAACTATTTCATTTCAAATGAAATTGCAATTCCCACAGATGAAACATTTTTGATTAGTACACACGACCTTCAATAGTTAATTGCTTATTCAAGGTTATAAACATGAATGAAAAATGCTTCGAGAAATAAAAGCATTTAACAAAACTTGTTTCATTGTTATAGCGCTTCCATTATTTGTGAATTATAAATTATTTTTGAGGTTTTAAAACTAATTTTTCTGATAATTTATCCAGTAAGATTAAGATTAATAATATAAATATAAATAAATATATATATAATTGTGTGAATATGTGTGAACAAAAAATAAATAAAAACTGAACTATATTATCTTAATTATTTCTCAAGCAAAAGGTAAAATATCTTAAAAACGAAACGCTATAATCTGTTATATTGACTTCTATTTCATATTCATAATAAATTTTATGAACCACTTATTAATTCTTATATATATGTATTTTTTACGAAAACTAAGTGGACCTATCTTTTCAATATTAGGTTATGCGGGCGACCCGTGGAATGGTTTCCGTATCAACGGCCGTAGTCCGTCTTCCAAGCGGTTGCCTCGGGTCACCCTGGAGCGGTCCGTTCATAACCGGCGAGCTCCTGTCGTGGACGATGAGGATACACCTTATTGTCCGGCTACTTACTGCCGTCCCATTCCGCGCAGCGCTTGGATAGATTTTAAGGAACTGAACAAAGAGACGACGACCACTTTGCAAGATGATGGGGAAAGCAGTGACGAGGCCTATTCTGAGGACTACGTTCACATTGAGGAACAGGATGAGGATCTGGAGATGCTTCGTAAGGAAATAGACCAATTTCTTACACTTTTTATGGTTACAAAGGAATTTTTTCCTATTAATACTAAATAATTTGAGAAATTATTCAACATAACTACTAATAATTATCATAACATTCATATAACTAGTAATAATATTATAATATTCATTTAACACATCTAAATAAACTTAGCCAAGTTTATAACTAAAGCAAAATTGCAATTTTTATATGCACATCTGAGAAAATTTAATATATTTTATAATTTATTCACAGATTTTATGTATGTGTTAAAATACTTAATATTATAATAAAAATCTCTTGGTTTATAAAAACATAGTTTTGAATTAGTAAATTTAATATCATATTGATTGTACTTTCTTAATGTATAAGGATTTGGCAAAAAAATGTTTGTCCAACAACAGCTTTTTAACTTTTAAATAATGAGCAGGCCCTATTGAATAATTAATAAAAATATTAATAAAAATGTCTTAAAATCCAGAATCAAAAAAAGTTTTTTATCTTTTTCACTAGTTCAAGATATCAGCTTTTAAATAATAAATACATTTTATTACTACAAATGACTAGTTTTTGCTTCTTTCTTGAATATCTTTTTCTATGTAATCTAAGATAAGGCTTATTTTCTTTATATCTATATTAAATTATTATTTGTATAAAAGAAATTTCGTTCTTATAAACAAAGTTTTACACTGAAGTTAATAAACTACAATGATAAAAGCAAATTATACTGAAACTGTCAAGGAAGTTATTAAATTTGTAAATCATTTAAAAATCTTAGAAAGTCTGCAACTATGAAAATGAAATACTAACAAGAGATATAAAGAAATATTAAAGTGCGTATTTAATTAAAAGATAAGTACGAATATAGTACATTTAGAGTGAATATAATTATTTAATTTCAGTATAATATTTAGTAGTGGTATAGTTATGTGAAACAAGCTAAGCTCAAATCAAACGAATGTATATTCTCATGTAGTTCCATTTAAGAAAATTTATTTAGTTAATGAATTAGTTGTACGTATTGAGTTATATCCCTAAAAAAGAGCGATATGTCGAATTGACCAAAAGCAAATAAAACAGTTACTATATTTTAAGTTATTTAATTAACTGATAACAAAAAGTTTTGAGAACATAAATCAAAATTGAAACAATAAATTGATATAGAAAAATGAATATAAATGCAAGATTTCTTGATGTATAACTACAAATAATTATAAATATTTAAAAATGTTAACTTGCTTAATCAAAGCATCACAAAAATTATTTCGTATTTATATATTTAATTAAATATATGATACATATTTTAACTAAAAGTATACATTACTTTTAAATTGAAGAAAATATAATTTAATTTTAAAATACTTGAAAAAATTTTCATTGTAATATTTTTTATAATTTCGAGTTACAGGATTCATATATGTTAAGTCATTGGTTAGCTCTCTCACATATAAAAGTATTGTGATTCAAATTTGTTATGTCAAAAATGTTTTTTTTATCATATTCCAATTAATCTTTACTTTCTTTAAAAGGTACTGCATAAGGAAATCAATTTAAAGTCTAATAGGATATTGCAATTAGAGATATGCCTTTTCATTTATTTAAAAATACTGTTAAAACACAGCTTTTTTAAAATTTTATTTTCTAAGTATTTATATAAAAACATATATATTACACACGTACTTATACACATATATGTGTGTGTGCATGTGTATTTTTATTTAAATATGTAGAACAGGAATTTTTTAAAAAAAAGCTGTGTTTTAATGGTATTTTTAAATAAATAAAAAGGCATATATGAGCTCTCTAACTGCAATATCCTATTACACTTTCAATTGATTTCCTTATGCTACACATTTTAAAGAAAGTAAAGACTAATTGAAATATTATAAAAAGAACATTTTCATAATAAAGCAAATTTGAATATATATATATATATATATATATATATATATATATATATATATATATATATATATATATATATATATATATATATATATATATATATATATATATATATATATATATATATATATATATATATATATATATATGTATGTATGTATGTATATGTATATATATATATGCATTCCAAAATTCATGGCCAGATGATAACACTAAAGGTCTTCAAAATTAATTTTATATTTGGGATACAAAAGAAATTTCTAAAAAAAACTGCTGATCTTAAAGTATAATTTTTTTTAAAAAAAAATTCTAACATTTTATTAATTTATAAATCTAGTAGAGTAGATTTTTTCATAAATGAAGTAAGTTTCTATTTTAAGTAAAGTAAGCCCATAAATAAAGTAAGCGGCTTATTGGGAAAACCTAAATGTTTTGAGCATTAGTTTCTACTTTTTATTTCGCATTTTGGATAATGCATCTCAAATTTAATTTTTGCCATTAATGATGCAAAACGCCTCATTAACACCGTCCTCATTAATGATAACAAAACTCTGATTAATCTTTAAATTTAAGTTTGGTACTTGATTTAGCGAAACCTTTCTCCAATAAAATTTTTTGTCCTATAATATTTTGCTTTTGTAGAAATTATCATAAATTCCTGGTTTATGCTGTTCTCTAGAAAGGAACTCTGAAAATAACTACTTTTGCATGTTTTCGAAAGAAAGGCCAAACTAAAAATAGCCAAAAACAGTAACGTTTTATGTTTTTTTTACATAATTTTAATTAATTTTTAAAACATAGAAAATCATGATAATTTTGCACAAAACAATAGTTTTTAATTATAAATTAGAGAATATAATTTTCTTTCAAATGACGGGCACTTGGGTGACGAACCCTATACTACAACAAGGCCAGAAATTGCTACTCATTTGTCGTTACCCCGCGGGCACCTGTGAATCAAGTCACAGAGGCGAGTAGCGCTGCCCACGCCATATCACCACAAACCCGTTTATAGGTTGGGCCACATTCATAAATCATCACAGAAGAAAGGACAGAGAACACAGAGAGAACAGAGAAAGAAAGTAACATCCATGCCCAAACCGTGATTCGAACCCGGGACCCACAGCTCCCGAGTCAGGAGCGCTAACGACTCATCAATCGGTCGGTGATAATATAAATTTAAAATGATATTTATTTAAACATCGCTTTTAAAGATTCTTAGAATAATTTAATTTTAATTTTTACAGATTAAAATTTCTCATAAAAGGGCTTAGAAAAAATTGTTTTATAAGTATACTTAATAATCGCGAAATTAATTGATTAATTATCGTTGAAAATCTGTTATATTTATTCTCATTGTGGGAAAATAATAAACATAAATTATTTAATTAGTCGATACAATCATTACAAAATAATGTAATTTTCTTTTTTATGTATATTTAATTAAACAGCTTGAAAAGTACATTTTTATTCTTTGTCAATTTTTCTCTTTAAATAATCTCTCAGAAGTAATAAAATTTGGTCTCATTGAAGTAACAAAATATTGTTAATTTTTTTAATTTATGTATTTTCAGAAAGCTGTTACACATATACTTAGCATTCAATTTTTTCATTACTTTATAAATTATTAAATACTTCTCACTGCATTCATTTTCAAAAAAAAAAAATCACTGATGGCAAAGTCTTAATTAATTTTGAAGCTCATTAAAAATATGTAGTATTTATCAAAATCTGAATTTCGATTTTTTTTTAAACTGAATAATTCTGATTTTACAAGAGAACTAAATAGTATTTCTTCTATCAAGCAATGTTTATTTGAATATCAAATTCTTAGACAAAATTAAGTAATATAATCTTAAAATTACACAAAAGATTTCATGTTAAAAAATGTACACTATTTATAAACCTTATTACTAAGAGCAAATTCTAACATAATTTTTAAAAAATGCATTTTCATAAGAAAATTCACTTTTGAGAAGTTCTTGAATATCTAAATACAGTTTTTATTAATCACTTTCTTAATTAATGAGTAAAATGTATTGTAGCGACCTCTATGTTTTCTCTTCATCTTATTTTTAATTTCTGTATGTTTTAGCTTTCCTTAAGATATCCATAGAAGATTTGCTTACGACTTATAGTGTTTACACAACAACAATTAGTAGATTTGTATCGAAAGAAAATGAACGAATTTTGTTATTACGGGGAAAAGATATACATAAAATAACTACTTCATTATTATAACTGTGGGTGGATATTTTCCTTTAATAAGGTAAAGTAAATTTACATTAACTTTCTTTCTTTCTTTTTTTTTTTTTGCTTTCTTTACAGGATCACCAAAAAGTCCTCCTGATACAGGAAGTCCACAGGCCGACAGTGCTTGTGGCAGTGACCGAGATAACAGCAGCTGCAGTACAACACCACTTTCTGAAACTCCTGCAGATACAGCTACTAAGACATCGTTTGTGGAACCACCGAGAGAAATGCTACAGGACAAGGTACACAGATTGAGAAGAGCTAGACACTTAGTAGATGAGAGGATGAAAGAGGCACGTGTCGAAGAGATCTTGCGTCGAGAAGAGCAACTCATTTTGCGAAGGGAACTTGTTCAGTTCCGAAGGCTTTTATTGATACAAACCCTGTCAGATCTCCGGAGCCAGTTAGAGAGGAGACAAGAAAATTTGCTTCGAAGTCCCTCTAAAGAAGGCAACAAGCATTCTCATCCATCCGAAGAAGAAGGAGAACACTGGCTTCAAGTTCAAACCGAGCTTCTTGGATAGAAAAAAGTTCTGCTTTCCCAGTGATCAGATGTTGGCAACACATTCCAAAGAAAGATTTTCTATTTATTATGACAACAGAAGTGCATTTTTCCGATATTTGCTCAATTATAATCAATTAAATTTTTTTCCTCTACTTTCTAATACCAACATGCGAATGCATAAACCAAACCATAATGAAATCAAAAATTAAAAGAAATATCGTCTAATATTTAGATGATGCAACTCGAAAACATCGCGCTTATTTTAGCTCAAATTTATCGTATTTTCACAAATAATCTAATCTACTATTACTTTTCACATCTACCAATATTTAAAGACGCAGAATGTAAAATAACTTTTTTTAAACTTTTTCAGCGTATTTTGAAGAGCTATCTTTCATACATTCCAATTATATTTTCTGCTTTTCATAAAGGCCATGAATATTTTAATATAAATTTATGATAACCATTAAAAGGATACGGTTATTGTGGTTACTTTTAGCGAATTATTTTTTGAAACTTTTGTGGTGATTTATTTATTATTTTTATTTTACGTAACTTTTCTTATTATTACGTAGAAACATTTAATGAAGCTTTAAGAAATATTTAACGTACGACAAACAATGTATCATTCATTTGATTAGCTCTCCAAAAGAATACGAATAGTTATCAAATGTTTGCATTTTAAGTTAAATTTTTGGAATTTTTAAATGCAATTTTCTTCCGTTACATAGTTATGTTTTTTTATTAATATCATGATTTTAGAGCAAATTTATTTCTCAGAATCTGAAATTTATACCAAGTGTAACAACAATTTTAATTCAAAAGTATAGATTTGAATTATTTGCGGTATATGACCATACAGTTTTAATTATTAAACTGAAAATATAAGATTTATATTGCGTTTATGCTGTCATCTTATGGATAAAATTTCCAAAAAAATATATACAAATATATTCATGAATGATATATAGATTTTAAAAAATAATTAACTAAAATATGAAAGGAAGAGAAACGATAACACGTGATAAAATAATGGGCTTCCAAATGTTAATAATTCCTTTAAATAATTTGAAATAATCACTTTCTTTTGATAGCTTATTTAATTCAATTCCAGAAGAATGTTTTTGAAAAAAATAAAATTTCACATGCAAGTTTTTTAATGACTGTAGCAGTGTAGTTAATTTTAATAATATTTTTTAATTAATTTTTAAAATAAAAAATTGATTCTTAAAAGTTAAACACACTCCTTAAATAACTTAACATAGTAAAAATCTATATGTTTTCTTTTAATATTTTGCATATTAACTCTCACGTTGCTAAATAAAACGTATTCCCTTTTAAAATAATCTAATTTTTTACAAATCAAATAATTAATATTACCTTTAAAATATATTTGCAGTAAGTATATGTTAGTAATTTGAATTGTAAATTTGAATTTTAATCACAAATATTAATCAATTATTTCGAATTGTTAACGTGCAATATTGTAAGTAAGGTAATTAAACATAAAAAATTACTACAAAAATTACACAGCTACCAAAAGTGCAATAGGTAAGATGTTACTATTTATTCATGTTTTATTCGGTGACATAAATGTGTTATATACCATATTATTTAAATAGGGTCAGGAATAATACATTTAATTTATTAGAAATACTAATTTAATATGTACTTAAATAAAATTTTTCATTCAATAAAATTTGAATCGTACTGAATGCAGAATAATTTTGTTAAAATACAAATCTTTTACTCTTTTGTATTTTCCTTCTGAAAATGAAATCACTTATAAAAAACTTCCTCTTCAAAAATCTTGAATATAATTGATTCATTTTGAGTGTTTTAAATACTTTTAAGCAGCATTAATCATATTTTAAAAAAGTAATTAATCTAAAAGTAAGAGTAGGTTTCAGGAAAGTTTATTGTTAGAAAGTTTAGAAGATTTATACACAAATATTAAGAAACTTTACCTGATCTGAATAGTTATTTAGTCTTAAGTATTTTGCATAGAATTTTCTCCATTAGCATTAGCAATATTTTCGAAATATTTCCATCAACTAAATATGAAAGTCATCATAAAATAATCAGATGCTTAATCTTAGAAATGTATTCAAGCGCCATAGAACATAGAATCACGATTTAAATAGAAAAATGCAAGCATTTAGCTAATTTTAAGAGAATGGTGAAAGTATTTTGATAAATAGATATCTAGTTTGAAAAATACGAATTAGTTTAAAACAACCTTTATATTTTTTTCGCCTTATAAGTAAGTGCAATAAACCAATTTCGGCACTTACAATGTTCTTTACAGTTCCTACTTTTGTCATTCATTCCATTTCTATCGACATCACTTTATCTCAAAAAAGATTTTAGCCACTATTTGATTCACATTGATTTCTGTAATAATATAATAAATCAGTTTTATTCCATAACAAAGTTATTAATTTTAGGAAAAATAGGAAAGGCTATCATAAAAACTTAAAAATTATTGTTTTTTTTAATATAAAGTGCAATTTGTATTATTTTCAGGCAAAATTACTAATTTCTAAATTATTTTTTTCACGGCATTTTCAAAAATAAACTTAATGGTAAAAGGGTAGGAAAATTCTCTTTCGAAGAAAAGTTAGTAATCATTCATTTCCATAGGAAACAATTGCTTGATCGAAAAGCAAGAAAGTAGATTAAAATCTCTTTATTTGAATTATAACTAATTAAAAAACACACACTCATTTATTTAGTATCTTTTGTTAATTTTTCATTACTTTCTTTTTTTATTCAATAAAAAATCTACAAGTACTTTTTGCATTTCAAGTAATAATTCGTATTGTTTTAATGTAGTAACTGAATGATTTTCAAATTTAAAGTCTTACATATTACACCATTACAATAAAAATAACTAAATTCAAAAATATATTTCATTTACTCTGTAACATAGTTGAAAAATTCTTCCAACCAGTAATTAACTTTATTAAATATCACATCAAAAACCATGATTTAATTCAAAATGTCAGCAACTTCAATAAATTGTCCAATTTTCCGCAATATTTATCATAACTATAACACGACATATAATAGTTTCTAAATCTGTGAATGAAACTTATATTAAAAATTTTCAAGTTTACTGATATGCGTTAAATTCTATTTAATCTTTACATACATTTAAAATTTCAAATATGAAGTAATTTTTACGTGTGATTGTATTCTCACATGACCATAAACTTCATACGACCGTCCAACACTTATAATTTTTTTTTAAAAAAAATTATCTGTCAATTATTCACTGTATTACCCTGACAGATCTAAATAAATTTATTTTTATATCTATGAATCGAGCTATTACTGGTTAATACCAGCTATAACAATCTTTCAAGTTCACTAATATTGTTCCAAATTTTCTTTTTATCCTCTGGATTACTTACTTGGAAATAAGAATTTGTACAAGATTATCTATGGAAACTATTTGTAAGTATATAGAATCTACACGGGAAATGTAATTCAATTAACTTTATGGACATAAATTAGAACTTTTTAATCTTTAAATTTTTTCATTAATGTTTAGGATAAATATAAAATAAATATTTGTGTAGCATCCCAAAATAAAGTACTATATCTGCTATTAAGGTGACAATTCAATTCTGGAAGTTAAATACTTTATTTCTCTCGTCTGTTATATCTTACCTTCAAAGAAGTCGCTAAATATTTCTCCAATAATTAAATCCTTTTGATACCATTTACAATTTTATCAAATATGTACAGTTTTCAAAATAAATTAATATACTAAATCTCCACTTCTTTAAGATTAGAAATGATATCTTATATCGAATTAGTTACCTAATTTAATTTTCTTCGTTAATTTGTTTTTTATGTTGAAAAATTTAACTTATAAAGACACTAATTTTACACATGTTTAACCTTTCATATGTTCATATCATTATTGAATATATCATAAATTTTGCAATGACGATTCTTAAGGTATTTTCCTCCATTAATCCTTATTCAGACAATAATTTTATATGATTAATTATATAAATATACATAGTTATGTCTGTAATAATAGGTTCAGTAACCATTTAATGAAAAATTAGCTTATTTCTCTATTTAATACGTCACAGTGTTCGCATGACGCCTTAAAATTTTTCAAAATTAATTTAAGATTTATCGCATAATATTTCTATAAAATTATTTGATTTTTAAATATATCTTGTTTATATACAGAGATAAGTGCAAGAGAGAAAGAGCAATACGTGCTAAAAAGCTTTCAGAATATTAATTTGCTTTCAAATACAAAGTAGAAATATAGTAATTTTGATTATATATTTCAATATATTTAAATGTTTGTCTGCTTTAAAAATATTTAATGTTATCTACATAAGCTAAAAATATTTCATTGCTATAAAAAAGTTATTTTCCTCCATTTCTTTTATGAAAAATAAAATCCACTGTTTGTAAGTGCATCTAATTATAAAAATATCTTCTGAAAGTGAATAATATCCTTTTAAAAATATTACTCAAAATATTTCCTCATAAGAATTCTTTACTTATTGTTTCAAATAACTTCTTTAGTTAATATCACTAAATTATTCGCAATGCTTAATTTTCTTTTTCTTTTATTTAATTGCTATTTTTCTTACAAAAACGAGCAAATGCTGCTTTCTGAAAATAAACAGTGATTTAAATTATCATCCATTCATAGGCTAAATTAATGTATTGTTTTACTTTTCCATTTTTGAATAATGGAAAAAAATCTTGGCTAAATATCTAAGAAGTTTTTACAAAAATCCAATTGATGCAAATTGAAAATGTGTAAAGTATTTGATACTTAAATGGTTTTATATTTTAAGTATATATTGTGTTCGTAAATATGTGTACTAATTAAATATTATACACCCATTGAATTTTAAAGAAATTAATTAAACACAAATAGAAACTGCTATTTCCAAAGTTATACTACATTTGGAATTGATTTATATTTACATAATTTTAGCAAATATATTTTATTTTTACAGGAATTAAATGGATAATTTTAAATAAGGAAACGGCTACAATGAGATATAAGCAAATTTTCATGAAGTAAATTAATTTACTGTTTATGAATAAAAATATTACCGATGAGAAATTTTGAGCTCTATGGAAAATACCATGTTTTTTAAACTTATTTCATTTTATAATACCCGCTTGTATTTAAATGTCTTGTACAAACGGAAAATATTGATTTTATTAAGTCACAAATTGTAAAACAGTTGAAAATAAGAAATTTATATACATTTTATTGCGCTTAATAAATTATCCATAAATATTAAAAATTTTACAAATGCAACTTCTTTTTAAAATTTTATTTGTTTCAGCTTTATTCTGAAAATACTTTACAAATTGCTGGTGATTATTTACTTTAGTTCTAAGTGATAGTATAGAATTGTGTAGAGTATTCGGTATAAATCATTTTATATGATACTTGATATTTATTAATTCTATAATTGTGAAGTGTTTGTTTTCATCGTAATAGATTAATGGTATATATATGTTTTGTGCTATTTAGAACATGCAATAATTTCACATACTTGTTAATTTTGTATAAGTATGGATAATGAAAAAACGCCAAAATGTTTAATGTGATAGACTATTTAATTTCATTCGTTGTTATTCATGATTTATTCTAGTGCATATTTTATGGTTTATAGTAAAGTTTAAGAGAGTTTTAGTCACATTAAGTTGTATTGAAGTATATTAAACGTCACATATATTCAATAATACTTCTTTACATAAAAGGGAATTAGAAATTTTTGCTGTGGTAGTATAGTACGAACTGTGTTAATTGTTAATTGTTTGCAGGTATTCAACCAAGATAATCGTTACTTTATAAACATTCCATACTGTTGCCGATGTGTTTTAATGTCAGATTCTGTGATTTTGAAAATGTTACAATGTTTTGTGCATACTGTTGCGATGTTTTATGTGAATATTGTGAAGTATTTCTTACGACTTTCATATGTTTCGTACCATTTCTTCAGCTATCTAGAAAGGTGTGTTTATCCTTAGGTATGCTCTAAAAAGATGAATTCTGTCTTTAAATATCTTTACATTTTTCCTGAAGTAATTTTTCATAATTAACAATCTTTAATAAAGGTATTTATCTAAAAGAATCAATTTGTATATTTGACTTATGAGACAAAAACAAAATTAATATTAACTAACGAAATCATTTTAATATATAATTACTAAAGCCATGTAAAATAGCAAAGAAGCAAATAATAAATTAAGATCAGAACCAGAAAGAAGTATAATTTGTGTGAACAAGGTAACACAGGTTTATCATGTTTTATTACTATTATATCGAAACTAAATTAAATAGTGACGTTCATAATTTTTATAATTTAATGTTTCACTGAACAAGATTTATTGAGGTTCACTTTGGTTTAATTAACAAAGAACCTACCTGGCAGTAGAAAAGGTTAGCAACCTTTTTATTGTAATTACAAATCAATTATAGCCAGAATGACTTAACAGTTAATCAGAGAAATTAGAACGTTTTCTTAATTGAGATTATTTAAGTATTAGATTAAAGTTTAGATAAATTTGTATACTTTATATTTTAAATTATAGTTTTCAGCTAAAAAAAAACAAGAATAAGTAAATATTTTATAAATAGACTATTTTACCAAAATGTTCTTGGTCTTTTATTTTAATATGATATGGATCTACTTGATGACACAAATCGAAGCTTTTTCTATAGACTTTTTCTATTGAGAGACAATATTGTAAAAACATAATATAAGCAAAAAACAATAAATTAAATGTAAAGTGAAGTAATATGATCTTCGTAAAACTTAAACCATATGTACCTCAGTATTAATATTTAAGCGCTTTGCAATAAAAGAACATGTAGCTGAGATTTACTTCAGTTTAAATAGTTTGTGCATGACCCATCTCAATCATTATGACAAAACCAAAAAAAAAAAAAAAACATTTTAAACGATTTCTAGTCTAGCACATCGTCATAATGTTAATGTTAGAGACTGTTTTATTAAAATTTTTATTGTTTGAATAATTTTAAATTATACTTGTAGACTGTTGCGCTCAATTTTGAGTATATTGTTTTGAATGTTTTTCAATATCATTCCATGTTTCTTAGTATTTAACATGCAGATTTGTATGAAGTGAATATTAAATAAATTAAGCATTTTTATGACCGAATGAATGTTCCTAAATTTATTTTTACAAATTCATACACCAAATAGACTGAAACATAAACTGTATTATAATGATTAAAAAATTTAAGCATTCCTCTCACATTTAATTTCAGTC
Source organism: Latrodectus hesperus (assembly GCA_037975125.1). Lineage (NCBI taxonomy): Eukaryota > Metazoa > Arthropoda > Arachnida > Araneae > Theridiidae > Latrodectus > Latrodectus hesperus. The sequence continues at coordinate 78,119,805 of CM075854.1, forward strand.
ATATAATTCAAAGATTCATATATATTTATTTATGAAGTTTTCTATTACTTAAAATTATAGTAACATATATGCACCAGCATTATCAAAAACATTTTATATTTTCATAGCATTATATATATATATATATATATATATATATATATATATATATATATATATATATATATATATATATATATATATATATATATATATATATATATATATATATATATATATATTTGTTACCTTTTAGTACCTTTAAAAAATTTCAAAAGAATTTCATCCACTTGTAATTTCATCGATATGTGTTTAATAATTTTTAAATCGAAACGCCTAAAGAATAAAATTTTCTTTGTTTAAATTAAGTAGTAACATTAGTTATTTAGTATGAAAATACATTTGTTTTTGCAGAGTATTAAATCAATGCTTTTATTTCTTTCACATGAAAATTTCATAACATGAAAATGAGTAAATATTCAGGATGATAATTATAATTTATATAATGATATATATTCACAATAAATTACTCATGAAACTATCTTGCACTTCTTAAAAAGTTGTTTTGTAAAAAATTAAATAAATTGTCAATTTTTAAGTAAATTAATGCAATTTTAATTCAAGCTTTTATTTGTAAACTTGTGTATTGATCTAAAAGTTTTAATATCGTTATACAATCTATTTACATATTTGCAATTTCATCTTTAAAAAAATTTAGATAACAGATAAAATGAAAATCATACATTTTTTTTTATTTTTTTACAAACTGGGAGGTATTTAATAAAGTAAATTATTCTTATAATAATTATTAATTTTAATTTTCTTTAAAAATATTCAAATTTAATAAAATGAAATTTTGCATGAATAACAATTAAAGTAAGCTGTGCTTTTACATAGTATTTAATCACTTTAAATTTTTTAAGCCTACTTGTATATTCGTCTTTATTAAAATTTGTTTTATTAACAACAATCACTTAGAAAAAAGTCATCTTCTTATATCATCGTTCATTACACATTTAAAATGTAAAATATAATATAATACCAGTGAAAACTAGTCACCCTTGATGTATTTAATAAAATTTTCTGAAGCTTAAATGCAATTTAGAATAAAATAAATAGTAGATACAGTTTCAAGAAAAAATTAAAACTATTATTTATTTTTATTTCAAAAATGGTTATATATTCTTTAAGTATGTCTTTAAAATATTATGTCTTAAAATATTATATGTATTTAAAATAAAAATAGAAAATTTTTATTTATTACTTTATTACATTATTTAAGAGCAATTAAATTAAAAAAATTTTATTTAATGTAAGCTTAACGTTGTATAAAATCATTATTATAAGTTTCCGAAAATATGCAATTACTAATTAAATTTAATTCACTTTTGGTCTGCAGCATTAATATTTTTGAATTAAAAGAAATAACTAACTAGAATATACATGATATTATTAAAATATTTTTTGATTTGATTTATTTTTATTTTGCATAAAAGTTTTTGACAGTTAAAAATCTTTCTGCCTTAAGAAGCATAAAATAAATAAATAAATAAATAGTTCTGAAATCTTTATAAATCCATGAAAAAGTGATTATTTAAAATTATTCTTGACACACACGCACAAAATGAAAAAACATTCATTTCTTATGTATTTTTATTTAAACTTCATTACATTATTAAATGTGGTAGAATGGACTAAAATCCAATCAAGAAATAGATTAGGATTCACAGTATTGTTGATCATAAGAAGTATGGAACATAGCGTTGAGAGAGGGAAGTATTATTGGATAGGGTATGAAGCACGTGATATTTTAATCTCAGCAATTCGGTGAAAACAATTGCTTTGTGAGCAATTATACAAAAACTTTCAGTGAAATAGAGTTATTTCTAAAATGAGGTGTTTAACGCAGGAAATACTGAATACATCAACTGTGTACCTCTATATGATGCACAATCTTTGGGAAATTGAAAGAGCCTTCCAGATATTAACCAATGAGGTCGAAGAACGTTGCCATGGCAAGAATTCCTGAATCTAGAGGAAATCTTTAATGGTTAAAAAGGTTTCCGATTTTATCTGTTCAGCTTTGGCTAGAGAAATAGGCTCCTTTAAGGAGTGTCCGAAGAACGCTGCTCATGGCAATAATTCCTGAATCTAGAGGAAATCTTTAATGGTTAAAAAAGTTTCCGATTTTATCTGTTCAGCTTTGGCTAGAGAAATAGGCTCCTTTAAGGAGTGGCCGAAGAAAGTTGCTCATGGCAAGAATTCCTGAATCTAGAGGAAATCTTTCATGGTTAAAAAGGTTTCCGATTTTATCTGTTCAGCTTTGGCTAGAGAAATAGGCTCCTTTAAGGAGTGTCCGAAGAACACTGCTCATGGCAAGAGTTCCTGAATCTAGAGGAAATCTTTAATGGTTAAAAAGGTTTCCGATTTTATCTGTTCAGCTTTGGCTAGACATAATTAACAACTGGTGAGGAGAAATAGGTTCCTTCAATGAAATATCTTTGACGACTGGCAGTTTTTTGACTGTTCAGTAGTGGTCTAACATGTTTAAAAACTGGAAAAAATAACCAGGCATCCGTCTTGGTGAGAAATCACAAGACACATGAAACAAACTACTGGAGCTCTTATATCACGTTTTATTATTATTAGAAGGCAACAAAAAGATAATTTGATAATTGGAGGAGGAAACATTTTTTCTGAGAAGAGATGTATACATCTCTCTCTCTCTCTCTGTATATACACACACACACACACACACACACACATATATATATATATATATATATATATATATATATATATATATATATATATATATATATACAAAGAGAGAGAGAAAGAAAGAGAGTAAAAAAGAAACTTTCAGTTATATATATCCCTACAGACACTATTGAAAGAGATTATTTTGAAGATTATCTGAAACGGTCGTATTTGTCAATACCGTATTGGGTAAAAGGTCTGAAATTTACTTTTAAGCAGTTGATAGTGTGGAGTTAATAAAGACCACTACCATATTAAAATTTCCATAAACCATGTATTTTCGATTAAAAGTTGTAATTATAAGTAAATTATGTTATAAAGAGTACATTTACGTATGTGACAAAATTCTCTTTCATCGTGTCAGAAATGTCCATAGAAAATGAAGATATTTATCTGATGGATTGGCTATGAAGCCTCGCATATCTGAACCTCGAGTAAGTTCGCATCTAAACGAGCAAGAGTTGTGTTTGATAGATATTTTAATTAGTTTTCTTCAACTTATTTCATATGTGATTTTGTTTGACAAGTTGTTCCCCGTCGTTTTATTTCACAAGGTTATTACTTTGATGCAGAATGATAAACATGCTTATACCACATATGCTACATATGCAAAAAACAAAAAAAAAAAACCTCTTTTCTTTTTTCAGAACATTAAAAAGTTTCTTTTGGAACGTAAATATCTATCCGTACTATTTAATATAGATATTATCTGTAATCTCATGGCGCAGAAATTGAACAATATCTAGACGATTGATCTGTTTGAGATAATAGAATTTTCTTTTCTTACTGGTCAATAGAGCTCAGATTTTATTCTTAAACATTTATTTCAATGATTTTAAGCACTCGGCCAGTGAAAACTGCTTTTTGAAAATTTGGATTATTGCTTCAAACACAAATTACAACACAAATAACTTCACTGTTTAAATACAAAGAATATTAGCTTTTCAATTTAAGAACAATTTATATATTGAACCAACTTTAAATCTAAAAATAAATATTAATGTTCTTCTTTTTCAAGGAGAAAAATATCAGAAATATTTCAGCAAGTATATAAATAATTGAGTAAAATAAGATTGCTTTCTGTTTGCTAAAAAACTGTTTAAAATTGTCGTCTAAAGTTGATGAATTGAAAAGTGTTACATTTTTTATTTTCGAATAACTTTTGAATATCAGAATTCTCAAAGAATGTTGTTTTAGTATTTTTCTTAGTGGTGGAGAATCTTATGGGGAGGGATCGATCCTTAAAACGAATTCCTACAAGAAATTCCAAAGTTGATCCTGAAAAGTAAGAGGGCGGAATCCGTGAATTTGTCATTTATAGGCGTGGGATAATACACAGTGCCAGTGGCAGGCGTCATCGATCACAGGCAAAGTCAGGCCTCTATTGAACTGTAGGAAGTTTTTCAGATTATTTCCAGAGTGTGTATATATAGGAGATACATAAGAAAATAAAAACCATTCAAGATGAACAAAAATCGAGAACCAAATTAAAAACAAAATAGCTAGCTCATTAGTGCAATGTTATAAAAAAATTTTTATATTAAAAATATTTCACAAAACAATCTTCATGATGTATATAAAAATTCATGTGCAGGCATGTAATTAATTTCATCTTCTTTATTATACACTTAAAAAATTATGTGCCAGAAACTGAATTATGACGAAAAAATGATTAAAGGCGGAGACGGAAAAAATTATGAAACACCTTGTTAATTCTTTTTTTTTTCAGTAATGAAAGAAAAGGATAAAAGAGAAAATATAAATAAATTACTGTTCTACTACTATTGAACTTTCTCTGTTTTCTTATTTTTCTATCTTTTATAAAGAATATTTGCATTCACTTGCAGAATTAAGCCTCTTTAGCTAATTGATTTTTAAAATAAATTCTTGAAAGACTCAAAGAGAAAAAATGAACATGACTTTTTACTCAGATGATATTTTGTCACAGGATATGCTATTCAACTCTAATTATAAATTAGACATAAAAAAGGAAAACAAGGAAATGTGTTATTTCAATTTGAAAAAGTTATCTTATAGTATGATTCAAACATGGAAAGACCATTGTTTCTTAAAGTATAATAAATTATAAGATACAAAATTTTAAAGTAAAGAAAAGGATGTTCCTAACTCTTACACTTGGAAAACTTAACTGAAGTAAGACACCAAGTTGTACAATACTTTCGTAATATTTTTTAATTTTCCTAGTAATTTTCTGTAGATGATAGATTCCTAGTTGCAGTTAAGATAAATTACAACAGCATTTCGTTTTCAGATAACAATTAACAACTCCTACGTCAACATTGTAATTAAGATTTTTAAGAAATATATAGGCCTATGGATATATTATTTTAAAAGTTCTTCCACTATTAAATATTACGTTAACAATTAAAAAAGGCAAGAAAATCCCTGAATTTCCTTAACTTGACAAAGGAACATGTTTTGGAGAATCACAGCTTTAATCTGAGTGCTTACAAATAAGTTTAATGAGCTAAGTAAATTATGTACTAGTTTTTATAAACTAAAAGAAAAAATCTGAAAAATAGAGACAATCCAAAAAGTTTAATGATTTTGTAAAATTATATATATATATATATATATATATATATATATATATATATATATATATATATATATATATATATATATAGTTCATATGGAAGGCGAAAAATGAAATGAAATAACCATTTTGAAAGAAATGAATCTATTTGTTCAAGGCCGATATTTATTATCTTTATCTCTTCATTAAGTTATTATATTAGACGGCAAGTAACTAATGTCATATCTAACAATGATAATAACAGCAGGATCAGAAATTCCATTTACAAAAAAGATTCTAACAAGATACATTTTTAATTATTTAGTTAATTTATTTTTTCAAAATGAGGTTTTTTTTTTAATTTTAGAAGCTGCACAAGTGAGGAATATTTTCATAACCTCAAGTTACTAAATCTTGTTAAAATTTAAAAAATGGATAGTTTTATGTTGTTTAACCTTCTTTTCCATTTAATATATTAGTTGAATTTATTTTACATTTATTACCGAATATTTTATCTCAATTTTGTAGGACATTAATTTCTCATACATTTTTTAGGAAATTTCTTACCGGTAGGCATAAAAATTTAAAAACCTGAGAACAAAATTTTCAAATTATTAATTATTAAATTTTCTGCTGTTTGCAAGTATACATTCTTAGTCAACTACACATTGTAAATGTAGTTGTGAACTAAAATATTTCATAAACAGTAAAACCTGTTTTACAATTGCTTATGTAGACCTTTAATAGAAAAAAGTTACTTTAAAAAAAGAAAGATTTTAGAATGAAGAAAGATATTAGGGAAAGCAGAAAAACTAAGAATATTGTGTATTTTGCAGCATTTGAAAACGGAAAAAATTTGAGAAAAACATTACACTGAAATCATATTTTCCCCACACTTTCTCTCAATAGATGGCACTACATAACGTTGTCATTTTCTTTTAAGAATAATGTTTTATAAAACCTTTAAAACATGATGAAGAGCTGATGCGAGATCTATTCATCGAGTACACTATACACTAATTCGTTCCTAATTAGAATGTGGTGTTCTCATTTAATCACTCACCAGAACACTGATTAAAACAAACTTAACATTATTCATTAAAAAAAAAAACATAAGAATCTTGGCAGGAACATTCAAAATATTATTCTCCGAAATCCTATGAATCAACTGCCATTAATCGTCTCTTGAAACAACAGTAAATAAAACACATGTTGTTTTATTATTTTAATTATAATCATCATTTATATAATATATAAATGATTCCATGTGTGCTGATTTGTTTGAAACTCATTCATCTGTCATCCCAATATTTGGCATTAGAAAAAAATTATTTATTTCTAAATTTGATATGGCTTTTTTTGATTTTATATTCATTCACAGATTTTCCCCACACTGAAAAAATTCATTGCCTTCAATCTTAAATGCTTTTTAATAACAATATGAAAAACAGTATTAGTTCTTACATTGGAAACATTCTCACGAAAATAAAAAAGTAGCTATACAAATCATGAACTTGTTTACAGAAGCGGTAATAACTCTGTCGTTTCTTCAAAGGGATTAATTATTTTCACAAACTAATATCGACACATTTACTTATATTTAATGCAAAGGTGAAATCAGTTTTCATTATATCTCCATTTTTTATGAATTTAATTTCCAAGTTATATAATTTAGATAAATTCTTAAATCTCTATCAGTTCATTACAAAATGCTTACAAAATTTGCTATCCAGTCACAGTGTCCATTGTATTCTTATGCTATAATGTAAGTAACAATTTTGTTTTGTTTTGGATATTGCAACAATTTTTATAATCCCAGCATTGATTCTGAAATTTTTTATAATATAAGTTGTGGAAGCTCTAGTTGTACGTAAGCATACAAAATGTATGAATCCTCGTGTGTAGAAACGATAAAAATGTTTTTTTCTATTTAAATCTCATTAGAGTAACTGAGTGGTTTACTGGGGATGTTTTTCTTGACGTTTCAAAAACGTGCTAAAAATATCTTGATATGACTAGAAAAAAATATAACAATTCTGATCAATATTGATGCATTTCTTCTAGAGCTCGAAGTTGGATCCATTGAATGAGAAAAAAAAATACGAATCTTTGTTTCATATGGGTATTGTCAGAAATTGTCCAAGAATTTGAATTTATGTATTTGCGTCACACTATCATTTCCTGAAGCCAAGATTGTATGGTGGGAAAAGCATCACTTTTATATGCAGATTGCTGCTAATTCGATACTAACGTAGACCATCATGCTCAAAGAACTTATGCATTTAATAATTTCCTCAGGAGCTAATGTTCTTTTGACCCCCACTGGTATCATGAAATATGAAAAACAGTATGCTAGGCCAGATGTGGACCGCGTCATTTGATCTTAGTTTTAAAGTACAAAGCGACTGGTCACGCTTAACAACTTCACTTTGTAGAAATGGGTAATAGGAAACGCACATTGCAATAAGTCTACATACTCTACCATTTGTGAAGAACAAAGTATGGGTTGTCTCTTCTCTAAATTCTTCATCAAACTAGATCAAAGGCATTATGTTTTGATAATTTTGGATGAAGGTAAAACACAATTTCGAATTAGGTGTATGGAGGACCGCTGGGGTGACCACATCTTATAATTAATATGCAAAAAGCCTGTTAACAGTACGGTCTTTGATTAACGTTGAGTTAGTCTGATACCTTTACCATCGTATGTTCGTGGTACTTAAAGATTTTTAAATGCATGAATTTACACTTTAAGAGAAACTTATTTTGAGGCCGAAAAGTTGCGTTACAAAGCACTGTTGATTTAAATGGGGCATTTTTAAACTTTCAAGATCAGTGCAAGAAATTTCTTGCAGAAAAAAACGAGCATTTTGTAAGCAAAGAATTCAGAGTAATTTTGTAAATCGAAGATAAATTTGTAAGTATAGTTAAATATGCAATTTCATATTTGTTTTATATTTTTATAAGTTTGTACAAAAAATATCTTTAATATTCAAAATAAAGCATTTTCAGTTTATAAAATATTAATAATAGAAGTTGTAACATTAAAAATTTTGCTAATAAGTTCTGCTTTCTTTAGTAGCTATTTTTAGGAATTATAAACTTGTTTCAAAAATGGAATTTATTTTTTAATTCTTAAGATTTTTTCTCAAATACAACAGCATCTTTTAAATATCTGTATGAGAAGCTAATTTTTTTTAAATAGCTAAAAATATCCAGTAAATTCTTGTATGAAAAAATTTCTAACATAAAAGGCCTGGACTTAAAAAGATATGCTTTCAGAATTATTCTAATGTAAAATTTTTAAAAACTAGAACTTGAATACATTAAAAGTGTTAACTGCTCGTAATAAATATAGAACTAAAAATAGCGTTTATGGGAATCCTAATTTTTTGATGGAAAGAGCCGTCTTAAATTTAAAATTAATATGAGAATCCTAGGCACATTTAGGATTTAAGTAACTCTAAATACTTTTTGAAATTAATTTTACTTTTAATTTAATGTTAAAATAAAAATAGAACTTTAAGATGCTATAGTGTTAGTTTAATAAAATCTTTAATTTTAAATCGATGAGGAAATTTTAATTTATTGCATAAATTTTGGTTGAAAAAGATTCGTAAGAGTTTGGTGTAGTTTTGGGAAACTCTTGGTACGCTCCAACAGGCAATGTTCATCTGAATATAGTTTTATTTTTTATATAAATTTCACTGAAAAACTGTTTTATGCAGTTTCAAATTCCAGCTCTTACAGATTGACCCTTTTAATTTTTTATCAGACTAATTTAATGTCCGAATGTTAAAATTTAAAGGAGAATATGGTGTCAAGGAGTTTATTAAACTAATGCATTAAACATGAGATCATTTCTCGGAGCTCAAATGCTGTGAAATAAAATTATATAGGGCGTTTAAAACTATGTATTTTTAAAAAAAAACTATAAATGTTGACATATAAATGGTTTCTATAACCAACTATGCAAAATGATCGTTTCTTTAAAGTATTAATTCTTTGCGGGATTTCATTCGCAAAAAAAGCAGTATTTTTAATGATTCCTCAATGTAATTTCCAACTTGTGAAATCTCAGTTCAGTTCTAAGCAGAGTTTACAGCTGAATTGTAGATGCTGTAAGATTCAGTTTGAAAATGATTCCATTGGATTTCCACCACTTTCTTAAATTTTGTAGTGATTTAAAATCCATTTTAATAGGTAAGTATCTACCTATTTAGCCCTCGTATACAAAAATTTGTCCCTTGAACAACAAATCAAGCCTAATTTGAGAAATAATTAAAAAGAAAAGTGGTAGCTTTGAACATTTTTCCAAATATAAATATTAAACTTTGAGCTTTTATCATTTGATTGAGGATTATATTCATAAATTAGGAAATAGTAACTATTGAAATCCAGAATTGTGTGTATGATTGTATTTAAACTAGGGTAATATGGATTCAAACAGTGAGTGATGAAACTGATATAGTATTTATTTGGAAAGTCAATGAAATCTAAACATCTCTAAAATTACTCGAGTTTGTGTTAATGCAATATATTTATAATGAAATAAAACAATTTACATTAATAAAGTTGGATAACTAATGCTGTTAAGAAACTGCAGCAAACTGTTTGCGAGCTATTTTCAAAGTTTACTTCTCGTGATCCGCAGGAAAAAAAATTTACTTTGAACTCCCGGCACTTATTTATTATACTCGCGAAGAATTTAATAGTTTTACTTTTGTGTTAGAAAAATTAGGCCATTTAAGATGATTTATTCGCCCTAAATATTTAAAAAAGTTTGATGGCTATTAAGGAAATTTTAATAAAATTAAGTCGTAATTGGAAGAGACAGTAAATAGTTGGAAATATGTAAAATATAATTAGAAATTTCATTTTGTACGTGATAGCTTTTATTACAGATATAAAATGTATTTTACATTAATTCTGCAGACCGATTTTTGGACACCTTCTGGGAATGACTATCATTTTAATAACCATTCAAGATGAATCTTAATTTTTAATAAAAACTAATTTACAAATATCAATGACTAAATGGTTTGTTCAAAACAGCAGAATTGCAGAAAATAAAAGTAGCAAGATATGATAAAAAGCAATTCGTTATTTGATAAATTGTTTGAGAAATTTTTTCCACTTTTACATCAAGTAAGAGAAAAATAATTCCATTAAAAAATGTAACAATTTTACTGAAAAATTAAATGGTTGCTCTTTTGACATTTTTACTTATACTAATGTAAAATACAAATAAAATAAACTTTTGACTACATAAAATTTTCTCAGCGTTGTTGAAAAAACCACAATTCATGACAGTATGAAAATGTGTAGAAAAATCTCTAAGAAATTACGGCAATCTAATAAGTAATTTTAAAATATCAATATTTATAAAAACTGAAAATAATAGAATTATGAAAAATAAACAAAAGGAAATGGTAAAATAATTTCTTTAGCATCTTTTTAAGGAAACTTTTCAATAATGCACATTCTAATTTGCTTATAACAGTATATAAAATTTTTGTATGTTTTCTAACATAAGAACTTACATTTATATTTGTAATCAGTAATACCGGTCGGAAATACTGAAACATAGTTGCAGATAAGTCTTAATGCTTTACAAAATATTGAAATTTTCTATTTGATCGTAAGCGCTTTTCACATTTATAAAATCTCAGAAAATAATTTTGTAAATAATTAGTCTGTTTTTTCTGACCATATCACAAATAAAGTTGAATCCAGATTAAAAGTCATACCAAATGAAACGATATGGCTTGATGCTTGAGAATGAACTTTCTAAAATAAAACTATTAACTGCATATGATACTGCCCATGTGTGACAGACAACAGAACCCTATTTGTGTTTCATAAGAAAAATAAATAGGAAGCAAATTGTCTAATTTCTCCCAGAGTTGACCGTTGAATGCTTAGTGCTCTGGTTATCTGTAAAGGGACATAAATATTTTTAATGGGTGTAGGTTCCTGTCAAATATTAGCCCTCATGTGAGCAAAAATATGTTAAAGAACAAAGGAAGTCTTCGTATGAGAGGGAAACGAACCAAATTTTCTCAAACTTCTCCATTGAGATCCAGCTTTCTTTCAATTTTAGTAATTAAAGGTATTAAAAATGATGCTTGTGCAAATGGTACATATACCAGTCTTTATACTAATTATTTCAGTCACGTGTAAATGTTTGTCTTATTCCTTGAGCAGTAATGGATTCAGGAAAGCTGCAAATACACTGATATATTGAAATTATTACAATGGAACATTGAAGTGTCAAACATTTGCGAGATAACCAAATTGTAGACATTTAGATAGAATTTATTGTCTTGCAGTATCTTAAAAGTCAGTACAATCATTAAACATAATTACTCTCCTTTGCCTAACATGCAATCAGCAGCCATGGTTCGTGGTGTTTAGCAGTTTAGCTCTTATGCATAGTCTACATTTTATATATTTTGATTCATATAACTGATGGGAGACAAAGCACAAAATTCTGTGTTGTAATTTTGTTTTCAGTCACAATTAATGTCTCATAGTTCAGTTCCATGGCACATAAATAAGCGCTGGTGTCAATTTTGAACACCTACTCGTATCTATTTCAGTAAGACAATGCTGGCCTTCTTAGCACTATTTCTTTTCAGTCATTCTTACTTCGTTATGGTTTATTGCATGCTTGTTATTTTAATCGAAAATATGACTTGGTTTAGGTTTCAAGGCTACCATAAATCCATGAGTGATCCTTTCAAATATACATTTAAAAATGTAGCAATTTTATCTCAATAGAAAAATAATGCACATTATTATGACATCTGATGGTATATCGAGGCATGACATTGATTTTTACAACGAATAAATAACATTGAATAGCACTCATATTAGACTGGTTTTTCTTATGACTAAATTCTATAGAGAAATAATTATTGGATTAATCTTGCGAATATTTGCATTTATAGGATACAAATTTGTAGATATCAACTGGATTAGCTCTCTGCAAAAAGGACTAAAACTACAAAATCTCCAAACATTAATAAGTAAACTTATGAATGTGTTGTAAACATACTATGAGTATTGAATAACGTATTTGATCATTTAATTGAATGCTCTTAAACAAAATAAGACTTAATATAACCTGTCGTTTTCATTCCGATTAACAGTTCTTGTTAAATGGTTTTGTATCATTGATTTTTAATGTTTTCTTTTAAGCTACCACATAATGACTTCGTAAGTAGTCTAAAGATGGATACTTGTACTTCACCATGCATATCAGATCCTTATGGAAAATCACTGGTTTCTAGAAGATTATTTCAGTTGTCACCTAAGAAAGAATCTATTTCGCCTGCATTAAAGAAAAGAAATATGATGCATTTAGTGGTTAAAGCTATAAAGTCAGTAGGTAAGAAAAAAGGAATTAAATTATAATGACGAAATCAAATTATACCAGTAATTTTAAATTTCCACAGTGTTGATGTAGAAATGATACATGAGGTGAGGCTGGAAAACTTAAAATTATAAGCTGACACACACACGATACGTAGCATGTCTTCAGTACATGTTTTCAAACCCCCTTGAATAAAAGATTGAATAAGAATTTTCGTTTGTCATGCTTTGTTATTGCTACAAAAAGCACGCTTTATAATTTAAAATACTTAGCCTTGTATTGCTTAAGTGCAAATACAAAGTATCTTTTTCCGAATTTTCCAATTCAAAAAGAGTATCCTCATTTAATAAGTAAAAATTATCAGTTTTGCTGAATGATTAATTTTTGTTTTGAATTAGGCTGAATTTTATCTGAACTATAATTAAAATAAGAGTCCTGATTAGGAACTACAGTTACTTTAATATCTCCATTGTCGAAAATATTAAAATTGAATATTAAATTGCAAAATCTTAGAATCGTTTTCGATGTTCGTTCTGAATGATTGTGTGAGTGCTCTGTCATACTTCAAAGTCTAAAATCTTTGACAAAAATAATAGAGTAGATAATAACTTAAAGGAATATCCTGTTCCCCCTTCTCTGCCGTTGGCAGCCTCGCGTTTAACAATCTGGCCTTCGTTTCAACAATTTATTCGTGATTTCGACTCCCACTTTGGCAGGGATGCTTGAGTGGTTTGGAATCTCCTTTTAACTGTAGGTCCCAGTATAATTAACTTTTATGAAAAAACATTATTATTGAGTGACAAACCAAACTGGTTCTATTCCCATTTAATAACTAGTAATAACAAATAAAACCAAATACACTACTAAAGTTGTAACACCATAAAAGAAACAAAGTAAAAAATATATTAAATATACATAAGCAATACGTCGTTAGGACAAAATTATTAAATTTGAAAGTTTAAAATTATATATATATTAGCATTTATGGAAATTGTTGTAATCACTGGCTGGATAATTTTTATAAATTAAGCTAACCATTTTTCCCCATGGCTGGAGGTCCTTTCTTTTATTTAATTAGATTTCCCCCTCCCCCCATTTTGACTAAGTGGGATACCCTAACGTAGGACTTGAAGGAAACCGGTTTTCAGGAAGAGAGCGAGGGAAGGAGGCAGAGAAGACAGTTGTGAGCAGAAGGAGTGAGAAGAAAGGCTGAAACTCACGCAACTAAAAAAGGAACCTATTGGTTTATTCAAGTCTGAAGCCCTATTGGAATCTATAATTCGAAATAATCAAACCCCATGAATTTTAGACGGGGGAAGAAGAAATATACTTTAATACGAGTCCAAATGAAGGAAGCTACGCTGAATAAAAGATCTACCAGGTTTTCGAAGCTCTCAAAATAGGCCAGCCTAGTGCCAGAACTTTCCCTATGTAAGTCAATGGTTTTTAAATTTATTTTACCAGACAGTGTTTTTAATATAGTGTGGTACCACCTATTTTATAACTTTAAACAATGTTTATGATATCTAGTGAAAATTATGAACTCCACGTGAGTACTTAACCATATTAGTAAAGTTTAAATATTTGAAATAATATTGGTAGCTGAGTTTATGTATGTGTGTAAATAGATTTGTAATTTTATGATTGAATTAAAGGAAATTTTTAATTACAGAAACAAAACCAGCTTCTGCTTCTATTTTTCAGGTTTGAATCTGGGTAGAAAACACAAAAAATAATAAATACACGACGCAATGTTTAAAAAATAATATATTATTTAAATTTAAAATATTGTTTGAAATAGCTATATAATAACGGTAATTAAATGCACAACAAAACGAATTAGTAGACAAGGCTACAAAACCAACATCAGAGTTTCTTACTCGAGCAATTAATGCTGATATGTCATTTGTGTTAGAGCCACTGTCAGGAAAAATTGAATATGGAAATCAATAAGCTCCATGACATTAAACTCTCGCGCCATGGAAGATGAGAAAACTCTTGGTTCAAATAACCAGAATTCGTATTGGATGTACATACCCGACTCACAAATATATGCTCTTTACGGAATCCATCAGAATATAACCATTGTGGTAAGAAACTGAGTGAAACATTTTGATTGAATATTGCGTTTAATAGATATCGATTGAAGTGGTTTTATTCATATAAGAGTAATTTCGAATGTTCTCTGGGCGAGATTCTCCATTCAAATTATTTCATATATTTGAAAGACACATTGGAGTTTTTATAATATTTAGCTGTCTGACCGTTGTGATGTTTTAGTATCTTTGTTTTTCTGGGTCATCTTACCATGATTTTACCTAATCATTAACTCAAGCATTTAATTTTACTAATGATTACTTGCTTTTTTCATCACATCTCATGATCTTGCGCCAAAAAATCAATTAGTTTGTGTCAAATTTTCACTAATGGTTATAAAATGTCTTCCTTTAATAATGGTATGCTAGACCTCAGAATATATGAAGAAATGAGTAGAATACCTAAGATAGAAAACTGAAGTAAATATCACTTGAAACTAAATATAATTTGTTGATTTACACAATTATATTTAGTTACAACTAAATATAATTGAGTAAGTGATGAGCTTTGATCTTCATATGTTGATTTCCTTTTCAAGCGAATATATTTGTAATATTAGAAAACTAACTTTAAGGGCCAAATCAGTTGGAACAAATGTGCAAAAAAGGGCAGTTACTCGAGACTGATTAAAATCTACATAAAACTTCGTAATCCCTAATGAAAAAGAAAGCGGTAAAATTCTGAGATTTTTCGGCTAAAAGTTTGTATCTTGGCACTTTTCCACAGTACTTTTAACTGTAAGTAAACTAGAAATTTTTAATTCTCTAATAGACGGGTACATTACTCACATACTTAAGTTATATTATAAATTCAACACAACTTCAACTTTAGAGGTGCCAGATGAGCAGTTAGCCATTTGGAGTTCAATTAATTTTAGTTCCCAGATCGAGCATAGATATATTAGTTTGTGGAATCCATTTTTCAAATTGTAAATCTCCGTTGGCTTAGCCATAGTGAGTAAAATGAGACCACAGAATGAAAAATCAAACTCCTATTTTACATTTAACTATATTAAAAAATTTTAACACATTACGCTATAGATTTGATAATGACACTTTTTATGTCCCTAAATTTAATTTCCATTAAAGTTTGAATTTGAAATACTTTGTTCGTTTCACTTGTATTTATTTCTATCATTTATGAGAATACTGATAAGTAAAAATGATTGCGGATATTATATTTATAACTATATAATCAAAAATTTGTTAACAAAAGTTCAACTGTCACTAACGCGGGAACTAACGTGTGATTATTTCAAATTTTTAACATTTCAATATAATTGAAACAATAGATTGTTTAACAATTCAGTTTTACTCATTACAAACATTCAGAAAGTTTTACCATAATACCACATTAGATTATTTCCCTCAATACCGGCTATTTTACGTTTGAAAGCTTCATAATTCCTAGGTATTTACTTTTTTCAACCGAAAGATTAACTTAAGTATGTTCTCAATTTCTATGCAATATTGAGAAATTACTTGAGCGAATCGCCCTGTTATATACCATTACTGATGTTATATTAGTTTGGAAATAATCAGAGAAAATAAAGATACGTTTACTATTGAACTTGACTTCATTGTCCAGAATAAAAAAAGGCATCATACGCTTCTCTAATGTATCACTTTAAAAGACTTTGTTCCATTAAAGTAACTTTTAAGTTAATTTTATACTTTCTCTTATGACATTCTTCATATTCAATATTTGTAAAACTGATCAAAAACTGATCCAGCTCAATTCTTTAATATTTATTAAAGAATTGAGCTGGAGTAAACAATGCATACTGTCTCTTTGACTTAATGCTAATGTGAAAAATTCTTCTGCAATTCTCTATTGATTTGGTAACTGAATGATTATTACTCCGGATTAGCTAAATAAATTCGTGTCCATAAATTAAGGATAAAGCAAATTCAGGCAAAGAAAGAGATCGTAGCAAAGCAAATGTGACTTATTTGTAAAGTCTATTAAACAAAAGGTAAAGAGCAAAAAAGATGCTATATGTTTGACATCATTAATAAAAATTGAGTTTTTTACTCCCTGGAGCAAATTTCAAAAAAGAACTATTTACAAAAACCAATATAACATGGTTGGCATGAAGGTTAATACATACATACAGGCCGAACAACGCCTAAGCATGCTGAGTATCAAATTATCGATTTGATCTTGGGGAATTTTACACCACTCATCAAGCAATGCTCACCGAAGTTCCGGTAGACATATGGGGGGGGGGTTGATGGCTGCAATTCGTTGGCCAAGCATGTCACACACATGCTCGATTGGATTCAAGTCCGGTGAATATGCTGACAAGTCCATACGGGTGATATCCTCCTATTGAAGGTATTCGTCTACAATGTTTGCACGGTGACGGGCTTTGTCATCGATATACAGAAACCTTGCACACCCATTGCGCCCCGAAGCAAACATGTTGTTCCAGAATGACATCCCGATAGATGTGGCCTGTCATGGTTACATTCTGAACATGCAGGTTAGTTCGGGAACCCAGAATAGTTCCTCCAAAACGAGCAATCCGGCACCACCGTAATGGTGTCGTTCAATGATGTTCTCTTGGTGGTAAGGGGTACTTGGGCCTCTCCATATGAAAGTACGGTGAGAATCAGACTGAAAGCTAAACCAGGACTCGTCGAAAAACAGCACACAAGACCACTGTTGCGATGTCGACAATGCATGCACTCTACTCCAGGATAACCGCCGAGCTGGCAGCCGAATGGTTAGCGCTCTTGCCTTCGGTTCAACAGTTCGTGGGTTCGAATCCCACCTTGGGATCTACTCAAGTGGATGTTTGTAGTGGTTCGGAATCCATTTTAAGCCGTAAGTCCCGGTCTAATTAGCCCTCGTGTGCAAAAAATGACCGTTGAGCGACAAACAAACCAAACCAAACCAAACTACTCCAGGATAACCGTGGGCGACAGTGAGTTGCGGTAAGTGGAACACATCAGAGAGGCCTACGAGCATATACACCAATGCGCCCTAAGCGTCAGTAAATGGTCTGCCTTGAAACTGTCGTACCGGTAGCTTAAGAGAGCTAACGAGATAAGTCTGATGCTGTGCTCCGTCTGTTTCTTTTGGCAGTAACTGCCAAATATTGGTCCTCATTCGGCGTTGTAACTCGGGGGCGACCTGTGCTGTAACGTCTACTCAAATTACTATCATCTTGGAACCGTTGCGAAAGCCTGTAAATTACACTCTGAGCGATTCCAAGTTCCTCGGATACTTCCAGATGGATACGTCCTCATTCCTGACAGCTGATAATTCTACCACGTAAAACATGCTTCCTTAGTGCCATAAATATGCTGTTATTGCATTGAAATGATTTTAAAGCGCTTGTGAACTTGACTTCTTTGCAACCATTTCTTATAAACCCCTCTCTTTCATTCTCATCATTGTGGCGTACTATCGGCGCCATCTATTGGTTTTTTGTAATTTTCTTATTTTTATAGACGTGTGTGTGATAATTCTACATGTGAAATTTTTATTTTAGAGTTCAATTTCTTTGTGCTTCTGAATTATCATTAATTTAAGAACATGAGTTTCAATGGGTCAATTCTCTCCTCAGAAAAAATACCGGCTGACTAAGCCTTCGTGTTCATAAAGTGATCATATAGATTGCCAAACCAAATCTGACATTTCAAGTCCCATTTTGGGGTTAATCTATATTAATAGAGTTGAGCGCATCATTAAATCCAAAATTTTGATCATAATCCCTTATTTTAACTTTTATCTTTAAAATTAAAAAAAAAAAGCTTCACTGTTTTATACTCACCTAAGCCATCATCAATGGTTCACGGTTGAGGTATCAAGTTTCAGCTTAATAAAATTTGGGATTAAAGCATTGTTAAAAAAAATAGAAAATTTTAATGTAAATATTTTTGCAAACATGTAATTTGAATTATGGTTTAAATTTTTGAGCCTCTAATCAAATATCTAATCTCCATAATCTTGACCACATTATTTAGGTAGTATTGTCGAAAGAATATCTATTTTTTTTTCTACTGAAATTTGTGATTTCTTGTAGTAAGAATCAAACATAGATCCTGTCCTGAAAATTATTTTCTAAAAAAACTTAAATAATATTCCAGTACATTTCTGAAAAAAATGATTTCTCTGAATGTCTAATAAATTATTAAATGGGGCAATACTTTGTAACTAATTTATACGAGGGTCACTGAAATTTTTGAGAGACAACTAGGTTTTTAAAGTTATACTTACAAAATTTTAGGTATATTCAAAGTAGTCTCCTCCAGCATCAATGCAGTTTTGTAGATGAATTTTCGACAGATTAAATGCCTCAAGCCATTTATTTCTTCGAATAGATGAAAAAAATGCATTTATAGCCACATTAAACTCTTCTGAATGAAAAAGACGTCCATGTAAGCTCTTTTTTAGATTAAAGAATAACCAAAAGTCACACATAGCTAGATCAGGTGAATACGGCGGATGTTCGATTACTTTAATTTGTTTTTGTTTAAAAAACTCAACCGTTAATCCGGCTGTATGTGAAGATGCATTGTCATGGTGAAGCATTAGTCCCCTAACATTCAGTTCTTGTAGAATTTCTGGAAGACATTTAGTGGTATACCAGTTTGCTGTTACTGTCTTCTGTCCTTCCAACTTGATGGCTTTGACCAATCCCGTACTTCTGAAGAAAACGGCATATAACACTTTTTTCAGTGCGCGTTGTTTTTTCACCATTGTCGGCGTGAGATCATCTTCAAAGACCCATACTTTGCTTTCTTGACGTGTTGGAACGTCAAAAAACGGTATGTACGTTTCATCAACTGTTACAATTTTAGAAATGATGCGGTGGCCACAATCATTCAGCATATTAAGAGTTTCTTAGCTGATTCTGACACGCTCCTCTTTTTGATGCTCAGATTATGGGGAACCCAACGGCAAACTACTTTTTCATATGTAATTCTTCATGAATGATTTTGTTTTTGGCTGCGGATCCAATGTTAAGTTCTTTCTGTATCATTTGATAGGTACAGCGATTATCATCCATTAACATTTTTCGTATGGCAGACACATTATCCGGGATTACTGCCGACGGCGGCCTTCCTGTGTGTTCTTGCTGGAGATTCATCACCAAATGCTAATTGCAACCGTTGAACGCATTCTTCTTGATTTAATCCTACTTTGAAATCGTAGAAAATCATAGCGCGAAAATGTTCTCGCGTCAACTCCATTTTCTCTTCTGTTTAAAATTTATTCCACGCTAAACAAATTGAAGTAAGTCAGTAAAAAATCGTTTTCTGTGTTAAAATACTTTGTACTTTAAAATTAAACCGTTATTTTTATTTTGTAAATTCTCGTCTGCGCGTATCTCAAAAATTTCAGAGTAACCCTCGTATATATTTTTATAGTAGTTAATGACTTATAATGATTTTAATCTTACATGGTGTATAATAACTAAAGAAAAATAATTTCTGGTCTTAAGAATATTTCAGCAATAGTAAAATGAGTTTTGAGAGGAAACTATCACAATAATACGCAAATTTACTAGCCATTTTCAAATGAAAAAACTCAATTTTTTAATTCATAAGTTGATTTTTTTTCATATTTTAGATTTTACTTCAAACACCATTCAACGTAATTAATCAAATGAAATTTCTAAAATGGCCATCTAATTACGGTATAACTTGCTTAAAAGTTTAACTCCGCACAATATAAGTAGTGAAGTATTCATATTTTCAACGTAATTCATAGCAGTTTTTTATGGTGATAAGTATAATTGAAATTAGTGTTCTGCATTTACACTAGGTGCAGCTTGTCCTTATTTGGACCTGGTGCTCATAAAACCCAACCAACCTGTAATAAATTACACCACTTCCAATAAATTAAAAGAAATTATCTTTTTTTTTAATTTTAGAAATAGATGATGGATGCAAGTAAATGTTCTGAGTTAAAATATTTTCCTTAAGAATTTTTATTTTCTAGGTTTACCAAAAAAAGGAGCTTCTCTTCCAGCTATTAAAAAGTGGATAACAGGTTTTAGTATTAAATTTTTGAATCTACATTTTATATAAATACTTCTATTTTAAAATATGTAGAGTAAAACTATCCCAAATAATAAGTTATTGGTATTTAATACAAATTAATATCTTCCTAGAATTAATGTTACTCAGTGTATCAAAATTTTACCTTGTAAGTTGTATAACTAATGTTAGATTTATTTTATAACAGATTTAAAATTGCATGATTCGGGTTGCATAAGCCTTGTTCCAACCTTTTGCAACCATTTATTACAAATTGACTTTTATTCGATGGCTAGAGATAATCTTTATTAACTATAAAAAAACATTATGTATACAATTTTTTCTTTAGCCGTATAATATAAAAAATCTTTCACGTGTAACGTAATAGCTTTTAATGTCCTTGTTACACATCCTTCCTAAAAGGATTCATGGTTTCAAAAAGTAATCGTAATCGCGTTATCGCAAAACTTCTTACCAGCTACTTAATAAATATACCTGCAAAATAAAAGCAATGCATATTTTTATACCAAAATGCTTAAAACCTACAAATATTTCCTCAGAAAGAGCTTGTTTCAAATGGTCTTTTTAAAAAAACCATAGTTTTATTAAATTAGAAAGCTACTTCCTAGCTTGGCAAGGTGAATTTTTTTCGCCATTTAAATGCTTTCACTACGGATTTTAAAATTCCCTTTCAAAATCATTAGATTAAGCAAAAAGTTCTGTAAAATAATAAAGACTGCAAATTTTAAATGTAATTTAATACTGTGGTATTGATAGTGCTTAATTTTATCTTATATAGATTTTTAAGTTCTACAAATTTACTTTTGACCTACAGTGAGTGTAAAAAGTATTCGTACAGTACGACAATTTATTTGAAAGAGATCCGTTCATAAAAATTATAAACACAAATTCCATTTTAACTAATTGTAAATATATAATAGAACATATTTTCACTGGTTTCATGTGAAATTTACACAAAAATAATTTTATACATGAATGAATATTTAAAAAACTGAAACAAGCTAACATCTTATGGTGTAAAAAGTATTCGTACATCATGGCATATATTGGGAAATACAATCATAATATTTCAGCTCATACCTTGTAGGATATCCTTTAGCTTGAATAACTGCCTTGAATCTCTTTGGAATCGATTCTACCAATTTTGCTGTTATTGAGCTAGATATGGCGTCCCATTCTTGATTAAGAGCTGATTCCAAATCATTTTTATTAGAAATATGTGTCTGGATCTAATATTTTTATCAAGAAAGTCCCATAAATTCAAGAAAGTCCCATGGGGTTGAAGTCCGGCGATTGAAGAGAAAATTTCATGAACTTTGTGGTATTTTACGTTATCCAGAGCCTTGTGCTTAGGGCTGTGTGCTTGGGGTCGTTATCATGCATGAAAACATAGTCACCATTCAAGCTCATTTTTGTTGCACTAGGTCCTAAATTATTGTTTAAAATGTCAATATAAAGTTGATGATTCATAATGCCCGTTTAATAAAGACTAATTTGCCCACCCCAGAAGCACTCATACAGCCCCAAACAAGCAGACTTCCACCCCTATGTTAGAAGCACTCATACAGCCCCAAACAAGCAGACTTCCACCCCTATGTTTCACTGTTGGCACTTAATTCTTAGGAGTATTGCTCTTTCTTCTGTATTGCTCTTTCTCCATACCATTCGTCTCCCATCTGATCCAAATATGTTGTATTTACTTTTGTCTGTAAAGATAATCATTTTCCAGAAATCTGGACTTTCATTAACGTATTGATTGGTGAAAGACAATCGCAGCTTCCGCTTCTTCTCAGTAAAAAACAATTTACGATTTTCGTCTCGCAACATGGCCATGGAAACCTTCATTTCTGCATGCATTTCGAACAGTACTTACGGAGACTGCTGTTCCCATGTTCGTCAGTTCTGATCTTAATGTAAGAGCCCTTATTTTAGGGTCCTTCTGTAATGAACGTACCAGAAACCGTCTGTCAGATAATGTCAATAGACATGGTCGCGCAGTACGAGTTCTGTTTTGAACCGTTCCAGTGGCAGCAAACCTTTTTATGATTGACTGCACAGTTGAACGGGGTCTACCAACCAGATCAGAAATATTGTACTATTTGCCATTTTCACAGAGCTTTAAAATCAGTTCTCTTTACTTTTACGACACATTACAGAATTTCCAGTTTCTCACTACATTAAAATTTCCAATGAAGAAGCTTTTAAGTAGCTGACAAGATGATGTCAATTAACTACATCTTAATGGCTAAACCAATCACAAAATGTAACTAAAAAAAAATTTGCATTTCTTTTAGTGTGCGAATACTTTTTACGCCACAAGATATTGGATTATTAGTTTTACAAATATTTATTCATTTATAAAATTACTTTTGTGTAAATTTCACATGAAACTAGTGAAAATATGTTCTATTATGTATTTATAATTAATAAAAATGGAAATTATGTTTATAATTTTTATGAACGGATCTCTTTTAAATTAATTGTCATACTTTTTACACTCATTGTACTTAGGTTAAAATTTCAATCAGCTCATTGTAAAATTTTTAAATTAGTATCTTGTTAAAATATTTAACAATATACTTATTTCAAGATTGCTGCAAGATTAAATTTTTAGTTATATCTGGGTTCATCAGGATCTTGTTCTAATCCTGTATTCTTCTACCTAAAAAGTCTACTTCTTCATTCCTGGCCACTCTTGAATGATATAAGTAGCTAGATTATTCAATAGTGATATATTCACATCAAAAGAGTATCTGAATAAGTGATAGTTCCAAGCTCCTTTGATCGAGATATGTCTTATGATCCATTGTTTGAAGTTTTCTCAGGAGGAAATCTGTTACATAAACCTGTTTTACAATATAACATAATATGTACTTCAAACTATTTTTTTCAAAAGTAAATATTAAAAAGAAATATCCAGAAAAATCAGCCACTTTATATAATTAGAAATTATTTGAAAAATTGCTTATTTCTATAAATTAACACATAGCATATTTTGGAAAAATAAAAAGTGTTTTAAATAAAATAAAATTTTATTATAAAACAAGATATGACTGCATAAGAATTCATTCTTCCTCACTTAAATTGTAAGAAAATCTTCCTATACTAAAACTGATCCAACTTCATGGTTTCTTTGCAGCTAACAGCGATTATTCATCTCGTAGTCAAACTTTACTTTTAAAAAGAGCTATCTTAAAGGGTATTGAATCTGGAACAATAGTTAGACCACCTCATTCAAAAGATGCTCGTGGAATAACTGGATCATTTGCTTTACCTTCAACACCGAAAGATGTTAAACGCCATCCAAAGAAAAAATCACCTGAAAATAAATTCACAAAGCTGTCAAAATTAAGTAGGAAAGTTTTAGATGTGTCAAAAGAGCAAAATAAAGCTCAGGATATAAACTTGAATAAAAAAACTCGAATTACTTTTAAATCTTCAAAAGAACATCTCAGAATCAAGAAAAGAACCAAAAGGAGCTCTGTTTCACCTGAAGTTTCCAAGAAATCAAAATATATTGTTACGCCTCATCCAAAGTTGGCTCTAATGAAACGAATTATAAATACTTCATCTACGCCGGAAATAGATAAAATTGAAATTATTTTTACTGATTTAGACTCTGATAAAGAAAATATTGAATATCTAGAACAAGAATCTGAACTTGCGAAGAAAAAGAAAGTAAACACAATTAAGGTTAAGCGAAAAAAAACAACAGAAATAAAAGAACCAAAAAGGAATGTATCAAAAAAATTTGAAAAAAAATGACAAAGTTAAGCCAAAAAAAGGGAAGGAAAATGAGATTAACGTTAAAGATTTCACTAAGCAACAGAAAAATAGGGAACCTATGAAAGAAATAGTTAATAAACATATGTATATATGCAAATCAAAAGTGTAAAAACTGAATGGAACAGTGTCTGCTAGAATTAATGTGGACGTAACTAAAAAAGATATGTTAATTACCGAATTAAATACAAGAATAGATGAGTCGGGCTCTCACAAATCTTGTCTCTGACACCGAGTTTGAAGTATCAAAGAGAATAGTTTTTCAAAATGAAATTTTAGCAAATTTTTAACAAAGAAATTTAAATAAATGTTGTTGAAACTAATACAGCTAGTACAGAAAATGGTACACACACACACAGGTAAAACAATCTCAAAATCACAAAATGGAGAAAACGATAAAAAATTGAATTGATTAACATATTTCATATGCATTGTCTTATGGTACTTTAGTATTTATTTTAGAAATTTAAAGAATTTTTAACGATTTGTCATTCAACTTTAATGAAGCATAAAATATAAACTACATAGTTTTGTTTAAGAATTGTAAGAAGTTCATGTTTTAGTCTAAATAAATTAGTTTTTTGTATTTGTCAATGTCATTTTAGATTTATGATTTGTGACTATTGTATATTTCCCAATTTTTAATGTAAGCAACAAAGCTTAGGAATGTTTTAAATGAAATTAATTAATAAAACACAGTGAAAATATAAATAAAAGTAATTTTAGTCTATTCTTAATCTACACAAATTCAGAATAAAATCCTTATTTAAAGTATTTGATTTGTTATCTCTTTTCATTTAAAAAAGTCGTCAATACTTATAGTTTTAGAATTTTTAACCGTCTAATTGCAATATTGGGAGTGACAATAATGAAGTATTTATTGTGATTTTTATTTAATATGACAGTTCTTTTCAATTGGCTTTTTAAAGTATGAAAGGAAATGTGATCTTCTTGATAACAATAAAATTGCCGTGTTCAAATACTCGTGATTGATCATCCTTTAAAATGTAAAGATAAAATGCTAATATGAACGAATTAATATTTTTCCTTAGATTGCAGTTTTCAATAAAATTTGTCAAATTGAATTTGCAATAGTGATTGCGATTTTCTTTTAACACTTGAATAATGGATAGAAATCTATTTCTATGGTTTCGGATGCTAAAATAGTTTTACATGTTTTTACTTTTAAAACAAATTATAGTTTGTGTCTTCAATGTGTCTGTTCAAATACATGTTAGCTCATACTGACCTTTAAATTTCAATTTCTTATAAAGATTAAGATGATAGTGATCAGGGGGGGATATTTAAATTTTCCAAATTTTGTAAACCTTATTTTTCCCATCATATAAATAGTTCTTTAATAATTTTACAGAAATTTCGACTTTTATGAAATTACACACGAGGACACAATTTTAGCTATCCAATTATAAATCTGCACACGTCAAAGTATATTAACACAATTAAGAATTTTAAAAAATACTTTTGAGAAAGATTATTTTTTTATGCAAAAATAGTGCACTTACACTAAAAATAGGGTTTAGAGTAAATATGTGATACTTTCTCAAATTCAATGTCTGCTTCGCTCCTCATCAAAATAAAATAAATACCACTTTAGAGATATTTATACGGACTCGTTAAGTCATCTGATTTGAATTATGGGGTATAGAAATGAAAATCCAAAAACGTCTTTCTTGATTGAGATTGTCACGACTTGTATTATGTAGAAAATTTTAATCTACGTGGGAGTACTATTGTAAGTTTCGGATATCTCGAGACTGAGACTTTGAGGAATTGATTATATTTGCAATTTTTAGAGCTTTCTCATAAAAATAAGTTTTTTAAAATTATGTTTAAAAGCTCATTTTAACTATCCTAATTTTATTTCACTTTTTAAAATTTGTTGTACTTATCCTATTAAGTTATAGTTTGTGAAGCATTTTTTCTAAATGTAATCATAATTAAAAATAATTTAAAATGCACTGTTTTTCTAATATCTAATCTACAAAACAACAAATCAACATTTTTAATGGGTTGCTTTTAAAACTAATATTTATTGCTTGAAAAGGAATTAAAACATTTTTGCCTTAAAACCAGATTTAACAAAGCCAGCATAAGCTAATAAGATTTAAAAATTTGTCCTAAAAATTACTGTGATATTATCAGTAATATATGAAAATAAGGAAAACATTGCAAACTTATTTTCGCTTCAAATGTTTGTGATAAGAGTATCAACTATAAAACATCTTAATTTTTTTAATACTGAGCATTTCAACAATATTTAATACCAATTATAAAAGCATTTTTGAAAAATGTTTTAAGTTATTTATATTACCATTGCCTGTATATTTGAGATATTTAGCTCCTCATACAGTAAGAAGTTACAATGGTTGAAATTGAGAACTATGTTGGTGACTTGTTGGCTATGGAAACAAGAATGAATTAATTGCATATTCATTAAAGGTATAGATATTTCTCCTTTACCTTAGTACAAACACTCAAAACTCTCAAATTTACGAAGATATCAAGAAGCTTTAAACTTCTGCGAGTTATACCCTGCTCAACATTGAAATTGAAACAAGGAGAGGACAGAAAATTGTTCAAATTTCAGGATAAACGCACCTTTCCGAGTTGTACAAATGATGTGAAAAGTGCAGCTCTCCAGCATACGTAGGATTAGATAAAAGGTGAAGCGGAAGAGTAATATTTCCACCCTTTTATATTGCTGTTTGGTAAAATAGTGGTTGAAAGTTTGTCCTTGTCGCAAATAATGCCTGGCCATCGTCGACTGAGTCAGTTCCAGCAGACTAACGAGTTTACGAGGGGCATGGTGATCGGACTGAGAAGGGCAGGTTGTCACCTGCGATTTGCTGTAAGGGACAGACTGCGTCCACGTGCACCGCCTGTGGCGAAGATGGTTGGAACAAGCAACTGTGGATCATTTGTGGGGTGCCGGGGCAGCCACAGTGGCGTCAGTAAACGTAGATCGACGCGAGGCAGTGGTGGCCACAATTTTGCAGCATGTGCAAGACACTCTGGATGCTCCCATATCGAGCATGACCATTTGCCGTCGTTTGGTTGAAAGTGGCCTGCCTTCATGGCGTCCTTTAAGGGGACTCCTTCCGCGCCATATTGAAAATGAGCCCTAATAGCTATACCTTCACTTTTTGTAGGTTTTCCTAATGCACAAATACAATAATTTATTCTGTTTTGAAATTTATTTTTAAAATTATTTTAACTATTTTTAAATTGGCTCAGTAATTTGATAATATGCTTAAAACATTAATAACTTAATTAAGGTAAAATTTTTTTTTACTTTATCTACGATAGAATTTTTTTGTCAGCATACAACTTAAAATTTTTCGCAAAAATTAGCAACGCCCACATGGCGGATGAATACTTGGTTGTTTGAATAATCAATCCAATCAATTGTATGCTTTAGTCAACAAGCTCCTCCTCACACACTAAAATTTGAAGTCTGCTTTTTCGCAGTTCTAGGAGATATGTGTGTTCCCTTCCCTCATCCCCAGCAAACGATGCGGGTGTTCCTAGTATCCGGTATCTTCCTGTAAAAATATGCTTCTAAATTGGCGCGAGAAGGGACATTTCTTTCCCCTTTACTACATACGGAATCATCATCTTTATAGAATGGTCCTGCAATAATTTTCACGAAAAATGATGGGCTTATGGACTATATATATATATATATATATATATATATATATATATATATATATATATATATATATATTTTAAATTTTTTCAATAGATTTAGCTGTTTAAATATATATATATATATATATATATATATATATATATATATATATATATATATATATATATATATATATTTAAACAGCTAAATCTATTGAAAAAATTTAAAATTTATACAGTTCTCATGAAGTGAACTTTTTAATTCTTTATTTATATATTTTTGATGCAATTTTTCAAGAAGTATATCTACATGATATGATATTACAATGCATATTATAGACATTGCAAAATTCATCAATTCCATATTTTTTAATCTTTGTTTTATAAAAACTTCTTAAAATTTGTTGTTTTTCTTAATTTTATATGTATGTATGTATATACAGGGTGATCCAAAAGTCAGGACGAACTTTAAAAATGAATAATTCGAAAACGAATCACGATACAAAGATGCGGTTTGCACCAAACGGATAAAAAAGAAACCGGGTTTTGTGTGGCAATGAAAAAAAAATAGTTGGCGCTGTCGGATTTCTGATGTAGGATTATGCAAAGCAACAAACGATATAAAAAGAAGCAACTGCAGCAGGTAATGGTAGTCGAAGCTGGTATGCATTGCAATGCTGTCCATAGTTGAGAAAGCCCTCTTAGTTAAACTGTTTTATAAGAATTCGGAAAGTGCAATTGCGGCATTGCGAGCATATCGCTACATGAAGGGTATGCGAGATAGCAAAGGATCAATAACATCTTCTGCATTGAACAAAATTGTGAAAAAATTTGAAGCTACAGGTTCTTTGGCGTCACGTTAAAGAAGTGAACGTCCCTCAACAGCAGCTGCTGTTGCCACGACAGTGGAGCAGACGGTGCAAGCCATGTCGGCGGTTGCTGCACATGGGGAGTGCAGTGCTCGAGAAGTTTCGAGGCAGACAGGAGTGTCGTACGGAAGTGTCTGGAGAGCGCTTCGAGTAACTTTGCAACGGTATCCCTACAAGTTGCAACATAACTAAAAACTGAAACCTCCTGACTTCGACTCTCGCCGACATTTTGCGAATTTGGTCTTCAATAAGATGGAAGAGCAGCACGACTTGCTTCACACTGTGCTTTGGACAGATGAAACACATTTCACACTCTCTGGCGCTGTTAACACCCACAATTGTCGAGTGTGCACCACAGAAAATCTACATGCATTTGTTGAGGTACCCTTGCAACAGCCTAAAGTGACATTCTGGTGTGGCTTCACTGCTGATTTCATAATTAGTCCATTTTTTTTCGAGGAAGTCACACAGACAGGTTTCCAAACAGTTTCTGTCACTGGTAGGCGATATCTAGCACTGTTACAGAACAGCATTATTCCTGAACTGCAAGCGCGACAGGCACTCCAAACAGTTACCTTTATTCAAGATGGAGCACCACCTCATATTGCTCTGCCTGTGCAACCCCTGCTACGCTCAACATTTGGGGAGGATCGTATTATCAGTCGCTACTTTAATCACGCATGGCCTCCAAGATCTCCCGATCTCACACCCTGTGACTTTTGGCTGTGGGGCTTCTTGAAGTCAAGAGTGTACAGCGACCAACCGGCATCATTAGCGACACTGAAAGATGCCATCCGCCAAAATGTGTCTGCCATAACGCAAGAAATGCTACTAAATGTTGTGAATGATGTGGTGACTCGTCTCACAGCTTTACTTTTGAATGATGGACAGCACATTGAACATTTACTGTAGTAAGTACTGTAGTATTAATTGTAATTAATCTGACTTCATTAATCATTGCTTCATTTGTAAACATCTTTTGTTGGAATAAAACACTATAGCGCCATCTGTTGGTCACCAACAGAACAATTTTTTTTTCATTGCCACACAAAACCCGGGTTTTTTTTCATCCGTTTGGTGCAAACCGCATCTTTGTATCGTGATTGGTTTTCGAATTATTCATTTTTAAAGTTCGTCCTGACTTTTGGATCACCCGGTATATTTCTTTTGATTTTGAGGTTATTTCTTCGAAGTTTCGGATTCTTGGTAAGTAAAAGCATTCCTTTCTAAATCGGAATACGCATGTTTCGATGATGTTTGGGACAATAATAAATATGTTCATAGGCCTTACACAATTCAATATTTTAGGAAGAATATCCCACTTATTAGTTATTATGAAACTTGTAAAGTGTAGGAAATTGGGATATACTCTTGAACAAATGTGTTATAGAACATTCTCAGAGTATCGTAAATGTCACTTTTATTAATTCAAAAATGACATCAATGCACCAAAATTAAATTTTTCAAAATATATTCTAGCATTTAAGAAATGCATGTTGTGAGACATGGCATGCAGTTTTAGTATTCTAAAAACCAAAAAATTTGACATTCATTACATATAATACATATTTGTAAAATGTATCCTCCTTTTTTATTCTCTCTCTGTAGGAATATATCACATTTCCTACGAATTTTATATTACTGATATTGAATGGTTCGGCGGATATTACGTATAGGATTACGTATAGGATCGATATGACAATCAGGAAGATTTATTATAAAAAAGCTTTAAATGAGACTTGGAAAGTCAAGTATTTTTTGAAATCTCTATATTTAATTATAATTTTCCTCAAGATTTATCCTATTTTTTATTAATGAAATTTTATATCTACCAACAATCTAATAAATTTTGATAAAATTACATTAAAAAAGGTTTTATAATTTTATAAAATCTCTCTTCAGATTTTCTTACGCAAAACAAGAGTTTCTACTAATTATTCAAATAATCATTAGCACTTTATACTGCATTTGTTAATCTGTTTGATTACAAGAATAGATTTAAAAAATTGCTTTACTTTTAATCTACCTATATCAGTCCATTTTGATTTTTTTTAAATATCCATGGTAAATCAAATATTTATAAAGCACCCTTCTTCCTCAGCAATGAAGCGTGAAATATCAACTGGAAAAACAAAAAATTTAACGCAGTATTTTATATATTATAACGTCACCGTTATTACCTGCATATGGAATTCCAGATGTTGGGGGAAACTTGGGTGCAAATTGTTGGATACAAATTGTAAGACCTTGCAGGGGCTGGGGAGATCTTGGACCTACATGTGGTTGCCCGGAGCACAACACTTCCGCCCTGGCTACATTCAAATTTTATGACTTTCGGACACAAAAAGCCGAAATCTCTCACCACTGCCAGAAGGAAACTTGATCGGTAGAAAATGGTTCCTCGAAAGGCGAAGAAATGTTGTCTTGTGCCAGCTAGACTGGCAACATGGGGTGTGCTGCTCCACGGGGAAAGAAATCCATCAAGTGCTGTCCGAAAGTCTCGTTCTGAAACACTCATAAGAGACTTCTACACGAGTTTTTATTATTGCCTTGTACATTTTATTTACAGCTATTGTAAATAGTATAGTAAGACCGATCCAAGTTTCTTTTGCTCAAGACAATTGAATGCGCTATTTTTTGACGTAGTTGCTTAAAATGAGTTACCGAAACCGAAGAAATAAGCTTTCCAATCAGTTACGTACTTGAATTAGAAGAAAGAAAAACAAAGGACAAAATTTGAGTGCATGGAGAGAAAAGGATGATTTATTCTGGAAAAAAGAAATGGAGGATAAACTAAAAAACTTTTACCATGATTGCTTATTACCAGAGATAATTGATCCCAGATATACGCGATCAATGAAAATAAAGATCCTCCATTTATAATCGAAGCGAAAAATAAAAAACAATAACGGCAAAATAAAGTTAAAATAATTTTTAAAAGGAAAAAATCTCAAACATTTTTTGTATTGACAAATACCAAAAAACTTCTTAAAATATTATTATTTTTTCAAGATATGTACATATTGTAAATATAAATTTCCTATTTTTAAATATAGGATATTATATATAATTGAATGATTGTGTAGCTATTATAATGTAGTTATATGTTATTTTATGTATTTCAAATTTAAATAGTCTTTAAAATAAATAGAATACAAATTTTTATGCTTAGTTATTATAATCAAGTGTAAAGTATAACATTTTTAAACTTTTAAATTAAACAAGAAACAAAAAGTTGAATTTGTCGAAAAAAAAAAAAAAAGCTGAGCAATTACGATGAAGGGGTGTATTTGTAGTGATGTGAATTCTATCACAACTTTGTGATAAAAATACACACACTCGAGCATATTCTTATCACATTTTTTGAACTACTAAATGCACTTCTTTGAAGAAATTTCTTCACATTTTATCTTTAGATCATGAATAATTTTTATTCAATCTCTAATATAGAATAAAAATTACATTATAATTTATTTTACATCTTTTTGAATATATTTATATGCAAACAAAAAGAACATGTGATTACAATTCATATTTATGTAAGTACGTATGTATTTAAATATTTTATTTCTTTTTGAAATTTAAATCAAATAATTTCCTTTTTATAATCTTTTATACATTTTGGTCTAAATCATACGCAAATGGGAGTTTAGAAAATTATTATCTTTATTTAGCAACATTTGTTAGTAAACTTATAATATTTTTATGGAAAAGTAAAGTTAATACCAGCAAATAATAAAAATGCAAAATATGTGGTATAAGACATTTTTGTTTATTGATTTCCTAAAACATATTTTATGTCGAAAATAAAAATTGTGACGAAATCAGTTCAAAAAGGTATGACTGAGATGCGAAAATACTTTTTACAAAATGTATAAAATGCCACTATTGAACTCAGTATAATAGCACTTATAATTTTCGAAAATTAGAAAAGGATAAAAATAAAAGTGATGGCTGAACTGCCTTTTCGTTTCCTGGGTGCGAACAGGAATAGAATTCAACTACCAAGCAAATAGGGCCTGCGTACGATATTTTACAGCCATGAAAAAGAAAAGTTGGCTCATTACGCATACACTTTCCCACCTTGACCCCAGAGTAGTAGTGTAACCTCTTTAGGAATCAACAAGGATTGCTCTTTTCTCATTCAGTTTGCCTTTATATATATATATATATATATATATATATATATATATATATATATATATATATATATATATATATATGTATATATATATAATGTATATCAGAAAAATCTTAAGAGTTGCATTTTCATATTTCCAGCTTTAAATATATTTTGATAAATAGTAGTACTGAAAAATTATAAAAAGTAGATGATTATTATGTGCTGAAAATGGTTTGAAATACTCTAAAAAAATGCTTAGTTCAAGTGAGAAAACAATAAAGAAATTAAAATCAAATGAAGAAAACACTAAATGAAGCACAAAAATTAAAAATAATATATATAAAAATACTTTAATAGGAAAATATGAATTTGAGGGTGATGGAGAAGAATAATTTATATTTATTTATATACCTATAAAGATGAGAAAAATATATAGCTAAATTGTCGCTTGATACTTTAAAATGAACACTATAAGATCATTATCTTCAAAATTTTATGATTTTTGGCGAGTTAAAATGGGAATAATTAAGCTAAGAATTAATATAAAAACAATATTTAAAGATGTTATAAATTTGGCTGCAAGCTTGGAGCTCTGCTGTTGGAAACCTGAAGTTTTGAAATTTTGTTACAGATGAAGAAAATTTAAGAAATTTGAAAATGGTATATACATTGAATTTAGATGAAATGTGAGACCCTAATCTATTTTACGACATTTTGAAGAATTTAGAGTATTTTGTAATGTTTATATGATTTATTGAGAAACACATTCTATTTTAATTTGTTGAGAGGCTAAACTCTACTTAACACACATACACAAGAAAAAGATCATTTGCTTATTCCCAAAGTGAAGATTATTTAATTCTTAAATTAAAGTCTCCATTTTTCTTGAAGTGAATTCACTTCTTCAGATACGAATGATGATATCGCCATATTTGAACTCAAAAGTGCGGATTATGTAATAGGTTACATTGTTTTTAATGTTTGCTTAGAAATATATCAAGAAACAATGTCGAGATTCCTGATCAATCCAAATAGAGAGGTAGACCTTCCATTCCTACAAAAATCATTGATAACTATTATAAGCGAAATATACGGAATTTTCCGTAACTTTTGAATCGAAATATTTTATAAAGCAAGAAAAGTTATTCTCAAGTTAATAAATAAACTACAGTATTTTCTTTTTAATTTTAAGAGAGATAAGAAATTCGGCATTTTTGTCTATTTGAAAATATTTATACAAGTGAAGTACTTAGAGAGAAGCGCAACTGTGTTTTGCTTTCTCATAAGGCCCATTAAAAAAGAATCAAATCTCATAAAATCAAAGCAAATTGAAGTTATATCAAGAAAAATAAGTATATTTTATATTTTTATTTTGATTTGAACAATGATATTAAGTTTTGATCATTTAATGAATAATAATAAAATTGATCAATCTTTTTATGCATCTGTATACCTTTCTGCTGAACAGTAAATAGAATAATATTTCTTCCCAAAATCTCCGAGCAGAGCTTATTTTCTCTCAATGCTTGACTAAGCTCACAAAGGATATTTTCGGTGTCAAATTTGAGAAGCATTTGAGCCAGCCCTACTTTTTCCTCACCCATGAGATTTACAGACATACAGTTCCCAGAAGGAATACACTGAGGCTGTGTTGAGGCAACACCTTCTACTCTAGGAGGTGTTGGTTGAGGGCAGTCGAGAGGGGACAAATGGTCTTCAAGACAAATTGACCACATATGCGGAGAAAATCTGCGTCGGAACATGCTGAAGGAAATTAGGATGCGGGGTGGGAGGTTATATTGTCCACTTTACCCTTATTGCGGTTAAGTGGTCTTCTTATTCCCCACTTAAAATTCTCCCCCCATTGAGTTAGGAACTATTTTTCTTTGTAAACAGGTGTTTTGGCGTGGCTTATGAGTTTAAATTTACCAAACAGTTCTTTGTTCCTTCAGTCTTTGTAAGAAGGACTGCACCAAACAACTGTGCTAGATGGCGCTGAAGCTCATTTCTAGATTTATTTTGAGGAAGGATTCCCCTTAAGAAGACTGCCATAGACATCACACCATAATGCCTGGAATTATGCCGGATAAGAGTGATGTGGGCGACGGAGTGACACAGGATCGTTTTTTTTTTCTCAGATGAGTCACGATTCTGTTTCTTCATAGTCGCCTTGTACGAATATGGCTTCGATGTTGGAGACTGGTCTAATTCTGCAACAATTGTGGAATGTCTCACTGCGCAACAACTCGGTATCTTGGTTTGTGGTGCCACTGCGTACGCTTCCTGGCCACCTAGTTCGTGTTCACGGCACTATGATAGCCCAACGTTACGTGGATGATGTGCTGCGGCTTGTAACATTCCCTATTTTCAGGGAGTACCCAATGCCCTTTATCACTTGAATAACGCGCGACCGCACATTAATCGCATCAGCTAACGTTCTCTGTAAGGTATTCAGCTTGTTCCCTGGCCACCGTACTCGCCAGATCTCACCAATCGAACACGTTTGGCATATGGCTGTATGCCATTTGCCGACTCTGCCAGTACCTATTTACAACTTCACCTTCAGCATTTTGGCAAATGGTTGACAGGGAATGGAGAGCAATTCTTCAGGACGCCATCCATACTTTCATTGACTTTGTGCCTAAACGTGTTCGTGCATCGTCGTCCACGGTGGTCCTATAAGAAACTGACCAGACCCTGTTCTCCCTCTGTATTATGCATATCACTTACTGTTCAATGTTGTCTCGGTTTACAGAGTATCGTCACTTTCTGGTAACTCCATCTTGGTGTTTCATTTTCAATGTCTGGCAGTATATATATTTTTATGTATTTGTAAAGAAGAATTTATAAACCCTTGCATTGTGTGAAACACAACGTTTCAATCAACAGAATCACTAACAGAGTAAAAAGCCAAATAAATGGAACCTATTTGATTACAGATTAATTGTTTTTGTATTATTAAATTTACTTTTTCAACATTTGCAGTTGACAGAACTTTTTTTTTAATTTTCATGTAACCTTGATTATATTAGGTATGATTTGCAAAGTAAGATATTCACTAATGCTAATTGCTTATATTTTTTAGCATTACACATATTTTAGAATAGATTTTGATTTAAATATCAGCACTTTTAATTATATTAGAAGCGCCAATGTGTTTCAAAATTTAGGAACTTTAGTTAGTGAAAATATTAAGAGATATTTAATAACTTTACAATTAAAACTTATTTCTGATTATTGTAAATAATTATGATAATTTATGTTTTCTATTAAGTTGTTATAAGTGTTCAAGAAGCACGAATTAAATTAAATTAAAGCAGTAAAACATTTCATTAAATGCAAACAAGTGAAAACGCGAGAATAACTCCCTTCTGCTTTTTACAACGTTTAATAAGTGTGCAAATAACTTTAGTTCACTTCAAACATGGTTAAAACATTGAGTTCAGGTCAAATATTGTTTTAATATTCAGCTAGGTAGTGGCCACTCCTTATAATAATGACAATGAAGTCGAAACTCTTACAGCAATATCACAAATGTTTTATTACTATTCTTGATAATAAATTACTATCATAATTGCATTTTGATTCATAACTTTAGTCATTTATTGCACACAAAAGTTTAAGAGAATTTTGAGCGATTGCAGCCATTAACGTTGGAAGTGATTATCGACCATGAAATATTAAACCAATAACGATTATAACAGATTGTTGAGCTAGCAGCTGAATGGTCAATATCTTGAAGTCTTAAAGACCATGAAACATATATTCTTGATAACTTGCATAAACTTTTGAAAATATGATTTTTGCACAATGCTTGTTAAGTGCTTGCACAGTGCTTTGATACAGTAATTGTTAATTAAAATGAAATTTAAAACAAATTTATTTTAAATTTTCAAAACATTCTTTAATTATAAAATTTAGCTTCATTGCTAAATTTTACGATTATCCAATGTTGGCTAATTTCTTATTGAAAAATAATTTTTAAACATTTTGTAGAAGAAACGTTAACTTTTTAAAACAAATTATTACTGAATTATAACTAATTCTAATTATATCTAATATAGGGAATATTAATATGGATAAATATGGATAAATTTCTCACAATACAGGATTTCTTAACTTCCCTAATGAGATTAATTCCATTACCTGGTTGTTCTTCAAATCCATCATTTACCGTATGTCTAATCACTGATTAGAGAATGACCAACACGGAATAACCTACTTGGTACAAAATCATCTTTGGTTATGTGTGGTGGCAACAGGAACTAACATTCTCCAAAAGGTTCTTTAATTCACTGCGCAATATGTATTAACAATAGAAAGACAACACACTGATTATACTGATTTTATCATTCCTATATTAATATTAACGCTTAAACTGCGTGTAATAAAAATTAATTTTTGTAGCTTTGATATTTTTGTGCTTACAATATGTGTTGCTTTTTCAGTGATC
This sequence comes from Latrodectus hesperus, assembly GCA_037975125.1. Taxonomy (NCBI): domain Eukaryota; kingdom Metazoa; phylum Arthropoda; class Arachnida; order Araneae; family Theridiidae; genus Latrodectus; species Latrodectus hesperus. The sequence continues at coordinate 78,157,448 of CM075854.1, forward strand.
AGCATTGTATATTGGATTAAATATACAGTAACTCAAAAAAATTGTATAAAATCAAAAACACTGCTGCTTAGTATAGTTATAAATTGAATAAATACGATTTTTTTTTTTTTTTTTGCTTTTTCATAAATAATTTTTGATAATTCAAAAGAACTGGAGGAAATATTATAAAAGAAACAAGTGAATTCTCCTAAAAATTAAATAACATTATTTGGACTTTTTAATTCTAGATGCACAATTTATAACGTAAATAGAATTTGATAGTAAATTAAAGAATTAATTTCATTAATATTAAATAAAAGTAGAGAGTAACACACGTTTAAATAAAAGATTAAATATTAAGCTGAGATTTGACCAGTGGTTTCCAAAGTGGTCTTTAGACTCCCAGGGGTCTCCGGTATCATTCAGAGGGTTTGTGAAAAATGACAATTGATATGGGGCTCCTGAACACTGACAAGGTTTAATATAAAATACAATTAGGATCAATTCTTATGAAAATTTAAATAAATTATAGTAAATAAAAGTGATTTTTTTACACTATAAGAATAAAATATAAATATATAGGTGGGTGTTTATATAAAATACAATGTTACTTAACAACTGGGAGTTGCGTAGTAGCTTTTGTAGATGATCATAGACTAAACGTGCTTCTACTAAACAGTCTCTTGTAATAACAGTGGAGCATGTATAACTTGTTTTAATATTATTACTTAAACTTGTTGTTCAATTTACTTCAATAAATTTAAACTTTCAATTTACATAAATATGCTAGCAACAAAAAAAAAAAAAAAAAAAAAAAAAAAAAAAAACAGGACACCCCGAAAAACAAAAATTTCATTGACATATGCCAAGGATTTAATAGCTCTAGATTGCTCTACTTAAGTTAAATAACATATATTGTACGTTACGATACAGATGGCCGAAAACAGGTTTATACAGGAAAAAATAACACGCTACTACATGTATTAACTTGTCTACAATCTAAACAAACTATAAAAAAGTGTACATTTAATCAATACTTTAGTTTCTATGTTATGCTGATACGAAGTGCATTAACAAATTTTCAGAGTCTAATACGAAATAATTTGTATTGTTATTTGGAAATTTTGGGAAAGTTGTATTTTCTGCATTGTTACACAGTTGCGAACTTTCGTTAGATAAGTATTTGGTCCACAGGAAAGCTCGGTCTATTTTTGAAATAAAGCTATACAAATTTTTCGTAACGTCGATAAACTTAATTGGATAATAAAATTGCCATTATTATTAATGACTTCTTGCCAGCATGAGGGCAGTTTGTATACCCCATTTTTTTAAAAGAAATTTAATTTTTTTATGCGGAAAATTGAAACAGAGCGATTGTGATTGATATCTTCATTTTTTTAATTATTTGCCCATCAAAAATTTCTGTCGGGACAAAAACAAGTGATAGTTGGAGGTGATAAACTCCGGGAATATGGTGTATGGGACAGAATTTCTCAGCCTAGTTCTGCAAGTTTTTGACGAACTCTTTTCTTGGACTCTTCCACTTAAACTATCCAGTTGCTGAAATACTTTTCCGAATTGAGCTTTTCGTTCAATTTTTAATGCTCGTAATGTATTGGTCCTCAAATGTCCCACCATACACACAACATTTTCTTATTCAGAGTCAAATTTGTTTTAAGAGCTAGGTTTTCCGCACAATATTCCCTTCTGTTTTCGTAGATAATCCACTTTTCATCCCCTGTTATCATCCCGTTCAAGAAGGGCTCAATCTTGTTCCAAAAGAGTAGATATTCATATGATGACTCGATGATCAAAATTAATCTGACTTAATTCATGTGGCACCCATTTTGAATATTTCCACACCAATCCTATCTTCCGAATATAGTCCGAAATAATTTGCTGAGCTGAATTTTAAGCTTTTTGCAATCTCCGATGTTGTCAGAAAAAGATCTTGCTCTAACATGGTTTTAATAACATCGTCATAAATCAAAGGACAGAACTTTCCGGTAGACCAAATATATTTGAATAAAACTTATCTCCTTTGAAAAATACCTATCACATTTTTCAATACAGTACTCACTAACTTTAGTTAAGGTATTACTTTTTATTAAAAATAAAGAGATCGTAGATTTCAATATAGAGATGTGTGCTTTGAAAGAATTTAATTATTGTGAATTATAAATTATATGAAATTCTATCCTTACGTCAAATAATTAATTCAAAGGGGCTTTACTATTGCATTCCATTGAAAAATTTAATAGTTAACAGTGGTATGTTGCAAATAAAACATGATATACAAATTTTCTTTTATCCTTTTTGGCCTATTTAACAAATAAAAGTATAAGTGAGCCAAAGGGAAAATACCGACAATATAGTATTTAATATTTTAAGTATGGCTTTATTTTGTCATCAGAAAATAGCACTTTACCTATATATCTCTTCTATGCAATTAAACTTTATCAAATGATTCAATGAAACTAACTAGGTTTAGGGAACATTTAATAAAAATCCAAGGGTACAAAAAAGGATTTGATGCTTTTTCAAACAGTCAAGAAATATTTAAAAATATTAACACAGTAACAACTTGTAGGAACAACACCTAAGCAAGATGACGATGGACTTCTTACTTCTTATACTATTTCTTTATTAATTGCAAGTCCGGAAAGCTGTTTACTATTGGTGAAAAATTTATTTTACCAACTGTAAGTGAGGTAATAGGCACCACCCTGAACAAACCACCTTTTGACATTATAAAAAGAATTCAACTTTATTATATAGTAGACAAAAGGATTGGCGAAATGGCTCAGTGCGTAGAAAATTCTTTGCGAGTACTTTTATATTGGGTTTGTCTGATATAGGGCACCTTTTTGCTTAAAAGCATTTTATACCAAGTACACCAAATGTGAGTACTTAAACACATTTGAATTTTCTATGCAGCTAAATGAATTCACTTTACCTGAAAACGAAGCTTTACTTTATAGCTTATGTCAGATTCGTAAATGAAAATATTTTTTGCCAAATGTTTGGAATCCGATACAAAATGTGAAACGTCATTCACTGCATTAAAAATTTGATGTAAAAGCTATTTTTTTTTGTCAGTGATTGACATCATTATTCGCAAAAAGCTTTTAGATTATTTGTTCAACTTTGGAAATTGATGAAAATTATAATCGCTTACTATATTTCACACAGAAGTACATTGATTATTTAAAAGTACTTGTTTAATTTTATTTTATGAACTTTTTGATTCAGTGTTAGTATTTCTGAAAAGCAAAGGCAATGATTTGCGACACAATTTAATAAAAAGAAGACATGAAAAAAATGAAACTAAAAATTAACCAATTTTATCAAAACTAAAAGTGTAATATCTGCGTTTATTGCAAAACGTTTTCTGGACAAACAAAACTTAAAAAAAGAGAATGTTTTATTTCCAAATCTTTTTAAAAATTACTGAATAGGTATGAAGATTTGATTGTTTAATATCAACAGCTAGTGACTCTTTATGCAGACCTGAGCCAAAGGTTTGATGACATTTTTCACTTGGATATTCCCGATTGAGTGTGTTGATCCTTCAAACTCAGATGAATCCATACTATTATAGGAGTAGCTTCTTGAAATATTCACTAATTACGAACCTATGTGTGAACAAAGATACCAAAAATTCTACTTACAGAAACAAATCCCAATTTTATATCTTTATAATGTATTATTTTACAGAAGTTGACTGCTTTTCCGATTTCCTATATGGAAGAACATGGATTCAATGCCATTACCTCAAGAAAAAGATACCGAATAGAAATTAATGCTCGAAGTGATTTGCTGTTGCTACTGACAAACATTAAAAAAAAAAAAAAAAAAAAAAAAAAGCGGGACATACACTTATAACATCTTATCAAATTCATCCAAGTCATTAATTATTTATTTTATATTAAACAAGTTATAATTTCAATAAATATTTTTTTTCAACCGAATGTTTTTTTTTTAATTTGTAACTATATACAATTCACTTATGCTGCTTTTACATTAGGAGACTGGGCAAATTTTGACTAAAAAGGGGTCCATAGGTATAAAAAGTTTGGGAGCCACTGGATAAGATGGATAAATAGAAAAATATATAATTTTTTTTCCTTAGAAAAGTGTGCATTTAAAAAAGTAAATGTTTTACGTTGAAAGCAAAATTTTTCAAATAAATTGTATTAATTAGAAAAATGATTAAAAGTGTCGATTTCATTCTGCCTGTTACACATACACATGCTTCTTATTTTTATACGAGAGCTACACATACACATTTTAACTAATTCTGTTTCAATTTTATTTTGTATCATTTTTCAGTATATCTAAGACTGTTTAAGTAATAATACAAGTTTAGAATATATAGTAAAATTTTAACTTCATCTTAAAATTGGTCTAATATAATTAAGAACTCTTACACACACACACTGAGTTAAAATCTGAATATTTCCCTAGAATATTTAATAGTTTAGATAATTAATAGTCAGTTAAAAATCAGCAAATATGCATATTGTTAATAATGTTTCATTTTCGGAATTAATTGGTGAAAATTTTGTGTGTCCATTAGGCTAATTTGTATTACACTTGCTTTAAGCTTTTTCATTATTAGAAATATTGGTAATTTTTTCATTAATATTCAAGTGTGAATGCTTCCAATATTAAAATTGAGGTGCAATAGCACCAGTGTGTGTATATATAAAACCTTAATCCTATTCACATAAATTTCAATTTATTTTGTTGTCAGAACAAAACAAATCTGAGAACATTTGTCCTAAAGATAATATTACACAAGTTTCACACAGTACATAAATATACAATTTTTGCACATAACAAAGCGATTGAAAATTACTTTCACACAGTAACATAAATAACTTATATATATATATATATATATATATATATATATATATATATATATATATATATATATATATAAGTTGAACTGCCTCATAAAATATATAATTGTAAAAAATTACTGTTTCGACAATTTAAATTCAAAATACCTCATAAAATATCTTTCCAAAAACTGCTCAATAAAAAATGTCCATGCATTTAAAAACTACTTTTTTACACACACCACTTGCCTATTTTATATACATATCAGAATATGAAACAATTTTGTAAATAATGTTGTTAAACAAATATTGCACTTTTAAATTTAATAGTGATAATTGTATTTCAGTTATGGCACATATTTTATTTATAGAGAATATATTACAAGAAAAGTAATTTTACTATATTCAAAGACTTCATAATGTTGAAGTTTAAAAAAGTCAAAAGTGTTTTGATTTTAATAATTATAATGTGACAATATTTTTAAAACAAATTTTTATGAACATTTTTAACTTAAATAACAAAAAAAGTTTTTGACGGTTGTCATTTATTGTTCTGTGTAAAGAAGCCATGATCAGGTAAAAAATCTGATTCTAACTATTGAGAGAAACGATGGATTCATAGAAATAATATATTTTTAAAACTAATATTAAAAGTAATAGTTATTGAATTTAAAGTTATGGTATTCTGTATTTTATTATACTAATAACCTAAAATAAATGAAAAATACAAAAACAAACATATATTTTAAAAATGATTTTAATTAAAATAAAATTTTCTGTGTATTTAAGAATATTTTCTAAAAATATCAAGACAAGTCATGGTATTTATATATCAGTTTTTTATGGATTTTTTTTTAAGTGGATGTTTAATTTTTAAACCTGATTGTACTATCAAATGCAGAAAGAATCACAATTTAAACTAATGTCTGTTAGAATAATTGCTTACTAAGAGATTTATTTTTTAAAAATATAATGCACACAAAATATATATTAACTATTATTTTATCAAACTTTGGCAAGTTTTATATGAACTGCTCTTTCCAAAATAAATAAATAAATAAAAAAACAAAGTTAAGATAACATTTAAAAAGTTAAGATTATTTTTTCCAAGTAAATAATGTTTGTTTTGGTCTCTAAACATTTATGAACAATATTACATGGAACATTAACTGACCTCTCTGAAAAAAAATGAGTAAAAGAATATCATTTCTAGTAAATCTATCAGGACATTAACAAGAGATATAACGAGAACTTAAAACAATTTACTCAAAATACTATACTTCATGTACTTTTTCAGGGAGAAACATTACTTCAATATATAGGAATATATATATGTATATATATATACACACAGAGATCTCTACATACATATGTACATTTAATAAACTAAAAATGTGCTTTGCAATCACATCCACTTTCATAGTAAAACTCTGAAGAGGAAAAGTGGAATACTTATATAATTGTAGTAATGAAAATATATTTATGCATCAATAATACATCAATTTATGTATCGGAGAAATCAATATAATTTATAATAATTTTTTATATATAGCCTCTAAAGTTTAAATATAAAATTACACAAATTGTCTATACAATATATATTTAACAGATAAGCATTAAAGAATGTTTTTTTTTTGCAGGTATATGAAAAATATTGAATTATTTATGATCATGTGATGAAAATTATCTTAAATTATAAGTTTAAGCAAAAAATTTCTATCTCAGTTAGATTTTTCTTTGAATATGAAAGGATTTTGACAAGACATTGCATTTTAAAAATAGGAAACCTTTCTTTTAAATAAGTATTTAAAAAGCATTTTGGAAGGGGGTTTTCTCTCATGAACGTTTTATCTCAATAAATATTCTAACCCTGCAGGAAAAGTTAGTTTCCTCTTTTTATAACAAAAATTATAATATAAATCTTTGAGCATAAAGACTCACAGTAATTAGACAATTAAAAGTGCAAATAGTAGTTAATAATTTTGGTAAAATTGTATGTTGCTATTGAATTATTCCCAATAAGAAATACTATAATGTAATGCATCAATTTAGCTTAATTTATTATATTAATGTAAATACCAAAATTTTTTAGTTAATATTCACTATTATAATAAACTACCCAAACTGAACAAAAATAATAAGCAATTTATAGTTAAAGAAATTTCTAAATATATTGATTAAAAAATTAATTTCATTTTGCACCAAACTAAACTAATATATTCTATGTTAAGAGAAAATATTGTTTCAAGCAACTTAAGTGTCATGAAAATCTAAAATTCTGCTTTTATTTATAATTTTAAATTTGCCAAATAGGGTAGGAAGTTGTAAATTTTCTGAATCACTCATGGAATTCCAAAATTATATAGAGGCTATGCTTAAAAAATTGGTTCATCAATATATTAATAAAAAATTTTCATTTAAAAATAAAGAAATGTCTTGAAGAAATGAAATCCAAAATACAGGATAGTTATAATGAAACAAGTTAAACTAAATTTTTTTCAACAATCAGTTTCAGAAGATTAAAAATTTCAGATGATAGAAATATGAAACAATTTTGATTTTGCATGAATAAATTACTAAAACACAACTTGAAATATTTATATCACAATTATAAATACCAAATTTTGATATACATACTAAGCAATTCATTATGTAAAAATAATAAAATATTGAATTTTGTGAGACTAAAATCGAAGATAAGATGCTACAAATTCATAGATGTTATAAGATGAATATTAGTTCTAAGTCGAGGCTTTTAAATTATAAAAGCACATAAAATTCTGCATCACTTCAAAATAAATATATAATTACATAAACAATTTCAAAAACAATACTTTTTATTGTATTTTTAGCCAATACAAAGCTTCACTGTTGCCAAATAACTTACTAAAACTATGCAACACTACCAAGATATCATTCACAAAATATACCTTTCTTACTGCTGTGCTTGTTGTAGAAAAATGAGTACTTCTATTGAAAAGATATCTGAATTAGTATAAATGCATTACATGCTTTTATGAAAAAGTTTCATTTTTGAATATGAAAAATTAGTGTGGCAGTTGAAAAAGTGCTAACATAATGCTAGCAGTGCTATATTCACTAATTTATTCTAAATCCTATCTTCATTATTTAATTTTATACATTAATAAATGCAATTTTTAAATTTTATGTATTAATAAAAGTGTATGGTCAAATAATGTCATTATATTAAAATGATATGCCTTACAAATCGCTTGGAGTATTATAAATTCTATTTCTCAACCACATACTCTAATTTTTTAAACTAATTTAAAAAATCACACAAGTAAAATAATATTCTAATTAAAAATTTTACCAAATTTTGTCTTACAATATTAAAATGATGTTATATAGTGTTAAACTGCATATTATTTCAATAATATTTTATGTGTGTGTGAAATGGAGAAAGTCAATAATACATAGTTATAATAGAGCCAAATAAGAATTTCCTTTAACATTTCAAATATTTCCCAAACTGACTCTTAATATTAAAATGGATTTCATAAACTTCCTTAGTTTTCATTATACTTAACAAAACAAAACTTTCAATAACGAAAATAAAAAATTTGGAGAAAATTTGAGTTGTTTCATTAAAAAAAATCTGTTTTTAATTCTAAATAAAAAAATTGGAGGATGTGGTGTTTCTTTATTTTAAATGCAAATTAGAAATTTCTTAAAAAAATTTTGTGTGCTAACTATTTGTGCATAATACACAGGCACTGATTAGATACCTTTCAGTAATGAAAGCTTTTAGTGATTACATGTGAAACACTGTAGGATCACTGAATAGTCAAGGAGAAGGCAGTTTCACACAGCAGTTAGCATTCATGATTGTCACATCTATAGCAAGAAACCAGGCCTGTCAACAAATCTTAATTTTCAATCAATTCATCATAAAACTATACATTCTAAACTGATCTAATTCTTTTCTAAAGTCATCTTCGTTTAACATTAATCCAGAAAGAACTCTAAAATTTCTATATTCCAAACTATCAGTAATTTAATTTACAAAATTATGAAATACAACAAGCTAACATGAACTGTTAACTTTATAGAATACAAGGTTTCTCGCCACATATCACTTAAGCATACAATATTTTTTTAGAATTTACAGATGACTGTGTAATATAATTTACCTTGCATTAAACTAGACATATATTTATTCTATTTGCCACAAAACAAGCAACATCCCATACATGGAAGAAATATG